>NADL03000758.1:0-1200000 GCA_002205965.3 Kappaphycus alvarezii
GAAAGAAAAGGTTGGAAAAAACAATTTCGTACGTAAAGGACAAGTACCGAGCCTAGTGAAGGGGTATCCTACTGTAACTTAGCATCACAAATATTGTGTAAATTTATATACTGAGCTCTGACTTTGTTACATTTCTGTCCTTTAATTGGGGAAGTGACTCAAGGGAGTTGAAAGCAAGCAGCAACGTCCTGGGCGTGATCAAGATTTGTGGTGTCCAATGTCTGACTGTTGCGCGGCAATCGAATAAGATAGTTTTGTTTAGGGACGCCTCGGTGTCCTAGGTAATTACATATTTGCCAAAGCGGCAATCCCTAGAAGCACAGCGATTTTCAGGGAAATTTAGGGTGTTGGTTGGAGTAATAGATACATTGCAATTCAAGTTGCTGAAGCGTGCGGAAAGGGCATATCTGAGCATCGTTAAAATTGTTGAAATCCATTATTTGGACAAAGTTGGGTCATTACAGTGTCGAATGGGATTTTTTCAGGAGTAAAAGAGTTTGCAGATTATATAGAGTCAGAAGAAAAGCAGATATGTTGAACACAGATATTTGAATACTCGCAAATATTTTTTTAGAATATCAAGACTATAGATGCAGAGTTTCTTTTTCTCGTGAGGAGTCCAGTTCACGTTACAGTAAGAACATGGGTCACCTTGATTCACACAGCCTTTGGCTTTGTTTTCCTCATGTCCTCCGACTCGTAGTGGCATTCATCATGATGGAGGCGGTACTGTAGTATGGGAAGAGGTGGCGCATGTTTCAAAGCGAGAATTTGCGGACTAAATAGGATTTTTTTGTTTAGCCTTTAAACATTTCTCAAAAAATGATACTTGTGAAGATGCAACTGTTATGATTATATTAAAATTTTCAAAAAGTAAATATTGGATATTTGTAACGTTTCACGGTTATCGCGATGGTGTGGGAGGCGCCCAGTGTGTGGATTAGAGACATTTCTTGCTCCCCAGACTCTGTGAACCAAATGTAGGAGATAGGGTCAAACTTGACATTAGGTTGTCAGCTTGGCAGAAGCAATTGCCACGGACGGTAACAGTTTCAGTGGGTGCAGGGCCCAATGAATGCAAATTGTTCCCTAGGGTTAAGATTCTAACATTTTGGACCCTTTGTTCCAGGGGGCTGCGCGTATGATAAATCATTGATTTTGGATGCAAAATGGAAGTCATTGTTTTTAAATTTTTGGTATATTTGGAAAGGTTATTTTCCATGACAGCTGGATCCCCAATCAAAAACAACGAGAGCGAAAGCAGTGGATCAGTTTAATTCGATTCTTTCTCGCCTAAGGCATCACCAGTGAGGGGTTTGGCTCTTGCAAACGGCAAGCGAGTGGTCAACCTCTTGGAAGTGCGTGTTTGTCGTTGGGCACTGTACCTGGGTTACGAAACACAAAGCCACAATGTTAATTTTTATTTATTTTCAGCCCCTACATTTGTTACAACGAAAATGGGTACTACCGTACTGTACAAGTATACCAATTGCTTTCTCGACAATCAATAACAGAAGATGAAGCGCCCTGCGTTGTCATAATTATCTGTTTATTCAGTCCAAAATACTTATTTCTCCTATTTTATTTGAAATTTACAACAGATTAAAACATTATTTCCAAAAACTGGACAATTGCCATTTTGTCGCGTTTTTTGATGCCATCCAAGTAGATGTACAATATCTAGAGGAAATATAAATTGGTAAATGTGTTTTCTTGTTTTCGTTGGTCTTTCATGTTGAATTGATTGCACTTGAACCTTCGTCGCTTGTCTGCCCCTCACAACTTCAGTAGAAAAGTGCACTGTACAGCACCACTACACCACAACTTTGTTCCAGTGACCATCTTATGACCAACAGTACACACTGAATGTGTTGGATACACTTATCCTTTCTCCGCGACCTCCTATGAAAATCACAGAGACCCTGCAGATACATGCTACAATCCAGTGGGTCATTGAATAGATGGAATATCCTGGAATTGAGACTTGTTCCCCAAGCGCTTTCTTACAGGCTCTGAACCGACCATTGCAAATGGTCAAAAATGAATAGCTCCCACAATACAGATTACGTCTTTAAATTCCATCACAGTGCGGTGCAGCGAAAGGTTAGTATTTCTCCCTTATTGTGGGTCTCGATTTCCTTCCGTGATATCGCCAATTACTGTATTCATCGACGAGTGCTCCTTTGTGCGCATCTGGTCTCCCGCTATCCTTTTCTCTATTCTCTTTTGATAACAAAACTAAAACGATAACGCAGTAGTTGCAAGCCGCCCCCTGGATTACCTTTGCAGCGATCAACATTTGCCGAAAATTAAAGCAAACTGGAGTGCACTCTCTGAAAGGCCATAACCAGTTAATAGCGTTCATTTTCTTTCTTAGTGCTACCTACCTTAGGTCCAATGTATTCAGCATAGATTTTAGTAAGATAGTCGTTGACTCAACAGTTAAGCTCTATAACCACTGCGGGTACACATGTATAAGAGAATAGCCAGGCTGACTGTTTTACTGGAAAGTTGATTAGCAACAAAACCATTGGGCCAGAGAAGACTCAAATCATTTGAAAATCCTTTGCGGCAGATCACCAACCGGGTAGACAACCCTTGTTCCATTGGCCTTCAAGTTTGGGTGGGTAGCACAGTTCCGTGGCTTTTTGTACGATCAACGTCAACTTTCGGCATTTGCAATGACCCATCGCTGGCAGTTACTGCCCTCCTGTTTCCCCTGCTTTTTCTTTTCCCTCGTCGTTGTTTCAAATTATTTTGATTTCCTTTTATAGTCAGCACGAGTGCCGGTCTATTATCAATCAAAAGCCAAAGGTCTGCAGGTGGACTTTTGGGATGAAGTTTGAAGCGACGTATTCAAAGGAACAGGTTCCATCAACACCCGAACAGTTTCAAACAAACAAATAATTTGGAGCTTTAGATCCTCATGGACACGTGAAAGGAATGCAAGGATTTCTTTAGAACAATACCTCTCATAGCAAACTGTAAGCCGAGGAGTCCGCAAGTGACCGAAAGCGATGTTTCCAGAATCAAACAAAATTACATTTTGGGTCCCGTCAAAGTCAATTTGCCTTTACGTTTGTTATTAATCGTTAATTTAGTTTTAGTTAGTCCTCGAGCTAACAAATGTGAAAGTACGGTAATAATCTCCTACACAAACACCACACGAGGTGGGTTCCCGCAGTTGCGCGAGGTTCGTAATGTTGTCAGTAGGTGTTTATGGCTCTTTAAGTCGACAAAACAGGTATTCGGAGGAGTATTGGACCTCGGTTGAAATGTGTTAGCCGCTGTACTGTATGTTATTTTATTACTTTGGTGCACCAAGGGACTCATCCAAATCAGGGTTTTCCAAAGTTGCGCACTTTAATAAAAAGGTGACGGTAAGATGTGTGTCTGAAGATTCGGAAAAAAAAGAACAAAACAAAGGGGTTAGGATCAAATATAGGGTAGGGGGTGAAAAAAGGAAAATTAGTGGACCACTGAGGGGGTACAATGTAGAGAAAAACATATGCCACAAACAAACTAGAAACATTGATAAAATGAGGCCAATATAGAATATCCAATCATACGCTGTTGCGATTTTGCAGTTTCATCGTGACAACTTCTTTTCATCTTGATAAGATTCTTTACCCCCTGGTTTCCCAACTCCACGATGGCCCCGTACCAGTTGCCCTTGCCCAAACCTCCATCTTGCTCATAATTTACCTTTTTTTCGCTTCGTCAAGAAGACTTCTCCATTTCCACGCCTGACCCATTCCTCAATAGTTCCCTTCGCTTGGCATTGAAATACCTTTTGTCCAAAAGATACCCGACACTCATCTGCTCCTCGCCACCGCCATATCGCCTGATCCGTTCTCTACTTTATCTCAGCCCCACCTGCCTTCACCTCTCACATTTTCCTCCCGTCTCTCTCTCGTCGTCTGGCCTCTCTTTCTCCACCCAACACCCAAATCTTTCCTGACCCGCTTCCGTTCCCAGCCTGCATACTCTCTGCTGCAAGCTATTCAAGCTGTTCTCCCCTCCTCTGCATCTACCCATCCAAACTCTATACCATTCTTGCTGTCTCTCGTTCTTTACTGGCCTTTGTGCTACTCCACACCCCCTTCCCCTCTCCCTGTTTCCTCTTCCTCACCGCAAATCCTTACCATCCCCATCTTTACTGTATCATATCTTTCTGTCGTTGACATCGCACACCATCATCTGCACCGCAGCCCCCCTCTCTTCCATAACATCTCCTCTTCACATTGCATTTTCAACCTACTTCCATTGCAGTTTCATCGAAAACCCCACTCGTTCACCACTTCGTTCACTAGGCCGAAATACTTGGGCACATTGACTTTACTCTTGTGCTCCGGTCTACTGTCGTATCGCCCCCCGCTCTTCCGTTGCCTTTCTTGATGGTTCGGAATTTTTGAATCTTCAATCCACGTCCCACGAGGTACCCTGCATCGCTTACACCTTGTGATCTATTTTCCCTGACATCGTGGCAGGTATAACTTGTTCCTCATATTTCGCAGAGTCCTCAAGCACACTTGCCTTTTCTCTGGAACATAGGCGCACATGTTTCAGTACCTTAACATCTCCCAACCAGACCCGGACTCTGTCCTGGAGTCGAGCGAGATCCCAACTTCGGTACCGTCTGCCTTCCCACCTCACTCTCAACCGGAGGCCCCGCAAAATTCTCAGCCTCTGCAATTTGCGGTGCCCGGACTTGCCATGTCACTTGTCCAACCAGAACCCCCAACTCTTCAAACAGATTTGAGAACCCCGTCGCCAATCAGTCTGTCTCTGGCTTTCTACATCACCAATCGCAGTCTAACAATCCCATCCACGGTCTTCCTCGTTCACAACAGCAACTACCTTCCAACAATGGCCTCTCATCACACCCAAGAAATTTTCTCAACCACTCTCTCATCCGCTTCCGTCGCAACCGGTCTCGCATCCTACCTCTCACACTCCTCCGGCCCCTCTGCCTTTGCTCCAACCGTTGAGCAATCATCATCAACAATCCGCGACTCCAAACTCACAATCTCCATGGCACGCCAACCATAACTCGCTGGGTGCTCCGTTCGTGCCTGCCTCACCCTCCCAATTTGCTCCACGCCAGAAAGCACATGTTCCGGTCGAGCATCTACTATACAATGGTCCCAACCCAATCATGCCAATGTCGGAAAACTGCCAAATGCCATCGGCCCCTGACCAACCGCCTATTGGCAGAAGAGAACACCTGGCTAACAAACGTCACCTCAGACGTCGGGAACCCAATGGTACCTCTGAGCTTCCGCACCGCTCCCCCCGTAAGAGGCAGAAACGGTCATTCGTCTGGAATTTCTTCGAGGAGTCGGACCAAGACCCGAACGTGGGTATATGCCTCATTTGCCGTGAGAAAATCCCTCGAGGTCGCAACCTTGCGAGAAACACTACGAACCTTCGCAAGCACCTTGAGCATCGGCATCCACAACATTATAAGACAGAGAACTCGCTCTCGTTCCATGGTAAGCGAGATCTGGGTTTTGTGAATTCCAACACGACCCCAATCGAGTCACCGGACCAATCCCATAACTCAACCCGCAACTGAATTTCTCTCTCGCACAGACTGCGCATTCTGCCACTGATCATCTGCAGCTCCCTACTGAGCACATAAATAACGTTCACGATCGCACGATTCATGTTGGCGATGCCGCCATTCATGTAAACGGTTCACATCCAGCTGCCATTAATGGGCGCCTGACCCATAAACCTGTGGAGGAGTCGTCGGTTGATATGCCGGCTCCCTCGGACCGCGATTTCGTTGCACCTCATGCCAGCTTTACTGATCCTGCCGTTGGTATGACGCAGTTTCGCACAAGGACTGCTACAGATGAGAAGAGAGGCGCGTTTGAGCTCTCTGTGAATGGTGATAAGATGCGTTATTTGGGGTACACCAAGATAGGAGGGAACAAAACAGGTAGAGGGCAACCAACTGACATCGAAGGGCAGCCCCCCGGAGCCCCGCCTGATCCAGTACATTCAAAGGGTCGAAATGTTGATACGGGCTCTTGGACTGCCTTGCTATTATGGAGCTGCCACTTGCTGCATCCAAGTCGAAGGGGTTTACTGCCCTCTTTGCAGGTGCCTCTGTTCATGTGGTGTTCCCGAGCGTAACGAGAATGAGGGCGTCTATCTTACCTGCCCAGATTGAGGCTCTTCAGGCAAAGCTTAAGCTTTTACTGGCTAAAGCAGAGAAGCTTGTAATTGTCGTGGAATCGAATGGGATGGAAAAGACACTGCTTTGTCGGTACAATGAGGAAGGGTGTATTGTGAAGCATATTTGCTTGGCTGTGATCTCAGAGGATCAAGTCATTAATGAGGGTCACACCGCAGCAAAATTGTGTGCAATAGGGAACTGTCATCCCTCTATACCAAACAGCACTAAGCTTACACGACCTCCGATCGACTCTCGAAATGATGGCAAAAGGAAACTCATTGAACATGTTGACTGGGCTATAGCGAAATGGGGCATCCGCGAAAAAGTAATAGCTATAGTGATGCCTGGTAGTTCCTCAGAGCTTGGCAGGGCTGCATATATTCATCGCGATGACCACCGCAGAGAACTCAATGGAGTTTGCCGCGAAGGATCGGGGTCGTCCACGAATTCTCGTCAACTTCGAGGTTACACTGATGCCAGTCGAGGACCCGGCCCACCGGATGTCAACGAGTCTTCTGAAGGTTCGTTTACTCATTCTGCAGATGGCATCCCAGTCATTCAGTGCCTTGTGAGCACGCTACAGAGAATAGCGGCAAAGACATTTTGCGAGAACGATACGGTGGTTCGCCGCTACATTGAGCCGATGAGCAGAGGAATGTACAAGGCATGGTCTGACAGCAGTTACCTCAAGTCTGAGAGTGTCACTTCTCGTCCTGCTAACCTTTCGCTGCCCCTTGTGCGTCTCTCCCTTGAGAATTTGTTAGATGCGCTGGAATATTTCACAGACCATATCGAACCCATCCAGGCAGTTCTAAAGAAGCAAGGGGGGATCAGGATATAGATATCCTTTGCATGAATAAGTCTGAGTTGGAAATGTTCAAGGAAGTGCTTCTGCCGTTTGCGCACACGATTGAGTTGGTACAGGAAACGAGACACCCAGGTTCGGCACTTTTGAGTCAACAAGTTTCGTACGCAATTCCGGCTTTGAAGCAATTGGCAGATAAAATGGATGCCCTCTACCAAGGTGCTGCTGGGGAGCTGAAGGATGTCTGCGCATACGCATTCAGAGAGACAAATTACCACTATGAAAGGTTTCAGTGTGATGAAATCTACTCCTGTGCAACGCTACTTGATCCGCATTTCAAGGGGTACTATTTTGGCCAGGAACAATTGCGAGCGGCGCGAGACAGAGTTTCCCGAGCATGTGAAAATGAGAGAAGGCGTTATGAAGCATTGCGAAGTGTAAAACCTATGGGGCAACGAAGCACCCCTGACCAGACTGCAGGGGCTTCCTCCTTTGACCAATTTATGGATTCGATGATTGGTGATCGAGACTTGTTGTCATCTGCATTGAATGCTTACATGACCGAGCCAGTGGTGGACGTTGGTATTAGTGAAAATAATACCGAAGACTACTGGAAAGCTAACCAGCAAAAATGGCCGGTGTTGACAAAAGTGGCTCTGCAGTACGCACTGATTCCAGTCACTTGTCGCGCGAACCGGAAAAATGCACCTCTTGGGGATTACAAGCGGGATCTAATCGGAAATGACCCTTCAGACGCCCTAAGCTTGCCTTTCTCAGGAATAATTTACTTCTCGTAGACGGCCTTTCCATCCTCAGCAGTAGGTGAGATACGGATTTCACGTAACATTCAAGTCCGATACGGCGAACGATTTCTCTATGAACTAGTTTGCACTCGCCACTAAAAGGACGACAGCACGTCTTGCAAACCACTGGGGATCGTGATAATTTGACATAAGTTAGTGCCTGTTTCGCTCTACTATTTACTAGTTGCCTGTACATGAGCATTCAGCCTGTGTGCCTTTGCTAATTCTCAAGTTTCTGGACACGACGCTTTGAGTACCAGATGTCGAGCACAAGGCACTCTACAAAATTTGCCATTATGGATCAAGCTGGTGCTCTCCCCGTTGCTGCTGAGTTTCCATATAGTGCTTCTCATACCCGCTTAGGGACGCGGGGTTGTTTGGGGTCCGGCCTGAAGTGACAGCCCAAACCATAAAACACGAGACCGTTACCATGGCTATCGTGGCAGCAATGGCCAAACTGGCACTAATTACAGCCCAAAAAGTTGTTCCCTCTGCCTTAAATCGCCATATGGAGGTGCTAGCAGCTGCGCTCAAAGGGAAAATGTATGCCCACCACGACACCGAAAAATTCTGCGTCCAGAAGGTAGGAAAGAGACGAAACATGAGCATGTACAGGAAGAGGTCAATGTACAAAATGCCTCGGCCGTTCGCGGCCAAATGCCATCACCAGCGGAGATGTTTAGAAGACCGGAGCCCGTTGAGTTTTCGGCCTGGTTCAAGAAAAAGAAGGCGAGGGCGGCTTGTGCAGGAGGGGCAATAAACAGGAAGAAGGTGGGCTGGGGCTTCTCCATGCGCTTGTCAAGAGCATGGGAAAGGTGCTGAAAGTTAGTGATGAAGATGAGAAGCCAAAAGATGCATCCAACGGAAAGCATCGCATAGCCCTGGTCGACCAGTCTTGCAAAGGCAGCAATATTGGCGCATAGGAAATAGCCAATAGTTTGCATGAAGACGAGTGGGTGGATGATGGTGGTGGGCTGGGACCCGAAGAGCCATTCTCCATACAGGTAGAGAGCGAGTGAGACTTGATACAATGCAAGGTGTAGAATCCGACACGGAATTGAAGAAGACTGCGAAGATGTGGCGGAGTAGTGAGTACACAGAGTGCACCAATCATGACAGGCATGAAGAAAAAGTTGATGAGACGGGGGTGATTGAAATCAGACGGAATGGCCGGCGGTAGATTATGGCACGGGTGATGTAGAGCAGTGCGGAGATGGTGAGGATGAGGCAGGACAGGTAGTACAAGACAAACCAGATTTGTGGCGGAATGACTCGCTCGCCAAAATGAAGGGAGGCAGTCTGCCACAAGGCAGTGAATGCGAAAAAGGCGAGGGGGACAGCATTGTGGGATATATCCCACTGGACAACCCAACGTCGCCAAGACGGTATTCGAGAAGAGTCATCGTTGGCAGGAGTGTCCATGGTTAGGAGAGGAGTAGTTTCGTCGTAAGCGCGGAGTTTGTGGCGACGTGAGGAGACGGAAATGCGGATTGTAATGGTGGAGGGAGAGACTGTATCGACGGTGGCAAGTGTTTGACGTCGGAAGGGGGATTTGGCTGACTTGTGGCGATGTAGGTAAAGTGGCGACAGTGAGATGTGCGGTATAGGATAAGTTGATCGTGAGCGGTGGTGAAATATAACGGGCCTTTGGCTTTGGTGGCAGCAAAGATTTGGGAGTTACGAGGAGTACGGGATGGAACTGAAGAGACGCGAGAGTTGGAAGGGCTCAAGCAGGGTGAGGGGAGAAATTGATACTAGGGGAAGGTGAAGTGTCAAGGAAAGCGTGGATTGAGACGGGGATGTTTAAGGAAGAGTGAGAAAGTGAGCCGTGATTGCATTGACAACAACAGAAGTCTGGGGATTGGAACTGCGGGACTGCGTGGAGTTTAAGGATTGTAATGGGAAGAAATACACCTGGCTGACATGCAGAGTATGAAACAGAGAAGGATGCAGCGGCTGGGGTTTGGGTAAAAATGTAATGGACTGGGACTAGGAAACTGCGGGACGAGAGAGACTGTAGAGGTTAAGGTGTTTCGACGAGTAATTTCGGGCGTAAGACAGGTTTGCAATCGCATCGGGGAATGATAAAAAGAGCGCGGGCGGTGCTATGACAGCCCAGTTTGGATAAAGTGCTTCAGTATTTGTGCTGTAATATCATAACTATTCAAGGCCAGTTCATTCAAACTGGACATTTGGCTACGGTATAAACCTTGTTATTTCACACCACACTTTGAAACATCCCTGGCGGCAAGTTTTGGTGCCGTAGAAATCAACATCAATTGGACAGAAAAATAAAAAATCTAAGCTTGTGTAGAAATTAGACGAAAAACCATGAATATCACATAAATACCGCTAATTATTGTAGGGCGAGTACATTGCCCCAAAGATAGATTAACATAAAGAAACGACAAGAAAGATCGTTACCCACTCTATTTGATGTCTGTCTGAGTTTTGGGGCAACGCTCACCAGTGAGGAAATGAATTCGCAATCTTCAATATACACCATAAATAACCCGTAAATAACAAGATGCTACACATTCGATGCCTGACAATTATGGCATACTGCCGTAATGACTGTACAGTACAATACCGAAAATTTCCGAAAGCATTTCCAACACGCCATTTGTTTTGCGCATATTCGCCAATTGTCCAATGGCCTGCTATGCAGGAACCGTTTTTTTTCAGGTCCTCTGGTCACCCGTTTTTTCTACCGCAGGTTTTGCCCGAACGCCAGTAGCTTTTACAGTTGCCAAACATTTCCCCGAGTCGCTGTACCACTGAAGAGCACAGTATTTTACAATTCTGTTGACTGCGACATGACCACAGAGATGAAGGCCTCTCAGGTTTTGGCCTACAAACGCTCGTTGATCCCTCTGTAATGGTGTATTCATTCTATAGCTAGCTAGAGAGGAACAGCAAACCATAGCGTATGATGCATTTCAGGGTTTGGTTTCTCCATCTTTCTCTCTCTGTTACTCCTTGTCATAAACCGAGTTTACTGCGGCTTAAATTTTCATGGGTCATTGATGAATCCAACGGCACCAACAGCCACCAGTCTGGGCAAAGTTCCCGCAGCATCAAGTTGTTTAGATCCGTGCACTAGATCTTTGACTGAATCATCCTGCCTTGAGTAAACACTACCACAGTATTCCTTGCAGTGTTGGGCTACACACTTTACTGTGCTGTATGATGTAGGAATTTTGCTAGTTGTTCGGAGTATTTCTCTCCGAAAGTAGTCGACCTGCATTGCCTACACAGGCAATTGCAGTCGGACACTACGGTGCAGTACATACTGTACTGTAGAGTATGTATTGTAAACCCTGTTGCAGTAAACAATTACAGTACCGTACAATACAAAAGTATACTGCCGTTTACATTGGTACAGTACTGTAGACTTGTACTGTACTCCATGCAGTACTGTACTATGCCCTACGGTACTGTCCGTTGCAGAATCCACTACTGTCCCACATCATACTGTAAAGCAAAATCCCTAAATGCAATTTTAGTCAGTTGTCCATGCTCCCTACTGTACGTAAAATACAGTACTTACTGTCCATCTACCACCCATACAAGACACACTGTCCACCAAATTCGTCCCACTGCGCACGTTCCACCACCCGCAACCCGCCATTTATTACCCGCTCAACTGCCCAAGCCAACTCCTCAACCGCTGCAAACTTCCATCACGCAATTCCTTCACGTTCTCCCAGCGGCAAACCCCCGCCGAGCACCTCCCTTCCACCCCCGCCCCCACCGCAACCGAAAAACACCAACCTACGTGTTCCTGCCGCCTCGCTTCAAAACCCATCCCGCCCAAAATTTCCATCCGCCATTTGCTTACATACCCGTGCAAAAGGCCGCACAACGCCTGCAAAATATCTGCACGCAGTCTTCCACCGCCGAGTGTCCTGGAGCAAACTCCCGGATGCGTCCTTTTTCAAGGGCGTCTTGTTTGTGATGGACTAGATATGTGAGCCGTTGCAGCTCGATGGAAACGCATCATGACACAATCGGTTGTGATCAAGGCTGTGCACGTTTGCGTTGCAGGCGGTATGCAGCGACGCTTGCACTCCAACTAGTCAAGGTGGTTTAATTGTTGAGTCACAATGTTGACATTTTTGCTTTTTCGTGTGGCCAGCTTGGCGCGTTGGTTTCTACGTCGAAATCAGCGGACGAAAGACGGTGTGAAATCGTGGCAGTTGCGTAGTGTGCGGAGTTGGGAAGGTTTGGTTTTGATGGCGAGATAGGCGTGGCGAGTAGACGAGATGGTTTGTCGGTGAGTCGTGAGAGGGGTTTTTGTGGGACAAGGTTATGGGGATGGTTGGTGGTGACTGCTTCTCTTTACTTGCGGCAGTCCTCACGTTGAGGCGGGATGCGGCTGCCATTGAAAATGAGTTGGGTGTGGGTGAGATGCATGAAGATCGTACTTGTTTTACTGGCTTTTGTACTTTGTACAGTGAGCAGTGGACTGGGCAAGAGAAGGTGAAGTTTGCGAATGCCCCTGTTTCAATCGGGTCTCTCTACTGGAACTTGATTTAGGCGGGCTTTCTCAGGCCCTCGGAGGATATGGGGGGCTTGCACACGTCGGAAATGAACAACGTGGAGATTGGGGGTTCCATGGCGTAGCGGGACGGAAGGGATTATAGTCGAGCTGTTGCGTTTGTGGAACTAGACGGCGTTGGACAAGGGGGTGTCCAACGAGGAAAACCGGCGGAACGACATGTCGGAGCTGGATTTCCCCCACCTTACTGGTACAAGGGTCGTTGTTGAATTTGCACCACTTACAGAATAAGTGGTCTTACAGTTAGTTGGCGGCCATATGTCGGATTGCGTGTTCTGCACCATCAAGGAAAGCGTAGCAAGTGGTGGAATTAACTGGAGATCACCAAACATCGCCCAATAGGTATCATTTTTATCGTAAGGGCAAGGGTCTGCCTCGGAATCATCTACAGAGGGTTTCGTGAACTGAAAAATGACAGTGCTGATTGTGAATTAATTTCTCTTGGAGTGTTACCTCACAGCAACGGTCTCGCCGGGATTTCTCATTGCTGTCTATTTGAATTCGAATGTAAAGCTTGAAATAGTGTGGTCTTTCTGAGACCCATAAATAAATATTGGGCGGCGAAATTTAATCAGTTTTCAAAATACATCTTGACTACCATTGATTAACCGCCACGTCTTTCGTATCGAAATATCTAATACTGGTGTGGCTGCTGCATAGTTGTTACAACCTAACGGTTTTGCTATTTCCTCTCTCTTAAAAAATGTTGTGCCATTTCTCGCCACCATTAACGAAAACTGTTAAAATGGTGCCCCTCGACGGGTAGTATCTTCTGTAATGTGATCTTACTGTAAACAGCCATGGTTTCAAGACATTTCGCAAGCGCAGATCCCTTTGACCAATAACTACAAGCATATGTAATTGATAAGAGGACCTCTATCGGGAATTTTGTAATGGCAAAACGTCCAGAGCTGTACAGTACAGTACATGATATAAAGAATATGACATTCTATCAAAGGCAAATTGGTTCCGGAACGAGTGTGTCTGGATTAGTTAAAGCTACTGTACAGGAGCACTGACTCGCCATTTCGACGCTTCTTGTTTTGGCCTTTCTTTATTGACGGTTTTTATTCCTTTTTCTTTCACCATCACAAGTTGGCATAATTTATTTCTCCTTGACTTGAACTATAACTTTTGTGCGCAGGCAAATGGTGAGCTCTTTGATTGATGTGTCGCACGACATGATGTTTGGCTGTTCACAACCGCTGAAAAATGTTCTTCGCGCCGTGAAGCTAGTCTGTCTCTTGACAACCAAACCAACTGCTGCATTGGCTGAATTGTAGATAGCTTATTGCCGACATCGCTTGGAAGTAATTCTTCCCATCCCTCAAACAGGATCAACTGGATTATCTATGTAGTCGAGATCCATGAACTTTAAAACCATAAAACTCTACCTTTCAGTACATTTGGCCCAAAGCTGCTGACCACTCACAGTGTACAACTGAAGTAAACCTTGTCTCAGCCATTGATCTTATCCACTACATTGTACTACATACTGTAATGTATCACATCAAGAACTATTTCCCACAAATCAGAGAACACCACTATACTTAGCGTACCGTCTCCATTCGATGATTTGCGATAATTACTGAGAGATATGGTTGACCTCGAATTGGTACTCCCGAAACGTAATTTGCTTGACCCGGAAGTTGCCTTTCAATTTTCCTTCGCTCTTGAGATTCTATAGACACATAGCTATCCGCATGAAATGTACCACAAATAGTAAGAATACACAATACATTCGTAAATTCTTTGGACCTACAGTGCACCTCGAACAGTCTCAAGCCTCCCTGGTTTCGAAAACCGCACATTTGGTTTTCTGTCAATAGGCCACCCCCGGAAAGAGCCCACAATCGATGCTCGCCTCGCCACAACTATGCCAATAATTCAGCTAGGTGATTTAAGAAACCGGGCGCAGGTCTACTGTCGCATGTAATACAGACACTTGACGTTCACCAACGGCAGCGCCCTTGTCAGCAATCCGCATGCGCTTCTCATCCGCATGACGCATTGTCGGCGTGGATGTAACCGACCACATCTTCCATGCAGAAAGATAACCCAAAAATTTCCCCCTCCTCATCCCAACTAGAAACTACCTTGATGTGGAAATGATTTGGTTCTTTAATTTTTGAAAAGTGTGGTTCGGCTATCGCCCGGTGTATGCTAGACATGCTCAGGACAATGGGTAATGTGAGTCATGTACCTAAATGGCTGGCTCGAAGCCTGTCAGCAGGCATGATGCATTGGACATCACCGCTGCTGCCGCATGCCTCGATTGAAAGTATCACAGATTCAATATCCATGTACCGTATGTACTTCACCGTCGAACCAAATAAGGCCCATCTGCCCTACACATCACAACCTAGTATTGCATGCAGGCCACTGAGGACGATTGCAGCATCAAAACTAACAGCCACCCGCCCCTACCACAGTATTGCTGGCAGTGAAATGCATGCCAGTATAGTACCCACCCCCTCAACCCCCGATGTTGCTGCGGGCCCCTCCCCTTCGCCGCCTCCAACGACACCCGCCTGTGATGTTTTCATCTCCCCACTCCCACCTCCTCCGACACCTGCTGCTGCCGCTCTGCTTCCCCTATTCTCCCCTCCCCCAAAATTCGATGTTGACGCTCTCTGCCCCATGATCCCACTTCCCCAAACTGCTGTAGCTCTCACTTTCCCATTTCCATCTACCTGCACGCCCGATGTTGCCCATGTCCTCTCCCCATTTTTATCTTCACACAAGCACCCGGATCGCTCTCTTGAAACCCCACTACCACCTACCCCAACGCCTGCCGCCTTCACTCTCCTCTCCCGCCCACTTTCGTCTCCTAAAACGCTCGATTTTGCCGCTGTCTTCTCCCCGTTACCACTACTCCCAACTCCCGATTTTGCTGCTATCCTCTCTCAATTTGCACCCCTCCCAACACTTAATGCGGCCGCTTTGATCTCCTGCCCACCTCTACCTCTCCTACCGCGTTGTGTTGCTACTATACTCTCCCTTCTTTCATATCTCCCGACGACTCCAGCCATTTTATCAACAGAGCTCCCCAACCCAATATCGTGCGTCCCCGATCGTGGCTTACTCACCTCTGCAGATGCATCCATAATTGTTCTCTGCAGCTCTGCTGAAGTCTCCTTTTCGTTCCCAATCCCGGCGATTCCCTCTTCTTGTCCAGAACCTACTGCAACCCCCACCCGCTCTGCGGGAGCGATTCTCATTTCAATCTAGAGCTTCGAGTCCCTATCATACTCCCAACCAAGAGGCTTTGTGATCTGCCTCTTTGGCTTTCCTTTTGACTTGAATTTACGGAGCCCATCTTCCTAGATTACCTCAGCATTTTTCACTCAGGATTCTTCTATCCCCCAAGCACCCGGTGAGGGACCATGTTCTCCCCCTCCTCTATTATAACATCACTGCCTAAAATATTTTCACCGTCATCCTCGACGCTAGATTCAACATCTTCCCACCTCACCTCTTCATCATTCCTCCTCCCGCTAAACTCAGCGCGCACAGCAATGTCCTCACCACCCTCTCCGCAAGTATTCCCATCTAATTTCATATCTACGTCATCTTCTGCACTCAAGTCATCATCCGGCCATCCCCCGCCTCACCTGGATGGTGTCCATCAGAATATTTTTTGCGCACTTTCTCAGCACTCTCAACATCACTTTTCCTGCCTTGATGTTGATTTAAGGACTTCGCCCGCTTAACGCTCTGTATTTACCTTCTCTTCAACCTCCTTACAGAGTGCCACACATCCAAGCATGACCGCTGGAAACCCTCCCTTATTTTGTGGCTAAGATGTACGTTAAAGGCGTCACACCTGGTGTTCACGCGATGCCCCCTCACCTTTTTCCCGTGACTGATGCCGCATATCGCGCAATATTGTTGAATGCTCATGTGTATGACATGATGGGCCTTCACATGTAGTCGTAGATTAACCCCGTCTTCTGATTTAAAGAATGTTAATCTTTTCCGCTTACGCTTAGCTGCAGATTCACCGAGAAGCTTCTCCATCGCTAACGATACTAACAAAGAGTGCTCGCCACCGTCAGCCTGTTCCTTGTGCCGCCTGAAACCCCGAAGGAGATCTATTGCAACGTCTATTACAAAGTACGAACAGCGTTCCGTGTTATGTAAGCTATCGCAGAAGCTGTCAAAATCCTTAAATTGCTCGCTTGTTTGCAAACGATCACGACGACCTCCAATGCCCCAGGCCATAAACGCATTCCGCAGTATTGTTTTCAGAACATCTGATACAATCTTAGATCCCCACTTTAACCGCGTACTCGGGCTCTTTAAAAACGAACGCATTTTAGCTGAGGAGTCCACTACGCCCTTTGTACTCCTGTATAGCGTTTGCGGGCTGTGTTTAAATAGCTTGATTGGACTAACAGGCCCATCACTCTTTGCGTTGCTATACATTGCCTTAGATAGGGAGTAGTGCGATTTTAACAGCTCCATTTGCTGCTTGTCCAACTCTTCTGGAACCTCGAAAGGGTCCCTGTATATCCACTCAAAGTGAGGTGCAAAATACAAATTCATGACCATCATCCCTCCTTCGCAAATGTCTTCGCTGGCATAAATCAATACCTTATACAGAATTTTACTCTCTGCAGCACACACGTACACTGCATACCTGAACCTTGTGCAAATAGACTGGTGGAGTATTTGCAACTGATGATCCAACGGAGCCAACATCTTAGACCTAGCACTGCCCATGTTCACAAACTCATAATGAAAACTTGCATAAGGGAAAGACTGGCTTACTGTCGAGCTTGCTACTCTGGTCTTAATTTCAACCACAGCATGAACAGAACTGGGTACTTCCTCTGGCGTCCCTTTTACAGATTATGTATTGATGGTGTAAAACCCGTCAGGTGACGCAGCTATCCACTCACATTCCAGCCCCCCAATTAAACCATAAATGAGCAATTCTACCACTTCTTCGTCTTGACTTAGTGCGTTAATCACTACGCCCTCGTTCACGGTACCTCGCTTCAGGTCCTCTATAGCTCCGTATCGACCAAACCAGTTATCAATTAAATCTGTAGCAATGTCCTTGAAATAACAGAATGTATTTTCGGACGATGCCACTCCAAAAAAAGAACAGACAGTAGAAATTTACCGGAAAAGCCTGACTGCAAACGTAGATGTTATTTTAAATTGGCACAGGAGAAACCACTCCGCAGTCCTCTGTTTAAAGGTGAGGATGAAGGAGTTCGAAGAAAGATAATGCTCCAGCTCTTGCCTGCTACTGAATTGTGACGATAAATCAAATACATGCTTAAGAATTACGTTCCTGTGGTTATACGTGCTGGTAACCCCAGCCAATAGGAGAAGCTGTCACCAAATGGAGGGATACTGAGTGCAAGAAACGTAATAAATTTGCGCTTTTTTGTTTCTATACCCCCGTACGGCCATAGCATGCAGATCCGTCTTCCTCATACCTCGCCCGGCCACTCTTCGTCTAGCGTAGGACACACCTGGACCCATATCAGGGTGGTTGTCAATGATGAATGCCCCGGCCTGTCACGTTGCAACCCGACGAATTCTTCATTATCATCCTCAGTGTCACTTTCCTCATTAGCACTGCTGATGCCCTCATTAGTATCGCCCCGGTACTTTCTAGTGTTTTCTTTGGTTTCAAATTTGATAAAGCCGCGAACTGATAGCAACTGTTGTATTGATTCTCAACCACCCCTAGAACGCAGACACCGACACTCATGAGCTCTTCCACTATTTTAGGGCTGGCAAACCTTCGGTCCATTGTCAGAACTATTCCAGTCATAACTTTATCCTTTCATCCTTCCGCTACCAATTCAGTAACTCGACGCACCACCTGCTCCACACTCTCACCACGGCAACGAAACCTTATTTGTAGTACCCATGAAAGAATGCATCGGAAACAACGTCAGAACTGGACCCCTCGCCTTCAGCATTGCAGCTACGGGGTATTTTAACTTGAATTTCCTTCGAAAGGGAATCAAATAAGTCATTATCTAAATTGTAAAACCCCCGTGCAGGGTCCAAAAAATTGCGTTTGGAGACTTTTGAAGCGATATGCTCGAATACCGCCATGAGGACTGTACTGTCCCTCTGAGACATCCATACACGATTCCATACACGATTCCCGTCAAACCCACAACCTGTAGGATTATGCAGCATTGTGTTATTTATAATGAACTTGATGAAATATGGGTTGATGTCCAATTCTTTCTCTGTGGAGAGCATTGTGATAACGCCATCTGTGCTAAGGCGAGTACTGCATGCTACCATGTACACAGAAAAGTATATAAAAATAGATACTTCATCAACAGAACCTTAGTTGTTATTGTCGGATAACTTAAGAGATGCGTCGAGCCAACCCGCTAGAGTGTTCAGTGTTTCCCGTACAAAAAAACACCGAAGATCGTCTCAATGACTTTTCGAGTGAGCGAAGCTCAAGTTCAAGTCGGGTTTCAACGGAAATCGCAAAGTTGCGGGCACGATTGGCGGAGAGTGTATTCTTAGAATCATTTTCTGACATGAATACAGTAGGTGGAGGCTTCTGTATCTTCCATTCTGATGATGGATCTTTTTGCTTGCTCCTCCCGCTGCCACCCTTACCCCTATCATGTCCCCTTCCACGGCCAAGAGTACCCTGTCGTCCGACACGTCGCCCAGGAGCAGGAGGCTGATGCCCTGGTTGGCCATTTGTAAATGCAGATGGCAGTGCTGTCGAGTTCGAAACAGGAACGAGGGTAATATCCAAAGCATCCTGGGTCGCCGGGATAACAGAAGCTAAAGGCGACCCGACATTGACTTCATGTTCAACGTCGGGCAATGTTCCAAACGGATTAGATACGTTTCCGGTGAGTCCGGGTTCCAGTCGCTCAAACGAGGCGAGGAACGTTCCAAAGCTGACCTGTATGAGACCATAAACGTGAGAGAGAGCTTTCCGGCGAAGTGGGGGTGTGAAAATGGTGACGATGATAGCCGATGGATATAGGAATTTTCAACCAAATGTCTGTTCGTGATAGAGGGATGAGTTTTCAGTGTGGTGGAGATTTGAAGCGCAGTGGGTGAGATTTGTACAACAGTGACAGCGCTTTGCAACACACTGCGAAATGGCGAAAACGGGACGTAAGTAAGAGAGGGAGAGAAAGGGTATCGAAAGTGTGTGTGAGCAATCAAAACGACAATTGCAGCGTTACAAGCAAACCAAAGCCACTTACTGCAGTAGGAGCAGGGAGTAGGAGACTCAGGTAGAAGTGGTGGTGGTTCCGGGAATGACGTAGAGATCGGGAAAGTCGCGAAGAAGGGGTACTTTGGTGATTGATCATTTGAAAAGTACTGCAAAGAGGACGACAAAAGAGTAGGCTGGGGTAGGGGTTGGTGTTGGCAACATGAGAGCGGTAATTTTTTTATTCGAAGCGGTATAGAACCGGAGTTACGGGAGCTGCAACGGAGGCGAAAAAAAGCCCTGTAAGTTCGATTAATCAAACGTACAGGCATTGTATGCCTTCACCACAGCGTGGCCCAAAATGGGCTCAGTTGGATTATTCGAAAGGTCCAGACATTAGGGATATATCTACTGGCGATGCCGGATGCCAAATGAACAGAGGGAAACAACCGGGAATTTTTGCTACGTCCGATTCCGTCGAATCCGTAGCTCTACACACACCACAGCTTCTGCACTTGTCGTCAGTAAACGAACTACATTCACCCACTTTCTTTCCTCCGGGGTTGATATCTAAGTGTAGTTGTGCAGTCTTACAATCGTAGCATCTAGAAGCGGGCAACATGAAAATCCAGATTTGTTTCCCGCTGTCTACTGAGCCGATCTCTTCCTCTTCGCTGCTGCACTGTCCCGTTTTCTCCGTCGCTCTTTGTTTTTCTCGTATATTCCCGTCTTGACGCTTTCAAATTGTTAAATCGCCGTATTATGCATACTGTGGCCCCTGAAACCAATCCAAGCACGAGAGTGATCAGATATTGAGGATAATATAAAACTCACCCTTGAATGATGAAATTCCGGTGACAACTGTAAGCGCTGCCAAGTCCACATTCAAGTATTTTGCTCTACCGAAGTGGCCGTCTAGTCCGCCTTCTGACTCTACTTTTGGGCTCTCATATCGTAGTGATAATAAAGAAGAAGTGACAAGCCTTCTTCCTGCACCCCAGCGTATATTCTCCGAAAAGTAAGTTACTATGCCTGTGTTTCCGATTAAGCCATTGTTCAAGATTGCCGAACTCTATAGTTTTGAGGATATTACAAATAAATTTATGAAACAGGTGAGGATTTAAGACTCAGAAAAGAAAGAGAAATCGATACGCACAAACACAGGGCTTTCCAATCTAGTTAATTGCACTATTGGATTTACGACAGAAGTCATTGCTAAGTTCAAAGAGCAATGTGGCCCGGAAGTTCGCATCCAACCTGGATCTGAAGGGATCTGCGATAGTTGTAATGGTCGTGATATTCACCATTCATGGTACCTTCCGAACGGATGGTTTTCCTCCGCGCTCTTTTGGTGTCCCTCCGCCCGGTGGTGCTCTTCCTTCTATTGCAGGTCCGTCTGTTGATCAGACTGGAAATCGCAACAAAGATCAAGAAGTTCACCGGAGGGTTCCCGATCCCAGCCATTCTCTAACTGAATTTAATGGCAGAAATCGAGACCACTGGCCATATGACCCCGCAAGGCTTCTTGTGTGCAACCAATGTTCAAAGATAAAAAATGTAATGGGTACATATCGCAGGATATCAATGAAATAATCTATATGTTTAGCATCTGCGCTCGTCAGTATCATCTTTCCCCGTCTCAGAAGGTTGAATTCTTAATGCATGTCCTCGATTGTCCACCTCGAAGGTTCTTCCTGGAAAATTGTAGTAGTTCATTGAACTAACGTACTTCGACATGCTGCAGGTAATGACTACGGAGTATTTGAGGG
This sequence comes from Kappaphycus alvarezii, assembly GCA_002205965.3. Lineage (NCBI taxonomy): Eukaryota > Rhodophyta > Florideophyceae > Gigartinales > Solieriaceae > Kappaphycus > Kappaphycus alvarezii. The sequence continues at coordinate 21,294 of NADL03000758.1, forward strand.
ATGATAGGTAGATTTTGGTAGTAAAATCTCCATCTGAAGTCTCTCATGCGTGATAAGTAGATTATAGACCTTTCCGATGGACTAACAAGCTTGTAGAACATATTAATAAACTCACGCCGCAATTTCCACCATACATTCGTGCAGAAACTTACAACATCCTGTTCTTGGGGAAAGCAGTGAAAGAGTTTCAGGAGTGGTTGAAGATACCTATCCAGAGTATAACCTCTCAGAAGTACTCCTTTAAAAAATTTGTCACAGCTCTTCATGAGCCCATACAGAATCTTCGCCAGCTGGGGCAGTTGGGATCAGGCAGAGGGACGCAATGGGAACACACATGATGAGGTTTGGACGCAACCGCCAATAAAAACGCTGAGAACATTGCGGATCGATGAAGCAAAAGATCTTCGACAATCAATCGTATCGAAATCCATCCAAGGTATTCGACGAGGGCCGCAGGCGTAATGAGCGCGTTAAGCGCGGAAAACCATGGAATCCTAAGCAAAACTGTTTGGAGGAGGCAATCTCAGCCCATAATCGCCACCGCCCCGAAATGGTTGAACCTTCAGTACATATACTCGCCGAAAACATTAAAGAACACGATCGGAGTGATGTTGATGCGAGCGATGCGGAATTAAGTGCAGTAAATGAACTCAACAGCGAACAGGAAGAGTTTAATGCAAATTTTGTAGAGAAAGCTACAGGAAATGTCAAACCTTTGACCAAGAAGCAATCGAATCGGCTAAATATTTAATCTATCTGACGCAGATCTCATCTAAGATGAATCCTACAAGGACAGATACCCGCCCCGGCGGCGGTGGTGTAGTAATTGAGAATTCACTTTTTTTTGCTCGCTTACGTCGCCAGAAGGATCAATGTTCCAAGCGTAATAAGAGAAACCGGAATAACTTTTCAAATGACAGATTTGTATGTTGGGGTCTAAGATTTGAGACACAAAGCGTACGGCCGTTGGGTATGCTCTGCGACACTGGAACACTATCATATGTTGTTGAATGCAGAGAGCTAAATAGGATTTTAACACTCTTGGGATATGACAAAAGCGGTTTATACCTTCACGAAGCAGGTTCAGTTTTGCCGACGCAACTTATAATCCGCTTTGGAAGATTTACCTCCCCATCAGCGCTCCCTTAAGCGTCCTGGTAATACGAGTGACAATGGACGTTGTTGAAGCAAATATCCAGCTTTGCTCGTTATGGATGCGATGGAAAGAGAATCTATCACGCTAAGCACCGTTTCCAACAGACTCATGAAGAGAATCCCCCATGTGACTAAGAATAAGAAAACTGTGTACATCGATGAGTTGTCTATTAAAAAACCACGTTTCCATAGTGGTCATCTCTATGTTAAAAGACGAAAATACACTTAGCTTTACTTCACACAGGCACAGATTTCGAAACTGCACAAGCAGTTCTTCCACCCCTCTGCGCAGAAGTTATACGGGTTGATCAACAGATCCCTCCCAGATGAAGCAAAATACGAGAAAATGCAGGATTTTACAAACGATGCCATCTGGCTAGATAATCTAGCGCGCCCGATACGTTTTCGAGTTACTCTCTGAAATCGTTCGATTTAATGAATGCATTACTATGGACATCATTTACATAGACAAAGATCCGATGCTCCACATTGTTGATGAGGAAAAAGATTTAACAAAGTTAGATTCCTGCCGAGCCTGTCTACTGAACATGCTTGGACCCCTATTATTGAGTTCTGGGATTCTGTTTACACTGTATTCCCAAACAAGATTATCACTGATCAGGGATCCCAATTTGGAGAAAAGTTCTTGCACCTAGCGCGTCTATCCGATGTCAAAATAGGACAGATTGGGGTAGAAGCTCATTCAAGTCTAGGCCGCGGAGAGATATATCAAGAATCGCTCCCGACGACGTCCCGCAAGATAATGGTATCGCAACCACATGTCGATAGAAATCTTGCTCTTGTTTGTGCAGTGAAGGCTATGAACGACAATTTGGGACCAGAAGATCTCGATCAATCAGCTCAAGTTTTTGTGACTTTCCCCAAATTTACGTTCCATCTGAAACTCATCCCAGTCGCAACTCCTTTGCTCAAAGAGCAGAAGTTGCTTAGAAGGCTCGCAAAGATCTGGAACGCCAGATGCCAGATCTCAAGTTGCATCTCGCTCTCCGTCACGCAATGCCCCGCCTTGTGACCGCAGATATATCAGCATGGTGGCAAAAGTGCTTGAACGTTGGGAAAAAAACCCAATAATCGCTTAGGTGAGCGAATAAACCCATTCAAAGTGTAGTGTACGAACGTAAATTGGTTTTTGTCCGTGATCAATCCATCAACCTAGCTCGCCCGTTCAAAATTGCGCAGGTGGATCCTTATTATACCCCAGAGCTACTATCTCTAACATTTATGATAGATCTTGAAAATTTTTTATCGCAGTTCCGATGCCTAGACGAACCTCATACATTTGGCGACTGAAGTTATTGATGAGTATGATGATCGTCCTAGAAGCCTGAAGATGGGGGAGGCCAAGAGCAAGGAGATTCGTGGACTTATAGAACGTGTGACATTTGAGATCATCCTTAAGAAGGATATTAACGTATTACCGGGACGATTTGTGCTCGCCATCAAGTAAAAGGTAAAATGAAAGGAAGGGCACGTAATAAGGGGATACAGGGATAAATTGGAGTAGTTCATGGTGCACTCATCCTCAACACTCCAACCAAAGTCTGTCCGCCTTTCGCTTGCTCTCGCTGCTGCTCTTGGTTGGGATGTCTGAACATAAGACTTAACACAAGCCTACTTGGAGTCCGATGAGCCACTTTCTCGACAGTTATTTATTGACAAGCCTGTGGCAGAATTTGAACTGGAGCCCAAGCAATGCCTTTAACTGCCTCTCCCCCTTTATGGCCTGTGTGATGCGGGTTGTTTATGGCAAGAAAAGTTGTATGAGCATCATCGCCACAACCTAGGCGTAAATACATTGAAAACAGACCCAGGTATGTACTATTTTATTGTTGATGGACTACTGGAGGTGCTTAACAGGAATTATGTTGACGAATTGGTACGGTGTGAAAGCGAGGACTCCAAAGAGGTTTCAAAGAGGACATAAAAGCGATTTGAGATGGCAGGTTGTATTCAACCCCCGACAAAATGCACAGGTTTCGTACTCGATGGGGTTAAGGATGGTAACTATGTAATTGATCAACACGCTTACTCAAGAAAATTAGATGCCTTCCATCAGATGCCTCTTTTAAACAACCTTCGGTCATTGCACATGAAACTGATGTGGTTATTAAACTCGCCCCCGATTTTTTGTTCGAGATATCGCAACTGGGGCAAGTAACGGAAGAAATTTTTAATGAGCAAATTAATGCTGTTATACGAAGGATTAAACGAGCTATCGATTACACCGTCGAACACAGGATACAGCTCAAAATTTGTAAGTTAAACAAGTACCCATTGAAAGTTGTCAGATTTTCAGACTCTTCGCTCGCGAATAACGCCGACATGTCTTCCTAGTTGGGTTATGTTGTCTTATGTTGTCTTTCACCGAGATGGCAATGAAAAAGTTACTCTTGTTGTTTTCAAATACTACAAGTCAAGACGGGTCACGCGATCGGCGATGTCTAGTGAGGTTACTACCTTTAGTGATATGTTAGACGTGGCTGTTTCCTTCTCGGAGGATTTCGAAACGGTCCTGCGAAAACCTGCACCGGTGCATTTGTTTACAGGCAGCAAAATATTGTTCAATGTGATCCCAAAGGGGTCTCGTCCTTCATAGAAGCGCACAATGTTAGATATCGCAACCATCAGAGAATTTTTCCGTGATAGAGTGATTTCTGATATTGGATTCTTCCGAAGCCACAAAAAAATTGCCCATGGCTTGAATAAGATGATTAGTCAAGCGATGCTGAGAAATTTTATGTCAACTGGGGAACTTAACATCATGCAAGAACAGTGAATAGTAATGTCGGAGGATTTAACTTGAGCAGTATCACTTTACACATTTTATTTTGCTCTATCATCTCTCTAACTTCTGCCAACTCAATGTTTGAAGTATCAGGTCCACCTCATATCCGAGGAGTATTCGAACAAAAGCTAATAGCAAATGAATGTGATGAATATAGAATTACTCCCTTGTCTGCATTGACCTATATGCAGTGGTCAACGCTCCGTTCCGTGGTACTCACAAGTCGCACTAACCACAAACCTGATTTCAGATACCGAACATGTCAAATGCCTTTATCCTTCTTGTAATTGTGTAATTCTTTTCGCATGGCTGATTTTCGTAATGCCAGTTTTAGCCCAAGAGTTTGATTACTCCAGCCTACCTGACCGAGATTCGCCGTTTTCGTGTTCGAGGTTGAAATATCTTCTTTTGCCACTGCCACCATCGCATACCCTCGAAAGTATGGAACGAAATTCACAGTCGACGGGGAACGCAGTATAGGCAACCTCTGGTTTGAATAAAATCGTCGCAATCAGTAATCATATACATTATCAGTTCCATGTTTGGCTTCCTGCTCCCGCGTCCGTCCCTAGTCACAACAGAGACGCCTGGATTCTTCCAGGAGAATTGCAGGATGTTTTTTGACACAAAGTGATTGGTCCTAAACTCAACATGGGAGCTGCCCCGTAGTTTCTTTCGTTGCCCTAAGGTACACTTATTCGGTTTTTCACTTAGGGAAGGGTCAAAAACCTTCGTTTTGAAAGAACCAGACTGACAGCCATAGTCAGGTGCAGACAGCGATCTCCTCATAGTTGGGAAGTAACTCATAACGTCACCAACCGAGGTTTAACAACCGTATTATTTCCCCTTCTTCAAGGGCTTACTCCCCGTTCGCACCCCATTGACCAGTACAATGCAGTCATTCTTATGCCCAGTCCTGTCAGAAATCAAAACTTCTTTCTCTGGTTTTTCACTGTCGCTGTCCGCACGCGAATCAAAAGAAGTGCCAATAACTTGAGCCGTATCTGGCACCGTGTTTTGTGTGCTGGATCCAACATCTTGGATCCAACATCTTTTGCCCATGAGAAACGTGACGGGTTTGAGGTCACCCTTTTGCTTTCTGCTCAATGCGCCGCACAAGAAGCGTTTGCGCAACGCGCCCATTCGTAGCGAGAAACATCATAAATAATACAAGAAAGCAAAAAACAGCGAAGCGGAAAAATCAGAGAGATCAGCCCGCACAACCCTGGTGATAAGCTTCCGATCGTGGCGGGTGACTAAGGCAAAAAAAATTGTGCTCTTTTATCATCCCGCGCAAATAGTGCGCAATGGAATGAGGGGGAGTGTCAATTTCACTGCAGTAACTTTAATTAATAATTAAAAGCTCCATCTCGGAAGCATTGTGACGCACCTTTGTGGGGTTAAATATACACTGGAGGCGCCGTACGCCAACGGAGCAGAGGGGAAAAAAACGAGAATTTTTGATTCGTCCAATTCCGTCGAATCCAAAGCTCTGTACACGCCACGTAGTCGGTCCTTCTTGTCAGTGCCCTAATTTTATTCAATCACTTTATTTCTTTCGCGTTTGATGCAGTCTTACAATAGCAGTCACTAGAAGCGGCCAACAAGACAATCCAATTTTGAAAAAGGTACGCTGATTAAGCAAAGGGATTCTACCGGCTGCATTCAGAGGCATGCAGATCTTGTAATGAGAAGCAATCAACACAAGTCAAATGAAGGAAAAAAAAGGGAGTAGAATGCGGAGCAGGAGAAGCCGCTTCAAACACACGTATCAGTAGCGTTAAAACAGCGATGGACATAAATATAAAGAATTTGGGAGAGACTTCCTACAAAGAAAATGTTGAGGTGGTTGTTATTTTTAATGAGAGAAATTATGTTAAGCAATCGCGTTTATACTATATTTAATACTTTCCAAAATACTGTACGGGCTGCTAATTTTAATCCTGTGGACAAAAATTAAACTATTTCTTTTCTCTGCCTCTTGGCGTGAAAGGAGAAGAAATACGGGCACCGTAGATTGGTACTAATGTTTTTATTAAAAATCTCTCAAAGCCCCAGGACAATTTAAAATTTTTAGCAGCATAATCATGGAGCGCTGGAAGAAACTCACCGACGAGGGAAGCGGAAGATTCTTGCATTCAAGCACGATGCATTGCTACCGCAGGAGGTTACTGTGGAGAGTACTATGAGTGTAACAGTAGTCTACAGCTTTCCACGACTGAAAGATGACCAACGAAAAAATCTTCGGTGGGACGGCATGCAAATTATCGTTCCTAGATGCCATACAAAAATATCATTCTTAGATGATATGCGAAACATAACAGGGACAAAGATTTAAGAGAGGGGTCGGGAAGCATCAAAAATTCACTTGTTATAAACTTTAACAACCATACCATCTGTAGATGTCAGTGCGACTCGGAAATGATGCGGTAAAAGAAAGTCCCCACCACTCCAGGGATGAAGCAGACAAATTTTGTAGCAAGACGGAACTAGGAACTAGGTAAAAGGGAGAATGGCGCGGAGCTACCAGGAGTGGGGTTCTATTGTTTCGTCAGATGAGAAGAAAATTTATCTTCATCGGCCTGATTGTCTATCCTTCAAATAGAAGGAGTCAAAGTAGCCAGAGGCTACATTCATTCAAAGAAGCAGCGGTATGGCAGCCTTAAGGGTCGAGGAATGCTTTTTGAGATCAAGAAGGGCCAATTGTTTTCATGGACGGCTCCGTTGACGGAAACGTGTAACTTCAGACTTTGAAATATAATTTGCTTCAGTTTAGTAAGATGGAAAAAATACGTCGGTGTCCCGGAGTGGCATCCCCACTGCCTTAATTTAAACCCAACAAAAAATCAACATAAGATTCTTTCCAGGGCTGTTTCTGAGAATTGTTTACAGTCTAAATGACTGAGAACCATTGCTGAATCTATTCAAAATGCATGGGAGGTAATAGACCGAGGCACGCTCGCCAACCTATGGGTTCAATGCCGAAGCTTTGTAGCTTATTTTCGAAGTTCAATGTGATGTAAAATATATACTCATCTCTTTACTTCTCCTAATTACACATTTCATTCTACCGTTGTTACTATTTTTGTCTATTGTGGCTCTCGTAAGAAACAGAGATCTTCAGAAGCATTGCAAATAGAATAAAACTAATTTTTTAATTGGTTACTAGTATAAAAGAAAACAAATAACAACCTCTTAGTAATACTCTTTGTAGTTGGTTTGTGAGCGTAACCAGCTTTTTTCTAAAGAATATTATTGATGGAATTCACTGTATAATTGATAGAATAGCGGCTGACCGAGACGGCGGAAGAAGAGATGACAACCTGAAAATTTCTGGTGAATCGCTGGAGCACAAGAAATATGCCGCAAATCTATCTACGAGCTCTTTGAATACATGGTATGTAATACCTTTGTCTGAGCCACTAGTCAACTGTCATGGCTCCAACGAGCCAACGTTTTCAAAAAGACAATTTCAGCCGAAATCATCCCTGAAGCTTCAAACTATGTGTATTGTTTCCGCTTTTATCTGAGAACAAGGATGGAGAACGTAATTTTTTCTAACGGAGACGGTAGTAATCGAAAAGGAGTAAAACATTATTTAGGACATGAAATTGATATCGAATTAAGAGAAATTATGCCTGTTTTGCCCTTTATAGTTAAGATAGGTGGTTTACAGACATACTTGAAAAAAATGACCATTTGACAAACTTCATCTACATATTATACGAATTTAACAGAGAACATTTCTGCTGTCCGCTGATATGGCACCTCGTCACATAGGTTGCGCCTACAGCCACACAGATCACAAAAAACTTCAATCTAGAGTTTCCGAACACACAAATAGATACAGTAGGCGTTGCTTCCCTTCCTTTTGGTACAACACAGAACCGTTCGACACCGAGAGTATAGTAGATGAGATTTTGTAGTCTACGGATCAATGCTTGTCCACCTTTGAACGGTAATTGACTGAGATTCAGGGTAAATGAGGTACGATGTACTAAAGAACTCAGCAGCGCAGAATCGATTCTTACATTTTGTAGATATTAAAGGACTCGTACAAAATACTTGAGCAACACCACAAGGGCTGAATTATAGTCTCTGGAGATGCAAATAATTTCTTTAAATTCAGTTGCGAAATTTAAATCATCACTAGCTCGGAAGATATATAATTACATGTGAAATTAATTTACCACGGACACATGCTTCTTTAGGGTCCAAAGCACGTACTTAAAGTTATAAATAACTTATTTATCGCCGATTGTGGAACCGAAATATTGCAGTTCAAGGAACAAGGAAGAAAGAATGAATGAATAATAGAAAAAGAAGAATAAGAATAGCAAACAGGCGCCAGGTAAGAATGAGAGTGTTCTAGTGCTAATTACTCACAACTGAACTACCATATGATGACTTATGGTACTCATCTGTTGTATTGGGTCAGGAAAATGAGCTTGATTGCAATTTTCATAACTATTGGACCTATAAAGCTTCTTGCACTCTAGAGAAGCCCATAAGGGGCTCTTCTGGATTTATATTTATGATTTTATGGCTCAAATTTCTTTACAGAATCAATTAAAACTAAGGGTACTATTTAATTTACAAGTATTTTATAGTAAAACCGGGTTATTGGATTTAAACTGCTTTTTATGAATGTAAAGTTTGATTTTTTAGGATCACGTTTCATATTGATAACAGCAGAAAGGAACCATCTGATGTTTGCTGCCGTTAAAATGGACAGAACTTGTCTTTGCGTATCATAAATTTGGATGCTGCGAAGATACTGAGTTCTAAGCAGTCAATAATAACGTAGCCATCCTGAAGCCCTTACTTTTTTAAGACCCATAATGCGTGAGAGGGAAACATTTTACATCAAGAAGCGTCATAAAAAGAAAATTTAAGGAAATATCACAATAACAGGTAATCTACTTCCTTTGAAAACCAGCTGAGACGAAGAAGGAACAAACTCCGCTCATCCAGCTGGTATTCAAATTGCCCCTTTCTCGTTACGAAGACTCCTTAGAGGATATTCAGCCAGCAGTTAATACATGAATCCAACAGATCATTTTGCATCCGGCTGAAGTATTGACCATATATAATGGTGCTTGGTGACTATCTAGTCTGTAAGGAGGTAGAATCAGTCCCTCTGCATGATAGTGTGGAAATTGGGTACTATTCAGATATTTTGGTGCTAAGATGTTCTATTATCAAAATGTAGTTGCAGAATGAAGCTAATTCTTTGAGAGAAAATCATTTTTTTCATTGAAGTACAACTCATATCATATTTACTCATGAAAAATCCCTTTGTGGACAACAGTCGAGAATTGGGTATTCATCCGGGCCCTACGTTACTGCTTTTAATTCTTTGGAATAATTTTTTTTATTCTAATCCTACAAATGAAAATAGAATTTCTTGTCCGATTTTGTGTCATTTTGTTAGATTATATTTAATTACAAACAATTGCGTCACTTCTCAGTTTGCTTTAAATTGGTTTTGATACCTAATGCATTCAGTATCTACTAGTGTGTGCGCACGTCCTAACTGTAAAAATGCTGGTAAGGGTAAGTTGTTTTTCGCTCAAGTCCCACAGAGGGGACTCGAGTGTCCTTTACATACTGTGTGAAACATAGGTAAATGCAATAGGATACTGTAGCCTCATTTGGGAGAGTGATGCACATTGACTCTCGATGATTCAGTCCAGTATCCTGATAATTAAAATGCAACCAAGGACAATAATGCAATCCGGGAGAGGATTCATTCTTTCGCTTTGTGCTGTAATAAATATATTGCGACACGCCCACTCGGAAGGCCGAATCATCTGTTCCGACTGGGGGCCCCAGCTTCAGCTGCTTCTGATTTTCTTTTCGATTTAAATTTTGTATCTGCTGCTACTTCATTTGTTTTTCTGCTGCTGCTTCATTTTCTTTCCTGCTGCTACTATTTTCACTCTGCTGCTGCTGCTTCATTTTTCCATGAATTGTTTCGGCTGCCGCAGCTTGTTTCAGTTACTGCAGCTTATACATAAAGAGTTGAAATAAATAAAGAAATAATTTCCAGTAAAAGGTCCCGTAGCTATCCAAGTGCCACAAGCCAATCATCCGCTCCAAAGAGCCTTTTTCATTGGCTTTGTGGGTAGATCCGCCTGGTTGTGGTTAGAGCGAATGTTCCTCAGCTTGATGATGCTATCACAGATCAGTTTCTTAACCTTGTATACCTTGAGATCAATTTGCTTGTTGTTGCGCGTCACATGGTCTGCCGAAGCCATTGAAATGGCCACCGTACTGCCTGAGTGTATAACCGTTGGGCAGAAGTGGCGACCTTCAGCCCAAGGAGCTTAGTGACACATTTCCCAGAAGATTTTCCTTATCCAGGATACCTTTTTTCCGCAAGCTGCGAGTGCAACATATTCGGATTCTCCAGACGAGTTTGCTATTACAGTCTGCCGCTTCGATTTCCAGTAGATTGGTGAACCGATAATGTCGACCATGAACCCAGTTGTTGATAGCCTGGTGTTCACACACCCGTCCCAGTCGGCATCAACGGAAGCACAGATAGAATCTGCTGTGATACCTTTCGTGCTACTATAGTGGAGTCCCAAGTGACTAGTCCCGTTTAGATAGCGAAGGAGACGTTTAACTAGCTTCATATGACTCTCAGTCGGGGCATGGACTTGACAGGCCAATGCAGACACGGGGAATGACAAGTCGGGTCGAGTAGAAACAGTTATGTAGAGTAATTCACCAATGATGCTTCGATAAGCGTGATGGTCATTCCTATTTAGTCTCGAGTCCCCATTTTCTGCTGTAACCAGCAGTGTGACGTCCATTGGGAGTGGTTTCAGGACAGCGTTTGACCGGTACATTCCATACGCCCGCCGAAGGGTCTTTGCATATCGCCTTTGCTCGATCCGAATTCCCAGTGGAGAATGAGTGACTGGCCATCCGATGAAAGATTTCACTTCACCAAGGAACTTGATGTTGAATGTGGATGACAACAAATCTTTTAAGTTCTGAAGTAGGGCGTGGGAATTTGAAGCAAATACCATACCATCGACCTTGACTGCTAGTATTATGTACTCTGAGTTAGTAAGAAGAAAATACAGTCGGTTGTCGAAGTTGGCAGGTTTCATTCCCCAATTAATGAGCTTTTCGTGGAGAAATGAACCGTAGATATGCCTGCTTTTTTCGTGCCATAGATGGACTTCTTCAGCTTGCAGATGTGTCCAGGCTTAGCTAGCTGACGGGAAGCGTTGTCAGCTGTTCCATTTATATTGCTACATCAATTTTTCCGTGGAGGTATGCATTGGAAATATCGCCTCCTTCCAGGGTAAGATTATTTGATGCAGCTATAGAGAACAGTAGGCATATAGTTTCATGAGACGCGACTGGAGCGTAAATGCTTTCCGGGTCGAAGTCCACGTATGCCCGTTGACCGTCCACCCTCAGAGTACATCGTGCTTTTGCCATATATTGTTTCCCTGTAGAGTCCAGAGGCTTAGCTTTGAAGGTCCATTTGAATGGTAAAGGCACTATCCACGGGTTATGGGGAACGTAAGACCAAGTTTTTCTCTTCGCGAGTGCATTATACTGTCTGTAAAGAGCCTCGGCCCACTGAGGGATTTTACAGGCGCGAATATCCAGGGTTCATATGCCTTCCTCAGGGGTTCCTTTCCGTCGGGTAATCCATGTGTGGAGTCTGTTGGTGCGCGGAAGTCATACATTGGATTAGCTTTTCCTGTCTCAAATCCATGTAGCCTCCGTTGGCGACTTCAATCTCGTGCTGTCGTGCAAGACAATCAAGCAAGGAAGAAATTCCTGGGAGCTGTTTGTTTTATATCGTGGTGAAGTCGACACTCCTGATGACTTTAACAGACTGATATTCTGGAATATATACCCTAATCAGCCTCGTGTCTGATTCCATTCCGACGAAGTGTCAGGGTTCCGAACTAGGTTTTAGCTTTTTGGCTTGCTCCGCGTGAGGACGATAAATGAACGCGTACCCTGGTTGACCGAAAATCAGCAATGATGGAAAATCTATCTCTACACCAGGATCCCAAAGTTGGATCGTAATATTGCCATTGAACCTAGAAGCTGTAAGCCTATTACGTAGCCAGTTTGCATGCTTTAAAGCCTCGCCCCATCGGTTATGTGGGAGATCAATGTCGTATAGTAAGAATCTAGCCCTTGTCCAGTGCTCTTGGACGAGACGTTCAGCAGCGCCATTACTCGCAGGTGCTCGTGGAGGAGATGGGCTTGCTTAAATTCCTGATGAATCGAGGAAAGTCATCATCCCTTTGCTCATGTGATCACCCGCTCGATCAAAGCGAATATCCCGCAATTTGTAGTCCGAGGTCGAAAAGTGAGTTTCGGCCATAGCTTTGTAATTAAGAACTATTGCAGGGAGCTCAGAGCTGCGTTTGATCATCAAAACGTCGAATTTTGCAGTGAACGGTTCCAAAAAGTGAGCGGCGTACTTGTTACCTCTGATAGAGCTAGTGAACGGACCAGATAAATCCATGTGAACCTCGCTGGGTGGCTACAGTGCCCTGCTCGTCGCTGGTTTGATGGGGGCCTTCCTTGCTTTTCCAGTCAGACATGGAACGAATTCGGTGTTGTTGAACTGTGAACGATCGAAGGAAGGTACATTGGAGCGCTGGCGAGATAGCTGCATGTACCAATCCGTCGCGATGTGTCCAGTTTTCCGGTGCCATTTCATGACCTCACTTTCGGGAAATTCCTTTGTGGCTTTGTTAGCTTGCTTCGGGTAATTGCTTAACTGTAGCGGGTAGAGTCCGTCAACACATTCGATAACCCAGGCAATGTCTTCGATGCCCAAGGAGCCGTATTTAAAGATAAAGCATCCATTGCGTTGGAACAGAGACTCTGAGATTATCGCTTTGAAGTGTTTCGTGAGCCAGTTAACAGCCAGGATGTTTGTTTCAAAATGAGGTGCATGGTAGGCTTCGACGTATGTCCCGCCATTCAATGGTAACCACACTAGGCCCTTACCGAGGAGGTGTGAAGTTTCAGCTGCTGCCTCCACAATTTCTTTGGCAATTGGGCTGTAGGACTTAAATGAGGAAGTACTATGTAATAAATGGTGTGTTGCACCAGAGTCCATGAGAGCTGTATCGTTTTTTTGTCCTCTCAATTTTGCCACATGACTTTGGAACTTGCCTTTTGCCATATTTGCGCTGTAGCGAGGCTCCCCATCGAAGCTTGACCGGTGTTGGAATTCGGTAAGATTCTGTGGATAAGCGACGTTATCTCTATTCGTGAGGGCCACGGCGGTGTTTGCTGAAGGCATAGGAGTACGATTCGGAGTTGTTAGGGATCCCCAGTGTTCTTGGTTACTTTGTAGGTTCCATCCCCGGTCAGCTTGTGGATAGTGACGCTGTCCTCCACGCCCACGGCGGGGTTTCCGAATGCGCCCAGTTCGCTCATCCTCGAGTCGTTTCCGACAGATGTTAATGAAACGGCCGGGTTTGCCGCAGTAATGAAAGTTCCCTGGAGGTCTGATTTGGCCAGTGCTGTGTGCACCTCGACCTCTTCCACGAAAATTTCCGCCTCTGGCGTATGAACTACTCCCACGTCCCTAATGTATCTTTGTGTGCTATAGACCGTAATGGCTTGGATGTATTCTTGCCTTGGGAGAGCGTTATGAGGGTTGTTCTGGTTCATCCTTCGAGTAAGTTCTGCTTGAACAGCATTCACGACGTCCTGGAATAAAGCGTTAGTGATCGTAGAAACCATCACGAGGGCTGCAAAAGACGGAGGAAGAGACCTAATGAGTTTGGACGTCTCTTTCCGCTCTCGTAATTCTTCGTCATATGATGCAAGTTCTCCAGAGATACCATTGACTTGGGAAACATGTCCTTGTCAATCCATATTTTAGTCGAATACAAGCGTGTCCAACCTGTTTCGGATATTTTGGATGGCTTGCTCGATAGAAGCGGTGTAGATGCGCTTCAGCTCATTCCAAAGATCCAAAGCGGTTTTTGAGTCATCTCTGTGACAATTCTGACCTTAACCATTGCGAACGCTCCAAGGCCGATAGTTATGACACTTTTCGCTTTTGCGGAGCGCTTTGCCTACTCATTTCTGGCTGTTTAAGAGTTTGATGATGGTTCCCCGAGCATTCCAATCATCGCATGATCGTCTGCTCTCAGAATGGCCATGATTATCCTCGCCCACTTAATGTAGTCGGAGGGCTTTTTAAGAGTCTCGATTCGAAAACGGTTTCGAAAATACTTAGAGGGATCCATTGCACTAAATGTTTTAGACGAAACAATGAGCTTTTTTCTGTGCATACGGCAGTTGTTAGGCTACGGCAGTGGCTAGACTTTCACGGCTGTGTAGAAGTCTACTTACCTACTAATCTCTTTCTTTCTTTCTTTTTCTTTTTTCTTTTCTTTTGTTTGCTTGTTTTTTCTTTTTCTGTCTCTGAAGAGATGGTGTCCAAACTGTCTCTGAAGAGATGGTGTCGGAACCCAGGCCCCAGTGAGACTCTTCGAGTGAGTCGCATTTTCTTGAGTTGATTGACCCTTCCCTGCGCGAACCCAGGTGGAGCGTAGCGCACCGACACTAATGTGAAGGACTGCTTAGAGTACGGACTCTCGGCCCCTGGTTAGACACTCCAGGTGTGATGCGAATTTCAGCCATCACTACCTATCTCCACGCCAAATAGAGACAGGCGCAAATGATCTCTACGAGAGCTTCCCCGAAAAGTTACTAAGTCCAAGACTTTTCTTCTTTTAAAGTCGGTCTGGCCTCTTACGAGAAGTTGCTCAGTGCTTCTAAGCAAGTATTCCGTACTACACCGTGTCAGATCTCCCGTTCGCTTTCCACCAGATCTTTCAATCAACACCGTTACCAGCCGAGCAAGCTCGACCGGTGGGGGCAGCACATCAACGAGGTCAAATTACTTCAAGTTGCCTCCGTTGCTTAGGACTGTTTTAAGTCTGCCGACTTTGGTCCCTTTGCTCTGCACTCCAGCCCTCGAGCAAGACCCACGTATATTTCACGTGCCCGGTTGGCACTAGTTTTTATAGTCGTTCCGGACAGGGAAGTTTAAAGTCCAGGAAACTCTTATTTTGAGTCTGTCGACTGTAGTTTATAGTCCAGGGAGTCTTGTTTAAAGTCTGTCGACTGTAAAATAGAATGTGGTAGACTTGTGTGGTGAGGTTAGTGAGATGTGGGGGAAGGCAGGGAAAGGTGGTGGTTGTTGAGTGATGGAAGTCGGGGGGGAAGGCTGACTCAGTGCGATGCTACCATGTTGAAAATCTGGGAAGGGTAAGTTGTTGGCTCGAGTCCTACAGAGGGGACTCGAGTGTCCTTTATATGCTGTGTGAAACATAGGATACGGTAGCCTCATTTGGGAGAGTGATGCGAATTGACTCTCGATGGTTCAGTACAGTATCCTGATAATTAAAATGCAACCCAGGAGAAGAAGTTAATTGCATTCAGTATCTACTGAGGACTGCGCACGTCCTAACTATACGGCTAAGATCTAAGCGGATGTATTTCGTCGTCCATGTGCATCTTGGCTCGCGACAGGATAGCTTCAGGAGAGGATTCGTTCTTTCGATTTGTACTGTAATATTTATATTGTGACACTAACTATACGGCTAGCATCTAACCGGATGTACCTCTTCGTCCATGCGCATCGGGGCTCGGGACAGGATAGCTTGAGCAATGGACGATCAGAGGGTGCAACTCAGTCGCTGGTAGATACGGCGGCGGATAACGCCAAGTGTCGAGTGACACTTGGACGCGATCCGCGGAACCAACTCCTCGATAATCGCAATTGTACCAGGGGAAGGGGCACCCAGGGAATCAAACGACAGACATAGAAACGTGAAGTTCGGCGTGTAAGGCGCAGAAGATGGACCAGTTGAGGGAGCGGGGAGGCGTCGGGCGAGGTTGCGTTCCAGATTTGGTGTTTTGGTCAGTTATCCTTGAAAAGGATCAAATGGAATTGATTGAAGCGAAAATAGCCCCAGGCTTTAGTAACGAAGCTGCAATTATGCAAACTGTCATCTTTGAGTACCTGCGGGAGTGGGGAACGTCGAGGACGGAAGAGAAATGGGGAGCGCACCATAGCAGGTAAAACCTAACCTTTACGGTATATCTGTAAAGTTCTGGCGCAAGCCTTGTGGTCTTCATGCGTAGTGAGATTTTTACCACTCAGTCAAAAACGCGTCACCAGTGTTCGTTCGGTCCTACTGCAAAGGCACGTTGCAGCGGCTGTGATGGCAAACACTGCATGCTTCACGGCCGGTTTCACTCAAGTCTTTTGCGGGACACTCTGAGCGTCCCTTGCGGTCTTCCTTCAGATAGCCCCCCCACACACCACGACTCTGGATAACAGCCACGGTATGTTTCAAAATTAAACCACCCACACTTTTCCCCTTGTAATATTAATGCAGTAAAGTTTTCTTCTTGTGTAGAACAGCTATCTATGTCGGAACAACCACTGCAAGCTGTGCCTGCTCGCCTCAAAAGGCACCTCGTAGTTCAGTGTTGATTTAGCTGGTGGTCGCTGCATCCGAATCGCGTGAAACAACCCGCGACTTGCAGTAAGATTGAATGCCAGCCAGAGTGACAGTGCCTCCAGTAGCGATATCGGCTGGGACCATTCTGTGGGCGATATCGCGGTAATTTTATAAAATAGAACAAGAAGTTCCGTCCGGGCGAGACTCGAGGAAAATAATTCACATCCACATGCACTTGACTGCACTCGGTAGACTGCCTGAGCTTCACAACCCACACACATCTCCTCAGCGAAAAAAAATTGACTCATTGCAACACGAAAGACGAAGATCTGGTCGTATTTCTATACCGTGCTAATGTATCGTAGAGGGACAGGAACAGCAGCGCTCAAGTCTACCACAAATTAGAAACAGAAAAGCGCAATTCATCGCGCCACTCGTTCACTCAACAGTCTGAAGTCCAGTTTATTCAGCAGCTGCGATACCAAGATCCCACAATCCGCCTACAATTCCCTTCATCGCCAGCCTCACGCAAACGCTCTTCCATCTCTCGTCCGACTACAAGGCAGTTGCAAATCCTACGCTCAAGCAACGCTCACGGCCACTGAACCCCGCCTTTCTCTGACTGAACCAAACCGCATAAATCGGGATTCCCACCCCGACAACGACACCCCCGCCTAGACGTATCAATACCAACCGCCCACAGACCACCCAAGCACGACAAAAGTAAACACGGTTAGTATTCCTCATCCGCTCCTTCCTTCCCTCACAAACCGCGATTACGAGTGGCACTTGACATACCGATAAGAAAAGCCGCCATCGGTTTGGACGCCGGCTTGTTCCGAAGGTTATACATGTACTTGGCATGAAGATAGTCATACTGCCCCTACATGATCGACAACACAATGACGTACCAAGAAGCGCAACAAAACGAACAACACCGCAGTACACCATCACTCCCAAGCCGTCAGTAACTCATCAACCCAAGCCCCAAGCACACAGCCCCAAACAATCCACCTTACACCCCCCCAATACAAAAACGACCCAAAATCGCGGTCAACGTACTCCACCACGAGCAACCGCAGTACCATGCAATCCCCTTTGAACCGGGGTTGCCAGCTGACGCACCGCGGCGCGAGTCTGCAACAATTTGGTTTCCAAAACGCGCGCGACATGGCGATAGGTTGGAGTTAAAAAGCGTATCCGAGCGGTAGTGGAATATGGTGAGAGGTTAGTGGATCCGAGTGGGCGTTTTATTGTTGGGGTGTGGAACGGTGGGAGGGGCATCGGACTTACTAGTTGCGAGGTGATCATGGTGGTTGGTGGATTTGTTCGGGACGCGTGGAGGTGATGAGGGCGGTTGGGATGAGGGTGGTGGGGAGGATTGAGAATGGGAGATGTGGTGGGTGCGATGGGGAATTATGTCTGTGCCCGGACGATGTAGCGCTGGTGATTAGATTTTGCATCGCCACACAAGTGGTTATGCTTACAGTATAGTCTGTGGATTTACTGTAAGACATGAAGAGTTGTACCGTTCACAGACCTGTACATTTCTTGTAGTCCCGTTGTGCGGAAGAGAGGGTTATGTGAGGGGTGCGTAGCTAGCGAGGTGAGGTTGGAAGGAAGAAGATATCGCACAGCTTGGCAAAGAACCGTTCCGAAGAATGTAAACAGGACGACGGCGGTTGCTTATTTGTATGGCCTGGTTTTTGTATGAAATAACTCGTGCAAAACACACTGTCATGGCAAATGGATTGCCTCACCAAAGCTTGTGCGGTAGAGAGGTAGATAAAAAACTGTTCTCTTCTCTCGCCTCGCCAGGGGCAAGCATATTGATCTACGTCCTCTTCCTTCAGCATCACCTCCCCTGGTGCCTCCATCCATGCCCAAAAATTACCCCAGCTTCCGCAACTGCTTCTTCCACACATATGCCTGACTCAGCAACACATCTATATCACTCGTCTTCCACTCATCGGTCGGCAGATTCTGCAAAAACATGATACACTCTTCAAATCCCTTTGCCAGCAATTCCGTCCTAAACTTTGTAATCATTGCCGCGCAAAAGTACACATGCAAGTCCGACAATCCATCCTCCTCCGCAATCAACGCATCCCACAACTTGACCACCAGAGGAAACGGCAGCTCCCTCATCAGCAAGCAATTCATCCACCTATATGAAAACTGAATAAACTCGTTTCCATTCCGCGCCAAATGTTGCGACAGCATCGGGTCCACCTCACGCACAATCTCCTCCAATCGTGCAATCCTCCTCAAAATTCCTGGCTGCTCCGCAATAAAATTGTCCTCAATACTCTTCACCACCAACGAAAACGTCCAAAACGCATCCGCCTCCGCCTCCTCCAATTCCTCCCCCGTCAACGTATCGCACAACTCCTCGCGCACCAGAAAGTTTTCCACACCCCGATCCCTCGCCTCCTTCAAATAACTGCTAAAGAACACAACCAACACGGGTGTCAACAGCTCGTTCATCCCCTGCACATAATTCTTATTCGGATTCAACATCCATAAATATACAAAATCCTTCGCATCGCATTTCGCACCTCACCCACATGAAAAATCGCAATCTCCGGGTGCGTCCTCGGCAAATCCATCTCAATCTGCCTCAACGTCTTCATCGCATAGTCCGAATACTCCACAAAGTTCCATTCTTATCCTCCAACTCCAACATGCGTTCCCCATTCTCCTTATTCGACTCAATGCCCATACGCTTTTGCATCGAACGACACCGCTTCAACTGCCGCGACAATTCCACCTGCGCCGCCCCTTGAGGCGCACTCAGAACCTTGACATACTCGCGGTACGCGTCTCGCTTCATTTCCAGTGCCAACTGACGCACCCGATACTCCAAAGGTTCATGACCTAGCAGTAGACGCCAAACCTGCGCCCTATTCTTTGGTGAACATCCTTTCCATGCGCACCGTCGCACATCTTCCAGACCTGGTGATTCATCCAACAACAGCAGGTCCATCTGCATCAACTGCGACGCATTGTTCGGGATCATTTTCTGCAAGACCCCTCGTGGCGACCTCAATGTTTTCGGATGACGTCGCTCATGCATCTTCTTCCACAAACTCTCATCCGCGGCCTCAATGTCCTTTTCGTCTTCAAAGTCTGTAAAGTCGATAACTCCGATCCCCTTGTTCTGAGACTTTGCTTGTTTACGTCTTCCTGTTCCAAGAAGATGGTTTCCTACGTACGATGCAAACGCGTTGATTTCTTTGATTGCTGTTTGCCTGAATGGCCTGCGGTTGACCTGCTCCTTGTTCCCAACCTCCACGTTGACAATAGTTCCTCGTGTACTCACAGCAGCCATGTTTGAATTGCGACTCGTTTTGCGACAATCTGTGCCGTCCCTATGCTTGCTCGGCGCTTTTATAATGTAGTTGACAGAATAATAGTTGGTTCGTCTGGTCCGGCGTCTGGGTAGGCGTCTGATCTATGTGAATAACGACGTTTTTAATGGAGGTTAGAATTTCCACACTTGGTCGTGAATACAACAGTTGCTAGAGACAGTTTGATACTGACAAGGCTTGTAGTGGGGAAATGAAGACTACGATGCCCTCGGAGCGAGAAGCGATACATACAAATATAGAAGCAAAATGACAGGCGTCCAGCTATTCTAATCAAACTGCTTTCCCTCGAGAGGATGTTGAGACTTGTTACCAAAAAAGTCGTCACTGATCGTCACACAGACCAGAAAAAGTGCTGTGTATACCTATCAAATAGGCATATGGACGGGCCTTGGTTTATCCGCATTTTTAGAGGAACGGACGCGTTTCTTCTCACCTGGACGGCAAATTCGAACCATGTCACCCATCACACCTCTTCAACAAACACTCAAAAACAACGCAAAACCATTCACCTTTACCAGAAAAAGGCAATCCTCTTCTCCTAGTCCAGAGGCCCAGTATTTGTTGACAAAAAAAACAAGCAGACCACCCTTCAAAAAAAGGGCATCCACGTTGTCATGTTAAGCATCACCTCCGAACCTTACGTGGCGTCGCACGCCAGGCTCATCCTCCCTCTCCCCAACCACCACCCACACTGCTACACACCCCGATGCCCGTCAGGGTGGCAGCACCTCGTTATCATCCACGTTTTCGTTCAACCATTCCCAAATAAGCCTATTCGCCAATGACGTTGGCCCTGGTATAGAAACTGCGGCCCCATTCCCTGATGTGTCTAGCAGGGCCTTTCTCAACCACACCTTATCAAACCATTTCGCATCCTCGAGTTCATTTTTATCAACCCTTATTTCAGCATGCTCATCCTTGATAACATAGGCCCGAAACGCACTCATCAAACTAGCATGCGGCTTACTTGGCCACGGCTGACTTGAATGATAAACAATTGAACGTGGGTCAACCCGGACACCAGTCTCCTCCATAACCTCACGGGCCACCGTTTGTTCCAAGCATTCAAAAATCTCCGCATACCCCGCAAGAAGGGAGTATCTACCTGGTGCCCAAGCCGCTTTCCGCCCCAACAGCACTTGTCGACCGTTATCGCGTAAAACAAGGACCAAGACGGAAGGCGTGACGCGTGGATAAATGTTTGCAGTGCGACAGGTGGGATTATTACACACACGGGCCAGGCCTGCCTGGGAAATGGCGGTTGGTTTGCCGCAACGTGAGCAGAATGCGGCGGAGTGATGCCAGGATATGAGGGCGTTTGCATGTGCGAGAAGTGTGGCTTGAGTCTCGCATTGGATCAGGGGAGGGCTTTGCGTAGGGGGATGGTAGATTGATGGGAGGGGAGTGAAGGGGGACTGGAGGAGGAAATATCGATAGCAAAGTAGTTAGTAAGCGGTGGTGGTTGAGTGGTAGGGGTGTGAGCGAGGGAGACGAGGAGGGGCGAAAAGTCGGGGAGAAGGATTCGGCGAGTCTCCTGGAGCCAGGAGGTTAGATGGGATGGGGTCCAGAGGACGGGGTGGATTGACGGGGCGCTGGTGGTGGGGGTGGTGGAAAAGATGGCGCGGTCTTTCCAGATGGGGATGAATCGGTCTGTGGGTGAGACATGTTGGAGGAGTTGGTCGATGTTGGTAGGGAAGGAGGGTCTGTGTGGACGGGTTAAGGCGGCGTCGTTGAAAAAGTTGGAGGTGCGAGGGCGGTAACTGGTGGGTGGCGATGTGGGAGTGTGTGCCGAGCATGATGTTGACGCGAGGCGAGGGGTCGGGGAGTAGAGGCGGCGGTAATTTGACAGAATGGATAAGGGCCTGGACAAGGGGAGGCGAGGGGCGGGTAGAAAGGCCATTGGTGTGGGTGGAGAGGGAAGTTGAAAGCGTTATTGACCGTGCAACGACTCTGTAAGTAGGATGATGCTGCTGTGGGAGACTGATGGCGTCGCCCCGGCTACATTACTGCCGATCAATTCTAGTCCAATTCACGACCACACTAACAGCAAGTCTAGCAGCGTGCTATTCGTGCTTTATTCTGGCGTCACGTGCCATCCGCGTACCTATGTGCCGGCGTGGATAGGTATGCGGATAGCCCAGTACCAACGTTATCTTATCTGAAAAAGTAAATTACAGTAGCCAATGAGAGAACGTGGCTATCTCATCCAACGCGCGATTGCCGTCAAAGGCCTCCGGCCGAGCAAACGTCGCCAGAAAGTGACTCGTGATATCAAGCAAAGCGGCATAGGACAGACTTCCCATAGTCAAATGAATCGCAAAGGCCATTCTGTCCTATATCAAGCAGCTTTTGCCGAGAAGCCATTTCAAAAAGCTACCAGCATATGCGAAACCCATGTACGACAAAGCTCGTAATCTTTGGATCGGAGCTGCCAGTGCTGCTGCAGACTTGTCCACGATTCGCTTCACAAGGTCTGTATGAAACAGCAAGGAAAACATCGAGGAATGTTCTCCAGATATTAATCGACAGCATGCCGAAGCAGCCATCCCGAGATGGATTTTCTGGAGGACGAATCAAAAGCGAATGTTGGTTTCGTTGAAGGAACGGAACCTCCTGAGCGCCGCCCACCTATAAAACCACAGAATTCACTTATCACGAACGAGAGGATATTACTCCACTCACACTTCCAAGATAAAAAATACCTTCAAGAACGACCGACTTCCCAAGCCGACCAAGTTAAGAACCGGTTACCACGCCCCGTCTTGGTCGCAATCGGGGAGACAGCAATGATAACCTGCTGAGGACTTCGCCACGCAGTTTTTTGAATCCTCCCAAATTAACTAGTACCCTTACTATCTCAATTGTAACACCATACTTCCACAAAAAAACTGGAACCAAAGTCAAACCATCACCGATAGCAACCACCCCATTGCAGTCGAGTTCTGGGACCAGGGATCGCGGGAAGGCGCGTGGTCGTGGCAAGAGGTTTACTGAGGAGGAATCCCTCGCCTTAGCGAATGCTTGGGTGGAACAGTCTAGGAATAGCCCCAACCAGAAAGAAACATTTTGAAACAGCGTAATGTCAATCTGCAGTGAAACGCACGATGTAGATAGGAGTGCGGAGTCGTTACGGAGTAACTGGAGAGAACTGGGGAGGGATTTGCAGATCTATCTTGCTTGCAGGGAGGTTGTCATGGGAAAGGGGCCTTCCGGGACTAATTAAGAAGATATTGAGAGCATCACAATAGAACGGTTACGAAAGAAGGCGGATAGAAACGACAGCAGGGGTGTGTTCCAGTACGCTCATTTATTGAAGCATAAAGAAGCAGCGTACTTCCTTGATACGGAACCTAAATTTCAGATCGAGTTTATGAACAAGACTAATGCTTCAGCGAACACTCGTAGTGGTGTAAGTCCTTCTATAGGCCCACAAACTATGTATGAGCCAACAAAAGGGGCGAAAGGTAAGGATGTTGGGCGATCATCTACTGGAATTGAATGTGAAAGTAAGGTTGACAAAGCACCTGATCAGGGTTTCCAGTATCTGCATATGAGTATCCATTTTCAGCAAGGTAGTTCTCTCTGCAAGAGAAGGCCTATGGGAGCTAAGAGGGGAAATGAGGAAGCGGACAGAGGGAATGAAAGGGGGCGCATTGAATCCACAATTGCAACTCATTCCAAGAAGATGGACAAGGGAAACAATGTAATGCGTCAGATGAAAGACCAGACAGAGAAAAAAACGAAGTCTAGAACGATTACAGTTTGCTTCAAATGGTGGATAACGAATCTGCAGATTATAAGGCACTACTATGTGACATGATCGAGGAGCGAAAGGAGAGAATCTCCAGAAAAAGGCGAACAGAAACTGTTTATCAGGGACACTTTCTGGGAGATGGTGGAGGAAACCATGTAATTCGAGTTCGTCGTGAAGAAATTGGAGCATCTTTATTATAGGAAGAGAATTGAGATGGTTTCTTGGAGGAATAGAGTGATTCTTGCTTGAAAATATCACTCTATTTCGACTGCATTGTCAATTTCGATGCACTCCTGAGTCTGTCTTTAACAGCCCAGATAAGATCATTGCGAAAAATGGTAAAGGCAGTACTTGATGTCATGAATTGTTCTAAAATATCAAAGCGCTCGTAATCTCCATCTTTGTGGAAGTCATGATCTTCTTGCCCATTGTATTACACCCCTTTCTCTATTCGTGCATGATTTTCATCGGAAATTTCTTCCAAACATACCTCCTCAACTAGTTTAAGAAGCTGATTCTCTTCCCGATTGTTCTTGGCGGAAGCCCTAGCTTGATTCATTCGAACCAAAATGTTGTGCAGAATGACACATGTGTAGCCTGTGATGATAATATCCTCTTTAAACCAGTAATTTGACTCATTTCTCAGCACTTTAAACGTGATTGAAGCATCCCAAAAGCTCTCTCAATATCTTTTCTTAAGGTCTCTTGAAGTTTAGTGTATCGAAATTCCTGATCAGTTGTGGGGTGGTGCATACATTTGGCAAAAGTTGGCCAGTCAGGGTAGATACCGTCCGCTAAAAAGTAAGTTTACTCACGTGTTCAGGTACAGCCAGAAAGGCGATATTAATGACTCAACCGGAACGTAATCTTCCCTGGTAATATGTCCTTAAACAAAGGGGAGAACGATAGCATCGTCATGTCGTTATTAGTCCCAGCCCGACCCAGAAACCAATGCCGTATGAAAAAATCGCTATCGCACCAAGCCTCTACTCAAATAGTAGCTAGCGTACCCTCTTTGCTGTTGTGATGCTGTACCTTTTCCGCAAGTGAGCAGTTCTTTAATTTCAATTTGCTGCAATTCACAGCACCCACGCAACCAGCAAACCCAGAGGCACTGTATTATTCCTCTATTTGAGATAGCTCACCAAAGTTTGGCGGTCTGTTTAAATACTCTTCTCCGTAAAGCTAAACAATAAAACGGCAAACTTTATGAAACTATCCTCGTAGTGTTTCAGACCGCATCCTTGCTCCGTCATCCATGTCGTCAAGTGGTCGGCCTGTGCCCAGTAGTCGGAGGCAAGCCAAAACCCTTATTTTCGATTGTATACCAACTTTTTCCGCTGCATTTTTAAGAGTTTGAAACGCATGAGGAAATTTATCAGTCAAACTCCTATGCAAAATGCGAAACAGAACACGAGGAACATTTAGTATCTATCGAAAGGAGCGCAAACTGAAAAATGGACTCGACACCAAGTAGTCCTTTATCCACGAGCTACTCTTTCTATCAACATTTTTTGTGCCAGGACACCTCCCCTTCGTCTTCTTTTTTCTTATTTTAGATACCAGAACACCGGTTGCCGCAGCTACACATCCTTGTGCGGCCAATCTGGAGTTCTGAAAGCATGCTAAATTAGCGGAAAGGTTTTTCATGTCGTAGTGGAAATGGTCACCGATTCTGTTGCGTTGCGTGGATCGTAAGATGGCGAATGACAGGAAGAGGTTGTGTTGGCGCTGGTAAGCAAGATCGATGATCAAGAGCAAGCTCTGGCGACCAATCCTGAGGATATTGAACAATGTTAAGGATGGTGGTCAATGTTGTGGATGTCTGGACGTCGGATCAACATGGACAATTCCAAGTTGAGTTTGTCAAGCATAGCCAGTTCCCAATTCTATTTATTCGTAAATTTAATGGTATTTCATGTGATTGGCTGGGAACGAGTATTACCTGGAGTATAAGCATGTATGGTACAACAAATAGCCCGAACTGTTGGGAGTGTCTTGAGTTTTTACGGCTATATCCCTATTTTGAGGCTTAAATATTTAGCCGCTGCTAGACTTGCTCTAAAGTACAGTATAAAAATGGGCAATAGATCATACAGTACAGTACAGTACAGTACGGTAAAGATGATCAATTGTCGATCGAAATGCGATGAAATGGGCAAGACCAAGATCCATCTCCATGAGCTTCGATCACGGAAATGTGCGGCCGTAATCAACACTCAAATTTCTATCTATCCATTTGCCCACGGAACACCTCGAAACCATGAATCTAAAAACATTTCAGTACCACTGAGAAAATTGATGCCCACATTTACTCGCTCCACCCATATTACAATGATGCACTGCTTCCCGCTGACTCTCTATTCACAAAGTTCATAGCACTCTCTTCTGCGCCCGCCTGCGCGCTCGTAGCATGCGCGTTGGTAAACGCTAGAGGGATACATTTTAAGTCAGAGTACCGAAATTACACCACAGCTTGATTGGAGATACGTTATGTGCTGAGGAGCGTAGCTATGAACAGCCGACGACCTCGATGCACTTCCACGCACACTGTATACAGATAAGCCCAGTGGGGGAGATGTTCAGGGCATGACCTGGTTCCTTCAATTTTTGCACCGCCCCAAGCGCGTTGGTACTGGATGTGGATAGTCACTTCTCAACCTGGCGCTATTCGGTAAACCCCTTGTAATACGACGGCCCCGAACTATTCTGTTGTATGGGGAAAAATTTTGGGATAATTTATTATTTGGAGAGTACTGTAATGTCATTTCTTGAAGTGAGTTTCTATTCTCCTGTACTGTACTGTATCATGATCAAGTTAGTATCAGCACACCCATTTAATTTATGTCTACTTTACAGTATCTGCCTGTCACTACCCTTAAGGGTAATGTGTCTGGGAAAACCTTAAAAATGTTACTCTAGACGAAAATCAAGAGACATATAAACTAGCGAATCAATTGCGTCTCTCAAATGCATTGGGAAAAACGAAAATGTATTGGCAACTATTTTCCATATTTAAACTCGAAAAAACCACGAAAAACAAATTATCTCGACAGTCACAAGTGACACAGAGCTTCGCTGGATTTGCT
Source organism: Kappaphycus alvarezii (assembly GCA_002205965.3). Lineage (NCBI taxonomy): Eukaryota > Rhodophyta > Florideophyceae > Gigartinales > Solieriaceae > Kappaphycus > Kappaphycus alvarezii. The sequence goes on from NADL03000758.1 coordinate 47,957, forward strand.
GTAGACGCTGGCTCATTGACCAACTAAACACCGCCCACTCCGCTGCCTTCATTTGATCCCAGTCTTTCTCACACACCCTCCCTACACTCGCCGTCCCTTTCATTATCCACACCCCATCAAACAACCATCTTCCATCCCACACCGCAATCCTCAAACCCCTACAAGTACCCTCCACCAACCCACACACACAATCAGCACGCCTCTTCAACTGCACCAACCAACAAGGAAACCACCCAACATCCACTCGTCTTTGCACAAACTCATTACAAGTTCACTCAACCCTCTTTCCTCCGCTTTCTCCCGCACTGCAAACATGGCTATTCGCTGCCAATTCGAGAACAGCAATGATATTGGCGTCTTCTCAACTCTCACCAACGCCTATTGTCTCGTCGCCGTCGGCGGTTCCGAAAACTTCTATTCAGTCTTTGAAGCCGAGCTTGCGGAACATATTCCTGTCGTTCATGCCTCCATCGCCGGCACACGCATCATAGGTCGAATGTGTATTGGAAATAACAAGGGTTTGCTTCTCCCAAATACAACTACCGATCAAGAAATGTTGCACATCAAGAACTCACTTCCTGACTCTATCGTTGTCCAAAGATGTGAAGAACGCTTGTCTGCCCTGGGCAATTGTATTGCCACCAACGATTACGTCTCTCTGGTGCATTCTGATTTGGACCGGGAAACAGAAGAGGTCGTCGCAGATGTCCTCGGAACAGAAGTCTTTCGACACTCTATAGCAGGAGAGGTCCTGGTGGGATCCTTTTGTTCCTTCACAAATCAAGGAGGCCTGGTTCACCCGATGACCTCTATTGAGGATCAAGACGAGCTTTCCAGTCTCTTACAAATACCACTCGTGTCTGGCACCATAAACCGTGGTAGCGAGGTAGTCGGCGCTGGGCTCGTAGCAAATGACTGGGCCGCCTTCTGTGGCTTAGATTCCACATCCACAGAAGTGCAAGTAGTCGAAAGTATTTTCAAGTTGAGAGATTCTCAACCAACTCAACTCGTGTCAAAAATTCGAGGATCGCTCATCGACAATCTCTCACGCCCATAGTAGTAAAGGCCTTCGTTACATAAAACCAGGTACGGTTCCCCGCTACGCTACCCCTTTATCTCTATACACCAGCCCCACCTTCCTTTTGTCCTGCTACCTCTTTCCCCTTTGAACTCGTCAGCATGCTCTCCCCCTTAGATGCTGATTCCTGTTCCCCCTTTTCTTTGCCAGGGGTCCCCGTATTTGTGGACCCTGCCTTTATCCCCGATGCCCCCACAGCACCTCTGCTTGCCACAAGACTTTGATTCATGTCAACCCTATTCTCAACAACATGACTGCCAACCGACCCTATCAGCTTTGTTGTATTCCGTCCTTGAACCTTTACTCCACTCGGTGCCACTACCCCATTTGAACCCACGCCACCTACTCTGACAACACCAGCAACGTGGTTTGGTCCAGTCCCAACCCTGCCACTCTGAAACTGTCCACTGCCTTTCACACTTACTTTGCTCAATGCCCCACGCCCTATTACATTCGCAACATTACCATTTGAAATACCACTGGGCATTTTCTGGATAACTCCAACCTGGCCAATGGATATCCGACTACTGCCCGAACCGGATGCCATTCTTTTCTGCATCAGTGATCTTATTTGATGTTTCACTTGCCCACTTGCACCAGCAGCATCAACCCCCGAAATCTTGGTTGCACTAATGGCCGTGCGACTGCATTGCCTTGTCGGATCACTCCTTGGTCTGATTTTGTACCCATAGCACCAGAGCTCCTCCCCGTCTTAGTGCTGACCTTTGGAGCGACACTCTGCCCTTGCCCAGGAGTTCGATTCGTTCCGGCGCCTTTCTGAGAACTATTCTGGCGATTATTGGGGCCTGACTTCTGGCTGCTGGTTTTCGTTTCGTCACGTGGAGGTCTCAGGAATGGAAAACGTTTTCGATTCAATGCTTCCGGAGTGTTCTCAGTAGGCTTATAACCAGACTTGAAATGCTCAGCGGTCTCAATGAAGGGCGCAACCACATCCAGAGTGGGTGGCACACTCGGCCTAAACTTTCCTCTTGATGGAACTGCAGCCTCGGTTATTACTTTCAGTTGGGAAGGATGCTTTTCCGTTGGGATTACCGGCAGCGCAAGCCAACTTGGTGGCCGACGTTGCGCGGCTTTGTTTGCAGCTGCTATTGCCACTCGGTGCTTTCGAAGCATATCTTCATCTCTTCCAGATGCTTTGGGTGTCAACTGTCCAGATTTTCCATCTTTCTGAAGTGTACTCAACAACCTGTCAAGGCAATGTTTGTAACCTCGCCGTCGACGGACACCAATTCGGACAAAGGGATTCAGCCGCATGGTGTCTGAAACAAGGAGCATATTATTATTGCATGTCGACAACGCAGAGATTAGGGACAAATCCTCATCCTTTGTCCATCCGTCGTTCAAACCGCTTCCCTCCCCAAGAATGCTACCGTTACTTCCGACAAGAGCAGCCCTGCCGGCGGAAATTAGGCGTCGTGCTGCTTTCTTCGTACTCTTTTTAAACAACCCATGACTGCTTACGGATGGTCCATCAATGGTGGCGGAACTACTCCCAATTACTGAACTGCCCTTCAGTTTGGCGATGCTGTCGGAGCGGGCCTTTTTAATCAATGACCCCCCGCTTACCCCACGCACCTGTTCTGATCTGCCCTTGAGAGGTTTCAGACGCTCCGTGGAAACTGGAACTTTTGTCGGAAGCGAAGCCCTGGCTGCGGCTAATTCACGTTCCCTCTCCACTGCAGCTGCTGCGGCCGTCGCTGCGGCGGCGGCCGCAGCAGCTTGTTCCAGTTCCTTTCTCCTTCTTGCTTCTTTTTCTAGCTTCCGTTTTCTCATGTTGGCTCTTGCTTTCTCCTTTTGCCGTTGTGTGGCAAACGTCGTGCGGCTCATGCGATTGTAAGCATGAGGGAAGAACGCCGCGTCCTCCGCACATTCAAGACCTGCCGCTGCGGTTCCACTCACCACTTTCGATGCTTTTAGCTCTTCCGGACCACCGTCACGTAGCGGCAGGTACAATTTAATGTTCGCGTCGGTGTCCGTCAGCGCTTTTAAATAGCTCTTCCTTCCAATCTCGGAAATATCAAGCTCGTAAAATACTTGATCTTCATCCTCATCCTCACGATCAGATGATCCATCATGTACAGTATCTTGGTCTCGGTAATCAGACGCGACAACTCCCTCCGCAGTATTCTGCATCTGCTCAAGGTCACTTCTTTCAACCATCCTGGTGATAGTGAAATCACCCTCCCAATCAACAGAATGATGGATTGTGCTTTCCTCCCTCGCCGATCGCCGGCTTTCAACTAATCTTAACGCATATCTTTGCACTGGAGTCAGCGAGGATTCCACTTCATCATTAGCTGCACTAGGTTCCTTGTCGCCGTCGGAAGCCCGACTCTCACCTTCCGGTGGCGGCGTTTCTTCAAACTCCTGTTGAAGCTCTCGTTCCTCCCGAGCAGCTTCAGACATGGCTATTTTTTCCCTATCATCCTCTTCAGCAAGCAACCTCGAGGTCACATCTTGATAATTCAGGACAGTCACCTCTTGAAGGACTCCACTCGAATCGTTACTTTCCCTTACAGATCCTCGCACCCCCCAAAACCATCGAAGCGACCACCAGCAGCGACAACGTTTGATATCTCAAACCTTCCTCCCTCCGACTCTGCAGCAGCAGCGGGTTTAATAACCAACTTGGACGTGCTTCCATTCAAAAGTTTTTGAGGTATTGGGGTGCCGGACGACTTCCCATTTTGCACTTGTGCATGCAATTGTAATACCCCTCCCAATTCTTGGCGGCCAGATTCATGAGAACCGTTAGGAAGGTGAGCACCATTACTCGATAATCGTGCCTGCTGCGCAGCAATGGCCTCAGTTGTGAATCCGGCGTCTGAAATGACTATACTTTCCAAATTTCTCTTTTCATTCGCACGCCGCAGAATATTCTCCTCAACAGTTTCTTCACTTACAAGGCGGTAAATATGAACCGGCTTCGTCTGTCCGATCCTATGGACGCGGTCTTGGCTTGACTGTCTACTGCTGGATTGTAATCAGTGTCATAAAATATAACCGAATCAGCCCCGTTAGGTTCAAACCAACTCCACCGGCTCTAGTCGTGAGGATCATGCAAAATATTCTTTTGTCTGTGTTAAAGCGTTCGACTACTTTTGGCGATCATCCGTCTTTGTTGTGCCATCCAGACGCAAATACCGTAAGGAGTGCAGATTCAAAAATGACTCCAGCACGTCCAGAACTTTTGTCATCTGCGTAAAAATCAATGCCCTTGAGCCCCTTCGACGAAGCGCCCGGAGCAATCCATCCATGACCTGAAGCTTCCCGCAGTCCCACTGTACAAGGCGGGTGTCCGGAATTGTTACCTTAGTCCGGACCTCGAATGGACGAAACATGCTTCTGTACGGCGAAAACGACTCCCGGAACAACCGAGCAATTTCCATATATGAGGCATGAAGGGAGTCGTCGCCGCGATAGCGAAATTCAACAAGCGGAGCAGTTGCTTTCCTCACTGAACATGCAAAGCGTTCCCACAGTGGAACTGCAGTACAAATAGCACTTCGAAATGAACGAACTAGCCACGGAGCACTTGACGGTACAAAGTTAGATTGATTCGCGGAATTACAGCGGATAGACTGGGAGAGAGAGGATGGTGTCATGGTAACGGCTGAACGCAAGTCTTCTCCATAAACAGCTTGCCGCCTAGCAATCATTCCTACTTTCCGAGCCAAATACAAGAGCTGAGAGCGTTTGTAAGCAGCAGCCCTATTGATTGCAGCCATATGCGGAGCAGACTGCCGCTCTCCTTTCTGTTCCCTGACGATATCCATTTCACCGCTCTCCATTAGGTTGGAGCGAATTGATGGGCTCGCCGAAATTCTTTCTGCCTCAGCTGTGTGCCATCTTCCGGAGCAGTCCTGTTCGAGGGAACACAGACTTAGTCCCAGAAGGTCAAGATTGATTAGACCCTCTTGCTCTTCATACAGTATTCCCGTGATCAAGGATGGAACAGGATAAAATACTCCTCGCATGGCTAGCGGGGAAACGATACGACGACCTTCGAACAAGTCCGGGTGATTACAAACCTTCCGAAGCTGCATCAATATATTCATGACACTAACAAAGTCTCCAGACTGGAGTGTTTCTCGGACGTCACTTCGGGCCATGAAGTCCTCATACAGCTGACGTTGGCGCTTACTTAATGGACATTTGACGACATGCTCAAACTTCGGTGGCAATCCCTTCTCAACGTCAACCTTCAACCTTCGTAGAAGAAAAGGGCGCAGAATATCATGCAGCCTTGAGACGACCTTGATCTTTTCACCAGAACTGGTCGCCTGTGAGCTTGCAATCTCTTGCAAAGGCTTCATGAACCAATCCTTGAACTCAGAGTGACTCTCAAACACATCCGGCATTAGAAAATGCATCAATGACCAGAGCTCCATGACTGAGTTTTGAAGAGGAGTTCCGGTAATCAGTAGTCGACGCTGCGATGAAAAGCTTAGCAGTGTTTGCCACCTCTGAGATTCAAAGTTTTTGATGTTGTGCGCCTCATCTAAGATGAGATATACCCACTTCTTTCTACGCAAAGCTGCAGCGTCTTGGACTGCAAGATTATACGAGGTGATACACACGTGAAAGGTATTTGCCTTTGTCCATCCTTGACGCTTCACCTTCCGCTCCTTGACAGTGCCGAAGTACGTGAGCACTTTGAAACCCGGCAACCACTTCTTGAATTCTACTTCCCAATTGACTATCACCGAGGTTGGTACAACTACCAAATGAGGACCCCAAATGCCTCTTTCAACCGCGAGCCAGGCAAGCATGGAAATCGCTTGTATGGTTTTCCCGAGACCCATTTCATCTGCCAATACGCCGTTCACGCTCTGCTGAAAAAGAGAAATGAGCCAATCCATACCAGCTTTTGGTATGGTCTGAGAGTTCCTCGCAGGAGCTCCACGGGAATTCGGGCACCACTATAGGACTGAATGGATTGACCACCAGTCGGTACAGGTCTAATAGTCGCATCTAGCTGAACATTCGAGGACTTTAGGTTCTCGCCGCGCATATCACACTTCTCCAAAACTGATCGAACTTGAGAAACAAGAGGTGCTCTACCATCAGAATTACTGACATCTGACTGCTTTCTGGTAAAGCCAAGAACACCGCTATCTCTAGTTGTACTGGAGCTCAAAACAGATCCGTGAACTTTTCCATTTCCAGCCAGCTGAGCGTGCCTTAATTTGTCACCTGGTACGCAGTTGGTGGTCTGGAGTTCAGTGGGGCTTGACTTCTCTCCGCTACTAGAGAGTACCTCTGCTTGCTTCTGTTTCTCGGCCGGTCGTGATCCCTTGGTAAACATGGTAGTTTCACATGGCTCAAACAGTCACTCCCAACGGCAGCGCCAGAAGGCCACTCCGGTTCTGCAACACTGGGGTGGATTTCGTCCCTAACAGCCACATCTTTGTCACCATCCATTCTCCGATTAGCGTCACTCGTCTTTTCTTCTTCTCCTTTTTGCAGATGATGGGAAGGAACATCGTCGCTCCCCTCAAGAATCGGAGTTTCACTACCTTCCGCAGAACCAGATGCATCAGACATTTCGTCATCACTTTCCAAGTAGGATTTCTTATCGGCCATGTAAATAGACGGGTCTATCCCTTGGGAACGAAGAAGATCGTCAACATTCATTGCTGCTTCACCTTCAAGTCGAGATATTTCCCCTGCATCATGAGGCTCTTCTTCCTCTGCTGCCAAAAGAGTACTCTCATCGTCCAGTTCAGGATGTTGATTTGGATGTGCAAACTCACCCCCGTCATCACCTCCATCGGCCAGGCCGTTATGTCCGGATAGTTCACTTGTGGCACCTGATCCATCTCCAGATAACAGTGGCGTGTCCGAGACTGGTCTACTGTCGTCATCAAGGCTTCTCTCTCTTTCTGCGCTGCCTTTTTGGGGACCCTCTGCACCATACCTTACCCTAGTATCAAATGAGACCCTTTTTCCTATCGATGGACCTGGCCCGCTCAGGGCGGATGCCATGGCAAGATCCTTTCCAACAATGCTAGTATATTTCGCAGTCCGTTGAAGTAACTTTTCCAGCTGCACTCGTCCTTCCTCTGCTCTTTTTGCTTCCTCTAAAATCGACACACGGTAGTCAGCCAGCTGGCCAATTTGACTCCAAAACCTTCGAACATCTCTTGCAATGGAGCCAGCTACTCTCACTACACGTTGATGCTCCTCTGCCTTCGCGCGTGCCTTTCGATTCTCTCTTTGAGTATGGTACTGCTGGATTAGTTTGGAGATCTTCTTGGCCATATGGATTTTCCATTTACGCTCCTCTCGAAAATCCGTGGCCATCCAGAGCGCTTCTTCTAAAAAACAATCATGAAAGGTTTTATTTCGCTTCGCCTCCGGCTGCTTTGGTAACCGTTCTCGTGCAAGGTCAGCGTTCTTTCGATTGATTGCTTGAGCTCGAACAATGACGGATTGTTCGTGAATCAACTTCTCCGGTGGATCTGGCTCCGCAAGCAATTTTATGGCGGGAAGCGGTGGGGGAGACCATAGTTCTGAAAGCGGACGCTCTGATTCCACTCGCACACCTTTCGAAAAAACGTTGACATCCTCGCTCGGGGGCGGTGGGCTAACCTGCGCGACTGCCCTAGAGGCTGCCTCACGGTTGGCAATTCTCTCGGAAATTTCGTCCGCTTGAGTTTTTTGCTCATCTCGAAGAAGTAAAGCTTGACATTTAACGTCTCGAAGACGCTCAAGCAACTTATCGATAGCTTCATCCCATCCTCGGGAGCGGATGGGTTCACTAGGATCCTCTCGTGTTGCAGAGCGCTGCCTCTTGCGAGGTCGGTTCTTGGTTGTCATGGAATACGTCTAGTGAATCAGGACCTCCTTGCTGACCTCTGGTGAACATTTTGCAACACGAATAAAAGAGTTCGAGGCGTGAGTGAGAATGTTTGCAAAGACGATAGGTTCAAAAAAAAAGGAACGCCAAAAGGGAAAACGAAAGAAAAAATCATGTCGACGACGAAAGTTAGAACTTGTGAAGTGGACGCCGAGAAGATAAAGCAAACTGCGATGGCAGATTTTGCAGTGGTTGAGATTTCCCAGCGATGTGTCTGTCGGCGGGAAAATCGAATTCAAAAAGGAGAGCAGAAAAATTTAGCAAATGACCGTCGTTGAAGACGGTCACTTACAAAAATTGTGGCAAATGTAGAACTTACAGGTCAGCGGAGAGGATTCGCACGTTTTAAAGGTGAGGGAGTTAACAAAGAAGACTGAGACCCATGGAGTATGGAGAATCGCCCATGCGTCGGCACCAAGATGCCGGGGACGGACGAGAGTTACTGTAAGACCGATCGCGCTAATAGAATTGTAATGTGAACAAAAGCAAACGTAACCTGCGTCTTCGCGTCGAGGGTATGTCTCTTCCTGGAAACAAGGAAGAGGTGGAACAATGTAGTTGGAGACGAGAGACGGTGAAGCAAGGGGGGTTTAGAAAGTTGAAAAAGATGTGACCACGGGCAGGGTGGGTGTAACGGCAGGCTGACAGGAGGGCGGAAGGGACGCGATTCGGCGAAAGTCAGGTTCTGGTGGACGAAATTGGCCGGGACAAAGACGGAAATATCGCTGATGAAGGCGGCGCTAAAATTTCCGTTGTCTCCGACGGGTTTTGCTCAGGTAGGGGAAGATATCCGAATAACACTTGCGTGCCGACGGGGAAGTGTGCGGGGGAGGAGAGGGTCGCGTGGCTGGAAGGCGGCAAGGGAAAGTCTGGCGGCCGAAACGGCGAGAATCGCGAGCATCGCCGGCGGGGCTGAGAACTGTGGTAATCTACAGCTCACGGGCAAAAAATTGAGATGATTGGTGGAAACGATGCGTGCATTGTGGGGCACGTGTCCTTCGTCACTTCGTAGCCGCCAAAACACAAAAAAGATTGTCACCAGAAGGTTGCCATGTCGGACCGCCTTTTTGTTTTTACGTTTTTTCCGTTAATTTCGTCAATTTTTTTCGACTGTAATTACAAGTTTTGTTCACTGCCTTACAGAATGACCGATATAATGCAGTATGGCAGTTATGCATTACAACATAGCTTGTATCAGGGAAGTGCTGCGATGTTCGTACTGCTTCAAGGGTAACTAAAGTCCGATTTGTGCGTCGCACCTTACTTTTTTGATGTGTGAATAGTGCATCGGCCTCAGAGGTTCGAAACCTCGAGAGAACCCACAGTATACTGCACTCTAACGCGCTGTACTGTACTGTACAACTCAGAAAAATTACCGCAAGCGAATCTTTGGCGTTGCCACCTAGGAATTCCATGCGCTGTCCAGCCTAGGTCGACACATAAACGAGGAAATGTTGACACAGGGTGCTGTAAGACAATTATAACTGTAATTACGTGAGCTTGATCCACCCCTGCCAATCCATACTGGTGATCTAAGTTAGTTGGAGCCGTGTTGGCAATCTGATCCCGGCACGCCTTCAGTACCATGGACTTTGCTCGGCCCTGATTCGGCATATACGCAGATCCTAGGAACGCGCTGTTTTCGTTTCGAACATGGATTCAGCCAAGCGAAAACTTCCGCAACCTGGCACCACAATCCATAAGCGCCCAAGGACGACTTTGCCACAGGCGCATGTTCCATCTCCCAGCATTGCCACTAGCATTTCGAAACTCGCATCGGCCAATTGGCACATCCAGCAAGATACCAGTAGCCCTGAATCCCGTCAAGCACCCGAACATTCCCTTTCACCTGTCGCTCACATCTACGCCAACTACATATGCTCCGATCAACCTTTCGCCGCAGTCGCTGCTCTGGATGCACACAACTTTTTGCTCGATTGTGTGTGGCCTCATCTTGTTCAAGTCTCGGCCCCTCTTGAACAAGACGGTAGCGAACCGGACTGGCCCTCAGTCAAAAGTCTCGTGTTTTCTGTCATCGCATTGTTCAACTTCCGTCAAGACAATCACCCCTCTCGCGCCGCCGTCTTTCTAGAGCTGTTCCATGACGCAAAGGCGCCTGTCGCCCATATCGTCGAGGCTCTCTTTCGCTTCGATATCAAATCACTTTCCATTAACGAGCGATGTATGAGAGTGTCGTTTCTGACCATCTCTACCGCTCCTTGGACCATCCAACCATCCAGAAAGTGCTACTTCCTCTTCTCTCCCTTCCAGTATGGCTACATCTGTCAGAAGAAGAGCAGGCCATTCAACTCGAGCTCTTTCCTTACTTACGCAAACCACTTGTCAAGCTTCGACGCCGTGCTTCCAAGCAAGATCCCGCTACTACACCACCTTTGTCTAACGTTGCCATTTTTTCTCTCGTCTCCGAGCTTGAAACTACTGTTGTACAATGCTTTCGAAGACCACGGGACGAGTTGCTTGCAATGCTCTGCGAGTTAGTCTCCCTGTTTGCAGAGCTAATATCGCAATTGCGACTTCGCCGCACGCTCCTCCCGTTACTGAGTGATCGTCGCACCCTCGCTCTTCTGCAAGGGCTCACACTGGAATTGGTCCGAAATACGAGAACGACGGCTTCGCAATGGTGGCCGTCTTGGCTTCTTATTTTGGAGCAATTTTCTCTCTTCTTCACGTTTCCATTAGACCCTCTCACTGGGGAATCCCTGCCCAGAGATTCGATCCGAGCAAATCGCTCAAAACGTTTGCTGGCATTGCAAAGGGTTTCATACGCCATATGCCGGAAAGACTCTCTTCCACCAGAGCACATTTTGCGAAAAGTTGCTTTCGGCAGCCATAGACAAGTTGGAAACGCCGAGTTCCTGCGAAACGTGTTTCTGAATTGCGACCGTGAGGTCCAGGTCGAGTTGCAGGAGGCGCTCAGCATGACCAGTTTGTCCCAAGCATTGGAAAGATGCGCGAATGAAATAGCGTTGGATGGTGAGCCAACAAGACTGCACTACAACTGTTTGATGAACGCGGTCGCATCATACTGTCACATAGAGAATGATGCCCTTGAGAGCTTTCGCGCGACTCCCGTTATGATTACTGAGCGGGACTTATGGGGTTCAAGGGGAGCTAACCCTGACCGTCTTGTTGCTGCTCTTCCCTCATTGAACGTAGTTTTTCTTAATATTCATGACTATCTGCTCCGAAACTTCAGACTTTACAAGGAAGAAAGTGCCTGGGCCGTCCGTGAGGATATCGAGGACGCCGTGGCAAGGTTACGGCCGTCGTTAGAAAATGATGCAGTCAGATTTGAAGGCTGGGCGAAGATGGCGGCGCCGCTCACGGATATCAATTTGACGAACGTGGGGAATATCCTCCTGGACTGGGATGCACCTGAGCATGTGAAGGTCGAAATTGGTATCGACCTTTCTCGTCTTCCCAATAGTATTCGACGCGATTGGTTTGATGTGCAACGTCAAGATGTCTTATTCTTGTTAAAATTACATCCCTGGCCGGCAAATGTGGATTCAGACGCCGAGGAGCATCGCACCGGCAACAACGTTGCTCGATTTTTTCCGCGTGCCGTTGTTCGCGGTTTCATAGTGGACGTTGCTCCCTCTTCCGGCAGTGGCGTAAGCGAAAACTCCCGTAAGCAGATGAATTCAATTCCGAAGCTCAAGCTGCGCGGGTTTATTGACAACATCCAGTACGCCATAGACTGCCAGGGGAAGAAGGATGCATACGAAGAATTCTTAAAGGATTTAATGTTGTTGTGCGCCGTCGCCCAGAAGTTAACAATTTCTTCCCTGTGCTGTCAGTCATCAGGAGATTGGTCCAAAGCGAGAAGCAAATACTCCCTGAATGGATTGAGACGATTCTGCTGGGGAGACCGGTTCAACCTACAAATGAGGATGAACCGGTAGGAGAAAGCAAGTTCATTGACTTTTTTGACACTTTTGTCTCGAAAGAACATGTACTAGCAAGTTTTCCTGACGTTAAGTTCTGCTTCTCGGGCAGCGTTACAAGTGAAATTGACAATCAGAACAATTCTGAGGGCAAATATTGCAAAATCCTATTTCGGAAAAAGGGGGAAGAGAGTCTCGCTGATGCCATCTTTTATGAAAAGGGTAAGACTCTGGGGAAGCTGGAACATCTTATGAAAAGGAATGGTGTCCGGAACACCATCAACTTCAACCCCGTACAAATTGAGGCAATATGCTCAGGTTTACGACCAGGTTTGACAATGGTATCAGGCCCTCCAGGGACTGGTAAGACATCGTGCACAGTGCAGATTGTTTCCAGCCTGTATGATTCCTTTCCGCATGAACGTACTCTTCTTATTACAAAAACAAATCATGCTCTTAATGACCTTGTTGAAAGGCTGTTGCAGAGGAACGTTGATCCACTGCGGGTCTTGCGCCTTGGCCAAGGAGAGTCTGATATGGTAGGAGTTACATCACTATCAAAGGCTGGTCGCGTCAACGCCCTTCTTGGAAGAAGATTACTATTGCTCTCCAAAGTAAGTAAGCTCTCTAATTCATTGGGTCAGAGGCGAACGACAGCGGCAGACTGGACCTGCGAATCTGCAATAGCATTCTTTGAGAACGTCGTGAAGAGCGTTTGGGAAGAATTTGTGAGATCGAAATCCACAAATTGGGAAGACTTTCCGTTTCATGGATTCATTGAAGGTGAAATAATAGAAGATGAGCTAACGCAAAATAAGCATACTTCCCACGCCCCAGATGTGAAAGAGTCATTCGCTTTCTTATCTCTGATCTTCACTGAACTTAAGGGGTTGCGTTTTCTTGAAATTCTGCTGACGAGCAAACAAAGGGAAAACTATCTCGTTATAAAGCACTCAAGGGTTATCGCGATGACGTGCATTCATACCGCTACGCAGCGGGAGGAACTACTGTCCAATCAATTTGCGTACGATAACTTGGTGATTGAGGAAGCAGCTGAATGTCTGGAGGTTGAAACCCTTTTACCTCTGGTGCTACAGTCGCCTGGGAGACTAAAACGCGTTGCATTTGTTGGAGACCACAAGCAGCTACCACCAGTTGTCCAGGATACAATTTTGCAACAGAAGTCGAATCTCGGGCAGAGCATGTTCACACGTTTAATCCGCTCTGGGCGAAGACTTATAGAACTGAGTCACCAAGGACGCTGCCGATCGTCAATCGGAGACCTTTTTCGATGGAGGTATAAAGGCCTTGGCGATATGGAATTTATAAGCAAGGAAAAGTCTTTCCGGAAGGCGAATCCAGGGTTTCGATATCCTGCTCAGTTCATAGACACTGGGGAGCTACACTCTGAGACACAGCCCCTCCCACACTACTATCAAAACTTGGCTGAGGCTGAGTACATTGCCTTCACATTTCTCTACATGCGCATGATAGGTTATGAATGTAGCCAGATAGTTGCGCTTACAACCTATAACGGACAAGTTGAATTGCTTAGGGAGGTTATACGCGCAAGATCATCGCAGTTTGGTAATTTTGGCATGCCGCGCGCTGTATCTACGGTCGACAAGTTTCAGAGCAGGCAAGCAGACTTTGTCCTCCTTAGTCTTGTAAGGACCAAGGGTTTCGGTCATTTTAGAGATATCAGAAGAATTACCGTTGCCGTATCCCGCGCAAGGTATGGATTGTACATGTTTGGGTATTTGAATCTTTTTTCTTCACTCCTCGAAATGGAAAGTGTCCTCAAACTGTTACCAAAATGTTACGATCTCACTCTGGTGGCTGGAGAAACTCTTGACGACTGCAATCGTATGGAGGCGGATGACAGCGGGTTTGCAGAAGGACAGATAAGAAATGTGTATTCACCAGCAGATATGGAATCCATAGTTTCTTTCCTGCAAGGTGCTTAACGAGATGCAGTCCTCATTTTTGAGCTCTTGTACTTCTTGGAAACAAGTCTGGTAGTAAATAGAGTTCTGCTCCCATTTAATTACTCGAGTTCGATATTTACTTTCGGTTTAGTTTTTGACGTAATGGTTGAAGTTAATGCGAACGAGCAAAGCTGGAATACTCGAGTCGGCGCTGCTGTGTTGCATGTGCAACAGGAGCCGAACGAGCAAGGCCACATTTCTTGTGAATGTTGTTTGAAGCTCCCGTAAAGTGTCTGAAAAATCGATATGCTGCAAGGCATCAATAGTTAGTTCGGAGATGAAATCGCAGAGGCTGTAGCAAGCAACAAATGTCGCGGTGAGGCGGGTCTCGATTTGCTCGTGCCCAACAAAACATTGCGCGAATACCTTGTCCAGCAGCGCCTCATGCAACGCTTGAATCTCATCATAAAATGGCTGGCGTGTAGAAGATCGGCGCGCTTTGCCCTGTAAATGATCATCCAATGCACGGAGTAGTGTATTAAATCTGGGTTGCAGCACCTCTGCTTGCAAGTACCACTCAAATCCATCCACGAATATGGCCATACGTCGACGCAACTCTTGAATGGCAGCGAGACAGGCAGTGGACGTTCTCCAAGTGCGTATGCCGGAAGCTCGACGCAATGAACGATCCAGCAACTGAAGATTCGCAAATGCAGCCCGTAATTCACATGCGACGCGACGAACATTAAATGCCATGGAGAAAACGTCACAGTAGACGGACGATTTAGAGGCCAGGACCTGGCTCTCTGCAAAAGTTAGTGTGAATCTTGGGACGATGCCCCCAGTTGATGAAACGTGCAGGGATATAGGCAACTCTGTACATTGTACATCCTCCGTGCGGTCATGCTCAGCAGCGGTGGCCCTAAGAATTCGCATAATCGCACGCTCGGTATTACCTCTCTCTTCCTCATTCGTTTCATCATTTGTCAACAACATTGGTTTTCGCCGAAGTTCATCAAAGAAGGTTCGCCAAAACTGAGAGTAGCCTAGCAGCAGATAATCGCGTAGTAATGAAATTTTGCGGCGAATTTGATCAAACGGGAGCAGGCTTGAAAGTTGTTCTGCTGCAACAACCATCCACTCTAGACTGGCAGCATCCAGCTCAAGCTCTGCCTTTAAGGGATTTTCTAAAAAGCCATGCGTTAGTCTTTGTTGCCACCGTTCTTCATCACCAAGAAGCACAAACGAGCGTTTACCTTGCGCGAGTTGAATTGCACTTTTGCGGGCCAATCCAGCGGATAAAATGCGATGGGCCACTGCTGGGGAGACAAATTTCGGTAGCAGAGCTGGGTTGACATGAGGTTGTTGCGTGTTGTCGATGAAAAACTGAGGCTCGCAATGATTCCTGTTGTCGTTGACCTCTGCAAAGACTAACCAGTCGAAAAGGTGATTGCGGAGTGGTTGAATGAGGTCACGCCAGATAGCCGAGAGGACAGAAAACGAATGGTGCGGCGGCGGAATGAGTTGAACGGTTTTGTATATGTGGTCATACGCGAAACGAATAGGTGCATTTGGATGCGCGAGAGTATCGTCAACAAGCGACTTGATGAGACTGGCAGTGTCTCGGTCGGGATAGTGAGCGTCTTGAAGGGGTTGCCAAAACGCGCTGACGGCGGAGGCGTAGAGTTGTCGACGCACGGGAAGAAGAAAGTGAGTGCGGATAGAGGTTGATAGAAGAGGGGCATAAAACGGCTTGTGGGTGATGGATGCATCGACGAGACGATATGAAAGCTGCTGGAGTTGATGGTGCAGATTGTTAGGAGGAGGTGGATTTGCCTGGGGGGGCTCTGATGGGGAGGTGGAGTTTGTAGGACACGAAGAGCCGCGTAAGGGAGGTGAAAGAGCCGAGTGCAGCATTTTAATTTTTTGGTGAAAATGTCACAGCGTTGGGTGCAGTTGGGGTGCAGTTGGGAAGGCTGCGTACGGTACATCTTTTTATTTCAGATGAGGCATTAACTGGATCATCCGGACTTCGGGCTTTTCATGACCTTAGCAACTTTACTGTACAGTACAATTGTGGGATATATTCCTTTACACCTGTCCCTCGTGGACAGGTAGTTTGCGTGTTACAGAGAGCACGGGCCCCTTTACGTTTGCATTGATCCGCAATACGCTGGGGAGAGCGTAAGACGGATAGAGACGAATGCAAGCTGATGTACTCAGCTTTGCATATCTAGTTTAATGAATGGTAGGCGAAGATCTGTTTAGTGCAGAGCGCACATGAGGAAGACGTGAGTGTCATGTCTGAGGCAGAACGATAGTCTATAAAAGCTAAGACAATAGCGGGCCTCCTAGGGGAGAAGGAGGTAGCCGGCAGCTTGTGCCGAATCACTGTGTCTACTCCGCTCTACCCACGTCTTACCCCAGCCTGTCATCTGATTGATCTCAGTGCCCCTAGCTAACACATAGCACCTATCTCACGCTCATAGGGCCGCTGTAAATCATAACAGTACAGTGCGCAAAGTCAACCGTCGCGGGAAGCCCCTCCTCTCTAAATTCTGTCATCTCAAGACACGTGTCTCGGCGTTTGTTTTACCGTACACAGCAGTCAAGCTGAATCACCGAATACTCTGTTCAGGAGTGTCGCGCGAGTTTAGTGTCGCTCGACTAGCAAGCGTCGCAGTCTAGCATCGTTCGTACTGTACCATACTGTACAGTGCACTACTGTACAGTATACAGCACTACTGCACACTGTACAAGCGTAGTCCCCCATACTGACAGCCCCTATAAGAGGGCGAAAGGGCTGCCGGAATCCGAAGTAAGGAAAGGTAGGTTCCCCTTGGCCGCAGAGGGAAAATAAACCGAAAACAAGCATTATATGGCGCACAAGCTGACTGCGTAGCGCGAGGGTTCGAGGGGACGGGGCGTTGAGGAAGTTACCGAAAGAACAGTACAGCTGTAAGGTTGAGCGGTTATGGAAGGGGAGTTGGGCTTCGTTTCGTTGGTAGTGGACAGCAGCTACCGCCAGTTCATTTGGACGCACAGAGTTGTACTGAACAGTACAACCGACCACCGCTATCACTTTGTGCCCAAAATTAGTTTCAGTTCGAAATTAGTTTCACACAAACTATTTCTTGACCGCACCGAAAAAATTGGTTTGAAACGGGGGAATGGGGGTGATTTAATATTTGAAAAATATGATCGGTTGTTGCCCGGAATATCCTACAGGGTGCCCAGTAATACCTCTAAAATTACCCTAAAAAGCCGGCTCAAGAACCCCAGCAGAGAGGCTGCGTTGGACATTACTGCCGCGGCAGCGTGCCTCTGAGTAAGTACCGTACAGACCTTACCATATGTCTCCATCGTTCTAACGGCTACGTTCCGCGCGACGTCGGTTAGCACCCTATAGGCGTCCGGGTGCCACCCTCCGAGAGTAGATAGAGGGATAGGCACGAGCTTACTTCTCCCGGAGGTTGCAATAAAAGAATCATATCTTCTATGCTTCGCGGAGGCGGCCGCATTGAGGGAGGTGAGCGGATTAAACGTTTGGGCCCTCCTGTGGGAAGACGCCAGCGGGTTGAAGAACGTCACGTCAAAGAAGTCCCTACCTCCACTGCTTGAAACTAGTTTCACAAAAAATGATTACAGCTTGAGAACTTACTTTTGACTGAGTAGACCACACAAAATTACAAAAAACATATTAAACAACTATAAACTTATTCATAGATCTCGCTAGAACCACGACAGTTTCCGACGGCTGTGACATTACAACTCATCAAAAATACCTGGAGGAGGCCCACTTGAGCGATATATGCAGAACGCCATCTCCTCTCGCCAAATTAGACCCACAGCGCCTTCAAATACACCTTCAGAAACATTCAACAACGAAATATCATTAACACCAGAAGGTTCAAGTCGCAACCTTTGTGTCGTCAATTTCTCCTATCATTATAAAGTTGCAAAATGGATGGTACAAGAATTTCAAACGAGCGGAAAAAGAACCTTTTAAGCAACACGGTTAAGCAATTTCCAGGATTCTTTAAAGGAACCACCAACGCAAACTTGAGCGAAGCATGAAAGTGGTGGGAAAAAATAGCTCAAATTCTCTGCTTAAAGGACCCAACAAGAAGACTTTCAGCATTTTCCGGAGAAACAAGAAAAAATAAATCTCGGAGACACTACAAAGCTCTCTCAGGTCGTGGAAGAAAGAGAGATTTGTGGGTTGAAAGTATATACGTTGTTATTTTCTCGGAGTTTAAGAGACTAATGACCCTTGGAGTGAAATGTTCACGTCAAACATTAATATCAATTGCAACATCTTTGTCCAAAAATGCAGCATATAGTGATTGATTTCATTTTGACAGAAGAATTTATGGCGTCCGCATTATTGATAAGCTCAAGATCCGTTGGACTCGGCAATTTATGCGCGTTCATCATATCGTAGTAAGAGCTTAAACTGGATCACTATCAACAAGTACAGAGAAGCAAGCATCACATTGAGAACGGTTTTTTTAAAATGGACAATTTAAAAACATTATGATTCACTGGAGAAGCTCACGTGAAATATGCTGACGCAGTTTCCGGTGGTGACCCTATAAAAGTAATAGTAATAAATAAGAAACACTGGTGGTGTGAATGCTTCTGTGGAGACTCCCATGTTAATCTTTAAAATGGCAAGAGGTCATACCCAGTAAAAGGAGTTCCTGCCAATACACCAGGTTTCATGTATCGCAGTGTCCCAAAAGAATGGATTGATCGAAAAGTTTTCAAGAAATGGGTGTCAAATCCGCGGGCAACAAAGGCCATAACAGGAGTTTATCAGCGCATTTTTTCTTGACAACGGTTCCAGGCACACTATTGAAGACGAAGACAGATGCTCAGAAATATTCGTACGAGAGCGCAGAAGTTCCGTCCTAACTCAACGCATTTGATTCAACCGGCAGATTCATTTGTTATTCAGAAAATCAAATTTGCATGGCGCAAAAGGTGGTATGATTACAAGAAGGGGTGTATTGAGAAAGAATCATGGACGCTTGGCAGTGGAAAAGTGCCAAACCCCCGGAAAGAAGTTCTACTTACAGCTGGCAGCGGCGGCTGTTCGAGATGTTAATTCACAAAGGACTAGTGAAGGGCTAACATACGCCCGACGTGCAATGATTATGATTATTATGATTATGAATTAAATGAACGGTCCAGCAGTCTTCAATGGTTTTAGAAGTGTTATGCAAGAAGGGGATCTTGATAGTGCCTACAACACAAGCACATTTTGCTGTCTGACAGCAGTGTGGCATACACAGATTACTGTATGCACGGTACAGTACTGTGCACTGCGCAGTATTGCGGAGTCCCAGATTCTGATAGATGCGTCTGAAAGTTTCTAGACGCATCTCCCATGTTGCACAATATAGTACATATACTGTAGGGCCGTGCTGTCCGACACTATTGGAAAAAGGTAGCGGTTCCGTTTGGCCCATGAAATGAAAATAAAGGAGACCATCACAAGCATAATATGGTACCTACCGCATCCAAGTTTCGAAAATACGATGAAAAACATAGCTAAGCCCCATGTTTTCTTCGATAGATCCCCTTAATCCGACGTTTCCTGTTTCTTTATCTTGTACGAAATGTAGATATGCGCGGCAGGAGCATTTCAGAAAAAAAAAGTAGATTATGTTTCATCCGAATGGCGCAGCGTTCGAGTTCTACTACGAGGTGCTCCCACTGGAGAGATTAATGACAGAAGAGGCGAAGGACTACGAAACAGTTAAGGCCAAGCACCTCGGGGAGCGTGGGAAGATGCCGAAACCGGGAGAAGAAAACTTACAGAAGGCCGTCAGCGCTAGGTTGGACCCAATGGAGATATCGGGCTCGCTGCCGCAGCTGGATTCCCTTTACAGAAGTTTTGGTTTCAACGAAACCGAATCTTTCGGGCTTCTTCGTAAATCCATGGCCAAGAATTACGAAATAGTGCAGTTCGTCATGCTCCAAAACCCAAACGATTACAAGGGTCGGAAGAAATCCAGAAAAGAATTCGTGATTGGACAGAAGGCCTTTTTGCCAATCAAGAACAAGCATCTGCCACACTACTAGTCCCAAAGAAGATACTGAAGAAGCCGTACTAGCGCTGGGGAGGACCTGAACAGATGAAGGAAAAGCTTGAACAGCTAGTTGGAACGATTGCAGAGATTTCCCTCTTCGTGAGGGAGCATTTTGAACCCCTACAGGCACACGCTTAGCTACACATGTGGAAGGCGAGGCCACTCGGAGGCAACGTGGTTGCTTAAGGATCAGCGCGGCGGAGACCTGGAATCGCCAGTGCAAGCGCTCACTCCGGAAGGGAACATCGGCTGAATTAAAATGCAGATGAATAGAAGGTGGATGTTGTACAGGAGACCAGGAACGCAAATCTTGTCGCCGCGACTAATAAGAATGCCGAGGGATAGACAATTTCGGGATAGAAGAAGGATAAAGTCATAGATATTGACGCATTGACAGACAAGAATCGAATAGCCCCTCCGCCAATGATGGTACCGGCGGCCAAACCGAAGAAGAATAGGAAAAGGAAGACAAAAAAAGTGTCCGCGGGGCTCTAAGGACACTTAGGAAAATACAACCTGATCTTGGAGCATTTATCCGCTTGTTCCGGCATGAATCCCGGCCAATTGCTTCGCGTAGATGCAGAAGAAGCGAGGAAGAAACTTAAGCGGTTTATTCCGTAGACAGTTCCGGTGACGCAAGAAGCTTACTCGAGCACGGCCGGAGAGCCGTGTAGGTTGAAGGTAGCTTTTGTGAATGTTTACGACACAGAGACCTATGCGTTATTGGATACTGAAGCCGTGACTATTTTGATGTCATGAGACTTTTGCCAAAAGGTAGCGCTTTTGCCAACGGCTACGGACAGCTGGTTTACAATTGCTGATCGAACATTTGCCTAGGTTTTTGTCAGTGTGGAGAAGGTTCTGGTCTTATACAAGGGTCTAGTGACTCCCTTCCACTTCTTAGCAAGGTCAATTACTGTAATGTTACCCACCAGCGAGGACTTATCCCGCATAACGTATTAGCCTCGTGGATATAACCGACCACATCTTCCATGCATTAAAATAACCCAAAAATTCCCCCTTCTCAGTGGTGCGCAACTCTCTATTCGATGCCATTGTCGGGAGCCCCACTTTTGAATCTCTGCAGGCCAGTCTCGACCACTGGCGAAAATAGTTCACGCTCTTCGTCAGGGTAAAAAAAGTGCGACTTTCGCTGCTTGGAGATCCCCCAGTGATTGACGGAAGTCACACTGATAGTGAAGATTTTACGTCACCAGGAGAGATGGAGTGGGAGATATTCGCCACTTCTTCCTCTTCAGAGTCCGGTAGCAGTAAAGATCTGTCAAAAGTTTTGGATACTTGTGAGAACTGTCATGCAGTCGACCCCCTGTCCGGCAACCGAGATGTCTCCCTAAGCAGCATGTCAAGAGGGTTCAATGAAGTAGTCTGCGTCGACCATGTTCACCTTGGAGGCCACACAGTGTTCCATGCTATGGATTCTGTTACCAGATACTCAGCTGGTGAGCTTGTCCCTTCCACAGGTTTGGCTGATGCAGTTGCTGCTTTTCAAGGATGCTGAGTATCACAGTTTGGGTGTCCAATGGCTGTTCAAGGTGACCAAGCCTTTGACAAACAGTTTTTAGAGACTCTGTACAAGATTATAGTTCAGATTATTGTCCAATCCCCCCATGGCGCCACAGCAAGAACGTTATAGAGTCTCGTCATCATGTTTTAAGAGATATTTTTCTAAGGCTAGTAGCAGCCAACCCAGATGCTGACGTTCGCTTGCTGATCCGCAGATCCCTACGAGTGTCAAACGACCTATATTGTAATGACATAGCATCATCACAAGAGCTCGCTAAAGGGTACAATCGTCCAGTCTACGGCTCTGAAGTTGTCTTTATCCCGACTGATATCAAAGAAGCTCGCGCCGTATTACAAGCTAAGCGCAAACTAAACAAGATACTCCGCAGAAAAGCCATCAAAACCCCTCGTATCCGAGTTGGTGATCTCGTCCAAATTTTTCTGAAGAAACAGAACGAAAAGAGAGGAAAATGGTCTGAAGCAAAACCAGTACTCAAGTTTCATGTGTCATCCGAAACTGTCACAGTATCCGGCAAGTCAGGAAGATACCAGCAAGCTGCCCTCTAGGACGTTCTTTTTGCAATTTCTGCAAAAGATGAATTGGCCCACGTTATACAAGATGCTATTGAAACTATGGACCGTTAATTACATGATGCCATCAGCGATCTTCCCATTACTGAATGTGTACCCCCTACAGAACATCGCTCTGCAAATTCTACTCAAGACTCAAATTTTGCCCTTGACAGAGGTATTGATGAGCACATTTCTACACAATATGTGTCAGATGCTCCTCCTTTCAATCCAATAGAGTATGTTTCTGCTCCAGATTCTGTTACAGGCCCTCAAAATAACAATCCGCGGCCGTTAGTCAGCTCTCGTGAGTTGGCCGCACTTGGTGCAACAGCTGGGGAAACTGTTCAAGAACAAATTACGACCCGATTCACTTCTGTAAACGCAGCTGATATAGAGTTCCTACCTGGAAACACTTTAACCAGCCAAGAGTCCAATGCGCTGAGCTTATATTACAACCGTTTCACCGCGAAATAATTTCTGCTCCACCATGCACATGGCCTTCCAACCTACATCACTGAAAACTCTTATAAGGTAGAGGGAGACGTTTTCAAAACGAACTGTCGCAAAGTTCACGTTTATCATTTTCTCAAGATGCCAAAGTCATCAGCAGTCACGTATTGTACAAATTGAAGACAAGGGATGAAGGCTCGCTTTATTGTAAAGCCCGTATCGCACCAGACGGAAACAAAGATAAGGAGAGAACGGACCTTCGCACGGATTCTTCATCATGCCTCCCAGTGGGTTTCAGGATACACTTTTCAATCTGTTCTGTACACGGATGGTATCTTACAAAAATCTACATCAAAAGCGCCTTTCTTCAGTCTGGTGCTGCTACCCGCGATGTTTACGTAATTCCAACACAATAGTGTTCAAATCGTCAATTTTATCGGCTCCTTGATGTCGACACCTACGGATTGGTAAATGAGAATAACAAGTGGCAACACCATTCTGATCAAACATTCTTTGATCTTGGACTGCGAGCTGTTGTGTATATTCCACAGCTTTTCTTTTTGCGTCGACAAGGAAAGTTGGTACTCGTCGTTGTCAAGGTTACATATGATATTGAAATTGGCGGATCTGAAAAAGATCGTCGCTGGTTAATTGATTTACTAGCAAAGAGATACGAGATCGGAGCAATAACACATATGCCTGTCCCTTTTTTTCTATTTTGGATGTCATGTATCTCAAGATGAATCAGGTACTGCACGATTTTCTGGAGATGAGAAAATCAGTGGCAGTCATCCCGCTACAATATCCAGGCTCGGAATGAACGCTTTCAGTGAAAAGCAGAACGGTCTAGAATCATTTAAGTTCAATTTTGTGAACGGGTCCTTTATCTTTGTTGGAATAATTGTATACCCGCTCGCTTCGTTTATGGCGAGCCATCTACAGCAAAGAGCGTTTAATGCGACTATTCATGATCTGATTCTCCAAAAAAATCTCCTCAAAACTGTCCAAAATTCGGCTCCACTACAACATTCAAAAAAACGGAGCAAGGGACGTATGAGCTAAGAATTGTTATGTTTTCTGATGCTGCTCGCCCCGCCGAGAAAGGGCAACTTGGTTTTATTGGTGGAATACTATTAGGAAAATTGAATCGAGGATCTGTCTTTCAAGTGCTATCATGGGCGTCTCACCTCGACCAAAGACCTACTAAATCAACAGGAAGTGCTGAGATTTTGGCTTGCTCTAACGCGATCGCAGAAGGCCAAGTCCTGAATAGAGCTCTTAGCACTCTCCTTGGCGTAGAAGTTTATCTATCTTCTGTGTCCGACTCAAAAGATTTATGCTCCAGTCTCTCAACCTGTCGCGTTCCTGTCGACAAATCAATTAAGGCCGACATCAGCTTTATTCGATACCAGTACGAAGTGCAGGAGATCATTCGCATGGTTTGGATCCCTGGAAGAGTCAATTTAGCAGATCTGCTCACCAAGACAGACAGTTCGCTCACTATCCCCCTGCAATTATGGTTATATGATAGCAGTATAACAACCGAACTGAATCGCGCAGAAACCAAACATGAAGATCAGACTATGGGTTAAGGATCCCTTGAAAGTGGAAACAATATGAAACTTGGGTTCCAGTTACCGTTTCAATATTTTTAGATACTGTTTTAATCTGACAAACTAGCTAATTTCTGACGTTTACGGTTACAACCGTACACTTCTAGTGGCATGTAGCCTATGCAAACATTCGATAAGTTTAATGTTGGCGCAATAACGTTCTGATCGGAAGAAGTTATGGCTTGTAACTTCAGACATATCTCAACCTTGGCTTTCTATTGTTTCACGTGATCGAATAGACTTGTTTCACTAGCTTATTGACAACATCATGATTGCGTGGAGGCTCACCTTGTCTGTAGAACCAATTTAAGACCCAAGTTGGAGACGCACCCGAGTGCTTGCGCATATCCAACTTCACGGTACTTAGGTACCAACTTCAGTTCTACAATCGGTAACAATTTAGACAGAGGTCAACACACGAAAAAGGTCTCCCACAGCTCCACTACATTCTTTCTTCGTTCCCGCTGCTCCGGTTTGATCAACCATTCTCGAAAGCCTAACAAATTCGCATCCGTCCTAGCCCACTGACACATTTTGCTACCACCGTCGTCCTACCCAAGCCAGTTTCCCTAATGACTACCGACAGCTCAAAAGGTTTATGAAGCCTGATCGATGGCCATTCCCAAAGATCGAGGAAATCTTTGATTATCTTTCGTTTTCCAAGGTCTTCAAGACGCTTGGCCTTTACAAGGGCTACTGGCAGGTACTGATGTCCGATGAATGCAAGTAAATGAGAAAATTCGTATGAAGTTACCGTACGTACCAGTTCAAAGTGATGACCTTGTGACGAAGTTCCAGAAAATAATGGAAGACGTTTTGCAGGGATTACCGTTCGCAATGGTGTACGTATGATGTGGTCATATTCTCCAAGAAGATGGAAGACAACGTTCGTCATTGAGAGCAGGTTTTGGGAAGGATTCAGAAGAAAAATCTTACGATCGAGATGACGAACTGTAGCTTCTGCCACTCAAGGATCAAGTTTCTTGGTCATGTTGTAAACCAAACAGGAATTAAGTTTGACAAGGGTAAGATTAAGTATATAGTTTAGGCACCTTCTCCAAAGAATATGAAGGAGTTAGGGAGCTTCCTTGGACTGGCAGACAACTACCGGGGCTTTATTAAGAACTTTGCGGAAATCTCTGCGGTATTTCATGCGGATACGTCAGTTAAGAATGATTTCGAGTAGACGGAAGGGACGCAAGAGGCTCCTTAAGAATATGCTGACGATGCCTCTAGTTCCCGCATACCCAAACTTTCAGAATTCCGTTATAGTCGAGATCTATGCTTCTTCTGTCGTACTTGGAATCATTCGAGCACAGCAGAAAGAATACGGTAAGGTTCATCCGGTTCAGTACGCTTCGCGTACACTGACGGAACAGGAATGCCGTTACTACATAAAGGAACTCGAGAATCTCGCGGTGGTCTTCGCATTGAAGGAGTTACGAGTTCTTCTCCCCTCAAACAATCAATTTTTCGTTTACTGAGACCATCAATCACTACAGACCGCTTTCAAAAAGAAAAAAATTCACTGAAGACTAGCGGTTTGGTTGGATTTGATGGCTAAATATAACTTCAGGGTTAAGTATAGCCCTGGTTCTGGTCACAGCGCGAAAGAACATCTATCGAGGAAACCCAAGGCATTTATTTTAGAGAAAAATTGTAGATGAAGTACTAGCGGCCCGATTTGCTTTCCGATCCGAAGTTGGACGGTTTGGAACCGCAATTGCTGGACTTTTTGGGCTCTTAGACTTTTTTGGGCTCTTAGCCGGTGAACAGGTACAGGAGACCTACCTGAGGAAGAATACCGCGCTTCGGAGCAACGCAAAGAAGTTCATGCTATTGAACGATATTTTTTTGCGCCGTGAGACGGTGAGTTGCGGGTGGTGCCGTCCCTTGCATGACGTGCTGAAAATTGGCTACGTTTCACGATAATATATGCCACTTGGACGTTGGATCAATCAGGAAGGTTGTAAGGGAGAGGTGGCCGAAGGTTTACCAAGATTTGAAGGACTACGTCAAAGTGTGCGAGGGTTTCTAGCACATTATACGACTACCGAAGTATCATACGAACCTCAAGGCTCCTGTCCCGGGGTTGTTCCAGACTTTCTCTATCGACTTCATGGGTAACTTCAAGACATCAAAGACAGGACAAAGGTTCGGCCTAACAGCGGTGGAACAAAAGACATGTTGGACACTTGCGTGGGACACCAGGGATTCTACGCGAATAAGGTCATCAGGTTCGTAGAACAGCAGATTATTATGAATTTCGGGCCACCAAGAAGGATAGTGTTGGAAAGCACCACCGCCTTCATGGCAACATCCGTCCAAGAGTTCCTGGTAAAGCACGAAGTAGAGTATAAATATGGCCTAGCCTACGCGCTGACGGCGAGTGAGAGGGCCGAGAGGACTGTGGGGACCATAAAACAAGCAATCAAGAGGTCCATCGTTCAAAATGGTGGTGACTGGGCGGGGCATCATCATAGGTCTTGCATGGTTACCGCAGGCGGAAAATGGCAAAATTTCTCCATTCCGCCTAACGTACGTGGTGAATCCGAAGATGCTTGCTAGCGAAGCTATGGATTTGATCAGTGAGACACAAATCCACCACCGCCTCATGGAGGTGGTAGGTGATGTGGGTAGGCACGCGGTGAAGATAGGGAATTTAAGAGGACAAAAGAGGACTACAGGAAGAATTAAAACTTTCGCAGTTAGCTGAGACTTTTTGGTTCTTCATGGCGCAGCATTAAGTAAGAACCGGGTTTGGCCTGCTTTTGAATCGTTTTAAGGAGGTTCTTGAAAGGCCATTCAGGCCAAGCATCTACGCTACAAGCTCTTTTCGTCCAGCGGCAGGATCAACCGTAAGGATATTGATTCGAGGAGACTAGTGCGTTACCACAAGGCGTGAAATCATTTAATTGTATTAAGGAGAATGTAGGGTGGTTTAGAATCTACTGTCAGGACGGTTGGGACTAGAAGAAGGGCAATTATAAGTTAAAAGGAGGAAAAATGGACGTAAATACGAGAAATGGCAAACTATATTAGTCTTTGAGGCCCGACCGTAGCAATAGACCTAGCAATCGATTTGCGCTTTCGTTTAGTTCGCGTATCCCCCCGACGATGGCGAGGCCTCTTGGAGGAATGACCGCCGAGCAGCACTATCTTTCGGACTCTGCGAACCGAAAGAAATTCGGATGTCATACCGGCACAGGAATGTAGAATATCAAAAGAAAATTCAAAGACAAAAGCCTCAGCAGGATCTTGGATGCGAGAGGTTTCGAGGTTAGCGGCGACGCAATAGTTCACTCCGTTTGTTACGGTCACGGTCAGGAGATTTGCCCACAGGGGTAGACCACACAGTTCATCGGCTGGTGGATTGAACGTGAATTTTGTTACAGCTCTAGGTACACCGCATAGTTCCGGTCATTTTATCCGCCAGCTAGCCCCTAATCTCTATACCGAATACGAAGACAAGTTAGATGCAGAGGTAATAAGATAAAACCAAGTAAAGAACTATCTCGACGGACTTAGATTATCCAAGTATATTTCTGAAGGCCTTGATGAGCTTGAATCACGTGAAAATTTCTACAAGCTGATAAAAAATCTTTCATCACAATTGCCTGTTTCGCACAGTAGTGAGGCACAAAAGATTGAGTTACTTCGAAATGCTACCGTTGGTTACGCATGGGGGACGGAACCGTTAAGCCGCTATACAACTCATGGTGTCTCATTTAATAAACTCTATAGAGAACTTGAAGCAGCCCTTCATCTCTCTAGGTATGCCAAATTGGCATCTATGAGAGATAAAGCTGCAATTAGGTCACTTACTACTTTAGATGAGGACAAAAAGTTCCCTGGGATACTTCATCAAGGACATGGCCGCTATAGAACCCGTCATCGTGGTGTCTGTGATATAAGTCGCTGCGGCGAAAAGAATGATCCATCCTGATTAGGGGTCGGGTCGAGCGGTCCAGCTCGTTAAGCAGACAAAGCTCGTACCTTTTCGAACGGTATCGAGCGAGCCTATATATTTTCGGACCAGACAGGAGCGAGCCGCGAGCCCGAAGAATGCCAAATGGCGAGCAACGAGCGGGCTACGAGCTCTGACTGCGAACTCCAGCCGAACACCCATCGGGCCGAGCCAATAGTAGTCATCGAGCTAGAGCCGAGCGTACAGAGAGACAGTATAGAACAAGTAGTGATACTCAGATCTGGTATTGATCTGGATACCCTTTTTTTTCGTACAGTAATCATGATTAAATTCGCAACACTGTGATTTGACCTCGGGGAATAGCCAGTTACGCCTGCTAGTCCCCGAAATAAAATAGCACCCAATCTTTTCCACCTGTGATTTAGTTACACAAATTGTATTATAGAATCAACGTTCTTGGTACCGAATCATCAGATAGCGCTATCTGTCAGACAGTAACCTTATCTGATCACATATACCATCTGATGTCAGATATGTTGACATCAAGAGATTTGGTATTGTATTTCATATTTTGATTACTACACTACCATAAAAACAACTATTTTGATAGGAAATCGTTTTTTCGGTTGCCTATCTTTTCAGTGTCGGAGTACTGTACAATACTGCAGACGCAATGTCTACCTTTTTCATTTGCATTAGCTACAGAATTCATCAGATGAAGTGAGATCAGATGTTGGATAGAAAGTTTCTCTGCCTCCGCAAAGATTTCAAGAGAACAGGCTTTAGGAGGACAGCAATCAAACACTGCACAAAGTATCAACAATTACTGATGCTGTGTACAGTGTATGATCTTAAGAAAACTCTATTGATTCTAGAAAGTACATCAGAGACGGGATGTATTCCATACTAGATAGCGGTGTAAGAGAGAAGTATAAATATACTGCACATCAACTATGTTGGTCGAGTGAAACTGTTGCTGTTGACAGCAACAGTCTCACTCGACCGTATCCACATCCTTCGAAATGAACCGCCCTCACTTTTCCAAGTCGCTCACAAGACGGTTCATCAACCAAACCACTGATCGACCAGACAGAGCTGATCAACCATCAGACGACGTCATCGATTTGACGCCAAACGAATCGGAGTCCTCTTCCCCTAAACCGCAAGGCAACACGCAGCTCCACATATCAAAAGACGGAGCTATCAAGGCTGTTGGAGATATTCTCCGAAATCGCCCGTCGATTTACAATCTCATCCTCTATAAAGACTTCCGTCCTGCACACACGAGCAGAACCAGGAGGGCACAATGTTATGACGACTTCGAGGTACTCTGTAAGACAAACACTAAACAGTGTGTTAGATACCTTGTTTGCCGTTCTGTGCGCAGTAACGGATGTCTGTTACGGTCTGGCGTTCTCACCTACAAAGGAAATGAAGGCTGTACAACCTTTGCCAGGCACGCAGCCTCGCATGTTCGCATGTCTTGGGTGTCGAAGCAAATTCGTATCCCGCGAGCACTGCCAGCGTCTTACAAGGCGAGTATTCGTGATTCGGCTCCTCTGGCATGTGCATACGATCTACTTCCGTTTAGTTTCGATGATAACAGGCGTGGTATGACTGGTTTCGCTGCCGTAGTTTTTGCAGCAGGACAGGCCACCCCATCAGGAGACAATATCGACGTGAAGCGGCTTTTGCCACCCGCTCGTTCCGTTCGAGACGGAATATACGAAATTGCAGCTAAAACAAGGAAATTTTTCGCGGACAATCTGGAGAATAATGTGCTCAGCATGGGCGGTTGGGTTGCGACTGACGGTGTGACAATGAAAACCCAAGAAAAACACTTCTATGATTTGACAGTGCATTATTTTCACGTGGGTTCGTCAAGTGGGTTGGAGACTCCGAAAGTTGAGATGAAGTGCAAAACTCTTTTGCTCGGGGAGGTCATGGAAGGCCAGTCGGCAGATGAACTGCGTCATCTACTGGACATCAGGCTTAACAATCAGTACGATTTCAGACTCCGAAGATTGCTATCCAGTTTTACACTCGTTACAGATTTTTGCGCTATTATGCCGAACATTGCTGGAGCCTCCGTGAGCTCCGCCGTCGCTCCGCTTGACGAGAAATGGCAGGGATGTATATCGCACTTGCTAAACACGATTATGAAAACATGCCTCAGCAGGTGTGCTGGGGACCAGCAACTTGATCGGATATCAGAGGACTTGAAGGCTGTTAAGGCCCTCGTTCGCATTTTTAAACAGTCCGACTGGAATCATGATTTTGCGGATGGTTATTCGTTGATTCAGGAGGAAGACACAAGATTCGCAACTACCTTCAAAGTTGCGTAACGTTTTGTCAAATCACGGCAGTCTGCATTCTCCATAGTGGAGCAAAAAAATTCGCAGCAGGCAGAAAAGGCAAAGAGTTCTATACTTTGCTACTTTTTCCCTGGTACGAATGTTTTGCTTTCCCGCTGTATAGGCGATTGTGGATGCATGCGAGGCTATTGTTGGCGTGCAATTGGCGTTAGAAGCTTCTTAAAAGCCTACTCTTCATGTCGTAATGCCATACTTTCAGAGGTGTAAGGATGAGTTGCAACGGATTGCGGATGGTGGGGAGGTTGACCGAGGCGTTTCTGTCGGCAGTGTACTACCCAGTCCGTACTCTCGCGGGTTATGCCGTTCTATGCTGGAAACCTTCAATGAGAAGGTCAAAGTTCATGATATGTGGCTCGCTGCCTGCCTTTTACATCCATTCCTACGAGAGTTCCAGTTTGAACCGCAGGTGGGCCCTCGAACAGAGTATATAAATCGAGCGCAAACTCTTGTTCGCAAGCTTATGAAGAATTTCGAGTTTGACGGGAGCGTCTCGCGGGGAAGGCTAGAAGATATGAATTATTAAGTCGGGGTAGTAGGCAGAATTTGGATGGCCGAAACAGTGGCGGGAGTGCTTTGGTTTTGACTGGAGTTGAAACTCAACCCTCTGATCAAATCATGCAACGTCAAAAGCGAGCCAAGTTATCGCTGGTTCAGTATGCAGACATTCATTTCAACAATACAGAGCAGAGAGTGGGAGATGAGATATCGAGGTATATGGACATAAACATAGCGTCTTTGGGTTACAAACTGGAGGAATTTATGGGAGATGATTTCGCAGCAATCAAGTTTTGGGCACAGCGCAAGGTGCAGTTTCCATTGTTATTTCGCGTGAGTTGCCGTGTTTTGGTATGTCCAACGTCATCATGTGCCAGTGAGCGCGTGTTCTGCGCTGTAAAGCGAATTGTGACACACGATAGATCTAGGCTAGGGTAAAATATAGTGGAGGACTTGATTGTTTTAAGGACTTGAAAAGTCGGATGTTCACTTTCAAGTAAACAAACACCGTGGAGTACTTGATTGTTTTAAAGACTTGGAGAAGTCAGATGTTCGTTTTTAAGTAAAAAAGGAGTACTGTATTACCCCAGTAATAACCAACTTCATGTCGATTAATGAATTCTTATGGTGAGAGTCGAAACATTTCAGACGCCATCATGACATGAAGGATTTTCCTTGAAATCCGCTCCTATTATGGTAGATATCATGTAACCTTAGGCCCTAACTAGGCTGCGTTGAAGGTACTCTTTTTATCAGGAGGTGGATCCAAACAGTAACTTTATAGAATCATTCATTGCAGAACAATTTGTGAATGGTGTTTTTCTCCTCTGTACTCGATAATTCTAATATTGAACTTTATGTTGTAGTAGAGAGCCTATAAAATAGCAGTGTCTCCAAAAATTAGGTACATAGGATGCTTTTCCTCGGATTTATCCGACGGAAAAGAAAACGTCAGGTTGTTGTTAGTAGAAAACTCTGAATTCATGCTTAACCAACGTCCCTTAGAAGGTTTGCTAAATTTGAAAGATGCAAACTATTTATCTGTCCATTTCGCAATTGTCTCGGAAGATATTCTCCAAAATATTTATTCCACAGCTCCAATTGACATACAAGTATGCACTATGAATTACGTAGTTCTTGCTAGAAAAATGTTCAGACTGCTTGATAACATATTTTGCCTTCTGTCTGCTCACGGTCAATTTGAGGCAGTAATGGTTATGCTGACTGCATTTCTGTTGCGGTGCTTATTCTGCTTCTTGAATAGTAATTAATTAGTATTCTACAAACCACATAACTGTGCAGTTACATCCAATGTCATTTAAGGAGCCACAGGTATTTAAACACTTAGCTCTCTGTGTAGCAATATTAAACATTACGGTAAATACCAAAACATTTCCTTTAATGTACTGATTTCGTGGTAATTGTTTGAAATCTTATTGCTTCAGTTAAATCCTGCGTTTAAACATCAGTACTGGGTCATGTTTTTATATTAAATGGAGCCTAATATCAACGTTTATAAGAGGGGAAACTATTGAGTGCGTTATTGTTGAAAATGATATCCGGCTATACCATGAAGCATTTAAACGGCAGTAAGCTCAGCGTCGAATGACAGTAGCGGATTTATAAGTGATTTGTCAACCCCACGCAGCTCAAGACTTATAGGAATCCTATAATTCTCGGACGCTCAGGTCGGACCTAGAGATGCAAATCAACTCATAATTGCAATTTTGTTTAAGTATACAATTGTATCTGTTTTGTATACTTACGGGAAGGTTTGAATGAAATTCATTTAAACTAAATAAAATAAAGCGCCTCTTGAAGCCCATTCGACTATCAAATGCTGGAAATCAAAAGCAAATGTAAATAGTTTCGAAAGTCTTACTGAATTATTACATTCTGCACGCGCTCGAACCACTATTCAGAAAGAACTGGTCCGAACCGACGGGTCTCTGCCGTATGGACGTGTACCCTTAGTATAGAGCGAGCTCGTATATTTTTTATCAACGGAGCCGGTTCGAGTCGAGCGTATGGAACAAGCGAGCTCAAAATACCCCTTCAACAGAGCTGGTTCGGGTCGAGCTCTGAAACGGGCGAATTTCGAGCGAGTTAAACAGTAGATTTTTAAACATCAGGATAGAGCTGAGCTTTACGGTTTGTCGAGCATGCTAAAAAGGGCCAACGAAATAACCTAATGAGCTTACGAGAGCCACGAGCTTGTCGGAACCCTATTGGTAGAGCTCGAGCCGAGTCATGGCTCGCTCGACCCGACCACTAATCCTGATCGCTTTCAATCATGGAATCCTTTGATTGTAATTCACTTGACCATATGTTAAGTTCATGTACCCTCAAGATTGACCTTGCTAAAGCCGCTCGTCGAGAAATTGAGTATATGTCGAACACTATTTGTTCAATTTTTATTACTTCATTGCAACTAATAAACTTCGGTTTCATTCTACAATCATGCCTAAGAGAAAGGGAGGGGCATTAGAATACGTATTTCTAGATCCCTTGTACGACAAGAAACAACGAGGGCTATTATATCCAATGAAACTGATCCCTTTAAGGTCATTACAAGACAATGTAAAAACGAGAACAGTTAAGGATTTCCACAGAATTCGACTTTAATTCAACCAATAATTGGATGTGATGAACAATACGAGGGGACGACAATCAAGAAGAACCAAACGACTAACGATAAACAAGTACTTGTTTATCTTAATGAAGAGCTACCTCTCGAGTCATAAGTGGAACGTAAAACACCGCAAAAAGGTTTCCTGGGGGATGTAGTTCCGGTACATCAAGGTATGGATTTAGATACATACTAAAATCGAAATGGATTGGGTGTGACTAGTGCTTCTATCTTCCTTACCAAAAGTAGTGTTGATGTCAATAACAGAGCTCGGCCTTCAGACAAGAGAATTTTCAGTTCATTACTTAGCTTTTGGATTAATGAAAAGGCACTCATCATGTTGCCCATGTTATTGGGGAGCGTACTATTCACAGTCGACCATTGCAACTATGTTAAGGATATCATCGAATCCGACTTCTTCAATTCACATTCTACACCGGACAAAGAACTTTTCACTCTAATGTAGATGATGTGTCTACTTACGTTATCGACTCCCAATGTGCGAGGGAGGTACGGCGAGCGAATAGTAAGCTTCCTAGCTACAAAGCCATTGTGAGGCTAAAGGCTAAGTTTATCAAGTACTGTCTCCCGTTCAGTGTATTGGCACACATTCCTACAAAACTGAGCTTTCCAGGAGTACTCCAGCGACACAAACAGGAATTACGTACATCTTCTTCAGATCTTCCAGAAAGTCACGACAGTAGCAATGGCGAATATGAACAACCGATTCCACATGCTAATTTTACCAATGAAGCGGATTCGGGTCAGGACAAAGAAAGAAAGTTCGCTTTTCGTGTCATTCCTACCACCTCTTGGGCACTTTATGATGTACATAATCCTGTCTTGTTCGACCTTTTGTACGAAAAGAACAATCTTCTGCTTAAGAAAAGCTAAAGTAGAAGGAGTCACAGATCAATGAGAAGTCCAGATTTTCCTATCTAGACGATTGAAACAAGCCCAATTGCAATGGAGAGATGCGTATTCATTGAACATAACGGTAAGCAGGTTGCCACATAGGCCTGTACCGACGTGGAGATTTTTTTGAATAACAAATCGGTAACGTACATCTCTCATGATGATGCATCAAACACAAGTTACAGGAATAACGAGATTGTTGGGCCTATGTAGTTATTAGATAGCACTAACCCCGGTTCTAATACGCATAGGGCGGAAGTAATTTAAGGAAGCAATTATACAGACACCAATATAATTGACAAATTGCTTATCGACTACTGCTCAGTTATCAATTTCAATGATACCTCTACCTCGAATGATGAGCACGATGACATGGACGATAACGGAAGCACTTAGGTAACATGGTTTAGACCTGGGGATACACGTACAATATACAGACCGTCAATTTGATTCCATTATCATAAAGAATGTTCTACAGGTACCAGAATATACTTCAACTTGTCCGATTGTGGGTGTCGTAAGTCATTTTTTTTAGATGCGTGAACGCGTATGACCTTCTCGAAAACCAGTCTGGTTCACTGTTGATCCATTTCGAGGATATTTCACACTCATATCGTAAAACAGGGTTGGGTCAATTCGACTGGGATCGAATGATATCAGCATGATTAGCTCTCATTGCGGTAACACTACTAGACTTAGTGATCAAGCTGGAAATTGTAATCGAGGTGTTTTGTAGGATGGAAATCCATACGTCGTGTATCTCATTACGCTTTGTTCAGACGATTTAAATAAGTCTCTGCAATGTATCAAGAGGGCTCAAAAGGCGTAGTTTACCTTTTACCACTGGGCCTTCAACCTGAGTTAAGACGAAGTAGTATCGCCGTAGGGCAATATCGCTCGTATCGCGTATGGTTTTAAGTAGTAAAGTTGTTACCTTCATCTTAAAGTATTTGGTTAGTGGTGTCATTAACGGAATCGATGGTGAACTCCCAAACGGTACCTATTGAAAAATGTTTTTAGATGATATGGGATTCTTTGGTGACTATCCAGCTTCAGCACACACCATAGACGATATAGGACACAGCGCTAGTTCGCCTTTCACTTTGCGCACGTTTCGAATATTACCATATACTCCAGCAGATGGATCCTGATATGGATATTCAACTCCGGCCTCCACCAAGAACTCTTTTTTCTTCGAAGTACCATTCAGCTCGAAGTACATTATCTACACAGGGTAACATCAAACGAATGAAATAATCTCGTTACGAAGAAAAATATGATATTTCTAGGTACAGTTGTCCACTAGTGCACTTTGGTGTTCAACCTGCTAAGATGGGGGATAATATACCTTTGAACATTGAGAATATTCCAGTTTTTAGCGGTTACATTGACCTGTACAGGTCTAATGTGGTAGCACAGGACTACTTGTTCCCGAGTCTTACTCAAGACAACCTCTCTTGTGCGTATATAGTACTAGCCGCGCTAGAGTTGAGAAAACTCACCAATTTCGCCGTTTTGGATGCGTTGAGGCGTAATGGCCTTGTCAATCGGAAGATTTTGTTCAATGAAAAGAGGAAAGTTTGAATATCATGACTATATATGGGATATTCTTAGTTCCCAAAGCTGCTGTTCCCATCGTTACGAGAATAACGATACATTTTGATGAAAGTAAACTCATCATAAAATGCCTATCGATAATGAGAATGTTACAATCGTTGATAGTGTACACTTACTGGTGGACAGAAACACAAACTGATGGTGAGGAAAGTACTGAGTTTGTAACTGGACAGTTATGTCCTTAATATCTCTCCCAGATCATCAGGAAGTCAAGAGTATACGTTCAAGCAGTCAATGAGATAGGAAAGACATCCGAATATGCAAGAAAGATATTACATAAGCCGAATATTCACCTTGTCATTGAGCTGTATGAATTTAAAATTTCCGTGTTCGGCCATACTCTGGAATTTATGGAACTTATCTTCGAGGTAACGCAGCAGCCAATGAATTGTTGTATTTAAAGGAGCAACAATCATGACGCTGATTTTCTTGCAGTGGAAAACTGCCTAATCATGGACTGTATTTGTCGACTTGCTGCACTATACAAATGTTCAATAGATGATAGTAACGGTAAGGAAACGTACTGTATAGCAATTCGAAAGCTTTTGCTTGTTACTAATGCAAATTTTCTTGATGAAAAATGCGAGATTTACTTTGCTTGATCCTTCTGTTTACGATTGTTTAACGAACTCTGCCCAATTAGAATAAATTTTCAAAGAAAACTTACACCTGGCATATTCTCGACCATCCGTAGGGAAGCGGAATGTAATCAGCAGAATAAAAAATTAATAATTGTATTCTCTAGACCAATGACTAGGTTCCAGCCCTTCGTATTTAACAGCAGCAATAGAAACAAATGCCGTTCTTTTCAACTTCTAAGAGTTTTAGTTGCCACCGCCGCGTAAAGTTATGGCAATCATCATGGGTCACAATTCAAAATTTTTACTGTGAGCGGCACTGAGATCCCGAAACCAAATGATCCATCAAAGGTGCAACCGTACGGGTGCGAATATGCCTAACCCAACTTTCAACTCTCAATTATATCAAACTTATTATTCTGCGCTCATTTACGGGGACCCAGCACACTGTTATGTTCATCGACCTGTACGTATCGGTGTGGATCTTTTTCCAAGGCTAATGTCTTCTGTGCGTGATGCTTGACTCAAATTGGTGTTTTACGAAGTACATTTCGTAACAATGTTTCACCTTTTCACCTTCTGCAACGCCAAACCAGAAAATATCACTGTCTATCGTCACTCCTACGGATGCGTAGATGTTGCAATCAAATGCATAAGACTCAACTTAATCATACACGTTAACTTATCCAACAATATGATGAGTCCTCATGCGTTCAGAAAACACTTACGTCACACGCATAAATGTGGAGATATCATGCTAGGCAACCAACACGAGTTGATCAACTATTCTCATTTGGGGCTCTTCATCTGATTAGCTGGATGATATATATAATCACCTACATGCATGAATATGCATGACCACAGATTAACCACAATTTCATGGATGAAATCTAGCTTCATCGAGAAGTTTGGCATCAAGAGCACTTTGAACCTTAGTTTGAGGAGGATTCAAGCTTTGGTGAGTGATTGTTTGAAAATAACACGTCATGACCTGTTTTCCTACATGCGATGCAACAAAATTACTGCTACTAGTTTCAACTTTTTGGTTTGATATATTTCATTACGATAATCTACAATATTTTGTTTGTACAGCTCGATTTTATGAGCGATTTTCTTGATATATGTTTTGATATTGTAGTGTTGTAGTTCTAAGCGAAAGCGATCTGGTAAAATTCATTTGTTATACAGCTTTTCTTTCTGAAGGAAGATGAATATAGCCGTTATTACCGACGTCCCTCGGCAATGAATCATGCCTGTACAGATAAAAAAATTGCAACCTACAAATTTCACTTTGTGTGGACAGGAAATACTGAAATTTCCTGTTCACGCGAAGTGATAACACATGTATGAAGGCACAGAGCCATAGTAACATTGAATTTTATTAGTTCTCAAACAATATATCAATCAATAAACCAATGAGATATTTTGGTTGGCACGGTACTATGAATGGCCAATAAAAATGATGATTATTTATTTAATCAAATCAAAAAATACTTGGGAGGGAAAAAGATGTTTTTTTTGAAAGTGACCTCGAAGTGTCTTTTTCAACGTCAGGCCTATTACCAGTAGAATCAGGGCGATCAGGGACATTTTTTAGCATCAATGAAAAATTCTTATATTCGTGGTGATCATGGAATTGTTAACGGAGTTCCTGTCACATAAGGTTTTTACTACAATTTCCGTGCCGCAAATTTCGTACGTGCTGCTGATTTCAACTTAAAGAACAGCTGGACAAATTGCTCATGCGCAAGAGGTGGAAAAATAAAATTTAGCGGAACACTCGCAAAAAAAATTCATGTCAAACTTCAGAATTCGATCTTTGATCATGTTTTGGTCAATTTATCTAGTTTTTTGAAACAAGCGCGAAACAGTTAAAAGAAATAAATTTTCATTTGAAAGAACTTTTGATATCAAAAAGTACTGCGTGGGTCCCCAAAGTTTAAGTAGCTTCGATCGCACGCTACCTGGCGAAAAAAAGAACTGTACATAAGTTATCTAATGCATGAAACCTAACTTAAACTACCGTAGATTTCGTAAATTTCCAAATGCACAACAGCTTGAAACGTAATATTCTTTTAATTAAGAAAAGAATCCATGCAATGTAACTCCAACTGAACGTGCAAAGTTACTATATATCTCCCTTATGTTCGGAAAAACAATGCACGATATGATGAGCTGAAGCTGCTGAAAGCTTTGAGGACCTAGAAGAGGAAGCATAACCGTTGGTTAATGTGAGAGTTCTGGTACGAGATGATACTGACCCTGACTGAGAAATTAAGAGCTCAGCCCTTGCAGACATAAATTGGAAATAATGAGGTATATGATGAAACTTAACCCAGCTCATCGAGAAGCCGAGAAAAAATTAATTATAGAGAAAAGCCGCCTAGGCGTGGCGAAATACAAAATGATTGGTCTAAGATACAGAGCATTTTCAAAAAAATAGTGGACTGCGTAGTGAAGTTATTTATACTACGGGTGAGAAAGTTTAGATTTTTTAAAATATTGGAGGTAAAACAGCTATTTTGGGGCGTCAATGAATGATATTAATATATCATAGTGCCGTGGATCGCCTTCCTACTTCTCAGGAATTCTCAAAGCATAACTTGAGCAAATAATTCAATCAGAT
This sequence comes from Kappaphycus alvarezii, assembly GCA_002205965.3. Classification (NCBI taxonomy): domain Eukaryota; phylum Rhodophyta; class Florideophyceae; order Gigartinales; family Solieriaceae; genus Kappaphycus; species Kappaphycus alvarezii. Next base: position 87,175 of record NADL03000758.1, read on the forward strand.
GATTCTGAATATCACGCTCTCCACAATTATTTTCCTACAGTCTGCATATGGCTCGATCATGTTTGACAGGTAGGACAAGTTGAAAATGCAATGGGTAGTTAATATAATGCTCCAGATCGGTTTGGACTAGATGGTAGTAATTGTAGAACAAATTCTACTCACAAAAGTTTCAATTGCCGAAATGCTGTTTATAACATTTTCCGTGTCATCAAATTCTTCCAAGAAATCCTACGTCCTTTTATATCTGGTATTAACCAAAGGTATTTCAAATCATTATATGTTAATGACGGCGGACACCCACTCAAGTGATCTAGGATTCAGAGAAAGTCGACTTGACGCCACAATTCGGAAGTAAATAATAGGAATGATTGACCACGGAAATTGAAAAATAGTATTGAAGGATTATATTCGATAAAACTCCAATTTGTCTCAGGATAGGTTTCTCTAGAGCCTAAAGACAGAGAAAATATTCAAAAAGCACGTAAATTCAAGTTTATAGTACAAGTATTTCGGGACCAGCTCAAGAAGTCTTTATTTCACAACAATATAAATGCGATACCATCCTCAATCAGAACGATTGTTCTAAATACTTCCTTTTCAAATTTATGAGTTTCTCTAATGATGTAAAAGACATATCGTCTGAGAGTAGATCAAGTAATGATGAATATTTGTGTAAAACCTACCGCCAAAATTGGAATGAATGTAAAACAAATTCTCAAACTATTGAAACTGTTATATGGACTAGCTGACAGTGGCGATTGTTTTGGGTAATAAATTATCAATTACCTCCGAGAGGAACTGGAAATATAATAATTAGTGAGAGATGGGACTACATTCCACAAATTTGTGTGTGCATCGCTCAATGGAATTTTCGCGAAATATGAAGATGAAATTTTACGAAGCGGGAAAAACAACTAGACAAATTGACAAGAGAGAATGGAAAAATAGATGCCAACCCGCGTCAGAAACAATTTTTTTCAGCTAGATTAATGATTGAAGCTAACATAAATGGATTTGAGTTACATCAACAAAACATCATTTCAAAACTAGAATAAACACCTAAATATTCAAACTTTGCAGAATTGATGTCAATACACGCATTGACCGTTTTGATAAAATACTGAAGTCCAGAAACTTCTTTTTGCTATAATTAGTCACATTACAGAGTATAAGTTTAATAATTTGCATCTTGCATCGGCACATATGGAAGTCAGTAGAGTGCTACCTTTCGAGACTAGTGCTGTCGTCTTACCAGAAGACGAGACTCCCGAGACTCTGCCCTGCCATACACCCGCACCTTTACTCGGAAATGCACAACTACCCTCTAATCCATCTATCAACTGGTGTCTAATTACAGAAACATCACATGCAGCGTTTAAGCCCCCTGCTCAACACAAGGCGCCAAATTCGACAGAATCTAAACTCAAATAGTTTTCATTCACAGAGGCTTTTAATCTGGTGCTGCTACAGTCTATACGGCAACGTGATGCACATAGAACATCGAAAGATCATTATGACAAGCTTTTCAAGAAAGCTTGCTAAACTTTCATTGCAATCGCACCCTCCGCCGTATGGAGGCATAAATAAAAAACACGTATTTAGACTTTGAGGGACAAGTACAGGAAATTTTTAACATTGGAAAAGTTCAAGACAATGTGTTTATCGACTCCAGTAATTGTAGAAGACGTGTGTGAAGAGTATTTGCTGATATATTACTTGGTGTCGGAGACTCAGGATTTCGAATTGCACTGCAACAATCGCAAAGACAAATTAGCTGCAAGAGAAGAGGCATTGGTAGCCGCTGGTTGGCCGATACAGAAGATGTCTCTAAAATGTCGTTCAACTGTTGTGAAAAAACGTTGAAGCGGATAGTGATGAGCCTGCACCCAGCTCCGGCAGCTTTTCCGCAAGTACTTATACGAGAAGGCGATTGAAAGAGGAGGTTGGGATAAAATATGTGTGGAACGATAAATTTATTCGGATAAGGGACAATAAAAGAGAGCTCGAGGCCCAAAAGGATTCGATTCGCGGGAAGGGGCTTGCGCTCCAAAAAGGGAAGTGTGAAGCATAAAAGAAATATCGGGAAAAAATCCAGAAGGAAAAAAACGTGCAGCCGCAATTGATGCAGTCGCGAATAAGCAAGTTGACACAACCTGCTGTGTTGCGTGCTTTTAACTCGGTGCTCGTAAGTAGATATCAAATACAGGCGGCTAAACTTGAAATTTGTACGTTTGGTCTCCCCGATATAAACAGAAGTAGAAAAAGTTTAGCAAGTTAGCTGATGCTTTTTTACAGTAGTGCAATAGTCTCCTTGCGAACTATGAGGTTACGACCGAAGTCTTGAGAGCTAAAGTAAAGCTTCAAATCCCGTTATTTGTGTTCAAATTCAACTCTTACCGAGCTTATATGTGTATTCATCAGCTTCTCTTCTTCAGACCCTAGCTCACTAAGGAATGGGGGCAGAAGACAAGGGCGAAGAAAACGCGCAGAGTGCACATGTATGAAGTACTGTAATCTATTTGGGCAGAACGATTCTTGCATAATAAGCTCCCAATTGCTCTGTCATAGCAATGTTAAAGAGTAACTTCGCCCGGGTTCAAGACCGTGGAGGGAAAAATCAGCGCTACGGGCGTACTAATGGTCTGATACACGAGACAGTGCATTCTTTTGAGACCTGAACAGCAACTGTGTTGGTTCCTTCTATGTGTCACAGGCTTGCAAATCTTTATTTTCGGGCAGTCGAAAAAAGCCATACACTAATCGAGTGGGGACCCAGTGTTCTCGATTACTTGTAAATAAATGTCGGTCCCCGCATGAGAAAGTCAGCCCGAAGGTTCACTAAATATTTAAACGTCTCGATAAAGGCCTCAATTTTATCCTAAAAGATTTCAGATAGCTGCGGGGACGAAAAGCTGTAATTAAGCTCAACTGAGCAGCCTAGCCATTGTTGTCGTCTAGTTCTACCGTTCCAAGGGATCATTTTGCTGATATACATGACTTCTCTTTTCATGAAACGAAATACAAAAAGCTGTGGTGCTCTGAGATCATGTATTTGTTGAAAGGACGGTCGAACATGACGAGCTCTTATCGATCTGGGACATTTTCTGATGTTCTCTGCTTGCAGCCACTCCAGCATGTGCAAGGATCTCTTCAAGCGTGTCCAGTATTAAGGACTGCAGTTCTCGGTACTTCCAAATATCTCTTCAATAGCGTCCTTTGCTTATAGAAGTTGGCAAGTTTTATGCTGCAGAGAAGGGGTAAAGGAGGAATCGCACGGGAACATATCGAGAAGCTTTCACGAAAATTCTTTAGCTCAAAAAATTTTCTTTGGGTTTTTCTGAGATGTAATGCCGTATTTTTGACACCACGAAGCCCCAACGAAAATCGTACTGCGTAATTTCTTTAATTGCACATTTTGTACGTAAACCACTAAAATTCTGCACTATAAAGTAAGTAACATGTGGTAAATTTTTTTTGAGGCTTAAAGTGTACTCAAAGCCAGCTGTTATCACTTACGACAATTCAGAACGGGGACGAATGCATAATTTACAGTAGTAGGAAAGGCGACGAAACTGACGCGCCTAATTTGCACCTGACACGCAGATGTCACACGTTGACTCATCTAAATTACAGCACTGACTTGCTGACCTTTCAGCCTCCAACATACCCGGTATTTTATGTACCTGGGCTTCATTACTGTACAGTAATCCATATATTCTTGATTGACAATCCCGGCTGCAGTAAAATGCCTGTAATAAGCACTGTAACACCAGAAAAAATCTGTTCCTTTCAAACAAAACGACCCAAACCCATTTAATTAGATGCAGAAGACGCTCTACAAAGTCAATTTGCATTTGGAAAGTTAGTATTTTAATTTTTCTAAAAATGGTTACTACAGAGCCGTAAAAAGTATATACCTTCCAAAGAAATGGACGTTTTCTTGACAAACTAGTAGTCTGTGTTTCCTCCCCTTCTGCCCAAGACATCATCATATCTCTAGGGGAGGGATTCAACTAGTTTCACGAGCAGCGAAATGTCCAACTTATTCCACGAGGACAGAAAACATTCTTTTAACTTACTGAATGATCGAAGCTAATTTTTTTGGGGTAAACTTTCGTGAAAAGGAGAGACCGTAAATTATCGATTTGATTGAGGTCAGGGGAACGGACAGGCTAAGATAAAAGAGCAATATTATTATCGCAAACCACTTTTTCGAGTAGGTTGTCGTATGAATAGACGCTCCACCCTGCTGAAACGTCCAGTCCACAGTATACATAATACTGTGTAGTAACCGGATTTAAATGGTCCTCCAGAGTTCTGGTGTAAGCTTTGTTATCATGTTTTCATTTCATGATACCACGGGCTTTTCCCCGAAAATGACAATACCCCACACAACATCACAAATCCACCTTCCTGCTGCCGCGTAGAAAAAACCTGTTTTTATAGTAGGATAAAACTATACATTTATCTTTATCTAGACGATTTCAGTACGACACTAAACCATCTGGGCCGTCTAAATTAAACTTTTCTCCTCACTGAAAACGAGTTTACGCCATTTTCCTTATTCCCTGTAAAACGTTGCCGAGCTCAGTTGCAATGGTTAACTTTATGCGTCTCTGGGAGCATATGTTCTTTCCTTATCCTTCTAAACTGACAAATTAAATTTTCCTCCAGCACCTAGCATATTATAGATTCTCTGATGGGCGGAGAGAGGTCCTTGCGGACGGACCGAGCTGAAACATGTTGCCTTCAGGCTTCTCTAAGAAGGCGATAGATGTGATGTTCTCTCATTTTCAGTGGCTTTTCTGACCTTTAGTTGATGCCATATTACGCCTGGAGCTTTACGTAGCTCCCTACAACGTTGGTAGACCCCCAATTCATTGGCGGTTGCACAATTGGATATTTATTGACCATGAAGGGCATTGGTAATGTCTTTTTCCCTTCCAGTGAAGTGGTAGCCTCTCGTCAAGGTGTGTGGGTGCGGATGTGTTGCCAGTAGTTGGTGATACAGTGGTTTTTCGATAATTTCACCGAGGTGGTTGACCTCCACTTGGTGCAATTAATATATTGGTGCAATAACAAAGACTGTATGCCTACACGTGTCGGGCGATTCAGTTGATTTAACTACCATCACCTCCCATCTTCTCATTCAGCGTCAGCCGCCTATGAGCACCGCGGAACTCCTCGCGAATCGCGCTCTGAAGGGAACAGAGCGCTCTGCGTAGGAGGGCGGACAGACTGCCACGCGCTTCAGCATATCTATTGACCATTGAAATTGTACGTAGAGTTTCTTTGCCGAGAGACACCTGTGTAGATTCAATCGGTTCTTCCTCATCGCCGCTGTCGCTGTCAACGTGCTTGTCTACCATTTGATCAACCAAAGTGTCGAGGGAAACGATTTTAGTGTAGTCCTCCTCCCCTGGCATATTCAAGAGCGTAGCTACCGACATTCGCTAATGAACCGAGATTAAATCCTCCATTGCTTTCTGTGCACGTTGCTCATCGGCACGTAAAACGTTGCCGTCTGTACTTGTTCGTTCAGATTCCAGTTTTGTTTGCTTCCAACAATTGCTTATGATGGCCGCCTCTAGCTCTTTCCACTGCATCTTAACCGTTTGCATAGCAGACAGGATATCCACCTTGTATATTGTACCAACTTTTTCATCAAGCAGGCCCAGAGAACGCTCCATCTGCAATGAACGATAACGAAATTTCATGGCTGCGATGATGCCAGCGTCCAACGGCTGGATTTTGGAAGTGGTATAAAATCCACCTTAACATTGGACAAATGTAGAATGTTGGAAACACTGCCATGGGCGCTATAGTTGTCGATGAGCAGGATTGCATTTCTGGCTCTTGTAGCTGAAATGTATGCGTTGAACCGTCCCTACCAGTTAAAGAACAAATGACACGTTATCCATGCCTTCTCATAGTAGTGATAGTCAAGCCAAAGTTCTGGACTGCCCTTCTTCTTGAATGCAAGTGGACGAGTAGCAGTGCCGGTAAATATCGGCTCAATCCTCTCAGATCCGTCCGCATTACAGCATAAGAGAACTGTTAATCTATCTTTCGCCGTCTTGTCCCCTAGGAAACTCTGATGCGCAACAGCTTGTCAGGTAGCATACTGTAGTTTAAGAAGCATTCATCTGCACTAAACCTGTCTTACCTCGAATGCGATGACAGAATTTCTCTCAATGAATGAATTTTCATCGGCATCTCCATCCTCTCTGTGAGACCGTGCGGTACGAAGATTGCAGCGGGGTTTAAAGTTCGATACCGATCCATCAGAAAACTTCAAGTCCACTCGACGATCCTCTGCCACCTGTTCATTGAATTTATCCTGCAGACGAAGTGCTTTTCGTTTAATCAAGAAATGATAAATTTTAACACGGCTTGTGTACATATCACAAATCCATTGATAAAGGGCTATTTCGAGTGCGTGACTTCTCCCTTTTCTAGCTCGTTCCTTCATGTCAGCTCGTCGCCGTGAATGTTTTGGAGTGGCGGCGGGTGGGTTGCGAAGGATGCCTGTGATTGTAGATCGGTTCGGCTTCTGTGGAAGGTGAAACGTCCCCTGCACCCAGCTGACTAAATTCTTCCCAGCTGTAGGCTCATGTGTCAAGCGCCGTCTCTCAGCCTCGGCAACAATTGGCGCTTCTGTCGACGGTTGAGGGAGACATTTGTCATTTTGAAGCACTTGGTTGTTGATGAAGGAGTCTTGGAGATGTTCGGGGAACCTGGGGGGTTCCATGGACCCTCGCACTTATGCCTCAAACAATTTGAACTCAAACTTCTAATTGTTGTGCACCGTGTTCAAAAAAGTCAGCACTCTCATTGGGCCTGCTGGAGGCTTTTACCCCGTTTCAAAAATTCAAATCTTTTCGGCTGGCACAAATTTTTCGCTAGAACAAAAGGCCCTGAACGTGGTTCAATTAACCATATTTGCACCAATCATTAAAATTAGTTAAATCTTTGGGGGGTACGAGGACGGTGGATCACAACTTGGTGCAATTAGCCCAATGGTGCAGTTATCGTAGGGTACAGTTATCGACAAACCACTGTACTTTATGGCATTAGTATAACAGGTGTCCGCAGTTCGGAATCGGGAGGTGTAACAACAACCACGCAGTTTTGTATCTGTATGTACGTATCCATAATTGGCGACAGAGTTCTCCAGAACCGAGTGATACTGGAAGAGGACTTTACCAAGCAGAGAAGGGGGGGCTCTCTAGTGATACTAGTACTTTTTACAGGTACTCGGGTTGCAGATTTTGTAAAAAAATGAAAGTACTGTACTTGACCAAATGCAAAATGGGGCCAATGTAGGGAGACTTAATACTTGATAAATGCAAAATGACTTTGCAGAACGTTTTCTGCATCCAATTAAATGGGTTTAGGCCGTTTTGTTTTGAAGAAACTGCATTTTTGCGGGAAATATTTGAATTTTTCTGGTGGTACTGTACTTCTTACAGGCAGTTTATTATCGATGATACGATATCTACGCTCCGGTACAAATTAACTGGATACCAACCCACATATCTACCACAGTACTGTAAATCAACCCCCCACCAAAAAAAAAGTTTATTGTCGAAGAAACGTGGTGTGACCAACGTGAGGAAAGCCCAGCTAAGCTTTGAGCCGTCGCGTATTTGCTCCACCAGCCCTCACACCGAATATGGGTCGTGCAAGCAAAGACAAGCGCGATATCTACTACAGAAAAGCCAAGGCCCTCGGTTACCGCGCACGCTCCGCCTTTAAGCTTCAGCAACTCGATGAACAATGTGATCTCTTATCCGACGCCACCAATATTGTCGACCTTTGCGCCGCCCCCGGCAGTTGGAGCCAATACATTGCACAACGCATGCAGACGCTCGGACGCTCAGAAGAGGCGCGAATTATCGCCATTGATTTGCAGGAAATGGCCCCTATCGATGGAGTGAAGATGCTTCAGGCAGATATCACGAAGCGATCTACACTAGACGAGATCAGTCAATATTTTGGAAATGTCCCTGCAGATATCGTTGTTAGCGATGGAGCCCCTGATGTTACTGGACTTCATGACGTGGACGAATACGTTCAGGCGCAACTCGTCCTTGCCGCTCTAAATGTCGCCAGTCAGTTGCTAAGACCAGGTGGTTCCTTTGTTTCAAAAGTTTTTCGACAGAGAGATACCGACCTTCTCTACAGTCAGCTGCGCATCTATTTTCCAGATGTGACCATCGTTAAACCACGCAGCAGCCGGAACAGCAGTATAGAGGCATTTGTTGTATGTCGTAACTTCCTACCTATCCAAGGTTTTGTGCCATGCATCATATCTGGTGACCCGTCAAGGAATAAGAAAGCAGAGACTTTGTCAACCATGAATAGACTTGCGGTGCCCTTCATTAGTGCTGGCGACCTTTCCGGGCTTGACGCAGATGTGTCATACTCTCTCGATACAACGTTTGAGGAGCTCCAAGTTTCAGACCCCCAGTCATCACCGCAACAGGATGGTGGGAAGTACGTGTCCTTACCTCCTGTTGTACCTCCGATTAGGCCACCTTACGCCGAGGCTATTCGTCGCCAAAAGCAGGGAGGTCAACCACTCGTGCAAAATGAAGGACACGATGTTTGATCGAACGCAATGGGATTGGCACTGAGACCCACGTCATTCTCTCCTTCCTTTCAATAGAGCATAGAGTTACAACTGAGGATACCTACCTTTGACTGGAAAATAAGCAAGTGTGTGTGCACTGTATATGAAAATGGAAATGCGAGTTTCCGTACCGTGATCAAGTGCCAGTCACATGATCATCTTGGAGAACGAAGTAGGGAAATGGCGTTGCGCCACGGTTAATAACCGTTTGACTGCTTGTATGTATTTCCGAGTGCGTTCATCATTCATGACGTGCGCGATTTTGTCCTCGCCAATCTTCTCGCGGGCAGCCCTCGCATGAATACCAACCATAGTAGCACCCATTGGCCACGGAGCCTTTCCAATCGCCAACTGCTCTAGATACAGACTATTTGCTCGAACATATTCTCTTTGTGCCGCTGCCTCGAAAATATTATTCAAGGCATCCAGAATGTTTCTGGGTAATTTTCTTTTGCGTAACAGTTTGTACAAAGGTTTCAGCCAATCCTTTGTCTGCTCGTGAGTAACTGCCAAGGAGCGCCCCTTGTTTGTTCTCCGTTCCTCTTTAGACATGGATTCAATTTCTGAAGCCCACAAACGCATATACTTTCGGAGCTGGGAATAAACGTAATCCTCCTTACAAGTAGGCGCTTGGTCATCGTCGTCTTGATAAAGATGCGGCTTATCACCGACGGCGTTACGTGCATCCTCTATTTGCGGAAGTTTTGCACCAGTATACTGAAGCACATCATCAGCTGCATCCTTCGCCTCCATCTCGCGCATCTTAGCCTGGTATACATTCTTCTGTCCCTTGGAAGTTTCCTCCCGCGCAAGTTCCAACTCACGCATACGATGAAACCGCTGCCACGCGCTCTCCCCGAACAATGTGGCTGGTTCTTTCAACGCACGCAGCCTGACAATCACTTCTGCTTTGGTCAGTGGCGGTTGTTCTGCACATGTTTCAGCGGTTGTGAAATCCGTTGCGTTCCCTACAGAGCCCTGCTCAAGTGTGACATTAGTTTTGTTGGTGATTTGGGCTTTTATGGTTGGAGGGGCTTGGGTAGTGGAGGAAGGGGTGAGGCGTGATTTGTTTCGCGCTCGGCGTTGCTCGTCTTCTAGCTCGCGTGCGTAGTAGGCTTTTTGCTGCTCGTCGTCAAGTTCCTTCTTTGTTCGCCATCGCTTTGGAGGATGATGGGACGGTAAGGTGGTGGAGAGGTTGGCGGTGGCGGCATTTCGCTTCTTTGCGATTTCGGCTTTGAGAGCGGCGAGGGAGTCCATGGTGTGGATGATGGTGTGGGGAAAGAACGGTTGGTGGTGGAGACAGGCTAGAGAGGCTTGGATTAAAACCCGACTGTTCAGCCGCGAGTGTGCGGGAGCGACGGGAAGGGGGTCTGATAGAGTTTGCTCGGTACGGTCGGAACGCGACTTCGATACAGTGAACCTGCAATAACCAAGCTTTGACGTATCCTAGCTAGCGTTTACGCGAACAGAGAAAAGTTCACTGCGCGGCATGATACAGTTTTATAGTACAGTACAGTGTACGGTAGTTACTGTACAAATGATGTACAGAAACGACTGTAATGTTTTTTTTACCACATTCTGCTTTTGTGCACATTACAGTTCTGTACAAAGACGTCCGTTTACGTAATTTTCAACAATGAAAAAATGTTGAAATTCACCGCAACGATAATATTTGTACCCAATTTCGCTGCAACGTTTTCTATTGCATCGCCATTGCCTTCCACTACTCAAGCCGCGACCAAATAAAATTTTCCCTCAAATTGGTGCTCACTCTGCTCACTGCGTGTGGCACGTACCGACCAAAACCCGGTTTCTCCACTTCACACAACTCACAACGGCCATCACTAAACCTAGCTTACTCGCCCTCATCTACCGACTGCGGAATCTCTATCACCCACTTTCCAAAATCCCCCCTACACCTCAACACCCACTCACCGGCAAAAATGGCCACCGGTGTACCCCCGGTCATGGCAAGCGGCCGAGCCGGCCTGAGCATCGGTCTCCGCTCCTACTATCAAACAAAGATGGATCAGCTGGAGAGCAAGATCCGCGAGAAGCAAGAGAACCTTCGCCGACTCCAAGCACAACGCAATGAGCTGAATTCAAAAGTTCGTAACCTACGCGAGGAGCTTCAGTTGTTGCAGGAACCGGGCAGTTATGTCGGTGAAGTGGTCAAAATTATGGGCAAGAAAAAGGTGCTTGTCAAGGTGCATCCGGAGGGAAAGTATGTTGTCGATGTCGACAAGTCTATTGATATTACAAAGTTGTCTTCTACCGCACGTGTTGCCCTGAGGAATGATTCGTATACGCTGCACAAAGTTTTGCCGAGCAAGGTCGATCCACTTGTGTCCCTCATGCGTGTTGAGAATGTACCTGATTCTACATATGAAATGATCGGCGGCCTGGATGAGCAGCTCAAGGCAATCCGTGAGGTGATTGAATTGCCTGTGTTGCATCCTGAGTTGTTTGATGCCCTGGGTATTGCCCAGCCTAAGGGCGTCTTGTTGTACGGACCTCCTGGCACTGGAAAGACCCTTCTTGCCCGAGCTGTGGCTCATCACACAAAGTGTACGTTTATTCGTGTTTCAGGCTCGGAGCTTGTGCAAAAGTACATTGGTGAAGGTAGTCGCATGGTCCGTGAATTGTTTGTTATGGCACGTGAGCATGCCCCATCAATTATCTTCATGGATGAGATTGATTCCATTGGTTCCGCAAGAATGAATAGCGGGGAAGCGGGGGAGGCGATTCAGAAGTACAGCGTACCATGCTTGAGTTGCTCAACCAGTTGGACGGATTTGAAGCCACGAAGAATATCAAGGTGCTTATGGCCACGAATCGATTGGATATTCTGGATTCCGCGTTGCTGAGACCGGGTCGCATTGACAGGAAGATTGAGTTTCCGCCGCCGAATGAGGAGGCGAGGAAGCAGATTTTGAAGATTCATTCCCGCAAGATGAATTTAGTGAGGGGAATTGACTTGAGCAAGATTGCTTCGAAAATGTCTGGGGCTTCAGGGGCAGAGACAAAGTCTGTGTGTACAGAGGCGGGAATGTTTGCGCTGCGAGAACGGCGGCTGTACGTGCAGCAGGAGGATTTTGAGCTGGCTGTGGCAAAGGTGATGAGGAAGGATCGTGACGCCAACGAATCCTTGCGTCGGCTATGGAAGTAAGGAGAAAGCATTCCGGGTGACGGCAAGTTGACCATCGGGCTACAGTACCCTCCTCGACGGTCTCTTTGTTTATCTTTTTGGCGTGTTTAAAAGATATGAGATTTGCAGGGTTTCCCTGGCGGTCGGCAGTCATGAAATATTTTTCTGGACCCGATGGAGAAAGGTGGCACTGGAAATCAGAAAAGGAGCAATGGCTCAACGGAAGGCGATTGAATAAAAGTTAGGCTGTTACATTGTAATGTGAACGTCTTGCGCTTTAACAGGATGTTTGATAGGAATCATAGAGGCCTTGCTTTTGTCGCGAGCCAGAGCCTTGCGCATGTCGTAAGCGTCTTCGTTTCCTCCATAATAATCAAGTATTGTTCGGTACACAATGTAACCCATACGCTTGTACATGGTGATAGCAGCGGCATTTGACTTGCGAACAAAGAGATCCACAAAATACGCATTGTACGTATCCTGCGAAAGGGTTTCGGTAAACTTCATAAGCTTTGTAGCTAGTCCGAGGCGACGATATTCGGGAGCTACAGTGACGGCAGACACATGACCGTGCCAGAGACGAGCCTCCCCCTCCGTTTTGCCAATCACATATGCCATGAGTGTGCCGTCGGGGGAGGTAACGGTCTGCTGGAATTCAGGCCAGCGGAACATGTACTGAAAGTAGAAGTTCATGTTGTACGTCTCGGTTAGCTTGTCTAGATTGACGGGGTTGAGACGGAAGAGGTCGCTCGACGGAATCGTCTTGTCGACGACATTGCAATGTCGTGCGGGGGCTGAATGGATGATGGTAGTCGGAAATGTTTGATTCGGGGGTTTGTAGTGGTGTGTGTAGACTAGACTGACGACTTAACGGCTTGACGGGCTCCTTGAGATGAAGATCGTGTAGGAGACTGGTACGGTGGGGACACCGGGCCGTGAAAGATATACACGTGTCAGTTTGACGTAAAGTTGCGCAAGTTGTATTTGTCAACAGTGTTGACAGATTGACAATGGTGGGAATAGGGGATAGACATAATTTCTATGAAAATTCAAGGTGGATTTGTGGAGATCAATAGCGTTTCGGGATGGCATCGCGTTCGTGCGCCCCTCGCCATTCAGCATTTGGTCAGCCTTGCATTTGTGAATATCTCGACCCTTTAACCAAACTATCAACAGGTTGATTCTCGTGCGAAGCTTCTCTGCTGACCCCAATCATGTGACTGCTTTGCACCTTCGTCAAGCCGTTTGGGTTTCACACCTGATATAACTTGTGCTCGACGACCACTTGAACTTGGTTCACTCCCTCTTTTTGGGCAACCCAGAGTCAAAGAAGCAAAAACTGCAACAACTTTGTTTCCCGCAGCAATGGCCCTAACCTTTGTCTCCTCCTTCTCGCGCGTCCATTGCACCCAACCTTCCTACGCGCTCCATCAACAGCACCCCTCGTCACTCCCTCCTCAACCTTTGTCCCTATCCGCACCTCAATTTATCCCCGCCCCAAACCACTTATCCGCCGGCGGTCCCCTAGCCCGTGCATGACTCAGAACACGAGTCCCACCCCAAACAACTCGCAGACTGCAAAACAGTTGGCCCAACTCTACGGCGGTTCATACCTCGGCACTTCCATATTCCTTTCCATCATATCGTATATTATTCTGTACGTCATGATTGCTGCTGGTGTTGATGTTCGTGCTCTGGTTAATGCATTTGGCGACCTACTAAGCCAAACTCCCATAGGCAGGCCTGCCGTATTGGACAGTGTGTCTGACACAGCAAGCACTGCCACCCTGGCCTACATTGCTCACAAGGCTGTCAGTCCATTGCGCTTTCCGCTTACCGTTGCTGCCACTCCGGCCGTGGCAAAGGTCTTTTCGAAGAGGGGCGAGGACAAGGAGGAAAAGGACTCGTGAAACTATTTTCCGCATACGATTCTCACAAACGTGTGTGGCTAGCACCTAGTTGTAGATTCACTTTATTGCAGCCTTCCCCCATGGACATTTGGAAAGAATCGCATCTCCATCGAAATCACCTTACTGCATTTATGCAAAAAAAGTTATTGGCCTTCCGTTTCAACCTCGCCTTTCTTCACCGCTTGAGCCACTTCCTCCGGTACCGCCTCAATCCCATCAGCATCAATAGCATCAGCGGCACCGTTTCCACTTTCACCAATATCCTCCACTTCAGGCCCTGGTCCTTCCGAAACACCGACAATCGCGGCTCGGATCAACGTATCCCCAATCTTGTAACCCCTTTGAAATTGCGCGCACACCACATCCTCCGCATGTTCACTACTCTCCATCTTCTGAATCGCTTCATGAATCTCTGGATCAAACACTTCCCCAACGGCGTCAATCGGCTCTACTTTCAGCTTAGTTACAGCCTCGACCAACTGTTTGTTGATCGCCTGATAACTCGAGCTAATTGCTTTCTCCCGATCCGTCTCGGCATTCACCTGTTGGATAGCGCGCTCAAAATTGTCCAAGACCCTATAATTTCCTTACAAACCTTCGCCGTGCTCTTTGCATCCTGCTTGCGCAAATCCTCCATACTTCTCCGTCTATAATTTTCATAGTCCGCCGCAAGACGCACATACTTTTCCTTTTCCGCTTGCACAGCCTCGGTGTCATTCTCAAGTTGTGCCTTGGCGTCGATTAATTCCTTTTGCACAATCTCCAACTTTTTCTTAAGAAATGCGGGTGAGGAGAGGATATCGTCGGCCGTGACTTCCTCAACCGCGTCTGTACCTTGCTCAGGAGCCTTGGGGTTCTCTACTGCCTCGCCTTCTTCGCCTTCAGGTTCTTTCGGCGGAGGGGGCGGGGCAGCGCCAAGAGCAACGATTCGGGCGCGTGATGTTATTCGACGACGAGCACATGGGAGACGAGATGGCGCTCCGGAAATGCAGGTGTAGAAGGGAGAGGCTGCTGTAAGAGGAATGGCGGGTGTGCCAAGGAAGGCGGTTAGAGTTGGGTAAGACATTGTGGAATGAATGAGAGGCCGAAGAATGGTAAGGCGATGACGCCGTTGCTTGAGAGGTTGAAATGGTGTAAATAAGATCAAAACACCCTTGCAGTCGACGCCGGAGGAGAGGTTAGAGCATGATAAATTATGGTGCTCGACAATGCAATATGGTGCGTGACGTTGCCATGATCTCTTCCTGACGCTTTTCCCATTCAGTGTACGGGTTCTACATGGCAATACGGAGATTGTTCCTGTAAGGTTTGAAATGCGAGAGGCTCTGGAGAATTCTCTAGAAGTTACTGTGCTCCGTACTGTAAGGCTCTGTAAATGGTCGCTCCGAATCAAGGCTTGTCAAGTGTACTGTACTGTACTGCGTTCATTCGATCAGAAGCGCTACTGTACTGTAATGTACACATACTTACATTACGTGCGCAGCACTTTTGCTGCAGTGTAGCCGAACGAAGTGCAGTGCGCTAAAATATGGTACGCCTGATTGCAAAGTAGCACAGCATATCCCTAATGCCAGATTTTAAGGATCGCTATAGCGATCCAAACTTTTATCTTTTCATAGTTCGGCAAATAGTTGTCGCAGCCACATCACAGCATACAGAATGCTTCTGCACGTGTTGCTCCAGCGATTCACAAAGTTTGGAGGAGATTCATGGATTAATCGAGGCGTTATTAGCCGTTACACTCACGCCTCCAGAAGAGGTTTTATGAGCCTGAAAAATGCGTTATGATCGCTATACCGATCCTAACGAACTACTTACTTCCCCAGCAATACCGCCCTTCCAACTAACTAAACGCACTATACTACGTTCTGCGTCGTCTAATAGACCGTTGACTATTAGTTCTCCCTTCTCTGGATCTCCGTCGCGCAGAACTTGCTGGACCACTGATCTGTACAACAGTCTCTCTGCTCGAATTCCCTCCCTAGTACTAGGACTATCAGATTCTCCGCCACGCCTTATTGGAGCTGGAGCCCTACATAATTCAAGCACTTTAGACTCGTGCCATACGTTCCAGCAGCTTTTTCGTAAACCGGGGTAAGTGCGCAGGCACAAATGGACAGCACAAAGTACGCAGCAGTATGTAGACCTTTGTCCTTTCCATCCATCGCTTTTGTTCTGTCCACATAGAGCGCAGTACATGAGAGAGCTCTGCTTTGGAGCATGTCCCCTTATTGAGAGGCGTAGCGCTGTGCCGTCCATACCATTGAAAAACGCTAGTCTGTTTCGCCTTTTCGATTTAGCTAACGCTAAAAGCCTCTGAACTTCTTCGGTAGCTGTAATCTCTTCCATCATACAGTTCTGTTCGCCGGTCAGCTGTATAGTTGCTGCATGGCTTAGAAGCTCCTTTGAAACGTCTAGCATAAAATCAGCTGTGGCCTTACCTTGTTGAGAGCGTTTCGGTAGCTTTCAATCGACTTAAATGATTGAACAGTTTCTAATAAGTCCATACGTTGAAACATGCGCCAGCCGAAAAAAGCATTGACCTCAACTGTCTTCAAGACTTGCGAAACGATTTTCTGCTCCGATTTAAAGTGGGATGTTGAGCTTCGAAGAACAGCCCTTTGCTGCGTAGCCCCGTCCACTCCTGCTTTCGTCTTGGAATAAAAGCTTTGGGCTGCGTGCTTGAACAGTATCAATGGGACATAGCATACATTTAACTTGACGTGGTTGTCGATAATTTTCCAGAACTTATGTCTTGTCAATAACAGCTCCTGAATTTCTCCTCTTACGAAGTTTGGAAATGCCGTGTCTTCTTCATGCGCCCCGAGCACTAAAGTTTGCGCTAATTCCAGCAGAATTCCTTGCCAATAATCCAGTGTTTCCATAGGGCACTTGATTAGCAGAGTGTAGAGAATTCCTGTTTCTGCGGCTACAATATACAAAGCAAAATGAAATCGCAGTACTACGACCTGGTGAACAATTTGAGCCATGTGCTCTGTTGGCACAAATTTCGTGAATGTCTCATCCCCAAGTGTACAGCGTATAAGATCCGGCGTGCTGAGATGCACGACTTGCCCAATACTTGATGCAGCAACCTTAGTTTTGATCTCCACTGAAGCGATCACTGCGGGCTCTCTATTTACGTCGATAGTTCCATCTGGATCATAAGACCATTCATCAAAGTATCGCATTGAAAGAAACGCAATCCCGTCTGGTGAAAAAGCTATGTAATGGGCGCCATTCATAGAAACCATTCCGAGCTCAAAAACAGATCTAACAAATGACATGGACTGAATGGCATTAAAAACGGCTCGCTCATTTGCATTCCTCTCATCATCGCGGCAGTCGAAACTTTAGAGCTAAACCAGCCTTGAAGCAGGGTGTCAAACCATTGCTTCTGTGTTCTATCCTTCCCGCTGGCTGCCCTTATCCCTAATTGCTTTTCACCCCCGGATCTGACATTAATAAATGCCCAGCATTTTTACCCGTTATCCTGAACTGTCACAACACGAACCAATCTGCACATCTCTGTCCTAGCGTGAGCACATGACAGTGCAACCCAATTTCTCTTTCCGCTACTTCTCTGAAGCCTTGCGTGTTCTGCTCATCCAAGGTTGTCCCACTAAATAAGGTATTAGTCAAAGAATCATTTGATTTAGGCACCGCTATCCACGTGTTCAAGCTGCTCTGCAAGGATGGTGGGACGGTATACATAAATCGCAAAATTTGCTGAACTTGTCATTGCCTCTTTCCCTTACTGCAATGGCAGTAATTTTGTCTTGTCCCAGCTTTTTAGCAAACGCGGCTGCGCTCTTAGTGGCGAAAATACTTCCGGTCCCAACTCTGGCTCATCGTGTATAACGAACTCCCTTCTTCTATCGAAGCCAGCAAGAAGTGCTTCCCGTGGGTCTAAAATGTTTTCCGTCCCTAAATTCATTGGATTGCCAAGTTGTGATTGATGATTTACAGTCTCATTACACGTGCCTGCAATAGCTGTGGAGGATTCAGTTGTCCCTTCTCCAATGGTGTTGGATACCTGAGCTCTATCTTCATCTTCTGGCTCGACAGCTTCTTCGTCTATGTCACCCCGAAGGGGGTTCAAAAAAGACTTTCCTACGAACGGATGAAACGCAAGATGTGGTCGGGCATAACAAAAACGGAGCCAAGTCCTTGTTCCATGAGAACTCGCATGAAACTCTCTTTTCGATATCCCCTATCCGCAGTAACAATACACCCGTTCATAGATTCCTCACCGCGTCCATCCAACAAGGAATCAAGCAACTTCCGCACAGAATCTGATTGGTCCTCGTCGCGTCTTCTGAATCGCAAAGCAAAAACAACACGAAAAAGTGCGTCTGCCAGAGCATCGGCGGAGTGTCCTCTCTATCTGCCTTTCTAGAACTTAATGTATTCACTTGGTTATCCGATGCCCTAGTACCAAAAAGTTCATCGTCGAGTGTAGCCACAAGGTAAAGAGGATTAAAAAATACTTTAAGAGTGTCCCGAAACGCGAGAGTCTCGAACTCAGAAAGGAACCTTGCTTCATCGCGCTGCGCATTCCATTGACTGCATCCAGTAGTACCTCGTCCAGTTGCCGAGTATCCCAGTATATTAGCCGCAACGAATCTTACTTTATCTACAGATGGCGTGACCCTTCCAGATTGCCGCAAAACGTCAATAGCTTTCTCAAACTTAGTCCGTCGTGTGCGAGAAGAGCAAAACACCCACATAGCTATACATATCCGCAAGCGTCAGCATCTTCTGCGACATATTGCTTAAACGGATTGACTCGTTTAGCCAGTCCAGAAGTTTCCTCAGCAGACTGTTCATCATTAAAACCACAAAGGCAATTCGATTAGGCGTCAGATTCCTGACGTTTAGCTCTATCTTCATATTTGCGACAGATACACTGCACAACAAACTTGCACGGTGCTGAATTACGCTATCATCAAACTACTTTTCCAGCATAACCGGGTTGCACGCAGCGGCTCGCACCGTCCAATCAGAGCTAACATCTTGTGTTGTGCGTCCCGTACCGTGGACATTTATTACAGCCCGTCTTCCCCTTGCAGCAGTCCCAATACCTCCCCTGCGACCTCGCCCACGCCCTCTCGATCTTGGCAGCTGCAGCACATTCTGCGTTACATCTCCTATGCTCGGTGCATTGCGAGTCGTGAGCGACGGGGCTCGCACTTGGGTTGGATGTATCGTCTCGAAATCTTTTTCCTGAGGTACGAGCGCAGTTTCTTGTTGTCTATCGTCAAGGGGAGCGCTCGTAGTGTAGTTTTGTAGCGCATGAGAGGCTGAAGGTAGCCTGTCGCCCGAGCCAGTGGCAGTAGATGCCCTGGTGGCTCCATCAGGGATCGGGAACATTTTGACCGGCCACCTCTCATGCAATTTTGGTCCTTTTTCTGTTCCGGAAAGTCAGAAAAGATCTCCAGCTGATCCGTATTCAGAACCAGATCCAACGGCTTGGAAACAAAGACTAGTTCACGCGTTAGTGCCGTTGCAATGTACCCCTTAAAACGGGAGTTATGATCGGTATAGCGATCATAATGCTAAAATATCTATTTCGCGAATTACGCGTTTGGATCGCTATAGCGATCACAACGGGCATTAGGGATATACAGTGCTGGAAATTCAATTACGATGCCCCTCTTTTCACCAATAAAATAAGAACCAATATCTCAATTAAAGCGAAACTTTCCAAGACTCATTTTTTTTCTATCTATTACTATAAAGAAGCTAACCCTTATGTTCATTCCCCAATTATTTTTAAAAAAGCTACCAGGGAGAGGGGAATCTGATTATGACTTTTTGTCAGTAATAATAGTATTACGGTGTTCCCGTCGATTATACCCTTAAAGTACAGAAACTGCTTCCTGGCTGTTTGAGAATTGACCCAAACAACCCACTAAGACTAATAACATAGATCTAAATCCCAGTTTGACGCAGATAGAAAAAGGAGGGATTATTGAGCTTCATAAGCTCAAAATACCTGTCGCCGAAATCGCGAGATGTGTTAAACGTTCTCGTTCCTTTGTTTCGTTGTTTCTTCAGGACCCAGAGAACTATGGAGTGAGAAAAAATATAAGGAACAACTGCAAACTCAGTGACACTGACAAGCGCTGTCTACTTCGCGAGGCTTCCAAATTGCAAACAACCTCAACCAAGCTCAAATATGACCTATCTTTAACTGTCTCTAATCGCCGTATTTGCCAGCTATTGACCGCTTCAGCCCATCTGCAGTAAAAGAAGTTGAAACTGAGCCTACCCCTCACAAAATCTCACATCCAAGTTCGTCTGGATTGGGCTCGGGAAAGACACAACTGGTCTCGTCAATAGTGGGCTCTTGTGATGTTTTCCGAAGAAAAGAAGTAGATTTTAGACCGACCCAATGGATATCAATCCTATTGGCATGACCTTCGGCACGATGAAATAGTATTCTCTCGCAGGCAGAATGGAGGTGGGGGCGTGATGGTTCGGGGAGCATTTTGCGGGAGTGGTCACACCGAAATCGCATTCCTTAATGGCCGCCAAAACGCTTCTAAGTATTGCGATATATTGCAGGCTTATCTCGTACCGTTTGCAGCTTCTATGTTCCAGTGAATATTGCAATTCCAACAAAAAACGCCTCTAAACACAACGCTTATTTTCCTTTGGAGTGGTTTTCGTCGAAAACTATGATAGTTATGCCATAGCCAGCACGCTCCCAGAGTTAAACCCTATCGAGAACATATGGGGGTGTTTTCTAGGAAGAATTATGCTAATGGAAAGTAGTTTGACACCATCGCCGACATAAATAGTTGCATTCTTTCTGAATGAAGTAAGCTAGGGCGTGAGTTGCAATATAACCTGGTCAAAAGCATGACTTCTCGATTTCGAGAGGTGCTCGAGAGGGGGTAAGGAAGAATAAGTACTAAAACGAAGTTTTACATCATGATTATGTGGTACAATCAATACGTGTCATCATCAGGTTTCCCTCTACCTAGTAGCCTTTTTTAGATATTTTTTATAAATAATTTGCAAATGAACACAAGCCTTAGCTCCTTTATATAATAGATAGAAAGAATATGTCTGGCAAAGAGTCGCTTTAATGGCGTAATTGGTTCTCATTTTGTTGGTGAAAAGAGGGGTATCGTAATTGAATATCCGGCAACGTAGCACAGCAAAATTTGCGCATCTCTAGCAGTGGGTGCTAAAATTGGTATCTCTGAGTATGACAAAGTAATTCTCGCTCCAGGCCAATCATTGAACATCTTTCATAGTTTTAGTAAAGATATAGAACTTGCAGTCGAAACAATTGTTGCCTTATCTCATGATTCTACTTCCAGCGATTCTCTTGCCTTCACCCGTATCGTCTATAGACACACAAACATTTCTTTTCCGATGAAATCGCGCGGCGGCAGCTGCAGCTGCCATTGCTCTTGAGCACAAGATCAACAAAAAAAAAGACCAAAGAACGAAGAGGAAGAAAGCACAGAACGCGAAACAATTCGAGAGGGGAAAGAAGATGGAAGGAAGACTACTTGGGAGAAAATCATACCCCTCCTCGTCGCCTCTTTCATCAGCGATATCAAGTCTCGAAAGTTTTGTTTCAGAAACTATGCGACGATCTAACTTATATTTTTCCTTCAATTTGGTTACAGAAAATGAACGCAGCAAATCGAAAGGGGATTCCATCAGAAGTCTTGGAATGTCTACGAGTAGTGAGAACTGCCCGCTTCTTTGATGACATCGACGATGGGTGACGAGTGTCGAAAGATACATTTAGATATTCCTTTCGAAAGTTCTGCTAATATATCGAGGGACTTTACAGAAAAAGCTTTCTCAATCGCCGTCCAACGAAGACAGAGCTGAAAAGAATATCGAAGAAATATGGAGAACACGGTTTTCACGGCTGTATAGTATGCGTGGATAGATGCAAGATAAATTGGAAAAACTAGCCAGGAGCAGTATCAAAATACAAAAGAGGAGAAGCTAGCTAAAATAACCGTTGAGGCTTGGTGTGATAGAGATTTATACATTTTGAATTCGTTCGCAGAGTGGAGAATTGGTGTGGAGCGAACAACGACAAGATTATGTTGGAAGTATCACCTCTATTTGTCTCTATACTGAATAGAAAATATAATATAGAGCTACATACAGAATGAAAGCTGCACACGAATGCCCATCAAAAACGATTGGCTCACTTTCTCGTTGACGGAATATACTTGCAGTGGACCGTCTTTGCAAGCCCTATTCATGATCCAGCGGACAACTGCGAAAGAGAATACACTAGAGCACAGTACGGACTGGGTAAGGACATCGAGAGAGCATTCGGTGTGCTACAAGCACGCTTTCATGTACTGGGCAAGAAATCGTACGTCCGGCGAAAAAAGGAAGTGCTTACTGTGAGTGAAACATGTGTTATTCTACACAACATGTTGCTTCGGATGAGTTAAGAAGGCTTATTTCAACAAGATGCAAATGTTAACGGCTACTTTCTGAATTTGGTTACCGGGCTATATGAGATAGAATATGTGCGGGCGCATCAGCGTTGTACAGAACAAAACCAAAAGATTGAGAATGCTTAGTTCGCTTTGGGCGAAAATGAGAAGCTAGACTGAGATAAATAACGTTTGCATGAGATCTATATGACCGCACCCTTCTAATTCCAACAACTGCGAGAAGATATCATTCAAGCGATAGAAGAACGTAGACGCCTCTGATCGTTTTAGGTAGAAAGAAAAATAAAGGGAACCCCTTGGAGTAGTTTAGCCAAAGGCGCGCCCGCTACGTGTTCTCCTTTGTCCACGCAGTCGAAAGTGATCTCGAAGTTGCCAGCTTTTCTGAGTGTTTGGACGACGCCGTGGTTCTTCAAACAATTTAGGCACTGGGTCAAGTATATCATTTGTTTAAATCTACTCCAGGGGACTCATTTTTATTGTCCTATACTACTACAAGTGCATTTAATCCTCGATAAGTGAATCCATTCTTCTTTGCTAGCGTCCTTTCTTCTCTGCGGCACACATGACATTATTTCCTTGAACTCTGGTAAGTTTGATTCCTTTTGTTTTAGAGGCTCACTGTTTCTTGCTTCTCCGCGCTCTGCCCGCTGCGCTTTTTGGTCTTCTTGGATTAACCTGTTTCCCTCTGCAATACCTTCTTGCATTCCTCTAAGGCTGTGGTTGACATCCGAAGCACTTCTTAGGTGTTTCTTTTCCAGCTTCCTCCTCTTTATTCCCAATGGTATGCTTTCTTCCTCGCTGCTCCACACCATTAATGTGCCACTTACTGCAGCGTCGGACCCTTTCTGTACCTTGACGTCAGAAAGTATTAGGGGATTTAATGATACCCTTTGTCATCTGTTGCACTTTTTTCTTTTCGTTTGTCGCTATCTTCCGCATCTTTTCGTTTTTCTTCCGGTTTCGATTTCTTCTTCAGAGTCCCTTTTATAAATTTGTCCTGCGTCGTCAAGTATTCGGCAGTAGACATCCATCGGAATGGTGGTGCATAAAGTTTTATTCCGTGTTCACTCTTCCTCCCTACCTTCATACGGTAATATTCTCGCGTCGGACTAATTACCACTTTGTTTTTAATGGCAGATATCTGTAGAGACTTTACCTTGCTTTTCGCCGCAATGTAGAGCGTAGTTCTCGGCGATATCCGCTGCCAAGTACTTCTTCAAGACAACGCTAAGCGAATAATTCGGTACTTGATCCCACGAATCTTCTCAAAAGCTCCCAAAAGAGTTCGCTCATGTTGATTGCAGCCCTTGTAAGACTGCTCGTTCTAGGCTTTAGCAAGTGACAGCACTTCATTTTCCGTAAGACTGCGTCCTCTAACTTTTCGCCTTTTCCCACTCTCAGATTCCTTTTAGACGGCTCCTTATCATCCTCAATAAAGTTATTGTCGATTTATTTGTACATAAGTGTAGAGTCAGCTTGTTGAAGGGCTGGAGTTTCATTACCTAGTAAAGCGCTGCTTCTGGAGTTGATTTTTGTTTTTAGTGCAGGGCAGTCGTTTGTCTGGTTGTTTACGTTTGCTGTACTCTCATTTATTGGATCTATTTCGCTCATAGAGATGAAGTGGTTTAATTGCCGTGATCGATGCTGTGTCAGTTCTTGGTTTTAGGAAAGTTTCCGTCTGCCGTTGCTGCAATATGTATTATGTCATTGGTTGCGAATTTTGTGCATGTGTTGTGCTGATATGGTTCTCTTTTTGCCATATTTGTGAGAGGTTGTTGGTTTGTCGTGGCTTGTGAGCAGTGTGGATGTTCTAGTAGGGCGGATAAATCGCTGAAGAAGTGGTCGGTGGTCAAGCTTTGCACATAGAATACGGACGGGGTTCTTGGCGCGAAAATTTTGCGCGCCAATTGGAAGCCCTCTGGGAGAGGAGTGCGGTGGCCGAAATCTAGCGCTTTCGATCTGGTTGGCTGGAATGATCTAGATTTATTAATATATTTGGAGCCGTGATGTGTTATATTCGGCTCTATCTTGTTGCAAAATAGAGCAGTATATAGCACACTGCGCTAAAATATAACGCTGAAACAGATATAGGACGCTGGTAGAGATGCAAAATTTGACAAAAGCGTTAAAGTATAGATATTTTGGGCAATATAGCATACTGCTAGTCTTTCTCTAACAATACCATGAGCGGGAACGCCTGCTCACACAAAAAACCAAAGCGAGCCGATCTACGAAAATGAGGGCCGATCTATGACTTGATGGAAACCAAAAAGTGGAAATTTGGAAACTATCGTACCTTTCGAGTTTTCTAGATTTCCCGAGGGTTTACTGTTCTATGAGGACAGAAAGAATGACGCCGAAGAACTCTTAAGACACTTTTAGCACCAAAACCCTTCCAGTGCTCCAGAGCACTGTTTTGATCAATATTCCCACTCCCTGAGTAAAAACATGCGCCAGCGCACTGACCTTTTCGCTCAGCGATCAGCTGCGCTTCCGATAATCATGAAAATCAGAGGAAGAGCCAAATTTCTGAGGCTGACTCTCCCTCCTCTTCTCATGACGATAGTTTCCGCGTCTGTGGCTACTTTAGATCTGCGTCAGGAAAGAAATATCACGATGCAGCGGGAATTTATTCTAAATAATCACATCAAGAAAGTTGGTGAAGACATATTGAAACGGCTTTATCGTGTCAAATGTTGTCCAGCTCAAGACCTTATGTGACCTTCTCACAACCCGCATCCATAGACTTCAAACAAGATTAAGTTGCCCAGGTGCGACCAAATTCCTAGTGAGAATGCTTTGCAAAACCTTGCACATTTTGGTAGGGGCCAGTTACATGGGTGATAGATGGCCTTGCAAAGTCGGAATATCAACAACCTTTGCGATGCTTGAAGAAACTTTAATTGCTTTGAACTGTGTTCTGTTTGCCAATAAGTTTCCAATAAGCGAAGACTAATGCCGTTATTAATCCCATACATTTCGTCAACAACAGCGAATCCCATTTGAGGGAATAATTGCGGCTCTAGACTGCATAGCAATAGATTTCACGCAACCAAGAATGAGTGAGACACTGGGTCCTCAAAATTACAACAATCGAAAAGGTATTTGTGCCTTGTTTGTTCAGGTTGTAGTTACCGCCGACTACAATTTTTGTTTCGGTTCCGCTCTTCATGCGAGAGAAACGCATGAATCAACAACGTTTCAAGGCACCGAACTGAAACGAATTCTAGATGAAAAGAAGTTACCAAGTTGGGTCCGAATTGCTTCAGACGATCCCTAGTTCAATGGTGATTACATTTAACTCCATATTCTGGATCTAGGTTGTCACACATACAAGATTCTTTCATCTTTTATCTGTTTTCATGTCGTATTACGGTCGAGCTAGCGTTTGACGTGCTCGTTTCCCGTTTCGGTATTTTTTGGTCTCCATTACGATTTGGATTGGCAAATGATACTCTTGTGATGATGGTATCTTGCAAGCTGCATAACTTTATCATTGAAAACGGAGACCACTCTTATTTCCTCAGCCTGGAATAAGCGGTGAAAAAAGTATTTTTTTTCCAGTTGTGCATGTACAGAATGCATTGCATACTGAACAAGAATTAGATATATATAGACAAAGGAATCGAGAGACTTCAACTAATACAAATGCGATTGCTCAGATTTTGAACACCCTTGGCCTATTACAGCCTTGCACCAGGCGATGAAACGGGAGTTAGTGACGGTTATGGTGATCACATCCTCGACCGCGTTGAAATATCGGCAATAAGGTCTCTTGCAATCTGTTTATATATCCGCTTTTGCTCTTCACTCTCTTCCGATGCTTCTATCCTCTTTGCTTGCTCAAATGCTGAGAGAAGGGCCTGCTTTGACCTTCCTTTCGATTAATCAACCTCGAACCTGGCCTTATTACGAGCTGCCTCTTCGGTCTCACAGGCAACATCTTCGGAGCAAGTACGCTACGCAGACTTTAAAGACGCCATACCAACTATTTTAACCTTCTTTGTTTCGCGCTTCCTTTTTCGGGAAAATGGGCAAAGTGAGATCGTGGGCCGATACTGGAGTATGAGTTTGCAAAAAGCAGAACTCAGACATGATATAGTTCCTGCCTTGAGCGAGTAGCACGAACGCGTCAGGGTCTCCTCGTCCAGAGGCTTCGTATGTGGAAACAAACGTTCGGTAAACCGACCTCAACTCTGAAAAATTTCGCTTCAATATGCCACCAACACGCTCGTAGTGTCGTAAATCTGGTCTGAGAGATGCTGTGGTCGATTTCGTAACGCCTTCGGAAATCACGCTGGTGGCGTTTGGTTTAAACGTTTCATCGTTAAAAAGTGTAGCGATATGGTCTCTCCATGGATCCACAGGCTCAGAGTCAAGCTCAGCTCTTGTTCGCGGTTCCATCAACATAGTTCTTGCCTTCAGCATTCGTATATCAGCGGGGAAATGGAGGAGGCGACAAAACTCTGACGCCTCAAATTTGGTTCAAAAGTTGATGCTGGTGTAGTGGAAAGACTTTCAGAGCTAAGTGTAGTAGGCCTTCCAACGTTAATGTTGCCGTACTCATCAAATATCGGCTTTTCTCTTTGCTGCCATGTAATGTCTTCAACTCCATGTGCCATTTTAGTCACTCTAACAACGATTGGCGGCAGATTCAGAATAAGAGTTCCTGGTTCCTTCAGAATAAAGAAAGGGTCATATTTTTTGTCAACCAGTTCAAGAAAATGTTGAACAGCAAAGATGCATTGCACCATTTTAAATGCGAAAATCTTGAGTTTGGTGCTCAATTTAGAGTTTGAGGCGCCAGTGACTTTTAGTGCTTTCAATATAAACTTGCAGGTATTGTTTTCTAGTAAAAATTGTATGAGTAAATCTTTCGATTGTTCCAGGGTGGTAGGGAAATTTTTTCGGGCATCAGATGGATCAAATCGGAGATTATAGTGACCCAATTTCAAGGTAGTGCCGCTGAAATGGTGAATAGAAGGGGTAGCTTCCTTTACGGATGAGGGATGAGGGAGTAATGAATAGGAAAAATACGGAAGCAGTTCATCTTGGACATGTTTAGATTTGGTGATAGGAGGAATTGCCATTGCCTGGTGTGGAAATACTTTTCCCATATGTACAGGATTGCCAAATAACGGCCTCAAACACTTAGGGGAGAAGATATGGGAACGGAACCAGGACGAAAGTGTTGGAGAAAGGAACTGTAAAATTGGGTTAACGGGGAGTATCGAGACTGCAGTGTCCACCCAGTAGACAAAATCAAGCCATCATTTCCATGTCGGGAAATGTGCAGATTTCCTTGGCAAGAAAGAAATCTGGAAATTGGCCGCTACTAAATGGTTTGAATTGATTGGCGGATGTGGGTGCGAACAATTTCCAACTTTCCAAATTCCGTTCTTTTCCAAAGTCATAGATCGACCCTGAAATCGCTGGAAACTATGAAATCGGAAATTGCATCTGGCAATTTCGGCCAATAAAAGCAGTCCACCTGTCGCTTCACGACTTCAATTTTTCCTCCATCTCCGGGGGAAGAGATGGCATTTTATTCCAATGCACTACTAGGGGACATTACGGCCCCACTGGAACTAGTGGGGCTCCACAGCGCTGAATTCGCGTCGGTTGTGACAAATAAACCAAGACAGCATGTCCTAAACACAAAATATTATAAAAGCCGACGAGAAACGCCGAAGCGGCAAAAAAAATAAAAAGGGCATCAGTGTACATTCTCATAGGTTATGGTCATCGGCGCCGTCACTTGCTAACTGTCCCAATACCAGTCTCAAGACCCGTCACCCCCACCTGATCCTCCCCAGTCCTGCACATCCACTCTAGTGTCTATTGGACCATGCACTGTCCTCATATGAGGCACACTTTGTCCTCATATGAGGACAGTTTCCGTTACATTTTGGAAAGGTAAATGCTTTGGAAGCCCGAAATGTTTACTGCAAAAAAGTTTTTTTTGTTAAGTTACAGTACAGTAATTCTTACTGTTCATGCACCCTCGTTTCCAGAACCTCCCACGATAATACGAACTGTATTTCCTTCCAAAATGAAGCCGTTTTCACAACTTTTTGCAAAGAGCGGAAGCTGGTGAGGGAAAACTGCTCTAGCCTTCACCGCGGTCAACAATCTTGAAAAGTCTGTTTTGATCGGCCATCTGAACTCATGAACTAATGCGGAGGGACAAGAAATGCGTTGAGGGAAAAAAAATTGTATTGAAAAGAAGGTGCTGAAATTTGCCCTCACATGAGAACAATGGTCCAATAGACACTAGATACGCCTCTTTCCGTCTCAGTGCCCTCCGTCAATGACCTCCGAGCCGTTAAACGGACAGCTTAGGCCTCGTATAGCGACATCACGCTCGAGCTCATCCGACTCTACAAGCTCGCATTACAAGACAAATAACCTCCTTAGCAACCCCAGTCACCGAAAGTATGGAATCCATCAACATCCCGAAGATTACTAAGTTGGGCAAATCCAATTACGCACTTTGGCTCGTTTCGATCAAGTACTCCGCGGCATCGTTCGACGCACGTGCCGAAGCCAACTCCGACCACGAGCTCCCCTTTGATCCCGCCCAAGGCAAACATCACGAAGACAAACGAGACTTCCTCCTGAGGGGCCTCATCGACTCTATCCCCCCTATGTGGCCAACCTCGTCATCAAACCGGACGTTGACTTCACCCCATACCTGGTCGTCAGAGCCGTTCAGCAAAACCTCGACTAAACCAAGGCCAACGATCACTGCTACCTCAAGTACGTCTCCGAGACGACCAATATGCAGGAAGGTAAAGATATCATGGCATACCTCCAATAGCATGAAGCAATCCGCGCACGCACGATCGCCACGAAATACCCAGCCATCATCAACCCAAGCACCACAGTCGATTACATGATAGAAGGCCTCAGGGTAACGCCGAAACCGTTACTATAGGCATGCACATACTCGCCAACAAACCCACTGACCCAAAGACTTCGATCACAAAAACAACGAACTTGTCCACTTCTCCACCAACCCTGGTTCTTCATCCTCCGATCATCCGCTCGCAGCAGACACCACCGCCGTGACCCTATTCGAGCTCCTGAGACAAATCCGCTCCCTACGCCCCGCCCCCGCCCGACGCGCGGTTCATTTCAACCATATCAGAATCACAAAGCGATGTGCATCGCCAAACCACGGCACACTGACGACTAGACCCTAGCAGCAAGCTCACTACCGACTCCACCACTGGCACCTCGTCCTCAGACATGTCCCGCCCACCGCCATACAAACCGTGGCCCGCACCCACACAATCCCCCTCCTACAGAGATCCCTTTCCCATCCTCCCCTCCCACTCACCTGCATACCCTGCAGGCATGCCAAGTTAACCAAAATCGCCCCACAAGCCAAACCTCAAGCATTACTGCATTGGTCCATACGTCAGCACAGATACATGCGGACCAATAAGACCTGATTCCAAACACGGCAACCTCCACTTCCTCACATTTGTGGAGGCTGAAAGCAGCTACCTCTACATCAATTTTCCCGAAACCACCTAGGACTCTTTACACCGCAGCACTTCACTGTACTCAAAACAATATACGCTCCTCCACCCCACACCATCCGAGTCTACAATGGCTGCTTATTCCTCAGCAACAACCTCCGCGACCTCTACAGTCGCAATAGTACCCAATTCAAAAATTGGACAAAATACCAACCGCAAGAAACTCCCGAGCAGAGCGGATTAGCCTAACTTTGATGAATGTCACCCGCGGCACTAAAAGCAGCGAGCCTCACCGACGACTTTTGGCAAGACGCCCTCCAAGACGCCGTCTACAAGCACTCCGCCACCGGCAAGTCTCCCCATGAACTATGCTTCCAGACTCCACTAAGTCACACCCGGCTATTTTTATTCAGGCCCTTTGAGCTGATGTGCGATAAGGTCAGGCCATGCGCGACCTCCAAAACGGCCCGTTCGCTGACGTCAACGACCCGGCTACGACCCAGCGGCTACGGGACCTGCGCCCGCCCCTGCCGCGCCATGCTCGCCGCTCCCGGAAGGCCGCCTCTCGCCGCTCCCGCTCCTCACCGATGCCGCTGTGAAACATGCGGTCCGGGGCGTCTCGCGGGACATCACCGCCGGACCCGAACGAACGCCGTCCCGCAATTTCCCCTTCCTAGTCAAGACTCGCGTCAGTTCTGAAGCCGACGTGGCCGGCCTACGCAGCTCTTTTTCCAGTTCCCACTTTGGAAACTCCTTGACGCTGTGTTACTCTCGTGGCAGCGGTGACTCTCCTTCCGCTCTAGCTGACTCCCGACAAGGCTCGCCCGATTGTCACCGAATCTGTTCATTGCAGTGTAGTGACGAAGGCACTGCTTTCTGCCACCGTAACCGATTCACAATCAGTTCTTTCGCCGCATCAGACTGCCAATGGTGTCAGAGCCGGGTTAGACTCAATTTGCAACAACACTTCCACGACAATTCGTCGCTTTCCCGCTGCCTTGAATGACGCCACGGCCCTCATGGACGCCAACAACGCCTTTAATCGTGTTGATCGGCAGTCTATGCTTGATCACCTCCCAGTGGTCAGAGACAAACTTTATGGTATTAATATAACGGGCGTCCGCCACAGAATCCCACTATATTGCTAGCTAGGCGCTAACCCGTTGGTCCACGCAGTCCACTTGCAGCGACGTGCGCGAAAAAATAGAGTGTGCACGCGACGTCCAGATTGGGCTACTAATGTGACTGTAAATCTGTGTACGGATAACTCCTATTGACATCTTGATTTTCTCCGCGATGCGGGGCAATAGACCCTCTACGAAGAGGACGATTTCAGGGGAACGGTAACCCAAGGAATCAAAGGCCAGTATTCGGAAGTCTAAATTAAGTGCCTGTGTAGTATCGGAGGGCAGGGGTAGTCGACGCGACAGTTTTCGCTCCAGATCAGTCACTTTGTTGCGGTGGCCAATTGCAGCAGCACCATTCATTTTCCTTGAGTCTCATGTTAATTTTTTCTCACCACAGCTTTCTACAGTCAGCTTGGCCTTGCAAGCCTTTATAAATCATGAAATGCGGAGAAGTAAACTAATCATTGACGTTTTTGTAGTCTATTTCAGAACAAATATCTGTGACATTTCAAGGTTATGAGTTCAGTTCTCTGCTGTGTTCTAAAAGGTGGTTAAATTTCGTCCATTGGTGAATTTTCAGCTCGTCAATTGACGAGATTTCGGCAGACAGTGAACATTCATGTTACAATGAACTGTACAGCTGCACCCGAAGGCTGCCAACACCATGGAGCGCAACAAGCCCACAAAACGTATTCAAAGGGGTGGCTTTGGTGAGGGCTCTCAGATTCAAACACAAATGCGGGAAGAAAATCCTGATATGTATGCTCAATTATCAGAGATGTTCAAAAATGCAAGGCATCTGCGGTCTACCGCGAAGATCTGTCCGACTCTTGTGATAACAGCGACAGGGATATATGGCCACGTGAACTAAATGGAAGGCCCCTCTACTTACAGAAACAAGGTCACAAAAAGGACCTAAATTTGAACCAAACCTCGAAACAAATTGAACCTAGAACGAGACAAATGGAGAGTAATATACAATAAATTTCCGTAAAAATCCAACACCAGCTACAATTGCAGTAGAAGTAAGAAATCAAGGTCAAGATACTCCACGCGGCTAAACAAATGAAACGCAAGCTTTGGTACGTGAAATTCCTTTCGTGCCCAGCAATTTAAATGAATTTGTGACTTTGTGGCGATACGGTTCACAACAGTGAGGATTTAGACCATTGTATTAGGATGACAGGGTAAAAACAGGAGATTGAATGTGAAAAAACTACAAGCACTCATTTTGAAAAAACAGTGTCTCGAAATACGCACACTTGCGATTTAAACGAATGAAAGCATCATTCGCAAAAAGAAATGATGATCTAGCGAACATATTCTGCCTTGGATCTGATGCAAAGTGGATAGTTGCTTTGAATAAATTTCTGAAAGATTTCTGGATAAATGAAACAAACCAAACGTCCCTCTTTACCGTTTAGAAAATGAGTCGAGAAGAAAACAGAAAGAATTAAAGAATTACGGTAATCAAAATTTTGAAAATTTAAGTACATAAACATGTTTCTACTGCCATAAAGATAGCCCCTGCAAACACCAATATTGGGTTGCTTTGGGTTGCTTTGTCTCTAAAAAAGTTTGTTGAAACACATCATTGTGTAGTACGTTCAAAGAGGACAACATTGTAAGTGAATACTTTTTTTCGCCATAGAACACTCTTTCATACTACCACGGTATTGCTTCTTTAACGTAAATAAAATGAATGCGTCATTTCAGCCTTTCACAGGCCCTGTAGGTGCACTGGATAAGCGCTGACTGTCAAAGGGTATCGAATTGTCCCGCATTCCATAGTTTTATCCGTTTCCTGAATATTTACGCATTGGTGTGAGCCCTTGCGTCGACATCTTCGTTCAGGAGTTGCAAACCCGATGTGCTACAAAGTATCAAAGAAGGAAAAGAATTACTTTGCTTAGTTTATCCGAAGTGCTGTAATTTCCAGAATCACTCGTATGTCCAGCTTTTTGTAGAGCTTTTGAGAGAAGTTCACTGAGGGCCGGACGAAACCGTCTCGTGATATGAAAAGTCGCCGGTATGTGGTTTGTGATAACCTGATCAGCTCGGGGCGATGATTGCATGTGATTACCTGTGGGGTTTTGGATTTCTGCGGCAGGCTCCTGAGGGGCAAGATTTCCCGGTGCGGGTGGAGACATAGGCATTCTGTTCGTCCCAGCTGATTATGAAGAATGCAGCCGTTTTAATAGTGAACGAGCCTTTTTGAGACAGAATTAAAGGAATAGAGGGGGAATAAGGGATGTAAAGGAAGAGAAAAGCAAGAGGCGTGGGTAGAGCTCCGCTTGGGTTCCCCGAAGGCTGTATCTCTTGGTCACCCTCCTCCAGCCATCCGGATCTTCACCCAACGGGCTATTTTATTAGAGTATAGTTGCTAAAGAGCTCAACAGCTACACATTAAGGGGGTTCGCTCAATGAGATCCTAATGGCTTCTCTGGCCAAAAAGGAACAACCAAATACTCGGAGGTTGCTTCTGGGAAATGTGATATCACTGTTCGAATATCCCTGAGCACATTTGAATTATGCAGCTACATAGCGTTCGAAACGTTAAAGTGCTCAAGCGCGCACAGGGCATCACATTAATATAGGTGCCACAGGGCTAGAAAAAATTTTGAGTGTAATCCAGTCTGCGGAAGACCCATTTGATGCTGGCGGAGCTGGGTCGTCCGAAACTGGGACCGGAGAAGGTGTTACGGTTGGCACCAGGCTGCGTATCTTAGTGTTGTCCAACGGCGGTTACTGCGTTGGCGCCGTATTGACAGTGCATTTTGGGCATCTAGAGTATGAAAACTCGAAAAGGCCATTTTCCCTTAAGCCAGAAACCTTATAGCCAATGTACAGGTTGTGGCAAGCGCAATATCAACAGCCCACTTGTGCGATGTACCTCTTCAGCTTACTGTGCTGATGTGGTTGTGGTTTTCGTAGCTTATATCCGGCGTGTTTGTTGTCACGAAGGTGTGTCACAAGATTGGCGACTGTTCGTATTCTTGTCTTTTGGTTTGGGCAAAGTAGAAAATATGTCGTGAGACCCAGTCTCGTCTCAAAGCGTTCTTCGCGGCGGCGATCGGCAAGGTATATCAGAGCGCTTAATATATAAAATTGAGGTCGCATTATTGGTAGAGAAGCACCTGGGCTGGCGCCTCAGCGATGCAGCGGACGGTAGTCAACGTTGCGGTACTTCTCCAGAATAATAAAGATTTTCTGGTAGTCGTGCGAGCTTAGAAGAAGCGATTACAGTAGTAAAGTAAAGCCACAGCGCCCAACACAGCTCACGCCGTCTAACTCTGTGGGCGTTTGCGCAAGCCTATGTACAGTACAGTACAGTAAATTACAATTTTGTTTTTTTCGCTGAATGAGTCAGTAGGCGTACCCTGCGTGGTAAACGAGACAATATGTGTGACTGTGGTAGTCAGTGATTCTGTTTTACTTCTCTTATTCTTCCTCTCTCCCTCTTTTGTTTCTCCGTCGCAGGTCTGGCGTCGCTTATATCCTACCAAAAACAGAATACGCTACACCAAGCCAAGCGATTCACAAACTTTCGGAATTACATCTTCCTGTTAATAGGACGCGAGTACAATACTCCACAATGCGTTTCATTGTAATGAGTTTGTTCCCAACACTTCATATGACATACTTGCCCACGCTGAGCCTCCGCGCTCCCGCAACCGTTCACATTCTGTGATTCCATGGTGCCACGCTCCCTGATATCACCGACACAATGCTGCTTTACGAGATAACTTTCGCAATTGCTACTGTTAGACCACATTTTACTTTAGTATGTAGCTTTCAATAGTTCTGTATAAACCATGATTTGGAGCGGCCTTCTGAGCCCATCCAGCCTCAACCAAAGTTTCAACCACAGTTCAACCTAGATATGCTCATGTGATCTTAACACCCTCACCTCCCCACCCTCATCCTTCTGTTGCCAACCATCCCCTCCCGCCTTTTTACTCAACATTGTCGCCCTCCTGTTCCTGACCATCTTCACTGTCGATCCCGCTTGCCACAATACCGCAAATTTCAAATTGCCGACCACCGCCCCCTCCTCCTCGCTGGCTAACCCACCTTCATCCTCCTTTCGCTCATCAACGCCGCCCTCCTCCTCGAGAGCTGCCTATTTTCACCCCTACCGCACACCATACCCGTCCTTCTAATCGCTGGCTGCCCACGGTTATCCTATTCTCGCCAAAAATCCCTTTCATCGTTCCCGCTCTCCGAAACAACGCCGCTCTCATGTCGCCCACGACTTCCGACATTGCTCCCGCTCGCCGCTAAACCAGAGGTCGACGGGATTGCATCGTTTTTGCTGATCCGACTTCGTCGCTGCCCCCTCTGTTATTACCGCTCGCACGGCTGCTGCTGTTCCGGGTATGCCTTGTGCAACGGGTGGCACATTCCTAAACACCCTGTCTTGTGTCATCCCTCCACCGCATCCTTGTCTGCTCTGCGTACGTCTTCGAGACGAATCTGATTGCAGACTCCATGGCACTTGGGAATTAAGTCTTCTCGTTTTCCCTGCGCTGGGGATGTATCAGATGATAGAGTGGATAGAGAGGGACGTGCATGTAGATATCTTATAACAATCGATGGCAGAACTTCTGTACTTCCTTCAGCACTGGGGCAACCTTCTCCATTGTCTCAACCAATTCAACTAAAACTCTCCATCCTCCGACTCCTCGCTGTCCTCTCGGGTTTTCACCGCAAGAGTCCCGATCTTCGTGCCATACAACTACATTATTCTCACAGCGAGTGTATCAACCTGCCTCCATACTTTCCGCAAAAACGCCGCATGCACATGCAGGTGACAATAAACCATGCCGCTCTCCCAATACGCAGCATACGTTGTGTTCAATAATATTGCCTTGTTAATTTATTTTATCCTATCATGAAGTACAGAGATGCACTCGCCCCCTGCATTTGTACGAGAAGCTCACTGGACTCCTGCAGTTGCATCGTTGCTGACTCATTTCACAGCAAGGACTGCAAGCGCCGTGACACACCGCGAAGAGCACACCACAATCTAGAGGTACGTAGCGTCTACTAATTGAGCCTTGTCCCTCACACTCTTCCAATCTTTAGATCCCTGTACCAACCCGCTTTCCTCGTAAACATGGTCCATGAATAGTTGCAGCGCGCGAGCCATACTGTGTAAACGGTTGGCAAGGGCGGTACACCGGGAATCCATCACACTAAAAATCTTCTTCTGCTGCTCGTGCCTGGGTTCAATTACCTCCTTCCTTTTCTTACAATTTATCTTGAGGTCCTCCACTGCCGAATGCACAATTCTCTGTACAGACTGGATCATGGTGCCCTCAATTCGGATTTTAAAAAGGATTGACAGCATAACATGGAACTCGGCGAGGCGTAAGTGGTGGTAATTACAAACGATTTCCTACTTTATTCTGACCAACTTCTGCTCCGAAGAAGAGCCTTCTGCATTTTGAAACCGACACAACAATGCGCCGACGAAACTGTTCTTGAATTTTTTTCCCAAAGCGCTCCCTATGTCTATCCAGAACGTAAAACATGAAATGCGAAAATGGAACGATATTTAGCAACAAAATACGCACCTGCGTGTTCGGTGGAGCTATAAAAACCGGTTCAGGAAACGAAATCACCAATTTGACGGCTTCTTCATCGATATTCGGACCTTTAGTGAAGTCCAGAACCTGCTCGGCAACGGACTCTGAACGGCCGGTGCGTGCGTTTGACACTGTGGATGATTTCTCTGAGGCGGAAAAAAAAGCATTTCGTGACGCTTAACGATAATGCGTCGAGTGGTAGACAAAGATAGGATAAGGGGAGGACAAGAAAAGCTGGTGATTGCAAGCGAAGTGGGATGGGTGCAGTGTGGGATCGGGGAGTTGAAGCAGAGGGCAGTGTTCAAACGCAAATCAAAGCGCAATGACAAGCTGTTGACGCAAACATATTTTTTATCGTAATTTAATCACTTTTTATAACAAGGTGTGTCGTCCAGGCAACATCGAGCTGTTTCCAATAAACGAAATTTTCAAAAGCCTCAGAAAGTTTGGGGGCGGCCTGAAATTTTCAAACCGTAACACTGGACTACCCCCCCCAATGACCGCGTCTAGGGGGTTTCATGGTCGATTTAGCTCGCGAAAACGGTACATTCAACTTGATTAATGCGATACGAGAAGACGTAATTTTCAAGTCCTAAAAGTGGGGGTTAATCGATACCATAATACACTAAGAAGATTATCAGACAAACATGTAGGTACGGCCACAACCAGTAGTCAGCCATTCCACCCTGCTTGCAAATGACCTCAATGCACCAACTATGCACTGATTTGAGAAGTGTTTGGACTCTGTTCTCGTCAATTTTGTCCCAACAATCCTAAATACAATACTCTAACTTAGAGGTTGTTTTAAACTGCCTTAAATTAGCAAAATAGGTCCTAGCTAGTGTTCCAAATAAATTCTCGAGTACATTTAGATCAAATGACTTTACCGACCACTCTTATTCGCGAATTCCTCTCTTCTGGAACCAATTTTCTGCAAACTTTGAAGAATGGGCAGGACAATTGTTTTGCATGAAAATCCAATTAGCCTACAGTTTCATATCTGCCTAATCCAGTAACTCCTTCTCCAGTATAAGCACGTACTCCTCCCCATTTAGTCTGGCATGAATTTGCCCTAACCTAGCCCTTTTGTGAGGGCAAAATGTTGCCCAAACCCTAGCCCAGTGTCTTCCTTGTTGGCTCTTCGATAAACTCAGTTCTTTCCTTCTTAAATTATGCTAATAGAATTCGATAACGTCAGATCCATCGCAATTGAAACGCTTCTTGTCGCTCCGAACCACTCGGCCCCACCAATTTTCGTCGTTCTCTGAATGGCACCTTCTAGATTTGATTCGGACGTCTCGGTGTCGCTGCAGGAGCGCAGGCTGAGTTTTGATTTTTTTGCAGCGCAAGAAAACCGTCTTGTTCAGATACGCTCACGCTCTGCTTGCTGAGATAAGTAGATCGAGCTGTTTTCGCAGCGCACGGGCGGTTTTGGGTTAGTTAGAAGCCGCTTGCAGCATCCTTGCTTAGTCCCAACTCGTTGGTTTACGTCTTTCTGACCTGAAATTGTGCGCCCTATACGTAAATTGATCCTTGAGGATGCAGTGACTACTATTCTCGAGCGCTTCAGACTGACAACTTGATACCGATCCTTGTTTTTTAGTTGAGTACTCTTGGGTATGCTTTTTCGTTTGTTAAGTTCAAATCAGACTATAAAATGCTTCAAAGGGAGGTGGAGCTGAGAGAATTCTGTACAAAGCGATAAAGGAAGAGTTTTGTCTACCTGTCTTACGGCATCACTAACCGCCATTTTCAGGATCAATCCATTGATTACTGCCATATCAAGTTAAATGAAACTTCTTCTGTAGTCTTTTATGTTTTGGACACAGCTGAGTCGATTAAAATCATTATTTTTTTGATTAAATAAAAGGAACATGGGGAAACTGAACTTTGGGGGTGTATCATAACAACAGCCAGGAGTGTCTAGAGGAAGCTGCCAACCCGCTCATAATACCAATTTTTTAAAGTTTCGCAATTCAGGTAATGTATGGAAGATGTGCTCGGTTGCACAGTGTCGGAAATTCAATTACGGCACCCCCCTTTTTGGTAATAAAAATAAAAGAAACCCTAAAATTGATGCGAAATCCTACCAAACATATTCCTCTATTAAATCATATACAGAGCCAAAAATTCAAGAACATTAGCCGATTATTTAAAAATATTTGAAAAAAGCTACCAGCCTAGGGGGGAAACTTGATTACCACAGTTGGTCACTACCCGAGGAAATTGCAGTGTTCCCGCTATCTTTTGGCTTCACGAGTACTGATGACCCGAACATGACCACTAGAAGAGCCCAGAAATACTCGCAAAATGGACCACAAGCTAGGTTTGACGGAAAGAGAGAAGGGAGGGATTATTGAGCTGAATACCCTTTCTATCACGAAGATCGCGAGGCGGATGATTCGGTCTCGTTCGGTTGTGACATCTTTTTAAAAGGACAAAAAAATATGTAATTCGGAATAAGGGAACTGGAAACAAGAAAATGAGTTATGCGTATAAACGTCCTCTTTTTCGAGAGGCTTCTAAATCGCTCAAAACCTCATAGAAACTCAAGCACTACCTCTCGTTGCCTGTCAAGAGCACCCAAATTCGTCAATGACTCTCTTCGGTGCCTACCTTTAGGTTTAAAAATCTCAAACGATCCCCACCCCTCTCCCCAAGGCACATCAAAGCCCGTCTGGATTGAGTTCGGGAAAGGCATAAATGGTTATCACAGCAGTGGGCTCGACTGGTGTTTCCGGATGAAAAGAGGTGGAATTTAGATGGCTCGGATAGTTATCAGTATTATTGGCATGACCTTAGAACCGAGGAAACGATGCAGCCGCGACGTCAGAATGGGGGTGGGAGTGGGTTGAGGGGCATTTTGTGAAGGTGGGTACCCTGAAATTGCTTTTCTAAATGGCAAAGAGAACGCGTTGAAGTACTGCAAGACATAGGAGACTTATTTGCTGCTATTGCGACTTCTACGTTGCAGGAATCTCGGCAATTTAAGCAGGATAACGCTTTTATACATTAACCTATAGTGACCTTAGAGTGGATTGCATCTAATATTATAGATGGTATGCTCTGGCTTGCAAAATCCCCGGACTTAAACACAATCGAGAGCATATGGGGATGCTTTCTACAGGGCTTCACGCCAACGGAAGGCAGTTTGACTCTTTAGCCGACCTGAAGACTTGTGTTCTTGTGAAGCGGGCTCAGTTAGGGCGTGGTTTGCGTTATAATTTGGTCAAAAGTATGATCAATCGATGCAGGGAGGTGCTAAAAAGAAGAGGAAGGAGCACCAAGTACTAAGAATGACTTGTCTCAGTTCCAATGTGGTAAAAGTGCTCCTTGTCGTAATCACGCTTCCTTTCCCTGGTAGTCTTTTCGAGTCTTTAAAATAATTGTCGAATGTCGTTGAAACTTTGCTCCTTTACAATATAATATCCCTAACGCAGATTTAGCTCAGTATACTGCACAATAGGTATTAATGCCAGTTTGAATTATTTCACCTATTGCACTGTATACTGTGCAACAAGAGCTTATAGTAAGGGTACTTTGTCCCTTGGCTAGTTGTAAGCAGACACCCAGAAGTGGAATCCTTCATCCATTTTTTTATCTGTAGATATTATAGCGTTGATCGAATGTACAATTTCCGAAATCGGCCACCTTACAGAAAATCACTTTGCTCTTGCGATCCACGTCACCCCACCCCCTCAACGCGACATGGAAGTCCCGCTTCCTGACCACTTTGCTGATCTCACACCATCTCCAACGCCCTGCGTGGAGCGTCAACAGGTACAGCGAAATCAAGTGTTGCCTGCATCTGCTTCTCCAGTCGGAAACCAACGTCTGAGGGCTATAAATCTGACTATGTCATCAACTTCTGCGGTTAGACAAGCCCTCTCTGCTGCAAAAAGTAATTCAATCTACCCCAATCCGTGGAAGTTCAGTTTCAAATGCGGCAAGGTCGTTAGAGCCACAACTGGAGGCGGTGGGAGAGGATAATGGGAGTATTCGTGGTTTGGGACATTCACGTTAAGATGAAGGAGTAGAAAGGGATACTGTGCGTCCGAGGGCAAATGTGGGAGGAATTATTGGTTCAGTAAGAGGCGTTAGTAGTGGGAGCGCTGTAATTCAAAGAGGTTTGGGTGGACCAAGAGGGAGGCCAAGAGGAAGGGGAAGGGGTCGTAGAAGAGGTCGGAGTGGAAGAGAAGTTAATCTAGATGATCCTAGTTTGGGTTGGAAGCTTGAGGATCACTCAACATCTATAATAATGGAGACATAGTTTGCAAAGAATGCTGTTCAAAATAGGGCAAGGTTGTTTTGTAATTCAGTTGTCAACAAAATGAGATTGGACTGTCATATTGGGGATATTGCTCCAACAAGAAGTGGTCTAATGGTTTTGTTGATGAATGATGTACTGGTGAAGCTCATGAGTTGGCTAAATGTATGGATAAGCTTGCACAAGAAGGACATACCAGTCATAACGTTGGCAGACATGTATCGCTATGTAGCTTTCATGCTCTATGCTCACTCATCCAACCATAGTCTTGAAAGATCCGTTCAACATTTTAGGAAGTCTAGATTTGTCGTTCCAGCTCTGGAAATATTTAGATTTATCGCTTACCATGTAATTGCCTTCTCACCAACGGGCAGAGGGGGGAGGGAGAAACAGTGTGGAAGTCACAGCGTGATCTAATAAGGCAGCTTTCAGGGTTTGAGACACTTGCTTTCCGAAACACTCAGGCTGTGTTTTGCAATCCCTTGTATTTGTCGGCAAGTCTAGATTATGAGCTTTTTTAACTCCGCCGCCAACTGCCCAACGTACTGAGAGAGGCAAGTACCTCCCCATGGAGGACCTCATCATGGTAAGGGAGATAGCGGCTTTGCGTGCTCATGTGGCCGTTCATGGCACGATAAAGCAGACATATGAGCAAGTAGCGTCGAAGGTCAACCTCAACCCCCACATGACGCAAAAGGTGGGCTGAAAGGCCGTACAAGATCGATATATTCGTCTGCAAGACGACTTCCATGCGGAAGACCCAGCGAATGCTTCGCTTTCCGGTGTCGCTGGCGGTGAGCTTAGAGAGCTTTACCAGATGTTCTCGATAATGCGGGAGGAGAGGGAATCGTCCTTGTCGAAGAAGAACGCTGCAAAGACGGAAAACTTTAGGAAGGACGAGGAGAAGGAGCGGTTAGGTCGTGATGTTGTGCAGATGGCGTTGCTTCGTAAGTCGCAAAGGAGTGATTCGGAGGAGGGAAGCGGGGAGGAAAGAGCTGTTATCGTTGACGGTGTAGACGGTGGTGAGAAGGGAAGTGTGGATAGTGCGAAGAGAGTTGGAAGGCGTCGTAATGTGCAGATGATTGATTTGACGACTGGACTGGGAATGTTAGCAGATAAGTTGAAGGAGGCTGACATGGCTCTTATTGCGCTGGAAACGTACTAGCTGAAGTTTGAGAGGGAGAAGTTTTCGGTGGAGAGGGAAGAAAGAGAGAAGGATAGAGAGGAGCACCGTAAGGAAAGGAAAGATGTCAAGGAGATTGAGCTCAATAAATTCGAGATGATGATGGACGTCCTGAAGCGCAACAAATGAGGAATTGAGTGCTTTTTACCGTTATAGAATGCAGAGAGGCTTGGGAGCTTCCCTGTGGGGCTACAGGACGACCTTGTGCTCGCCTACAGGCTCACCAGGAAAAAAACTTTGTGCTTCACTCCTTAGGCAGCACCCAAAGCATAATGTACTCTTCCAACGATTGTGGTGTGACTCCAAAGTAGCGTGCGATTTGATTTGTATAGCAGCAGTTATGGAAGTTGCATAGAAGCATAGTTACAAAGTAAAGCAATCCTATAGGTGACCCGCCCACCTTCATCTTGCGCTTCGTATCACACACTTGGAAGTACATCTTGACTTCTTTAAAGATCCACTCAACTGTGACTCTTACTTTGGACATAGACTTGTTAAAGGTCTTTTGGTTATCGTTTAAATTACTTCCTTGAAACGGAACTTCCCTGAACACCCTTCAAATACACCCTGAGTCTCCATACACAACGAACTGCAAACCATCGATTACTAGCACTTCAGCCGAGTTCGTCTCCAAACCACTACAAATATACATAAACCAGTAATGTCTTATTCCTTCCACAAGTCCATGCGCGTGGAAAATTATACCGTCCAGTGTCGGCAGAGACTGATACTTCAGGGCATGTTTGCGTTTATGACCGTTGTATACTACTAGCTGACGCATCTGCCCTTTTAGTCTATCTATTCCGATAACTGTTCAATCAACAAAGGCGACACAGCTGGGGAGCGGTGCACCTTTGTCTTGTATTGCTTTGATAAAACCATCAGCAAATTGTTCCATACAAGGTTTTGGTATGGGGTCAAGCAGTATATGACCGCATATAGACATAAAGTAGTCTATAGCTTCCCAAAAGATTTCGGACAGCTGGGAATGATGCTTGTCGAGGAGAGTATACACGTCCTCACAGCGATCTGGCACAGCCAGTGGACGAAGAATTAAACACATCGCAAGAATTGTCGAGACAGCGTAACAGCTTCGAGACGTATGCGTCTTGTGCGATGGCCACGCCAGCACAGGCTCTAAGCGCGCTGTGTCTACCACTCTAAAGCAGAAATACAAAAGAGCCTTGCGGTCACTAAAATTGTTAAACTTAATTGTAAACTGCATTAGAGCGATGCGGTTAGAGCAATGCAAAACCGTAGGGATTTGATGCTGCCAAGTTGCAAACTCTGCACGTATGGCAGAGAGCGCCTTTGTAGTCGTAAAGCTAGACGCCCGCTTGTGCCTAGACAGGTACCGCTTCGAGATGACCGCCAGGACTGTGGCGTAGATAGGAGCACGGTTTGTGTTGGAGCTGAGGTTGAACGACTTGAGGGATATGGTTTGTTGATGCCCGGTCGATGAGCTCGAGCATCAAGGTAAAGTACCCTTGTGGGTTAATACTCACGCCAAGCTCGCTCACAGTCAGGCGTAAACTGTTCATTAAAATTCAGGAGTACATACGGACTCAACTTCATGAGCCACGTGTGCTCACCAATGCGCAGAATTCTACCACATTTTTCTCAAGCGTAAGCTCCCTAATGAATCCATGTTTTTGTGTTTTTATGGACAAAAAGGGGTGTGTCGTAATTTAATTTCCGGCACCGTTTCCACGCCGCTGGGAGAGCGGTGAGCGGGACAAGTCACTGGGTAACACTAAATAACATTGCTTACAGGGTCGGCTCAATGCCAGCGAACAGACATGTCGCCTTCCTACGGCTGGAGTAGCGAGTAAGGGTTCATAATTTCTGCGCATGCGGATATTGCTGTATTGAGGGAGGTGAGTGAATTGAAAGCACGCACTCTCCTATTAGAAGGCGCGAGGGGGTTGACGAACGTGACATCGAAGAAGTCTGTTCCTCCGTTGCTACCAATTGCCTGGACATCTGTCCTTGTTTGGTGCCCGCCATGCACGCAGTGCATGAGATAATCCCCGTAGCAGTCGAGGACCTCAGGGCATTTTTGTCTCGGACACGGAGTGTCCGGGGCGAAAAGCGGGACTTGGAGGTAGAACTGCAGCCACACTGAGAATTCAGGGGAGTCAATACTAGTCTTGAGGTCGGGGCACGGAGAACAATACACTATTTCCTTTGCGCCGGGAAGGCCTACAGAAGCCCGGAATTCTTGCCTCCGTTGGTCGCCCAGGGGGATCTCTTCTAGCTCTGCGACATGGACTGCTTCTGTTAGTGCCTTTTGCGAAGGGGTTTTGCTTTAGCAGAAGACAGTAAGGAGTCGTGAAGGCAGGCTGAAGATCGACCATATTCGGTGGGCGCGAACGGCATCATTGTACGTCGCAAGATCCGTGATAGGTGCCGGCAAGATTCCAGTGGCCAGCCTGTTGGCAGCCGCACTGGAGTCAAGGAAAGCGGCCCCCACGGTGTTTTTGCTAGGGGTGTTTATTGAGGAGTGCGTGGACGACGTCAGGCGTTGGAGGGAGGGCCCTTAGGGAGCTTAACGCGTGTGCCGCTTTGCCATAAGACCCCTCCTTGGCCAGCTTGGCAGAAAATGTTGAATGTTCGCAGAGCCCACGGGCTTGGCGAACATTCATGCCTGTTCCCACAACGTCTGAAGCTCCTCTGCGTTCCAAAGCTCGCATTGTGTCAGCGATGGAATGGTACCGTTGTTCTTCAGTACCGTGCTATGTGTATGAGGTGTTGGTCAACATGACGGTCGGAAACAGGAACAGCTTGGTGACAGCGGCAGTCGCGGACGGACTTCCGTACACACAGGCTTTGGTCGCATAGGTAGAGACCTATGCGACCACCATGCAAGACTCTACAAGACAACCACGGCACTTGGTGGGGATGTCAGCCATGACTGG
The DNA here is from genome assembly GCA_002205965.3 of Kappaphycus alvarezii. NCBI lineage: Eukaryota > Rhodophyta > Florideophyceae > Gigartinales > Solieriaceae > Kappaphycus > Kappaphycus alvarezii. The sequence goes on from NADL03000758.1 coordinate 131,891, forward strand.
CGTGTGCGTCGTGAAAATTTGCTCCGGGTCGGCAAGGGCTGTGCAAGGGTTTCTGCGGGCTGCGTTGGCAGGACGGGTTGGGCTGTGGGGGGGAGTAGAGGACAGTGCGGGACAGGGTGTTGACTAGCAAAACTCATTTCTGATTTTCGTAGACTACTGTACAGCAGGGCGGAGATGTTGAGATCTTGAAAATTAACGTTTCCAATTTTCGATTTTGAACTACAATATCAAATATTCATTTCGAAAAACAATTGGTAACGGTCGGTAAAGTACAGTAATCTTGCTTATTTCCAATGAAAGCTCTGCATTCCAAGACATAAAGACATCTAAAGACTGCTCATCAGCACGTGCATAGCGATAGCTTTACTCCACAGCAACCTCACAAGGTTCAAATTTGTTCCCTGTGCCATTGCCCAGCCGCCGCATGCTCTATAAGGGTTCACAGTCTACGTTTTAACATATTTCGCAATGGACATGCAATTTTCAATGCCCATCCATCAAGACCCTCACATCATCCTTTCCATCGTTGACAAGGCCTGGGCAGCCGCTAAACTTCCCAAAGACGACATCACGGTGCCGGAAAATACCGTGTCCAACACTGAAGAGGAAGAAACCAACACTCAAACAGAGCAGGAGGACGACACCAAGTGGACTTACCTCGGCTTTGATCAGTTGCAGACCGGTCCTAATCAAACATCAGGAGCTACTCGAACGACCTCAGTGACGTCGACACAAGTGAGGTAGGTGATCTAGTAGCTTTGGTGAGTAGTTTCTGTAAAGTCTCCCTCTCAAGCTTTGTCGGACCCAAAGTTTGGCAAGTGAATACATTCAAAACATAAGCATTCACTCCTGAATCGACAGCGGACTACTCAAAATCCAATTACAACCATTACATGCCTGGTGTCACAATAGGCAATTCACGTCATTAACAACTAGAGTAGTCCTCATCGTCCTCGTCATCGCTTTCTCCCTCGCTATCGGTTAAAACCCGGACATTACGTCTGCGACGTGTTCCTCGGGTGCTGTTTCTGTTGCGGCACAGAGTCTGTTGCTCACATGCCGAATCGTCCTCTTCCTCCGCCTCCTGCTCTTTCTCTAGACTTGAATCAGCCTCCTCGTCCTGCTTATCGTCTAGTTCCGCATTCGTCCCTCAGATTCCTCTGCAACAGCGCGACGTCTGGACTGTCGCGTAGACTTTCTCCTCTCCACACCTTGAGTGGGCTGAGCGACCTTCCCGGTCTTTGCAGTCGTGTTGGATTCTTCTTTTTGCTGCTCAACATCTCCGTCTGGAGCGTAATCCATAGTTTCATTTTCACTAGAGCCATCTGTATCTGCAATATCTTCACCTGCTGGTTGCGGTTTTACGGAACCTCTCCTAACAGCAATCACAGAACGACCGTTACTGCTCGACTGTCTCTTGTTCTTGAAGGAGGACCGACGGCTACTCCTAGATTCTCTACGAGAACTGTGTTCTTCCTCGTTTGCCTCGGCCACAGCTTTTCTGAATGCTTCGATTCGGGACTTGAGTTCCTCTACCACGGGTGACGTCTGGCCGCCTCCGGTATTCTTGTTTCCTTTGCTTATTGCCTGCATGAGGAACCCGTGCACCACGTCGTCACAAAGGGCGGAGCTGAAGCTTTTGAATTGGTCGTTCATCTTCTTGACTCCGCGCTCCGAAATGTTCAGCTGTGAAATGCAATAGGCAAGATCGCGGTTTTCGCGTTCTGTTTCATTGGTTCTGAATCGGTGACATAGTTTCTCTACCATGCCGTCGGCATGTCTCTCCTTATCCATTAGGGCCATTAAGAAGGAAACTACGGTTTTGAAGTCGTCAGACTTCAGGTCTTCCATCTGGCTCATGCAACTGATGGTATCCGGAAGGATATTGTATATCGCGTTACTAGACTTTCTTGCCAACTCGTGGAAAAAGAGCCGGGCAAGGTCGGCGATTCTGTCGTTGTTGTCCAAGATACATAATGCAAGTCCAACGATTTGGCCTTTCACCTTGACCATATCATTCAGTATGAGGTGTGTCAAGGCCATCAGGGTATTCTTCCGAACTTGATCATCTTCGTCTTGTAGCGCTGCATAAATGCGGGAATTCCAGGGTTCAATTAGGTTGGGAAACCTGAAAGCGAGGTCTCCCATGGCAGTAACTGCGTTTGCCCGAACCAGGGGCTCCGGAGCTGATGTCAATATGGAAAAAAGCAGCCGTAAATTTGTCTCACAAAACTTCTCTTCGACGCACATTAGCTTTGCGAGGCAAAGCACCGCAGAGGCCTGTAACTCGGATGGCGCAGACCTGTCCGATGCAATCTTCTTTGCAAGATTTCCATATCTTCCGAGTAGGGAACCTGGACTCACCAGCTCCCGCTCTGCCATCTGCAGAGCCTTATCTGCCTCGGCGCTAGCCTGTTCTTCCTCTTCGTGATCTCCATCATCTTTCTCTTGATTGGCAACAGCTCTCCGCAGGTTGCTGACGAGACCCTCAATGCGGACAAGCTCTTTCACAGCAACATGTCCGATAACCTGCATGAAACGGGCTAGATCGGTAACTGGGGCTGAAGCGGCGTTGCTGTGTAGACTTTTGGCTAGAGTCCGAATCAAAGACCCTATCACTGCTTCTGGCTCAACTGATATAACAAAGATTGCGCTCAATGCCTGTTCCACCGTAGAAAGGTCTGCGGTTGACTGAATGAGATCGGAAAGCTGTTGCGACAATTTTCCGTCCTTATCACTTGCCTCGGGAAGTTTGCAAAGAGCAGAGCAAGACCAGCGAGCAAATAATGGGTCAGTGAGCCCTACTGACTCCAGGATTTCAACCCTTTGCTGTAAGGATTCTGGTCTCTGACCAGCAATCATTCCAACAAGAATGCAAGACGCGCGGCGCTGCTCGGCAGACGCCCCAGGTACCCGTCCTGCAAAGATGTCCCAAAGAACGGCGATAACCGATGGCGAAATTAGCTTCGAGGTCTCTTCAAAGTCAAGAATTGCTCGAATCAGCTCCTCGAGACATGCCAACTCGCCTGTTGTCGCCCCAAGTCCCAGTGCCGCTAGACCAGTGGCAACAGCCATTGCGGACTCTTTTTCCTCAATGTTTCCTAGGCCTCCTGGAGCAAGCAGTCTCACATACGCATTTCGGGCAGCCGAGCGAATGTTGTTCTCACGAGAAAGCACGAGTGGAAGCATCTTGCGGACAGCATTTCCAGAGGCCGCTTCAAGTTGAAATTGAACTGCTGTTATCAACAGAGACACAGCCTCGGAGACATCGGTGATACTTTTCGACCGGAGGAGGTTGTAAATTGTTGTGAGACCACTCTCGACTGATTTAATAAAGGCCACGGCACATTTGTAGTATTTCCTCTTCAGGACTTCTTGGGAGTCCTCTTGATTAGAGTTTGCAGTGTCAGTTTCGTCAGCCTGATCAGCAGCTATCTGGGCCTCTTCAACAAGATCAAGATTGTCTTCCTCAGTATCACCAGTTTCTTCTTCACCTGTGATTGATCCCTCTGTTAAGTCTTGACGTGCTTCATCGCCATTGGCTTCCCCTCCGCTCTCTTCTTCTTCGCTATCATTACGTGCTTCCCTGTTTTCATCCACATGTTTTTCTTCTCCCTCGTCCTGCTGCGGTTGCATTTCGTCAAGCTTGGTTTGGAAATGGGTCAAGTTCAATGATGGGCCGAACGGATTATGTAAGAGTAAACTTGAAACCAACTGCGCTGCATATTTTCTCACTGCAGCAGTTTTGTCGTCAAGGCGCGATGCGGCCACATCTGCCAGAACAGCATAGAGACGATTGGGAATCATTCTATTCTGGACAAGAACAATCCAAGTTTGCAACGCCTTGCTCCTTGTAAAGGCATGAATATCTCTATGTGCGCGATGCAATAAGACATCCAACAAAGGATCATCTGGTTGTGGTTTTGCGCGAATAAGGGCGCCAATGACATGCACGACGCCATTCCGCATGATGTAACTATCCCCATCCAACTGAGATAAAACGACGGCAAGATTTGATCGAAAGACAGCGGGCATTCGTTGCGCCAGCTCTCCAATAAATGAGGCACAACCCCTTGCGGCGGTAGGATCCCTTGCGAAATGGTCGGAAGGCAGCCTCGAAATTTCGCGGACAAATTCCGACACAAACTGCTCCAACTGCGAATAGTCTTCCGTGATACGAAAGAGAATATCTGCAAGTGGAGCAGGTAAATGTTCATGCCTGCTCAATGCATGGGAAAGTGCAGTGATGGCTGGCAATCTTGCCTTGGATGGAGTGTGAGGGCGGCGGCGAGAATGCGGGCAAGGACGGGACGTGCGGTTTTATCCTTGGCGGCGGTGGGTTGCTCGAGAACTTGGAGAATTGTACGGACGAGTAGACTGGCGATTTGATCCATGTCGGAGGGTGAATGCAGACGATTCGGGTATGGAAGAGGTGAGCCTGGCGATAGCTCGAGAAGCGACTCGCGGCCATGCTTTTCCCAATACTTGCAAACTGGAGTGAGAGCGGAGGCAGTGACGGCAAGCCCGAGAGGAAGAAAAGGGCGATTTTGGCATGTTGGGGATTGGTTGGGGTTGTGGTGGAGGCGAGAGTATCAGCAATGTTGACTAGGTCTGTGCGTTGCTGTTTGGAGAGGGATGTGTATCGAGAAATGACGTTGTGGAGGGCAGCAAAAGCAGGGGATGGAGGGGTTTGAGAAACGAGAACTTCGGACGGGGCATGTTGGATAAGTTGGAGTTGTTCCGGTAATGAGGAGGACAGCGGAAAGATTTGCCATTCTTTCGCGGCAGAGCGTGCCAAGTCCTCAAAGTGGAGCGGAATCTGGAAAGACATGAGGGTGAGTCGCAAATTGTTCAGACGCTATGGCAGCACGCAAGCGACGGATGCCGAGGGTTGTTGGTAAGAGCCGACGATGTATTGTTCCAAAGGTATCTGGCATTGTTGTAATGATAAAAGCTAGGACGCAAAATTGGAGGGAACTTGTGAAATTGAAAGTTTGAAACTTCAAATGTAAAATGAGGAAGGGGTAAAATGTGAATATTGTTTGTAGAAGGACAAACTGTCCTTTTTTGAAAGCAAAGGGCTGGGAGATGAAATGAATGGCCGGGTGCAAGATGAGGGGTTGTCCCAGCATGACCATGTCGGAAGAGATCGCCTTTCTGTTTTGTAACCCTAATTTTGATGCCGCAATTGCGCCACCCCAGCCTCTCATCCGCAAGCTCCCTACTGTGAACTGTGAATCTAAAGCACTTCCAACCTCTCTGCGCCCCTATATACAACAACCCATCCGCCTCGACGGCCATCACGCAATATCCCAGCATCGTCATCTCCCCCCCCCATTACTAATCTCAAACCATAGTTTGCAACAATGTACGGATTTGTCTCCGCAACCCCGCTTTCTTTGAACCGCGCCTCGTTCCACACGGAACAGCGCTCCACTTTTACCCCTTCCTTGACCGTTCACACTGTACCCATGCGTACGCAAATGTACGCATGGCTGCTGTCGACAAAAGCAAGGTCCCTCTCAACCTATACCGTCCCAACAATCCTTACACGGCCAAGGTCCTGTACAATGAACGAATTGTAGGCGAAGGTGCCCCTGGAGAAACCAAGCATATGATTTTCAATCATGACGGAAACATGCCATATTGGAGGGTCAATCCATTGGTGTCATTCCTCCGGGTTTGGATGACAAGGGCAAGCCGCACAAGGTGCGTCTTTATTCCATTGCATCTACTCAACATGGCGACTTTGGAGATGGAAAGACTGTGTCGTTATCGGTCAAGCGGCTTGTATACGAGGATGACGAGGGGAATGAAGTCAAGGGTGTATGTTCCAACCATTTGTGCGATCTCAAGGCTGGAGATGAGGTCAAGATTTCGGGTCCGTCGGTATCACCATGTTGATGCCGACCGACCCGGACGCTACCATTATTATGTTGGCAACGGGTACGGGAGTGGCACCATTCCGAGCGTTTATGCGTCGTGCGTTTGCTGAGAACAACGCGGATTATGACTTTAAGGGAACCATGTGGCTGTTTTTAGGTGTGCCCACCTCGTCAAATTGTTGTACCAGGAGGAGTTTGAAGAGATGAAGGCCAACTATCCGGAGCAAGTGCGTTTAGATTATGCGATTCTCTCGTGAGCAAACAGACGCTGAGGGCAACAAGATGTACTTGCAAACGCGGATGAAGGAGTATGAGGAGGAGTTGTATGAGTTGTTCCAGAAGGATAACACGTATGTTTACATGTGCGGATTGAAGGGCATGGAGTCTGGTATCGACGACTTTATGTCAGCCCGGTTTGCAAAGGATGGGATGGATTGGGTGAAATACCGCAAGCAAATGAAGAAGGACAAAGCGTTGGGAGGTGGAAGTGTATTAGACATGGTGCGCTGTTTACACGGTACACAGGATGCCTTTGGCTGGAGCTGTACGTAGCCAAATCGCTGGTGGGCGTCTTGCATGTTTAAACTGGTGCCCATCGACGACTCGGGTGCAACATTTTTTCTTGATTATCAACACTTGTCTGCGTCATGACAATCATTGATCGTCATAGCTTCCAGTTCTCCGTGGCGGAAAAGACTTCAAAGTGCCGTCTTCGTCGAGTAAGCCACAAGCTGGCTATAGTAAAAGCCATCTTATTTTTGCCGTATGCAACGCTCATTTGTCACCTTGCTTGGTTGGGACTCATATAGTGCGGTGCGTGTAGCTTAGGTGACGAAGCACTGCTGTGTTTGGCAACTTTCTCCTGAGCGTATTGCGCAATGCGCATGGACAGATGACCCGGGAGACAAGTTTTTCGGGGTAGCGGCGAGACCAGCGGCATGGAGTGCAGTTAGGCATGCCAGCATGACGTAGCCCGGATCACCTGATTAAGTATCAAGCCACCTCCAGATAGGGATCGCTGTGCCCTGTAAACATGTCACCAAGTGTCATGTCAGTGTACGGATTGCAATCAGCAATTCAGAGGGCCCCAAGTGGTGCAGAGACAGCCTCGATGGGTTTTGGGAAGCTCGAGAAAAATCTGCTGTCTCAGCGCCCCTATTGGCCCGTTATTGGCGTATAGACCTTTCATATCTAAACGTTTTTCACTGAAAAATTCTCAAGATTAACAAGTTCCAAGATAGCCTATCGACGCTCCAGGTTGGAACGTGTCATCGTTTTTTTTGCTGTACATAGGGTAGTTGATTACTCAATGCCCGACCGAAGATACATCCGACAGCCAACGCAAGTTGTCTGCAGGGCGTTACCATTCTTACCGCCAAACACTTGCTCGCTCTCTACCATTGCTATCACCATGTCTGTTCGCAACGCTTCCACAACCGGCCCTGTTATGCCAGCCTTCCTCCCATCTATCCTTCCGAAGACCATGCGCTCCGCCACTCCCACTCTAAAACCCTACACCCATCACAATCCACCCTCATCCCTAACTCCCCGCATGACCCTCCCCCCTCCAGACCGCTCGCCCTCAAACGACCCGGACTCCCCTCCTGGCGATGACATGCAGGTCTACCGCAGGTCACCCAATCGCCAAGACTCATCACCGACCTACTTCCTTTTGATGTCGAGGTAATTTCGCCGCCCCCACGTAGCCTCGGCTGTTTCCGGCTAGACCCTCGCACTCATTGTGGCGACATTGTCGAGCACGCAGGCCTCCATTTTCTTGTCAAATCCGTTCGCATGCAGTACAAGTATTCCGCAGGCGCCTATCGCGTCGTGAGAAAGACCATCGAAGTCAAAAGTCTCGCTAGAAAGGCCATCGAGGTCTATCTTGAACGTGTCATGAATGACAGCTAGTCTTGTTCATATCGCCTACAGTTACACATCCTAGCACTTGGAATCGACCTCTGTCCGCACTGCTGTTGCGCGGAATTACCTCAAGAGCGGATGGATTCACGAGGGGAAACCGACATGGAAGGCACCGTACCCGTGCCTTGAACCGTCACACTGCCGTCGGTATACGCCGTTACAAACGCGTACGCGTTGCCTCCACGGGGCGCTTCGAGAATCGCTGGCATCGTCATGTACGTCACTGCGTTGTGTGTTTTGTCTAGGGGTACCTGGAGATGGCCACCTTTGAATTGATAGTTTGAAACGTTGGAGGGAAAGTTAGTATGATAATGTTGAAACACGGCGCGGTTGAAAAGTGTGCCTGTGAGAGGAGGCATCCTGAGCAACATGTGACTTACCCATATGGTCGTGTCCAGCTAGACATAATACGACCGGTGTGCGTGGTCTTTCAATGATTTGCCGCAGGCGGTTGTATTTGCGACGACATGGCTAGGCCGCGCGCTTCCGTCGGCGAGAGGGTAGTGTGAGAAAATCATAACATACTCATTCACTGACACAGCGTCGTCGAGTTGGCAACGCAGCCAGTCCAACTGGGCCTGGGCAAGGGCGCCGTGGAAGTGATGTGCAGAACGGGCCTCTTCTGTAATGATTTGAGAGAGTGTGTCACGGTCGTGCTGACCATGGTCCACGGCGGTGGTACTCAATTCGGCAGTATGCAGGACAATGAGCCGCCATCCGGGAGCCGGACAGAACGAGTAGTATGGTTGTGGTAAAGCCATTCGCGATTGCAAGATGGACATAGGAATGTTTCGGCAATGATTTCCGATGACATGATACACTTTGCTTTTAGATTGCTTAAAGGCGGCAAGTACCATGTCAAAGTCGAAGCATTACGTGTGGCAAAGGTGGGACCATATCCCTGAATGATGTCGCCCAAGTTGACGATAAAGTCGCATCGGCCTTGTTGAATGTTCCGATTGCGGACTTTAGCTTTGGAATAGCTTCCCGCCATGCGCAACGGCGACGAACTATGGTGCGTTTGCCATCAATCTTGATTGTTGACACCTCTTGCTGTTGGTATGTTTGCGTATTGCACGTCGGCGACAGCGCCGAACTGAAAGGCGATGTCACGGAGAAGGGGGGAGGATGCTGGTTGTAACTGGCGGGAAATAGGTTGATGGTTGGAAGCAAATATGTATTTGAGCCAGTTGATGTTATCGGGAACAAGGACAAATTTTGTCGTACGTACTGGTGTTTTGAGAGTGGTTGCGCGACGAAGGCCCTCTGTGTGGTTGGTGAAAGGGAAGAGGCCATCAAAGAAGGGGTGAAGAGCGAATGGCAGGACATGGGTGGCACAACGATCAGGCATCGCCGGTCATATATGATGAGGCCGCTTCAAAGTGCAATGAATCGTAACGGGCCAGTGTTTATAAGCTATGAAAAAAAATGGCGCACCTGGACGAATGACCAAGGTTTGGTAAAGGGGCGTGAGCGGTATCCGTAGTGTAGCGAAAGGTTGGGCCAAAGCGAATGGCTTAGAAAGATAGAACGTTGGGAACTTGTCGAGCTCGGGTGATAGTAATTAGGATTGGGTGATCTGTGCACGAAACGAATTAATGTAACTTGGGATTTAAACGGAAAGCTATTGGGGACGCGTGTCTGTTGTTACTCGAGTAGAGCTGTGTATCTTGAAAGGAGAGGAGGACATCTACTGTCCAATTATGTTGCATTGAATAGACCGTCCTCCTATTCGATGAAGTAAAAGGAAAACCTTTTGCGGCATTTCCAATACGTTTGCCAAATGCTTTCTTAACTGCGTGTATTACTGTACATACTGTACATGTCAGAAATTGTCACATTATGATAGAAATGTTATTCATAAAAAATTGTATAAATTGCATGTTGTCTGCCATTGGCATTCTTCATAGGGCAATTCCTTTTCCATTCACTCGTACCAAAAAAACAAACAACCTCGTCACAAAAATAGACAACGGCTGTTTCCGCCTTTCGCCAATGCAACACAAACCTGATAATGGCCAACGTAACCATTCCCTGCATCTGGGCCGTCCAAACCAATGAAAAGACCCTTGTGGTTGTAAACCTCCCTACTTCACGCTTGCGACTTGTCCAAATATCCGCCCTCAGATTCCAATGCACTTACCCCTCCACCATTCACCCCTCCACCATGCACAGTTAGCAAATTCGCAAATATCTCCATCTCCCCACAACCCCCTCCCTTCTTCGCCAACACCACACTTGCTCATACTGTACATTTCAACGATGTTGTTCACACACACATGCACTTGCCTTTCATCTCTCCTCGAACAGCACCCGCCATGTCCCACCCTCTACCACTCACGTGTCTGGCTTACATGCCGTTCAAACGTGACTGCTCACGCAATGTAAATCAGCCGGCACGCCATGCAGACACTTACGTCGGGCTGGTGAATGGTCTTCCTTGTAACTTGTATCTCTACGATGGCCTACCATCCTTCCTCACCGGTACACTGCGCCTGCAATTCGAAGCAATTACCATCCAACATCCCGACACATTGAAACTATCCTCGAGACCCATGCCAACAGATCACCACGGAGAGATTGCAGTCACCCTATTCTCGATCGACCAGTCAAAAATTTAATTGCTAACCCTGCAGCTGCTGTTCATACATCGCATCCATGCACCGCAGTGGTCTCCCTTCACAAGCAAGCAAAAGAAGCCAAACTATCCTTGCGCCCTGGCCGACCCATGCAAAGTACCCTCGATTCACCGCCGATTCCAACATACCTATTCAAAACACAGACATGACCATCCATATGATTGCCGTGCTCGGCCTCACCCAAACTCGGTGGAAACGATAGCCGCTCGACTAAAATCTCTCACCATATCAGGCACATCGTATACCAAAGCCGCATAAACTCCGAAGCGCTACCATACAGGGCACAAACGTCGTGCCACCCAATACGAATTTGTCCCGCCATCACAGAGTGTTCGTCACTGCCCCCCCACCATCAACCCCGATAGTGTCCGCATAATGCATATCATCCCCGGTAACATATTCCGAAATATCCAACGCAACCTCCACACTTTCCCTCACTACATCCGCTTTGTCCACCTTAAACTTGTCCAACTCCTTCTCCACCTCCACCCCACCGATCGCCCCCAAAGCCTCCGCCGCCTCATGTCTCACCATTCCGCTTTCCGTTTCATCCCTCAGAAACTTTACCAACGTCGGAATCGCCACTTCATTCTGTAACTGTCCCAGCACATAGGCCACTTCATGCCTGAACAATGCACTTCCAGTTTCTGTCTCCATGCCTTTGCATAACATTTGCACCGCCTCTTTATCCCCCTTGTTCCTCAAAGCAAACATAGCTCGATATCTCTCTGCAATCCCCTTATCTGCATCACACAACACGTCCCCAAGCTCTTGCACACTTTTCTCGCCCTCCTCCGCCGGCACCGGATCCACCGACTGAAATCCGCCGCTCATGATCTCCTTCCCCTCCCCCTCTCCATTCTCCCATCGAATTCTCTCCACCGCCAATTCACAAGTTTCTCGAATTTCTCTCGGCAACGCTGGATCCCTGGCCAACACCATTAACGGTGAGATGGACTTCTCGTCACCAATAGCACCTATTGCCTCCGCAGCCTCATGCCGTACCATGACATCCTCGTCTGTATCATACAATACAAACGATAATGCAGGTAATGATGCTTTGGATCGCATCTGGCCAAGCACGTAGGCCACTTCATGGCGAACCAAGACAGACGGGTCAGACTGCAGGCTCTTTTCCAGTGTTGACACTGCAAAGCGGTTGTTGAGACCTTTGAGACCGAATATGGCGCGCATGCGGGCCGCGACGGGCGAGGTTGTGCTGAGCAATTGGGAAGCGATTTCGATGTGATCTGGCATGATGGGCGATACGAAGGCTGGGCGTTTGTGCTGTAGGCTTGAAATGCAATTGACTGTGTGGGAATGAGATTGTAGTTTTGTTGGTTGAGGAGTGTCCTTGAAAGGCAAATTAGTCCTCAAGTGCAAGGTATTTATGTTGATAGTTGTAGCGGGGGGCGCCGTAACCAGTCGATTTCAATCCCGGTGTCCACTCGGCTTTATCCGAAAAGTACGAAAAAAGGAAACTACGCTAGTCCGATACGGCGTCAAAAGTGGATATTTTACCCAAGAATTGGATGAAAGACTTGACCAATGACGGCAGCTACTACACGGTGCAGGCTGAATTTGAAAACTACCGTACAGTTGTGCACTTTTTCAGTGACACGTTGGCCAGCAAGGATCTCGTGCTTTCCGTGTACAGCACATTATTTTAGTTGGCTGCAGCTGCACTTTACAGTGTACAGTAACCCTTTTTCTGACCGTTTCTTTTTTTACGACAGTACCGTACTGTACATCTGCGATCCAATTCCTCATACTCAAAGCCCTTTTCACTCGTACTCGACTGCTCGAAGCGCAGCGGCTTGCAGGGACTCCCTCTTGCCCTTTAACCTGCTACAAGTCACTGCCGCTTTCCTTTCACCTCAAGCGATCCCAACAGGTCAACTTCAACTGCCGTGCACCACGAACCCTGCCCCATAATCACACACTATTCTTGAGCCATGGAGAACCTTCCCAAGTTGGACAAGCACTTGACCAAGAAAAAGCCAAGGAAGAATGCTGCTAACCTGCGGAAGAAAGCCACCAACGCAAAGAAAAAGGCCAACGCAAGGAAAAAGGCCGAGCCAGTGAAAAAACCTGCTTTACCGAAGAGAGTTCGGGACTCGAAGAGTGGCCCGATGTCATATCCGAGAAAGCACACCTCATTGATATCTCCAAGCTTAGCGACAACGACTTGAGACATGTGCTTCGCTTATTCGATTTGAACCCGGAGTACGGGCCATTCGTTGGGATTAACAGGCTTTCCCGATGGAAGCAGGCAGAGGAGTGGGGGATGAATCCGCCCACTATTATTAAGGATATTCTTGAAAACAGGCCGGACCTGTCATGCGAGGGGGAACTAGGAAACTTTGTAATTCTACCGCGAGAAGGGAGCTAGGATCGGTCTTTGGTCATGTATCTAGTACAAGCTCTCCACAGAGAAGCGAAAGCGCCCCTGAAACCAAACTAGTGACCGACAATCGCCCCTTGTGCCATCTGTTTTCAACAAGACTGCCCGTGGAACCGATAACGCGGACATGATATTCTCATATTTGTAATGGTAAAATCGTTTGCTTGGAACGGCAAGTGCAAAGCGACTGGAAGTTGCATTGATGTACAAAATCTCCCGTGCATAGCCGAGTATGACTTTCGCAGGCATCGCGCGCATTTGGTTGCTAGAGGTTAAATCTCGGAATTGCCGTTGCCGCGGTATGGTTCCTGAAAGTCTTGCCCCAGCTAGAGAATGCCATGCATAAGTTTCTGGCTCCCATCGTATATCCGGTGGCCAAGTGCAATAGTATCACATGGAGACAACTCGCGTTGGGAGAAGTAAGTTTGGAGTTGGTTTGGTTCCCACCTTGACATTACCTTTTCGAACTCCACTCGAACATACTGTTGTCACTGAAATAATTGGCCTGTCCACAGTGTTCAATGAGCAAACATGGCAGCTCAAATCGTCAAGCCTCACCATAGCAAGCACATGTTTCGTCTCTCTACTAACCCAAAGCATACGGCGTCACGATTCGCTCTCAATTTTCCTAAGCTACGTCCGACACGCTGCCGACAAGGCAGCTGACGCCACTGTGCTCGCTGCCGCTTGGAAACTTCATACGTTTCTGTGGAGACGGTCACCCGTCCCTTCACGTCCGGTAGCACTTTGTCCCACTCGCATTTGACGCCTTGGACACGCTCTCTGCTCCTTGTCAACGTGTCCACAAAGTCCTTGCCAAACGGATTTCACATTCCGCTCCGCCCGTTGATTGTCAGTCGCAAAGGCGCAACTGTTGTAACGAATAAGCTTTGCTTCACAGTGCAGAGTCGCAGTTTGTTCGGCTCGCTTGCTGCCTGATGGCAAGATTTATTCGATATGACCAACCTGCAATTCCCTCGTATTAAGCTGTAATGCCACAACCCCCTACGTGTATTCTCCTGTATATACTGTATTATGAACACTCAGTAGCATTGTGCATTACAGTACAAACTTGCAAGAACTGGAAATCTGCCTAGTTGACACTCGGATGGTAGTTTGCTGCTCGTACTACTGTACCCCGGTTCACAGGCCTCCGCAGTCTGGCAGTAGCATAATATTTTCTGATGTTGACACCTTGCCTCAATGACGATGTCAACATGTTTGACATGTCGTCGGAGTTGTGGTACCGTTGCTGTCAATATCAACAGAACTGAATTGTACATACGCTGCTAATTCGTATCAGATGAGGAACACTTGATCTCTCGAAACAGGCTTCACGACTTTCCTCAGACGTTTGTCTCTCTAGCCTCACTGCCTGATCGTTCCTACTACATACATCTGCAACTCATATTGCTGATTGACAGAAAAATTACTCCGCCCCTTCCTCACGAATCAAACTTCCATGGCTAAAGAATCGCCCCCTGTGCAAAACAACTTCACCGTCGCCTCAAGCGGCGAAGATCTACGCTACGCCGCTCGAGTTGGCGATCTCGACGATGCTCTCCACGTCCTTGACCGCTACAAGCATCCTGACAACCCCCTCTCCAACCTCCTCCCCGCTGTACTTGCCACCGGCGATTCTCTATCTGGAAATAAGGCTCTTCATTTATGTGCGGCAAATGGATATGTCGAAATTGTGCGTTTGTTGCTGGACCATGGCGCAGACGTCAATGCGACTAATATGTCGGGATCGACAGCGTTGCATTACGCTTCGTTGAATGGGAGATTGGAGGTTGTGCAGGAGTTGGTCAAATACAAGGCGAGGGCTGTCGTTGAGAACAAGTTTGGGAAAACAGCATTAGATGAAGCACGCTCGGGACGGAAAGATCAAGTAGCTGAGTTTCTACTGCACTATGTTGAGAAGACTGGCATCGCGCCTGATTTGGCCGCTGCAAATGAACTGGAGACACCAGGTGGCGTTACTGGACACAGCGAAAACTGAACGACAGATAAGGTGACATTCGTACAGAAAAACAGGTCGTCGCACATGGTGTCGCTCGTGTTTATTGCATGTGGCAAGGGCTTGCTTTCTCTCAACAACCATTTCAAGGAAAAGTTGGTGTACACGCGTGTCATCGGTCAGCTCTGGATGGAAAGTACAGCCCAATACAGGGCCTTGTCGAACAAGAATGGGCTTGTCCTTGAAGCGAGCGAGCACCTTGACATCGCCGCCAACCTTTTCGATTGCTGGTGCGCGAATATGAACGACACGTAACGGTGGACCTGTCGCGAAGGCCTTGTAAGGGCTTTTGACCATGGTCTCGAACGAGTCCACTTGAGTGCCGTAGGCATTGCGATCAATGACAACGTTGAGACAGCCTATGCGCGGCTGTTCTGGGAATTGGGTGATTTCACGCGACAGAAGGATACAACCGGCACAGGTGCCAAAGATAGGAAGGCCCTCTGTGGCAAGGAGTTGCAAGGTTTTCATCATGTTTTGAGATACGAGAAGTTTGCTCATGACGGTGCTTTCGCCACCGGGAATACAAGGGCATCGAGATTGTGAAGGTCGGATGCCAGACGAACCCCAACCACTTTGCCGGCACCGCAGCGACGGAGCATGGCCGTATGTTCGGCAAAGTCGCCTTGAAGTTCGAGCACACCAATGGTGAGGGATTGAAAGGAATTGGTAGGACTGGGCTTCATTATTGTTAAATGGAATAGGTTGTGTGGGAATGTGAGTTTGTGAACGAGTCTCAAGGAAGATTGATACAAAAGCGGGGACCTAATGCAACCGAGTCTTGATATGGCTAGAAGCAGTTGTCAGAGGAAGCTTTGAACATAGCTGGAGCAGGACCCACTAGGAAACGCTGGGTGGTATTTTAGTGAGGGGAGCACTCGTGGACTGTTGTGGCCTGTTGTGGCGGTCAAGAGTGGATAGAGTGGATGAATGCTTGCACATTTGCATGGCGTCTGACATCATTTGATCTGGTATGTGAGGATAGTATTTCCGAGTAAATCTGAGTCTAGTCCATCACTGGCCTGAAACAATTATCATCGGCCTTTGATGGCTTACAAGTGGCACCTCATTTGATATATTGAAATTACTAAAATACACAGTTCATTCCAGCTCCTGAGCCATGTCCCGTGGGAAATCTACATGTATACTAAACTTGGTTAATTGGCACAAACGTTGGCGGGATCCACTACCTTCACTTTCCAAGTCGCCCCGCCGGTATCCTTGTTCAACTCAGCCTCCCTGTCCATGGTTCAACGCCAGACAAGCCGTCCGCATACCAGATTACGACACGCTCTACGTGTGCCTCTGCCACGGTCCGACACGTAGCCGAGAGGGCCGCCAGCGGTACCAAGCTCGCTGATATAGCTTGACTTCAGACGTTCCAGCGAATTGTCGGTGACACACTCCTCAGTCCCGAGGATACCGATCCATTTCTCCACGTCCAGTTATTTCGTCCGGCTCGCATTTGAATCCCTTGGTGCGCTCTCTGCGCGCACTCGACGAGTCCTCGACGACCATGCCAAACGGATCTCGTTTCGCTCTGCCCGTCGTTAACCTGTCGTCAAGGCATATCTGTTGCAACGGATTCGTTTCGCTATCTGGTCTGGTGTCGCCGCCACCCCCCTCGCTTGAATGGCGTCTAACGGGGAGGGTTAGGCTTCGACATGAGCAACCTTAATCCCTCTTGCGGTTCTGTAATGCGACCACTCCAACTCATTGGAATAGAAATAAATAAACACAGATCAAGGGAAGCATTAAGCTGTCTTATAATGTGTCCTACGGATGGGAATGAAGCTAATGTCATATTGCCCCAACTACGGTCTTTCCTGTACGGTATTCTTAAAAGCACGATTTCTGATAGTGGGACTGTGAAGATGAAAGGATTTTGTTTGCTGCATTCCTCAAATGGACATCCATGATGTTATAGTGGACATCCTTGATGTCCTTCTTTAGCCGGTTCAGAGATTGAGTGGGTGTCGTTATCACAGTGCATCAAGAATCCCGACATGTTGTTTGATGCTTATCGTGAACCGTCAAGTCCAAAAAAGCGAGACCTGGGTAGCTTGAAGTGTATTCAGTTGCTGTAAGCGACTGAGAGAGAATGGCATCATATGGCACCAGTGAGTGTTGCTTTTCCACATGAGGACGGTTTAACTTTTGACGGTTCTGAAAAGGGTTATTAATCACGAGGCCCAACCTTTTAGACAATCTCGTTGGCACAAAGGTCGGGAACTAGATATATTGCAGTCGCATCTCTGCAGTTCCGAGTCAGTTACCCGCAACTCCCCGATTCAGCCCCACCGTGCAGAAATCTTGGCGCAGTGCGTACCCAACTATCCTTTTCGCTATTCGTCACCGCGGACAAGCTCCAAGACTTCGTAAAGGTCTCATGGTAGAGCGGAAGTTGGACAAGTTGATTTGAGTAAGAGTAAAGGATGAGCTCAGTAGAATGTTGGAAATTTGGGAAAACGAGATTGTCAGTACTGGAAAGCGCAGCAGGTGTCACTGCAAGTTTACGGTATTAGCGAGTCAGGGGAGAACCTGCGTCAGCATGTAAACTGTGGGAGGAGCTACCGTCAAGGCGGAAATTAATCTAGCAGATCGCAACTATTTCTAAACCACGACCACGCATTCAGTTCCTCCATTAACGGTATTGCCCGGGCGGCGGCCCTTGCGGCGGCCCTTGTCCACCTCCCCCTCCCATTTGCATTCCGTGCGGTACCCCTCCTATGCCCCTATTCCCGACGCCCTCCCATTGCCGATGACGCACCCATTCCCGGATTTTGCCTCCCTACAATCTCCTTCAACTGCATGACATAGGCCCTATGTTCCGGAGCCAAGGCATTAATTTCCTGTTGGCTCATTGTCATGACCTTCTGCAATATCGCTTCTTGCTCATCCACTGGCGGTTGAGGGCGACAGGCGGCGGGCCTGGAGGACCCGGCGGCGGGACACCTTGGCCGGGTTGGGGCATTCTCATCGGGCCTTGCGGCGGTGGCATGCGCATCGATTGCATGCCGCTGGCATTTATGATTAGACCGGGAGCGCCATTAGCAGCAGGTCCCTGCGGTGTAACGTTGGGTATCATGGGCCGTTGAGGAGCTTGCAGTGGAGGAGGTATTTGCGGTGGGGCAAGTTGAGGGGGAGGTGGGCGCTGCATGGGGGGCGTTGCAACGGTACACGCGGAGCTTGCGGGGGGGCGGTCTGCTCTGCGGAGGTCTTGCTGCAGCAGGGGACGGGGCTGTAAGCGTGCAGGAGGGGACGATGGGGAGCCTGGGAGGAATAGGCGGAGGGACCATACCGAGCATGATCTGGCCTTGAAGGATCGCATGGGCGAGACGAGGTTGAGATGTGAGAAGCTCGCGGAGTTCATTTGGGTTTTGGACCACCGCCCTCTTGAGGTGCAGCATGGTGCGATGGATGTCAGCCAAAGACATGGAAGCCATGGATGGGTTGGATGGCGAGGGCGGGGGAAGAGCAGGATGCGTGGGGTTGTAGAAGGGTTCGAAGTTGCGGGGGGGGGGAGAGTCAGAATCAAGGGAGAGACCGTTGATTGATTGCTTGTCGGACTCTGTAAAGTCGACGCGGAGGGGACGACCGTTGAGAGTGGTGCCGTTTAGTTGCGACGGGCAGACATTGCGGTCTCCTTGTCTTCGTATTCACAAAAGCCGAAACCTTTGCTCGGCCAGTGTCGTGGTCGTACATGAGACGGAAGGAGATGACATTGCCGACTTGGGAAAATACTTCACGGAGTTGTTCTTCCGTAGTTTCGTACGATATATTTCCGACGAAGACGGTAGTTCCGGGCGGGCGACCCATAATGTAAACAGGTAGACTTGAAGGGAAGCTTGCAAAGGAGACTGTGCGAGGACACGTAAAGAGGAGCTTGAATCGTGACAGAAGATTTTGAGTACGATGCCTTGACAAGTCAATTGGGGTGGTGGCGCTGACGCGGCCAGTTATGGTCGTGTCGCTCCGCTAATATAACTATGGTTCGTGTCAACTGATCTGGGATCAAACATGTCGGCTATTATCATGATTGTCGCAAACTCGGCCATGGCCGATATGCGTACAGTGCCATACAGAGGGTACAGTATTGCTAGACTGTACAGGTAAGTATCCAGTAGTGCTACCCCCGAAACAAGTCTGAAAACAAGTCTTGAACTGGCACTAATAAAAGCACGCACTATTCATCCAATAAAGAAAAATGGTTAACGCAGTAATACCGCAGCATCCGACGTACAATACGTAGTTTAGTGCATTTCCGAAAGTGCTCGATAAAGTGCACCGTAAACGGTGGCTTGAGAAAGTACACGTGTAACTAAAAGTGGACTACGGTATGGTGAACTACTGTACACCATTCAGTGCTTCGCATCGCACTCTGTTTAGCCAGGGTCTTTCATACCTTACAGTACAGTACTCTACAGTAAAGCACAAGGGGAAAATTTTGGGTAATTTATAATTTGGAAAGTACTGTAATGTCATTTCTTGAAGTGAGGCCACATGTCCATTAGGGATTAAGGCGAGTGGGTGCGAGCTTACAGAGTTGGGTGTCAGCAGTGTGGCCGCAGCACAAGTGGTTGTTGCATTTTAATTTCTCAAGGGGGAAAATGTGGGGTGATTTAATATTTGAAAAAGATAATCGGTTGTGGCCCAGAATATCCTACAAGGTGCCCAGTAATACCTCTGAAATTGTCGAAAATACACGATGCACTGTACTCCGAAGGATCAGCTTAGCATGCACAAAGTACACGTGCATTACAGTTTACAGTTGCTTCTCAAGGGCACCCGACGGCACCACCGTATGCCCTCGCCCTGTGAGGGTGATACAGTACTAAATTGAAACTTTGCTTCACGAGTATCTATCGTGTTACTTAGCGCTACACACCCGAGTTCCCTCCCTCGTCAACGGAACACAACAGAGAAGTATTATCAACGTTTGACTAAAAGTCCGTTGGCCCGCCGAGGCGTCCGCCTTAGCCCTTCTCTTCGTTCCTTCCTCCTTCCCACTTTTATTCCTTAACGAACATATCCCCGCCGATTGCCGTCGGGTTCGTTAAAAGGCCTTTAATTGACGGGTTTCACGACAATCCGGATTCGAGACTCGTCTTTCTAGGCAACGTTCTCAGAACATCCACTTTGCCACCGTGTTCCCATCCGATCACCCGCACGAAGATTTGCAACAATCAAGATGTCAGACATCTCTGTCGCAATGTTCAAGTCGAGGAGGCGCAAGGTAGACCATATGATTTCTTCGGCCAAGTTCAAGGATAATACTCGAATGGAATTCTGCTCGCCGCAAAATCAACCCGGAGTATTTTGACGTTGATCCGGCACAAGATGAAGAAGCACCTGAATCGAGATCTTGGGAAGCTCCGCCGTCTGAAGATGTCTCGGACTTCCTCCGTGATCTTCTTCCTCCGATCCATGTCATGTTCGATCAGAAGTTCTACGACACACCGATCTTTCCGTTCCGCGTTTTGATCCAGATTGCAAAGCTATTTCATTCGACAAGACGCCGCCAAGTTTCATGAAAGAACTTCACTTGACTACTGCCGAGGTCAAGGACAAAAGGATCTCTTTGTTGGTGGTTTGCTCTTTCATGGATTGCAATACCGATTTTGCTCGTTCCGTTGTCCGCAAGTACAAGGACAAGAACAACAAGAAGCAAACTGGCCAAGTTCAGCACGGATCTCTCGACAATATCAGCTCTGATGGCAGCTCAATGCCACCGAACTCGCTGATATTCCCCATCGAGGGTTACGTGATGTAGCCGTTCCACCTCTTCCGGTCTTTAAACCACCGCAAGTACCCCTGTGACCCCACAAGATCCGACACAGGCTGATTCGTTCGGCCCCGCACGGATCCAATTCGAATCGTGACAACAACGGAGAAGACTCACGTAAGGCGAATTACATTCAGCAGATGTTCAAGGACATGAAGTTCGATGGAAAAATTTCGCAGGATATCCATGAGACGCTGAAGATGTATGGTGTTGCCGGACGCCAGTACAGCCTATCTCCCTCAGAAAGCCGAATTTTTCATTCATTGCTTCGAAGGCGCTGCCCGCACGTTCTTTTTTCGAACTGCACGGAATCAATGTCGTATGGACAAATGTTAAATAATGCTTGATGAATATGCCAACGATGCCAGGCAGCTGCAAGTTAAAGGAAACCTTGAAACCCTCCGTCTTCGCATTTTATGAAGGAAAAGGGCATCGATGACATATCGTTGGTCTAACGAAAATGTGGACCAAATCAATGAGCTTACTCCGCAGTGCCCTCCTAACTTTCGTTCTGATGACAACAAGATCGACTTTCTTCGCAAGGCCGTGACCGAGTTCCAAGAATGGTCCAAGAATCCAATCGAGAACATCAAATCTCACGGATACTCATTCAACAAGTTTGTCACAAACCTGCATGAGGCAATACAGAATATTCGTCAATACGAACTCTTGGCCGGCGAAACCGAAATGGTTCTGAATATCCAACTAGTTTTGTGGACGATGACCAGGCTCATCCTACCACCTTACCCGCTACGGAAGAAACCTTCGTCCGCATTCTCGTCATCAGAATCGACCATCGAAACACTCCCATCGCACGGACATCGCGCGAAAGATTTGGTACTCTCAACAAATCCACCACCAACAAAAGATCGAACGAATGTTGGAAGTGTGGTGCGCCCAACTGGAAGCCGTTCTCATCGCTGCGCTCCTGGTGCCATCGCCGCTTTTGCTCGGCGTCTTTTGCAACGGGGGAGTCATCTGTCCACGTTCTTGCTGACTTCATCAAAGGAGAAGAGGAAGACGCAGAGATGATTCAAGCTCCAAGGCGCCCGACGATACAATGCTCACCAACGAAGATCTGAAGTAGAAGCCCTCGATTCACTCCTTTCGTCCGACGAAGGAATTGAACGACGAACGCGAACATTCACCGTACTTCACCAACGTTACTAACTTCGTTGAGTCGATCGAGCCTATCGAAACCGCAGATGCTTAAATAGCCGCGTATCACATCGCGACTGCTACCGAAGATACCTCCCCTTCTTGAGAAGGACGAATCCAGTTCCGACGAGGAAAATGAAGAGACTTCGCCCACAGTTGAGCCATCTACGGACTCTCAGGACACTTCCTCCGAGATATTCATGACCGACATCTATGTTCGCAATCTCAAGTCCGAAGTCCGTAAGCGTCGCCCCCTAGCTACTTGTGCGATATCGGAGCCCTCGTTCGTGCGTGGGTCGCAAAGAACTGAACCGCATTCTCAAGCTCTTGGCATTCACAAACGCAAGATTCTTCCGTCAAACAATTCGGTTCGCAGACGCCTACTACCAACTCGGGGATGCATAACTCTCCCGCTACACACGCCACCTGGTGCCCCCAAGATTTCAGCGCTTGGATATTGTGGACGCCGATATCCCTGCTCTGTTGGAATGGATGTAATGGACAGGGAATCACTCACCCCTTGCACCGTTTCGAACGCTTCGTTCATCGTGTACCTCACAAACTTGACGATGGCAGAGTCGTTTTCATGGACGACTGGTACATCCCCATGACGAGATCCCCCTCTAACCATTTGTATGTTCCCATGCCGACTTCGACGGCAATTCACTTTACGCGTACCCAACTCACTCGTCTTCACCCAGTTCTTCCATCCAACAGCAAAGAAGCTTTTCGATCTCATCTCCCGCTCGCGCCCGAAGAAGCTACCCGGAGACGCTCAAGACCTTACAGAGATTTCCCGCCGATGCGATCCGTGCCAACGCATCCAACACGCGCCTACTCGGTTCCGAGTTTCATTTGGCGCCGAAGACGTCAAGTTCAACGAACATATATTTCTCGACATCATGTACATCGATGAAGACCCGGTCCTCCACATCGTCGATCACGGAACAAGGTTCAGTGCTGCCCGCTTCCTTAACAACGTTTCCACTGATCACATTTGCAGAAGATCATCGAATGCTGGGCAACTATATATACTGGACTCCCAAACAAGATCCTCACAGACCAAGGAAACCCTTCAGGCCTAAATTTGTTCATCTCGCCAAGCTCGCTGACGTCGAAGTCAACCGCACTGGAATTGAACCCATTCAAGCCTTGGAATCGGAGAACGCTATCACGACCCTAGGCGCACCACTTTCCGCAAGATCAAGGTTACCAACCCAAATGTTGATAAGGATCTAGCGCTCGCTTGCGCAGTCAAGGCGTTGAACGACACTCTGGGACCTGAAGGCCTCGTACCATCTGCCCTTGTTTTTGGCGAGTTCCCCAACTTTCTACCCCATCCGAACCTCGTTCAACACGTCCTTCTCTTGCGAGTGCCGAAATAGCTGAAATTGCAAGAGCCGAAATGTCCAAACACATGGCTTCCCTCCGTCTCAAACGCGCACTCAAGCATGCTGTGCCTCCAGCCTGCGATCGCGCATATCAGCCTGGAGACAAAGTACTCGTATGGCGTGAAAAGGTCGTCGCAAACCGTATTGAGAATGGCTCGGCCCCTTTACAGTGGAACTCTTTGATGCAGAGAAAAAACTAGTGTACGTTCGTGACGTACAGATTGGCCCCCCAAAGCCGTTCAACATTGCGCAAGTCAAGCCGTATCTGAACCCAGAACTTCTCGCACACACCTTTCTCTGCGATATTGGTACCGGCCTACGCTCATTCGCTCCTCAGCACTTCGACGATGACATCTACGCAGTTGAAATTCTCAATCCCGATGACCCACGAGCCACTGATTATCGTATGACAGAGGCGAAGAAGGCCGAAATCAGAGGTCTTCTCGATAGGGGCACATTCAAGGTTGTCCTCCGCGAAGAAATCCCAAAAGATGCAAACGTCCTCCCCGGAAGATTCATCCTCTCTCTCAAATCAAGTATCGATGGCAAAGTGAAGTACAAAGCACGCTACGTCATCGGTGGCCATCGCGACAAAATGAAGAACATTCTCGTTCACTCTTCGACAACTCTTCAACCGCAGTCCGTTCGTCTTCTCCTTGCACTCGCAACCATATTCGGGTTTGATGTTTGGACTGCCGACATCACACAGGCGTACCTTCAGTCGACAGAACCCCTTGCCCGCGATATTTTCATTGGCAAACCTGCTCCCGAGTTCGAACTGTCTCCTACCCAATGTCTACAACTCCTACGCCCCCTTTATGGCCTTTGCGACGCAGGTGATCTGTGGCACGCCACTATCGATCAACATCACCGCAACGATCTTGAATGACGCCACTACGCATCGACCCAGCCCTCTACTACATCCTCACGAACAACATCCTCACTGGTCTCAGCGGTGCTTACGTCGACGATCTCATCCGCTGCGGTGATTCTGCTTTTCGCAAGATTTCGAACAAGACAAGGAAGAAATTTGAGATGAAACCCGATGAACCACTTCCTACAGAGTTCACCGGTCTTTCGTCGGTCGAGAGACAGATGGATCTCATTACATTGACCAAAGTCACTACCTGCGCAAGTTGGAAGCTCTTCCCCTCGATGCATCCTTTTCCCAATTTCGATCCATGCGCATGCGCCTCGCATGGTTATCAAACTCCAGGCCTGACTGCCTGTTTGAAATATCCCACTTGCCCAAATTACAGAAGACATGTTCTCAAAAGACCGACACTCTCTTATCCGCCGGATAAACAAGGCCATTGCTTATGCAGTAGACAACAGGGTGCGACTCCGAATCGACAAGCTGGATATCAATACCATTCGCATCATCGGCTTCTCAGACTCGTCCTTCGCAAACAACCGCGACCTTTCCTCCCAACTCGGCCACATGGTTTTTCTCGGTGATTCCTCGAGCAATGTTATTCCCCTTTCCTTCAAGTCTTACAAAGCACGCCGCGTCACTCGCTCTGCCATGTCTGGAGAAGTTATCGCATTCAGACATGTTCGACATCGCTATCGCTCTCAGTAAGGAACTCGAGGTCATGCTTGGAAAGCCTATCCCCATTCACCTAATGACGGATAGCAAAAGCTTGTTCGACGTCATATCCAAAGGCTCTCGAACCTCCGAGAAGCGTATGATGCTTGATATTGCCGCTGCCAGAGAAGCATTCCGAGACAAAATCATCACTGATATTGGCTTCGTCCGTTCTCGACATAATGTTGCAGATGGGCTCACGAAACCAATGACTCAAGCCCTCCTCCGCAATGTCATCTCTTCCGGACAGCTCAATATCTCCCCTGAACAATGGATTATTCGCCAACCGCCTGCTGCAGTAACTTGAAGTTTACTTGTCGCGACTAGTACACTTGGAGTTCCATTACCTCCGCATCGCACGTCTTGGAAAGCCCACCACCAAAGCCGCAAGCTCTCGTTGGTCAACCTAACAGCATGAGTTTCCTCGGAGTCTAAGATTACGTTTCTCCTCCCGTCAACCAATACACAATGGTCTGCTCGCTTACTAACAAGTCTTACCATCCACACCCCACTGTCCAATTCTGCTACCCTTTCCACGGATCTCTGGTCACGGGCATGTCTTTAAGTGCAAGTTCATCTTCAGGCGATCCATACACGGCACTATACTCCTCATCCGCCTGAGCGGACCTTCAACTTCGTCAAGTTGGCCAATGCATACCGTGCTTCACACTCCCCTAACACACAAGCAACTCCATTCACCAATGCCGCCGGTACGCAATCTATCAATGTCGACGTAGCGTATGGTCTCTCGATATCCTCACATGGTATTCTTTCAGGCGATCACAAGACTCGCGCGCTCCCGGTCCGCCCGTCACTACTGCTACACCAGGATACTTCCGCAGAACCCCCTTACACCCCTCCAGATCATGTCGGCCATATCTTCCGCAAGTCTCTCTCCCCAAGGTCACAGAAGCAAGGCCAGTCCCTTTCAGTGCGACACACTCCGACAGCGCGAAAAACAGATACCGCCTTCCAAAATCTGGCATGGTTATCGAGTCCTCCTCAATTGGCCAATACGAAGACGCATCAGCCACACCATTCACATCCGCTGTGCCGTACCACCTCCCTCTTTCCAACACGAACGAACCCCTGCGTTCCCCGTTTCCCAACAATACGGCATCCACCTCCCATTCAACTTCCCGCAAAGCAGCACCACTCTTTTCCTCCTCCGTATGTGCTTGAGCGCTTGCCGATTTTCTCTGCACCGCCCGCACTTCCCAAGCCTCTACTTGCTGCCTCATTCCTTCTGCAGGTGGCAAGGCGTCACCCGTAAGCTAGCCGCCACCTTGGAGACAAAGAGGGGGAAGGCAAACGCACTCACGCGACTCCGTATTTATAATGCTTCTGGGTTGCCGGCAGCGTCTCTCGCGACATGCCTGTTATCGTACTTGGCAATTATTTTTTCTAAAGCTCGGTATCTAAGTTTTTTTCTTATTCTGCCACACGGCGCGAATTTGAGAAGCGGGGGGAGTGTCGAAAATACACGATGCACTGTACTCCGAAGGATCAGCTTAGCATGCACAAAGTACACGTGCATTACAGTTTACAGTTGCTTCTCAAGGGCACCCGACGGCCCCGCCGTATGCCTTCGCCCCGTGAGGGTGATACAGTACTAAATTGAAACTTTGCTTCATCGAGTATCTATCGTGTTACTTAGCGCTACACACCCGAGTTCCCTCCCTCATCAACGGAACACAACAGAGAAGTATTATCAACGTTTGACTAAAAGTCCGTTGACCCGCCGAGGCGTCCGCCTTAGCCCTTCTCTTCGTTCCTTCCTCCTTCCCACTTTTATTCCTTAGCGAATATATCCCCGCCGATTGCCGTCGGGTTCGTTAAAAGGCCTTTAATTGACGGTTTTCATGACAGAAATTACCCTAAGAAGCCGGCTCGAGTCCCCAAGCAGACAGGCTGCGTTGGGCATTACGGCCGCGGCAGCGTGCCTCTGAGTAAGTACCGTACGGACCTTACCATATGTCTCCATTGCTCTAACTGCCAAGTTCCGCGCGACGTCGGTTAGCGTCAAGATTTCTCAAGTGTTTTATCGAGAAGTGTTTTCAATCAAACGCGGACATTTTCGAAATCCATAGTAGTAATTTCAGCGACTACGGCATACTGCCCTTTTTTATCTACCTCTAATCTATCTGACTTCCTCCACCGTGGTAAGCGTAATTTTTTTGTTCGTTATCGATTACTGCTATTTTAAACCTTATTCATTTTTACAGCTCAGATTACATTCTACAAGGACCCATACACAAGACCCCGATCCCGTATCGGAAACAGTGTGAATGCACAGAAAAGGCTTTCAAACTCTTAAGTCAAGTGCAGGTGCCTACACGGAGCCCTAAAGAAGACAAAAGCTGTCGGTAAGACCGTCGGAAAAGTTCATCAAGAAGAGATGAACGGCAAATTTCGCAAAATGGTGCCACCAGAATGGAAACTTTCAGATAAAATATTATATTCTTATATAACGGCAACTTGAAGTTGGGGACGCTTACTATTACACAAACCTTCCGAAACAATTCTCTTTACGAACTGGTAGTGTGCAACTGTCAAGGAAAAAGCGAAATACAGTCGATGATTCCGCGTTGCTGTGAATCTCTCTAAATCTCAATCCGAAGTACAATTTTGGCTACCTTTCGGAGTATAATTCCAAAGTTGAATCGAAAACTCAATGAAAATCAGGGAATGGAAGTAGATACATTCGCTTATTTGTTTGATAAATTTATTTGGGCAAACGGAAATACAGAGATTTAAGTAATCGCACTTGTTTGCCAAATGGATAAGTCCCTGGGTTTGTATGAAAGACGGAAGGGTTGACTATGCTTTTATTATGGAAAGTAAAGGGCCACATGGCATGAGACCTTTCGACTACTTTACGTGGATTTTTTCGTTATGATATTTCTTCAATTGTCGAAATTAACAATATTGTTCTGAAAGGAAACAACCTGTAAGCATGCATGTCTGGCAAAATTTTTACTTTTCATTGTTTTGTTTTTCACTTTACCGCTGTATTTAAGAGACAGAAGATCTCTATGGAGTGCGAAATCCCTATGAATATATGTCGAAATATTGTATTTCAAAGTATTTATGGCAAGAGGCCGGTATGAAAGTCTTCGCAGGTACATTTTTTACAGTGACATAATTGTCAATTCCTGGAATTCAACTGTATTTCTACTTATTTCTAAGCACAACCAAATATTAATGTAGCTCCGTAAATAATATAGGGCAGCCAAAAAAATCATAATTTGAAGGGTTTCATTAGCTAATGCTTCTAAAAATCTTTTCATTTGTAAACTTCTTCTAAGAAAAATCGATTCACAAATTACTGCTACATAGCAAAAATTATTATTTTAAAAAAATCATCAAAAGAAGGATACTTGACTTTATGAAGAATCAAAAAGCGTTTCCCACAAAAACTAACTCGAGGGACAAATTGCGACAGCAGTGCTCAATTTTAACCATTTATACAATGTATCAAGTCCAGAGACCGACTAGGCGTGATTTAATCCCAGTATTGAGGAGTTTCGATTAATTTCCGCCTATTCATGAAAAAATTTGGCCTTGAGCTTGTCACCTTTGTTAAACTGCTGGAATTTTTTATGTACTACATGCACAAGCACTACAAACACGCCTTGAAGGGCTTTCAGTCCTGAATTTGTGCAAGCCGGCCCATCTTATTGAATGTTTCAGGTATAAGACCTTCATGAGGGTGTTTATACGAATTTTGGAACTGTCGTGCCGAACATCTTATTGATTAGGGTGATTGAAAACTCCATATGGAAGCAAATTTCCCGTAGAGTGTAGATTTATGCTTAATTATTCTTTATATCACTAAAAAATGCTATATCTGATTTTCTCTTCTCGAAAAAAGCTACCTTAAATGGCCCAATTCTTAATTGGAAACTCAAAAATATCCTTCCCTATCTGTGTACGTCAAATAGTACTAAAATAAGTCATCTGGATCATTCAGATTATATTATTTCATCATAATGCATACCACGGTCCCTACTTCCCATTTCAGCGCATTTAAACGCCCTGTTCTGCTGTAATCTCTTTTTCTGAGTCTCGGTAAAAATAAAATATTTTGACCCAACTTTAATATAAATTTAGCGCTGATGACATAATTTGCCGTGGAGGTCTGACATGAATCGGTAAATAAAGGATACCCGGTTATCAGTGGTAGTTTTTTTCTGCTTTTATTGTCTTCCGTATTATCCTGCACTTGTTTTTCGGATGCAGTTTGCACTAGGTTCCATCCTATTTATTTTTTTTGTATACTTTTTGGTATTCTAGGTAGGAATGGATGGCATTTCTAGATCTTTTAAACGGACGGGTTATTTCACAGATTGAAATAACCTCTTCCTGCCATTCCAGGGTTTTTTACTTCTAATTGATTTTTTGCGAGAGTTATCTTTGTTTGTTGATCTTTTATAGTTAGATTATTTTCGTAAGTTATTTTTTTCTCTCAAATAGGGGGCGTTGTGAAATTTTTGGTTGATATTTGAACCGCTTTGTACTTATTTCTTTTGTTTGTGTCGCCTTATTAGTCTTTTTATGAGACTAACAGGTTGAAATTGGTTAAATAAGGGTTACAGGAAGTATCCACAATAGACATTTTGCGAAGAAGAGCTTTATTTTACTGGGGAAGGTCCTTGAAAAAAGCGTTATCCCAAAAAGTACAGAAATTTTCGCTGTTTAACTCGTTTCAACAGTACATTAATGCACTGTTATATGTACTTAACACCCTACAAAAATGTACATTTGTAATTCCTGTTAATTCAGTTCACTTTAAATTTGGCAAACTTGCTTGATAAATAGTCGGGTAACATCTGAAACGTTTCAAAAACTTAACTTAATCTACAGTACATATGTATATATCGGTTTGTCCTACCGTATTGTGTAGAGGAGAAAGTTATTCATAAAGTAAGCTGGCTTGGAAAGTTTTCCCTTCTCTCTTATTCTTCATGAAGTTTAGATGCTGTAGAGTTTATACACCGCAACATTTTTTTAGTATTAGGGCCACATGTTTCTCAACTCCTAAAACTCCGTATATCTGCTGACAGAACTAAGATTAGAAATATATTAGCAAAATACCTATCGGTTGCGATCCCACAGCACCTTACTAGCCGAGATGAACCGTGCAGGAGAGCAAGTAAATCTAAAGGAGTTTACCTCGGAGTACACGTATGCTGTCGAGGTCCTGTGTGCCTTAACCACACTTTGAGGACAATTCCAGCGAGAGCATCCAGGTGAAATCTTGATTTCACGAGAGCCCGTTTTTGGCCCCATGTTTTGTGCAAAGTTTCACCGAATTATTAGCCATCCAAAAACGCAGGTGCACAGCAACAAAGATTAAACATAATAATAATCCACCAGAAAAAGGCAGTTTGATGAGAAAGGGAGAGTGCCAGAGGGGGAGAAAATAAATGTCAGAGCTAGCAACCTTATGCCGTATCAAGTGTTAGATCCTTAGAAGACTTTCAAGATTTAATACTCTGAAAAAGGTGATCTATCAGATCGTAAGGCTTTCCCGGGAATTCGCTCGCTACTATCTGAAATATATTCATCAGAGACGCATCTTCGTACTGTTAAATGAACTTTAGACTATCTCTCGTATCTTCACTGACCCAAAAATTAGCAGAAGCATTTTTCGGGACTTTTATTGGTTTATGAGCTTTAGTACAACCTATGCAATGTATCGTAGTATTCAATAAGGACCCGAAATTTGAAGCGCACTTCGATATATGCCTTCCTTCTCCTTGAATATGCCTATTTTTCGGAGGAACGTTGGCATCTCCTCAAGCCACCCTAATAATACATGATGATGATATCTTCAAATATTCTCCGAAACCCTTCGTTTGATACCTTGCTACCTTTGCACGCTGGAGCATCGTTTCCCTTGAACTAAAACTTTACGAACTGTTTTCTGCTTCGAGGATATTTACGCAATAATAATTGCAACTGGCAGTATTTTCTTTTTGTGGGTTCCTTTGAATTGAAAACTAGGGTCCTGCAGAGATTCTTTATAGTTTGTGCTGCGATGTTCTGATTTATGTTAATTGCCGAAAGGCGTTTGAAGCTTGGACTTTCCAAACTGATAAAAATGTCGCTCTGCATTCTTATACTCAACATCTTGCAGATTGAGATCAATATAACTACTTGACGTGCTAGAATACCTCGCTTTAATGATGACAGTCAGAATATCAAGGGTTTTAATTCCTTCCATTGATAAACTTACTTGTCTATAGCTTAAATTTTTCTATCTGGCTTAATACAATGATTTTATTTATTGCAAATTCATATATACATCCTTGACTAGCCTATATTAAAATTATGTATACAAATCTAACCACCACGACCAATCCAGTATTGAACTTCGACGTGAATATCAACTTCTACCTGTATGACTCCTTTCTTGCAACAATTTTGACAATAGCCAAGTTTATACGTTCGATTGCTCCTATTCACACTCTTCTCCATCTTATTTTACCTATAATTTGTTCTAATGTGATTTACACTCACCCTTAGGGTACTTAACTTTGGTTTATTTACTGCTGAATTTCTTTTACTTTCGAGTGTTGTCTGGTTTAGCACCCTTGGCGCCACTTTTTCTCATAATAGGGTTATTTAAAAGGTTCTGGAAATTTTCGGATCACGTCCCGTTATTAACAGCCTGTGGGCTAATTAAAGCGTTAATTAAAGCGTTCACTCCTAATGCATCACTCCAGCTCTACTGTCCGAAAATCATTTTGCCACTGGGGAGGTGGGCTATTCAATACTGGTGCGTTTATGGAGAGACAACAATAGTGAGGTCCCTGTGGGTCATGGTTTTTGTGTTGGTTTTCTAATTGTAAATCAATACTTAGTTATTCCACCGGAACACATACGCACTTCTTATTAATCTACATTCGCGAAGTTATTTCACTGAGAAGGATGGATTTGCGTAATTATCAAGCTATTGTGACTGATTTCTACGTAAAAGATCGAGGAACATTGTTACATCGTACGTAACATTGATTGATTGATATGTTTACAGTTTGTTTTTTTTACCTGAATTCTAAATTTATGCCCCTGAAGTATTGTTACAATTCGTAGTCCGTTCTTCGAAATATAAAGACGAAATTAACTTTTATTGCATTCATTAGTCATGAAGTAGCAGCTACGTCTACTTTCTTCTGGAACCAAATCGTATCAATTCCAAGGAATAGTTTTTGGCGTTTCATTCCATCATTTTTTCATCAAAATGAAGCCTCGTAATTAAACATTTTGGTGCACCAAATATTTGCATCTTCGGAATATTTCGGTCAATGAATATTTAATAACAATTTTCTCCTTTTTCACTTTTCAAACTGTACTGAACAGGTTTATTTCGGATTCACTCTGAAAACGGTATAAATCTTTCTCAGCGTTGAACATTTGAAATGTGATATCTTTTATTTACTGATTGGTAAAAATGGCAGATGTAAATGTTGCAGATGCGCACAGGCAAGGGAAAACTTTATCGTTTTTCTGCGAAATTAGCGTGCTTAATGTATTCAATTAATATAAGGAGTACAGCATAATCATTAGAAAGTTTGAACACTACTCTCAAAATAATATCTCCGATAAGTGCTACTTCTTCGCGTATCAAAAGTTTGTGTTCCAATATTTACGTGCTCATTTGCTCATTTTCCAAATAATTATATCCATACTTTTCGATAATTAAAAATTTCAAAAAAATGATGGAAAGTCTCTAACACACTGTTCTGTGCATAGCTGGCTTGTAAAACAAAGCAATTTAATATAAAATGACTGTTTCACTCCCCTAATATATCTTCTTAGAGTTTTGAACCGCAAATTATTAGTATCGGCACTGATTTAAATCTTCAAACTTCTGAAACATCCGATAACTGCTCCTTTATCATACTTAGACAATCTGTCCATTTCTCGTTCCTTTATAACATCCCCTTTGAAAATCACTAGAGGCGACTACATATAGCTAGCCATGTTGTAATCTTTCCTTATTTATAAGTTATTATTTTCCAAGTTACATCAAACGTTACATTAAAAACGACATCAATGGGAGAGAACTCCACGTTCTCTTTATTGGAGGTTTTCGCTTAGCATTAGTCTATCTTTAGAAGTGCTAACCGTGGGCTGCGTCAATTGTTTAAGGGAAATCATTAGTAGGGCACAGCTTTGGCACTGCTCGCCATTAGTTCCATTGTAAATACAGCAGGGCGTGAAAAATTCCATTCCATTCACAAATGAATTCCCTTCAATACTACAGACTACAGAAAAATATAATATTTCTGAAACCTCTTTATTTTTGGTTCCATTTTTACTTTACTTGTTATTTTTTATGACTATATATACCTAGAATCTTAGTCCCCTTCGACTAAAATATACCTACTTTAATCGTTAACTATTTATCGCTGGACAATTGTATTGTAATTACTTCTCAGGATCACAGCTATGAGAATACAGCTGTATTCTTTCCCTACCAACGTGGCTTCATTTGCGGTACTGGAACGCTTTGCTTTGATATAAAATTTTCCCGTAACTTTCAAAAAGCTTCCGGTTGAACCCTCTGGGATTCAACTGGCGGTGGACAAAAGTAGTGAGAATACAATGATATCGTACTAAATGTTTACAAAAACCTTCGAGTTACAAACCCACAAATTCATATTGAAGCGGGATCATTGGGAAACAGGGCATTTTAATTAATATATAACACATCAAAGAGCCATGATACGCTGACTACTGTAACTGTATCAAAATTTCATCTCGAACCTTCTATTTGTTTTTTTCGAAGTTCTATTACTGTAATGTTTTTGGTAATTTTGGTTAATAGTAATGTTCTCAGTTTACGTAATTGCATGGCTAAATTTTTCATTTCACAGAATTCGTCATTTCATACTCGCGGACTCAACATAATGATAGCTAGCTTTCAATTTCGCTCTTCTTATTTCAAAAAATTAAGTTTTCCGACACCCAAAAAGTCGGAAGTAGTATTTTTTTATATCTCGTATACTTTGTTCGCTCTCAGTGGAAACACTAGCACTTAGTTCCCCTCCCCCACGCACTCTAATTTCACTAAAAACCACTTAGTCAACTGATTTTACATAGTTATCTTTGCTAATCCGCGGTTAACCGAGTCCCGCAATAGCTAGGAAAGTCTCAGAGGTACTCTAATTGATTTACCGAATTTCAAAGTTCACTTCTGCGCAACTTTAAACTCCTTTCGAGGTGAAACTCCTCTGGCTGTTCTTAACAATACATGCTTTGTTACTATATAGTACAAGAATGAAAGAACTTCTGCGAATTCATCGAGCCCGAAATTCTTATCTATACTGAGATGCTCCAAAAAAAATTAACCTTAGTAAGCCAGTTTTGAAATGTAGGGAACCATCTGCAGCCGAAGAAACAACATTATCCAGTTATAAATTGATTTTTATGGAATTAATGTTATTGGCTCAGAATTAGTTGTAGAACCACTCTTCATCCCACTTTACGCAACCAGAATCTGCAAAATGCCCGTTATTTCCATGTTGGGATTTACAAACGCTTCAAATTCTGCTGCTTCTTGTCTTATTCGTAAATGATTCTGAACAGAATCCACATATTACGGGAAACGATTTCAACATCAATGTCTTAAAGAATTGAAATTTACACATGATATTCAAACGTCCGTTAGACTGAAAAGAAAGAAACGAGCAAGAAGTCAAACCCGGATGAAAGCAAGTTTTTAAAAGCATCTGAAAGACAGCTCAATAGGCTCCAAAGTAGTTTTATTGGTGCTAAAACGTTTCTATAGATAACTCTGCAGAACGTGATCTCCGATATCAGAGTGTAATTTTTAATTAAAGGCAGTCGTGCTCTCCATGAGATTCAAAAAATTGCTCCATCTCTTTTATATCGTGTTTGTCATAATAAATACTTAAGTGATAAGTATGTGAAATACTTACCTTTCCGGACGAAAACCAAGGTACACCGTTCGATGGCCAAAAAGAGAACTTTTAGCGGATCAAATCTTCGAATTTCGAGATATTCATTTCTATTGACTCGTACAGCTCCAATCAGTATCAGATCTAAAATTTTCGAAAGAGATAACTGTAGTGACGGAGTGCCAATGTGTTGCGGATAATAGGAAAGAACAACATCTATGATGTCTTTACATAGAGGAACATGGATACTTTTCGAAAACTTAATGAAACATTTGCTCATGGATTCCCCTCCCCGACTTGGATTTAATTTATGAATCCGAGAAATTTATATGAAAATGGCATGTAAAGACGAGATTCAGAAATAACGTTCGAAACCCCCAAGCAAACGCACCATATGCCCTCATAGTAGCCACTCCAACCTGTTAAATAACACGGGCCCCGAGCAGGTGCTCTTTTTTCCATTTTATAATATTTAATTGCCTGTATTCAACCCTGAAAGCTGGTCACATGGACAAATGTCTTTTCAGATGCCATTTAACCGGTGCTTTCTTCAATTTGTGTGCAGTTTGTAATAGCACCGAAGAATTTGGTGGTTCTTTTCATGTATAATAAATTATTAGACACGGAATAGTTGTAACCACTTACCCAAGATTGAAACCTTTCATTTGTATTCATAACCAATATAATTATAATATTCTCTTCATTTTAATATTTCAACTTTATTCTTAAGTTGAGCAAGTGTCCAAAGTTCGAGGCCTTCAAATCTCTTCATTGTATCCATTGAATTGCCTCATAAGAATTATATTAAGTTCCAAGGTTTTCTGCTGACTATATGGATGTAAATCTCTGCAAATGATGGTAATAACGGAGTAAACGCTCTTGCTCTATCAAGTCACTATCCACCGTAACTGTTGTTAGGGTTTAGGCGTTTTGCACTGAGAGATATGACATCCGATGTGATATTCGAATTTTTCATTTTAAAAGCAGGTAAGAGCATACTATTTTCATCCAAATCTGACAAGGAAGGAGAAATGGATATTCAGAACTCGTGATGTACTACTTTCTATATTTTCTTGTTTCGATAAGTGGGATAAGTAACAGATATATTTCTAAGAAATATCCCGAGTAAGAAATCGATCACTACTATACAGCAGAGTTCATGAACATATATACATTGCGGGCAATTATATTTGGAGTGAACTATCTACAGTGATGATTCGATATAAGAACAAGCAACGGAGAGGCATCCCATATTCTTATATAGACAATATTCTTATGTGGAAAGATGAGGTTCAATGGTACCTTACTGGGTTGTAGCGAATCCATATGTTGTGTTTACTTAAAGAATGAATCTACCATTACTTGTCGTTTGCTTCTACCAATCCGCGCGGCTATATCGCGCTTCAATCAGCGGGGACAACACAAAGCGCCGAAATTGGGAGCATCTTGGGCCTCAATTACTCGCGTTGCTACAGAAAGGGCTTCTAACTGCTCTTTCTTAGGTTGTAGCACCTCTTGCTCGCCATGTGGTTCATCTGTGTCAGCTCACCCGTATCCTCACGAATTTCCCAAACTATATCCTTTGCCATACTGGCGACAGTAGGCTCATGGTAGCAGTCCACATCATCACAATTCAGCAAACTGTTAATCGAAATCCTGGAGCGAGGAGAAAAAATCTGATTAACTACCTCCTCAAGCTCACGCTCCTCTCCAACTGCATATTGGTTGATGTAATGCTCTACATCATCTACGATAGATCCAAACAAACCGGTCGCGTCCCAACATTTTGAGAGGATGGAGGCTGGAATAGAATCCCATACATCACGAATAAATTTCATCGCTAAAAGTTTGATCAATCTTTAAATGTTTTCTGCGCCATCATCCAAAGCATCAAGGACCCTTTCGTAGTGAAGCTTTCGATAGCGTGTTTTTAAAGTAGAATTTATACTAACATCCATCGGCTGAAGTTCTGACGTCGTAACCCGCAACATGTGGTCAAAAGTACACATTTTGTGCTCTAGGGAGTAAACGGAATGCCCTATGGACATTCTTATATCGGTTAAAGATACAAGGACTCCAAAACGTACCAAAATCGCACTTACCGAATTTGGAAATGCTTTTTGCATCCTTGCAAAAGAAAAATACTTGTATTGGACATTCTTATAGAAAGAAAACACTGTACTTCGTCTTTTTTGACAAATTCTTATAAATAATCGTTTTGGCAACATCTAACGGCAATTATTGCAATAAGCGTGGCACTGAAAACGTGTCGTTCAATAATTCAAGATTCACTGTGTTCATTTACTTCATCTAATAATTTAGTTCTGGTAATTTTAATTGGACCTATGTTAGGCTCAGTTAAAAGTATGACATGTTAACTGGGCCGCCTTATTTTTTTCACGGTTTCATCCCAGCTTTTTAGAATTTAATATACAAAAGGCCAAGTATTATCGCAGGCCACGACTACGCCGACTTGGAAAGTATGGTGACTTATGCTCTTCCTGCTAAGTGGCTGTATCTGTGTAGTTCGCGCGGTACTTGATTAGTTATTTATCTACAGCTATTGATTTATTGCCTTCCAAACAGCACCATAGGGCATTCTCCTCCGCCTGATGGGGGCTATTGGAGAGGAGAAAAGAACGTTAACGGGAAAGCAGCTCAATCGGAAAACATCTTCTACCCTTCTTATCTTACGTTTACCGCAACTGGCCTAATAAACGAACAAAAACATGGTATTTCAACCACATACTTGTGTATCATAATGTTTCTCTAACTTTTCTACCTGCTCACACGCCTTCCTTCCCCCCCTCTCGCTGACACCGTTTCAAATCAAAAGGAATGGGCATTGATTTACATTCAAATGGAAAACGCTGCGATTTCTCCTTCCCATAGAACAATTTGGCATTCGTGAGTGGTAACGAACATGACAGTAACATGGGTTTACTGTACCCGACATGCTACTCTGTACCTTTGACTGCCCGCTCTGCTTTGGGATAGACAGTAAATTTGTGATTTTTGTCTAATTGGCTTCGCTCTCCATCGAAGTATAACAGAGTTTATTCTCACTTCTATTACTTTTCCACCACATTTCCCAACCGATGTGAATTGCGCCAACACTTCTGAAATTTCAGAGTCACTGATGCTGTTCGCGAAAATTCAAGGGTTAGAGAAGTAAAAAAGCAGACGAGCGGCGTTAGTGGCAAGTCTGAAAAAAAACGGTATATGTTTTGCTATTGTACACGAGTTGAGTAGCTTGAAATAAAATTATTGATGATGATTTTTACTTCAATAGCCAAGGCTGTTAGGCCTTTCATATGCAGTAGATGATGTTGTCTATCTCTAGCAAATCTACTAACTACTAGCTAAATTCCCTAGCGGATAGTCCTGCGGATGGTCCTAGTGACCCTTACTCTACAACGGTCTTAACAGGCATCGCTAGCAGTACAAAAGAATAGATAAAATATAGATTACGTAGGATAAAATAGTAGTAAGGGCAGGGCAAATATATACACTACAGGACTGTAAATAGTACACAAATAAATTTAAAGTACCTTATATTTCGACAGATACTTCGCAAAAGTTTTTCATATTCACAAGGCAGCTGTTTTTTAGAGCCATAAAACAAGAGCTCCCTCTATCCCCCGCTCTGCAATTCGGTAGACATCCGTTATCTATGTTAATCGGGCCAGATTTAGTCTTTCCTGGAGAGGCTCAAATCTCAGATGCCAGATTTGCATCTACTGAGCAAACTGGTCACATCAGAAAAGTTCCGCTTCATCTTAAATATAATCACATCAAAGCAAATCCTTTGATGTACAGAAAATCAAGCAATAGCAATCAAACAAACTCGTATAACTTATCGACTACGCGTGGGTACGCAACGTAGAGTGATCAATTGACGATTACCCTGTAGTAACTAGACCTTCTGTCTAACATTTACAATCCTTATTCGTAAAGGGGTGAGATTTATGGTTCGTAGGTCCTAGCTTGAGAGTCTCTAATTGTCCATATAGCATTTTTTTGTGTGACATGGATGTCTTTTTGTTAAACTGTCTGCGATATTTTCCCTTCCAAAGATACTCTCAGAAAATTCATCGTGCTCAACACGCTCGAAAGAGTCACTTACCTGCTTCATGGCCTGCCTGAGTCAATGCTATATTCCTTCGTGCTACTTTGTCAGTGTACCTAATATTAACTTGCTACCCATGTTCATAACGTACGTTATGGTCTCATAATGTGTTATTCACCGTATTTACTGCTGCAAATTTCATCCTGTATCCTTAATTTTAGCACCCACGATATTTTCAACACCATAAGAGGAGTGACGGAGTCTCACCCGACCGTTGGAGTAGGTGCGGACGGAAGTCCGCACCTACTCCAACGGGTCGGGTGAACACATCTGGATTCATCTATGCCTCTAAATCATATCCAAATTATTATGCCAGTCTGCCCAATACATTTTCCTCGGATTGGTGTAGAACGATGTTTCAGGGATCGAGAGACCTTCAAATTCTAAGAATACATTCCTTAATGTCTACAGTAAAATTATTAGTGTCAATGAGAGCAATCTATTCGGTGCGTTGTTTACAGAAATAATTTCCTGACTTTTAAACTAATTTGTCCGTACAGTAGAGTTATTCAGTACTGTGGAGCATCTTATTAAATTTATTGTCTTGGCGTTGAGCGGTTTGGTATTTAATTAAATCTAGTAGTTAAATTTTATCTCAATCAGATATCGGAGTGGTAAGAGCAAAAACTTTATCTCTGAAAGACTACGGGTTCAGGTCTCGGGACTATCCCAGCAACAAGCAAAACTTTAAATAAAATGCTTTTGATTGAACTTAGGGTACCCTAGTCTACTATTTGATCGGTCTTATCCTCCTAATATTATAAAAGAGACCTTTTAAGGAAAAACTGTGCATTTCTCTGATATTCAGTCTTATTTGAATCCAGAAGGTTATTTATACTTCTTTTCTCGCCCCTTTTATGCTCTATATGGCATTTTTATTATACTCATTCCTGTCAATGAACCAAGTTTTGACAAATTCCCAGTAGTTGCAGGTTCTGTCTCCCTTTTTTCGCCGTAAGAACCATTCAAATTAATCATAATTCTCTGCTATCTGGCCAACAGATATGTTCCTGTTTTGGTCTCGGACTTTACCTGGAGTAAGAAAGAACAAATATCGTACAGGGAAAAATATGGAGAATCATGTTGTACGTAATATATTGCCTCTTTTAAACATGCGTTGATCTCCTATATTATTTTTATCCTCGAAATTATTTGCCTCCATTTCTGTGACTATATTGGAAAGCCTATCTTGCCCAATTTGTTACCTGACCAGTTATGAGTTTGCAGTCCTTCATGTCAGTGGAACTGGAAAAAGCAAAAAATTCATAGTTTAAGGGCTTAAATTTGCATTATGGCGCATTCTTACAGCGAAATTTTTATTGTATATTTCATCCGATGATTGGGTCTGGTTTACGTACGCCAAGACGGCCGTGTTACAGATAAAAGTACATACTGGTGTTTTTCGTCATTTATGTGTTAAAATAATATATTAAAGTGAAAAAAGTGGTATACCTAAGGGTAATTTAGCTAATAAATTCTATTTTAATGGCTTTAATAATGTTATAAATCATTTGGTCATTACTTCCTTTTGTTCAATTGCCTTTAATGTGAGTTTTATAGGATTTCAGGTCTTTTTAAATAGCTCATAGGACTGAAAATCACAAAGGAGAAATTTAACGTGTCTAGGGCCGTTAATATCGCCTCTAATCTCCGAATAACTTGAGCGAGGACATAAATAAAGTCCATCCATCTTCCCAATGTGTCACAATGCGCAACTTCAATCGTATTGGTTCTGATTAATCTGGGTTTTCGTTACAAAGAAGCACTTGAGAAGTTTTCTATCTGATCACATTGTTCCATGAATGATGATTTGCTCTGCTCTGGGATGAATATTTGGTGCTTTAAGCATATTTTTGTGTATTAAGTGACCAGAAGAATCTGAGTTGGGAGCATCGTTATAATCGATTATGAAGTAATATACAGGAAACGTATACAGAACCAATCTATTGGTATTCTAGTGGAATACAATTTTTAACATTACCCTTTTCCTCCCCTGTACACAGCTTTGCTGTTTCCTAAATCATTTCGAAGTGCATTTTCTTAGCTCTTAACTGGTTCCCAGATTTCTCCACAGATGTGAGTTGAGGCAATTAGTCTGCAATTGCAGACTCACCGATACATAGCAAAGCATTCTAAATTCCCAAGTCACCTTTTCATTTACAAACTCCCTAATCCGAGTCCCGATTATCCCCTACTCCCCATTTCAATGCCGACCCAGCTTCCGTGACCGATCTAACGCCCGATGCCTTCGGTTCTGAAACTATCGTTGCCGCATCTGCTCCCGTTCCTTCCGTCGCTTCGAGCGCTGTTCCTGGTCTTCCGGAAGACGCCTCTTCGACTCCTCCCGAATTCTTTACTACTAATAACAGGAGTGAGACGGACGGTAAAATCAAATTAAAAAGACGGAAAAAATCAAGACCAGGAGCTCTTAACTATTCACAAGTTGACATTAAGGCACTGCCTAAGATTGTTGAGGAATTGGAACCTGTTGGAGTTAGTCAATAGGCGATCTTTGCCAACCGATTTGGAGCTGAGCGGATGAAAAAAATCGTCCTGTTAGAGACCAGGAATCGCCGAATAAAAAATTTGGCATATTGTGAATGTTGAGAAAAAACAGGAGACCCGTCTTGTCCCACCACCGTACGCTGCGCTAAGCACATGGCGAGAAAAATCAGAATATTTGTGCTACTAGAGTTTTGGGAAGCGGACATGTCGCTGAAGAAACGGTAAACTGGGAAGAATTGGACAGCCTTGCTGAGAGTAGAAGATGAGAGACTGAAGACTCTAAGCCAGTAGAAACAAGGCAAACCAAGAGAAGACTGTGATATACGGGTAGATCGACGCCACCCAAGAGATCGACCAGGGCCGAAACCGATACTTCTGCGAGTGTCCGAAGAGTGACGGAACATATGTATGCTATTTCGCGTGCAATGACGGCTGTACAAGGCCTTCTATTGAGTCAGGAAGATATATAAATTTTGTGCAGGAAGAGTTGCAAGACATCCCTCGCTCTAACAACGAATTACTGAAAAGATGACCGAAATGATGGACAGGTTATCGCAGAATTTTTTCTTGTGCTTTCAACGCCTTTTGTGAACCCCTCAAAGTAAGCATTTTGAATGTCTTTATCAGTCTCATCCGTACAGGAAATGCGGAAACCATCCGTGACAGTGAAACCACTCTTTTAAGTATTGCCCGTTAACTGTATTGTTTTCCAGTAATAACGCATATTGCTCCATTCTTCGAAATTAGGCCGTCTTATTTTAAACAATGGAGTTCCTTTGTCGCAAGCCACCCGTTTTAGAACCTGCAGTCCTTAAAAAAGCCATAACAAATTGTACTACCAGTAACCAAAAAATTGGGCATCGGCTGTACAATGTCGCCTTACTCTTAAGATACCACAAATTCATACTCAATAGATCAACCACCCTGAGTGACGGTCTTCTCCCTCTCTTTTGATGCCCTTTTTGGAACAGATTCCCAAAGTTGTAACCGCTCCTCTTCTCTTCGAATGGTGGTAGGAAAACTTCTAACACAAGCCATTTTATAAAAATTGTTAAGACGTGGAAATCATCGCTTACACTGCATGATAATATTTGATTCCATGGAGTTTGTTTGTCATTATGAACTGGACAGATTGTGCAGCTCGTCTGCACTTGTCTGGTTTAGGATATCGCTTGTTTTGGGGAGACATTTTCTGCAAAAAAAAATACACAGCGCAAGAAGAACGACAGTATTTGAGGTTACGAAAGCCACTAATGCGGCTCCATAGCGCCCAAGTATTCTTGAAAACATCCCAGAGCTTTTTCACTTGTATCATCTTACACCCTTCACGTGATAAGACCCTGTCATTTCGCGAGCGTTTGGAGAACTGGCTCGACCCCTGAAGTGTC
Source organism: Kappaphycus alvarezii (assembly GCA_002205965.3). NCBI lineage: Eukaryota > Rhodophyta > Florideophyceae > Gigartinales > Solieriaceae > Kappaphycus > Kappaphycus alvarezii. Next base: position 174,635 of record NADL03000758.1, read on the forward strand.
GAATTGAATCTTAAAATCTGACGGCGTTCCGCCAAACTTTTCGGATATTTATTGGCTTAAGTTTGGCGATCTGTCGAATTGGTTTTTTGGGGTGCGCCCAGTCTAGGTGTTTTAAGTATGTACTCATATGAGTACAAATTTACTCCGGACACGAGTTCTTTCTGTTATGCAAGGGGCCTCATGTTGTAGTGAACATTTATTTGTCTCCTTACTAAAAGCCGTTAAAATGGTTCAGATAACTGCTTGGAATTGAGTTCCATTCTTGCGCAGAGGGAATGCCAATCTTCTCTGATACTGTTATCGTTTGATATATGAGGCTCCGATGAGACAATTTGGTGCCAGCGCAGCGTCAATTAAAGTTAAGGAGGATTATTCAGATATTTTTGTGGTTTTAATTTAGTACAAAATTCCACTGAAGCCACAAAAGTTTTTTTACAGTAGCCTAACTTTGCACTTCTCTGTACTATAGTTGTGCATGTAGTGCCGAGGGGCTACAAGAAGTCTATAAAAGGGCTTGTGTACCGAGTAGTGTAGGAAGCCCATAAAAGAGTAGTCAGCCATCAGACAGAAGAAGAAAATACTTGATCAGCCGCAATAAGGGGAATTAAGCCTGTTGAGCACAACCTTAAGTAGTTTTTTCAGGCATTGCAGGCCCGGTTTGTGGGTATTGCAGCAGAAATTCACCAGTAACCTTGTTTTTATACTACACTTTCATCTACAAACACTCAGGTACCAGCGATCTAACTTTGTTGGACGAAGGCGGAGAGTACTGCAAGGGAACAATGATATCTGCGTTTGCACCTGCCCAGCAGGGGACAGACGGGAAAGAGGCGAGGTGAATGGGCAGCAAGACCCCCGACTTGATTCACCTTGACTACCCTCGGTAGTGTATAGTTTTTATTGCTTACCGATTAAATACCCAAAATCACTCGGCAGACTGAAAAAGCCGCGGCGTGGAAAACATAAAATATGATTTGGCGCACCGGTCAGCAACTCATCACACTTAGGACACCCGGCCATGACACAAAATGTCGCACAACTTTGCGAAAGCCTTTGAAGCCCTGTGCTCGCCTTAGCACTTGCCCAGTAGACAGTGCATGCAGTGCTGCATGGGTTACTGTGATGGGAGAGATTAGACCAGTAATCTCTCCTTCCCGGAGGTGAACTCCGAGTACTTGTTTTTTTTTATTGACTCTGAGAAATCCTTTTGATCTCATTGTCGACACCTCTTTGTGAAATAATGTTTGAATGCGCGGTAGCAACTCTTTTACTAAAGGTAGCCCGTTGGGTGGCGATCCCCATGACGAGAGAGGAGAGACAACCTCGACACGGCCTACGAGGATTCCGCACGGAGCCCTTCCCTCTCTATTGTTCTGCTATCCTATCCTTCTTTACTTTATCTCCTTCCTTTCTATTCTGCCCATTTCTAGAGCTTCCACCGTCTACTGTCGAACACGTTCTATAAGCTACAGCCTAGGGGGCTCTGGGCCTCTGTTGGTGATAGCTCCAGCTCGTTACCTTGGATCGCGAGCTCCCCGAGGCCGAGGTCCCTTGATGTATGTCGGTGGTTGATGGGTCTGTGTGTTTCAGTTGAATCTTGTCTGATTATGTTGTACCTGGACCAAACGGATAATCACCGCTATTTATTGACTACCAGTCACTAAGGCGAAAACTACCAAATATACGACTCAAAGAGAGTCGGCATCGACATCAGTCGGAGAGCTGCATTTATAATTAAACTGCAGACAGGTTGCATTCGTTGCAACCAAACTAAACAAAGGGGGAAAAAGGTTGTGTTCTTTAATGTTTGAAATATGTGGGCGACTGTGTCCCAGTATATTCCGTTAGACAGCTGATATTCGTACTGATATCCATGCTGTAACCTTCTCTGAAGTAGCTGCTCAAGACCAGCCATCAAGCATTCTGTGTTGGACATTACAGCAGTTGCAGCGTGCCCTTGAGAGAGCACTGCTCGAACCCTTCTGTAGGTCTCTATCGCCCTCACAGCAACAAATGAACATCCCAATTAACGTATTGACCCTGGATAGGTGACCGTCCCGTTTAACGCGAATCTACACAAACAAAGGAACACGTAGCCCTGTTCACGGTCCGGTAACGGCCCGATATGATTAAAAAAGGCCCCTACTGGCCTAAAGTGCATAAATTTCAGAAAAATTGAGACTAAACCTCCTGTTTTTCGTACAGCAGCGGACCGGACTGTGCAAGGAGCAAGTTGAACAACTCGTTTCCTACGAAAGACAGGACGTTAGGGCTCGAAGTGTACACTGGACCGAACCATTTCCCCCTCATTGCAGGACCGAACCGTAGTACGAAGGAAGTGTAACATTTCGTGACATCCGTAATAGTGTGCGGGGATATGCAAACTTTGCAAACTTTACACACAACCGTACATTGATCGTAAAATTCACGCTCTTCCTGTTCCCGAACTGCTAGGCACATTGTCAAGAAATCCTAAGGATCTACTCCCATCTGTCTTTCCGCTTCCCACTTCTGGCACTCTCTATAGATCATCTTCATGTCTGCCACTAGACTCCTTCTAATCCCCCTCACCAAGCCCCCGCCGTTCGTTTCCTCTGCACAGCAGGTACAAGCAGCACCACTATAGTTAACACTCTTTTTCATTTCGGATGTTCCCCAGCCCCCCTTTATCCCACTCTTCCTCTTCTTTTTCACCTTCCGGAACGTCTCCCTTATATGTTCTCAACCTGAATACTGTCGTTCGTTCATTTCGTATTCCCGTAGCTTATTTCTTCATCATAAAATTTTTGCACGGAGCTCTGTAATCTGAATAACTAACAACAAGTGCAAATAAACAGACCATGATGCGTATATTTGCAATGTACCGTTCAGCTCTCGTTCCCACGATCAGTTCCCCCTAACTACCTTTGTAAATCATTCCAACTCCATTTTATGTCGTTTTGATTGCCTCCATTCCCTGCCGTGCTACAATTCATGCCAAACACCCCCCGTCCTGCAAACTCCCAACGTGGCCCACAGATTCATTTTTTTCTGTATTAACTAAGTCTTTTTCTTTTCCCTAAAGTATTTTCTTCACTATACTTTTCATTTTTTAATTTAGCAGTTTTATTCGCAGCCATTATATGGTAATTTATCCTCCACAAGCGCCTTCAATCCTATTCGCTTTTATTTACTGCTGCCTGGCATTCAGTTTTGAGTTCGACAAACGTCTGATTTATTGTTTCGCCAAAGTTTTTACTTTCCCGTCCTAGAGTTCAATATCCTTCTCTCCATCCCAAGTATTATATCTTTATGAGATGCAGCGGGACACGTATGGGTGCAAGTTCCAAATCGAATCCCTATAAATGGGGTAGCATATACTATTTATGCCTCTGTCTTCTTCTCTTTTGACTCTTCGGGCAAGAGTACTTCCTCTGAGAAGTTGGATTCGTTTTTAAGTTACTTAGCTCATTGAAGTACTCAGTAAGCACTAGAAAACCCCACACTGGGATCTCTCTCGGCGGAGAGTTGATCATTTTCTTTCTGCAGTTGTAGTACACTTTCAACGCTTTCTTTTGCTGGTGTCGGGTTCTATTTCGCACATTTTGCTAGAATAAAGGTCCGGGTATTCTATAAACTCAGAAAAAGTTCTGTGATGACCGTTTGACTATTATGAAACGATGCAAGCAACGGCGGCTTTGAGAAAAACTGCGTATCACCATAAAACTTTTTCGACATAGTGACCGATGGACCTTCATTTTTCTCCACAACGCCCGCCAATATATCGCAGTACTTTCTCAAATACTCTTTATCCTGCCACAAAGGCTGTAAGTCCAACAAACCCAGCACAACTTATCTCCCAAAACGCAAAACGTAGATCCTTACCAAGGCAGCACATATTGGGATTTAGATACTACATAGAAGTGCTGCAATGCCATAATCTATGTACGTTAAGAGAAATTCTAGTCAATTGACTTCATCTACTAGACTCCAGTGAGCCAGAACTCTTTAATCTTCTTCGTAAGGCAGACTCAACTTTGGATCCTTCCTCATGGGCAACTGCAGTATTATGATTGTTAGAGGATGTCTGTGTTGAGCATGAATATTGGTTTAATCCCCCTCTCACTCCGCAGGTGATAGGGTGGGGTAGATATTGATCCGGCTCTACATGAGATGACCAATGTGGGAGTTGAGTTGTTAATATTCAAGGGGGAAAACAGTACTTAATGCAACCTAGCAGATCAACTACAAGAGCCCTATGAGTTCCTCACATAACTCCAGAATTCGATACCACGATCGAAGTAAAATGGATGTAGTGATGGATTAGTCAATAAGCTACCCCTCCTTGCAGAAAAATTACTTCTAGCTTGTGAAAATATAGATTCTCTAGGAACTGACGTTACGTGTATTGCCAATATTTCCATTGCAAGTTGAGCAATGTTTGGAAACTTTTCTCATTAGTTTGCCACCACTGCAGAACATCGATGTGACGGTCTCCAGTTGCAGTTGCCAAAAATCGTGCAGTCTCATCGAAGGGACCCCAATTGGCCCTCGCTCTTGTTCCAGAACTAGACTCATTAGGGACTTGAATGGACGGGTACTAGAAACCGGACTTTCAGCAGGCTGCCCTACTTCAGAGCCAGAAGCAAGATTCCCCTCACTATTTTGCTGCTCTGCTGCACAAATGCTGCCTAAGCACATGATAGTTGTCTAAGCATCATTTTCAAATCGCGGGTCTAGATCTCGCCAGATTCGCGACCCTTGAGAGAACACTGGGCCTTTACTTCTCTAGCTTTGCGAGCATGATGCTTGCAATGGGTTGCAACATGTTACCGGTCCTTCCTGTACATGACTCACACCTCTGAACTAACAAACGAAAAACCATCACTTAAACTCAACGTAACGTAGCTCTGCCCAGAAGATGCCTCCGTGACTATGGCTGCGGTTAATAGGAATTGGCATATGGTATACGCCGATTCCAATCGCATTGAGATACGACTGATGTATTTAACTCAGGAAAACGGTACATAACTTCATTCAGAACATTTCAGGCCTTATTCGCAGCTCTTATCATGGTAAATGTGGAAGAACATCTAGTCTCGCAGTCTAGGGAAAGAAGGGGAATTTTTTGTTGTCCAAGCTCAATGCACACTCTTCCAAAAATGTCCCTTCGATTGGCTGAAGCTCTTATTGACGAAATTGCACTTCTTATGGCAAAAATTTAGGACTTCCTTAAGGCAGTCCTTAACAACGAGGTTAACGACATGGGCTAGGCAACGTACATGTTGCATATAATTTATTCTTTGCTCCTGTGTAATTCGAAGGCGTCTCTCCAATATGGTCATTCAAGCAACCAAATCACTATATTTATCGGTTGTGACGGATGATATTTTGTGCGTAGCTCCTACTTGTCGATAATTTCTTCTAGACAGGTAGCAAAGGCTTCGGCTGTGTGGGGCGTGTTAAATCTAACAAACCCCAAGACGAGGCTTTTTAAATTCCAGCTAGAGTCAATAAAATGGCAAATAACACATAAGTACCCCTTCATAACAACGGAACCCCAAGCATCCGCAGTTAGAGCAACTTTTGATTCTGAAATTTTAAAGGCATTTTGAACATGCATCATCGTTTCTTCTTTCTCCTGAATAACGCGGCGATGAATAGTGGTTCGGGAAAGCACTTGTACATCGGATCGAGATAAGATATCATTTCTTTGAAGGTCTTCGTTTCGACAACCGAAAACGGTTGCGTGCTTGAGATTATGCACTTAACGAGTTTCTTAGTGAATCGAAAGTTCTTTTCCTTTGAGGCATGGGATTTGTTTCGAGGATACCTCCTAAGCAGTCCAGTTTGGTTTGATTAGTGGAACAAAGATACCATGATTTTTTTCGTGCCTCTTCAGCGTGCTTGTTGAGCTATTGATACTGAATGTTTTCGTAGAACATAGCACGCAGTTTATCACGACAATTCCACCTTCAGATCGTTTTGTGTAGTGCTCCCAAACATCATTTGTAGGTTTCTGTTTCTTCCGTTCCGCAGCAACCTGTGAGTCAGAAGTACTGTGAGAGAGTTGAGGAAAAGTAGTCCTTGATTGGCTAGGCATGTTGGAGATGGGATTCTCAAAATGTGGCTTGGATATATAAAAAAAGAGAAATGGGTAAGAAGGGGTTCTCAATGTAGATACAGCTGACTAGTAGGGAAGATGGAAGCTGAATGGATAGTTTTAATATGGCGCAGTAAGTAGGAGGAGGTATGAATTAATTACTTAGACCGTTATTGTGATTGTACGTATAAAATAATCTGAGGCCAGAAGCCATATAAGTTGGGACTGAGGAGCTAGGTGAAATCTCTTGCACCGATGATGTGCATATTTCTGTCGCGCTACCTCATCTCTGCCCCGAGTGTACCGTTTTCCGTAAGTCCAGTTTGATGGGCTCACTAGAGTGCAGGTACGTTGCTTCATGGGAAAGTTACAGGCTACTGAGGTTCGGATCGGATTTTTTAAGTACTGAGTGTGAAGAATTGGTCTCGTGCCTCTGCGCACTCGTCCGTCAGCCCTCCGCGGCCTTCCTTTTATTGACCCTCAGAGTTATTAACTTCGCCCCTGCAGAGCACGTACAGTAACACAGCGGCTATCACACTACATTACAGTAAACTACAACTGTACTGTAGTCACTCTATTTGACGGTCCCTTCAGTAGTACCCGGCTTGTCCCTCCTGGGGCACATTTGTACAGTACCTAGAGCCGCGCAGAAGCGGTCTACAACACTGAGGACCGGACCGTTATTGATCTGAGTACCGATGGACCGAACCAGTTAGTCTACTGCGAGCATTGGACCGGACCTATCTTCTGCCTTGATCCCTTACACCGACCCAGCTGCGCATGATTTGATGAAAGACCACACCAAATCGTATCGGACCGTGGTCCGGACTGACGGTCCCCGGACCGTGAACAGGTCTGGGAACTTATAGAACGAAGGTTTATGTTTATTACAAGTTTCCTCTTCTGAATTAAAACAATAGAGAAACACATAACACTTTATCAAAGCAAATAGCTAACAGCAACAGGGATAACTAAATAAGTACGCATTACAGCGCAATCAGGGATAACACATGCAGCTTACTTGCTCCAGTAGTTGGGACTGATTTGAACCTTAGTGTTGGACGTTTGCTCGAGACAGAACTGGTGAAGGCAGGGTTAAAAATTCTTGATCACTCGAATCTCCGGATGCTGCTGTACAGCGGCTATGGGCGCGGGGCGCTTCTTCCGGGATGGTACCTCAAAGGGGTGTAGTGTGACAGCTTCCGTTTGGTGCCAACCTTACTTGTCTTGAGTGGACGTACGCTGCCAGCAATGGCCGGCCTGGGGAGGCACACAAAGGGGAGAGGATGTTCCAGCGAAAGAGTAAGTGAGTTGCCAGGACCGAGATAAATGACCGGAGTAATGGAATGGTGGAATTGGATGAGGTGATCGGCGTGTCTCCCCAGACGCTGAGATCCTTGTCCGGTTCCATTCGTTCCATCATGCGTACGCTTGGGTGAACTCTTTAGATTTGGTGTGTTCGCGTCGCAAGAGTTGTAAGGAGAGTAGCGCGTTCATACGCCCGTGACCACTATGCGTGTTGATCCTCTGACCAGAACAAAATCAATAGTTCCACCGGTTGCTGCGTTTGCGTGACATTTGAATCATCAAAATCCATAATAAATCATACCATAAATCATCATAAAATCATCATAAATCAAGAACAAAAGACGGCTTGTGATTGGGCCATGAAGAATGAATGGAGGGAGGGAGGCGGGAGAACAAGCGACGATTTGAGGGACCAGAAGTTGTGCCAAAGGTTTCCAAGTTGTCGGTTATATAGACCTGTTCGACGGGTTCTGATCGCACATCAAGTCCTTGTGCAACTGTAAGCTGCCAACGTGGCCATATCTCGAGTGGCTTACAGTCCGGCGGATGCAAATGCAACCGAGATGCAGACGTGACAGCGTGACTTGCTTACAGTTGTGGATCACAGCCACGTCGAAGCCCCTTTATCATATTCACCCATAATTTTCCAATCATTCCAACATAATGCCAAGAAACGATCCGAGAGACGGTGGTTTCAGTAAGTTGACAAAAAAAATTGTGTAGAATGCTCTCGTAAAATATAAAATACAAACTATGAAATATGAGTTTGAATTTCAAACTCATATTCAAATACAAACATACATACATATTCAAACACATACATTCAAACTAATGAGAGCCCCCCTCGGTCATGCAAGGAGTAACACCGAGAAAATTTCGATGTTGTATGAACGAATCGCATTCAGTGATTTTGTGAACAGATCAGCAGGTTCTTGGTAGACTCAATGTATTTCACAGAGACAAGTCCATTTTTCACAGCATGAAACACGTAGTAGAATCGCTGCTCAATATGCTTTACGCGGCGCATACCAAGCACATCTTGAGACCACGAAATTTTCCAAGATTGTCTTCGTGAACCGTAATGTATACTTAATTGGCAACAGCAGTTCCGCAAAACTATTATCAACCATGTCACTTGCTTATACATTCCGACAGCGCATAAAACTCTGCTTCTGAGGTATACAATGCCGTAGACTTGTGAAGTTTAGAGCCAATTACTGGCACGGTGCAACAGTGATGCAGTGACCCCCTGAAGCGACGTCTCTCAAGATCCCTACCAATCGGCGTCGGACCAGCAGAACAATACAGTTGTTCTCGCGTGGAAACGATAGACCTAATTCTTTGTGCCGATCAAAATATCGATGACCTTTATGGATTGCCAATGTGATGGCGATGGAGAGGATGCGAATTTGCCAAGCATGGAGACTGCAGTAGAAATGTCTGGTCTAGTTCGTGTGCTTGAAACAACAGAGAGCAAGTACCTCTTTGCAGGGAATGGATTTCATCAAGGCTGTATCTGACTCAGATAAAATCGGGTTTCCATCGTACAGACAGTGAGACACAGGCAAAGGAGCTGCAACAGGATGGCCATTTCCATATTCGACAGTCGAATGATCTTCTCAATTAGAGGCTTTTGATGAAGAATGATGCGATCCTCAAGCTCAGTAATAGACAAACCAAGATAAAGATCAGTCTTTCCAAGGTCCGATACGTCATAGTGGTTGTTCAGCATGCGCTTGGTCCAAATAGTTAACTCTTTGGGTCCAAAGATACTAGATCGTCCACATACGCAAGGACAAAACCATATCAGTTCCCTTCAGGTACGTGAATAAGCAAGGAGCAGATTGACATTCGTGAATCCAATTGAAAGAAGAAGGCGGATAGGTCCTCGTACCACAAGCGTGGGGCCTGTCTGTTCCATAAAGAGACTTAACCAACTTCCAGTGCGCCCATCTGCTTCTGGGACACCAGGAATTCTAGGAAGTTTGATCCAAACTGGTTTATCCTCGGATACTTGCGTGTAGCAAAGCTCCTTTCACGTCAATGTGCTGGCGATCCCAGTTGTTTCAGTGGCGAGAGCAAGCACGATACGAAACACTTCGAAGTTCAGGACCGGAGCGTACAAATTCTCTCTCGGCGGGACTGGAAATTTCCACGGGCAACCAGACGTGCTTTGAACCTCATAGGGCTTCCTGTATGGTCTCGTTTGAGGCGCAAAATGATTCCGGAAGGAAGGGCTGGACCTGTGAAACATCAGCGTCTGTGTAAGTTCCGAGTTGAAAATCGTGTTGAACTCTGTTCGGATTGCTTCAAGCCAAAATTCTGATTCCGGAGACTGCAGGGCTTGACGAAGAGTAGGCTCATCCTCTGTACTGATAGTCGTAGTAAGACTCTACTGGCGAGTGCGCAAGAAGCTGAAGGGTTGTCGGTGTCAACAACCGAAAGGTAGCCACCAGTTCAGGGTCATAGGTTGAGTCCTTTTCTGGATAATGCGTGAGAGAACTAAGGACAGAAGATTCGTCTTCACCGGAGGTGGAGTCCGTGTCAGCTTCGTGGGCATTCACCGTTGAGGGGATATCGTCTCGTCTACATAGATGTATTCATCGAGGGCAGGCGTGGTGTCTGTGGGAGAGGTTGGAGGACTTGGGTGCGCATGCGGTAGTCCTGTAAATTCAGTCTCAGAAATTACACGTGCTTGGTGTGGCAACAACAGGAAGACGTGGCTATGTAGTACATGCCACCATTAGTATGGCCAAGGTTGATACCCTCGACAAGACGACTGTCCTATTTGCGGAGTTCGCTCTCGCGTATCATTAGCAGTGCACGACATCCAAATGGACGCAGTTTTTGATATATCGAGGATGTTCTTGAAATAGAGCGACGTAGGGTACCTCATTTGTTGAATGATGAGTAATGGCATTCTTGGCATTCACTACGTGCTGAAGAGCGAATGGCCAATATGAGAGCGGAATGTGTGCTTGTTCGAGGCAGGCACGGATTGGACTGTGGCGTTAAGCCAGTCCATTCGAAGATGGTGTATGGCGAAGAAGTAGTGATTGACACCCCGAGTCGTTTCAGACCTTTTGGGCCTTGAAGAACTCTGAGCCACCATCAGTGTGCAAAGAACGTGAATGTGTCCCGATTGACATTCAAACCATTTGACAAAGGAGAGAACCATCCGAAGCTTCACATATTTGCGTTTCATGGGTGCAGCATGAATAAGGCCGGTCTTTTCGCGACAATGATTAGTGGTAAGTGAAGCCGTCTGAATATTCTGTACCAGCACTAGTGACGTCTGTATGGAGATGTCCAGGTTTCTGTGCCGATGACAATGAGCCGAAAAAGACTTTCGAAACTTTCCTTTGACACATGATGGCAATTGAATGGGATACTGGTTGGTGTGGATAAGACGCCAATTGGATCATTTTGCGGTTTGACTGTCTGTTGTGCCAGAGGTCCACATGAGTTCCGGTGACGCTAGGGTCAGGCTTCGCTAGATCAAGCTCCACGAGTTCTTCGTTCAAATGATCACTGTTGTCGGTAGATTTGGCGTCAGAAGTTTCAGAATCATAAGCACAGTCTCTATGGTGGGATAGTGCGTGGCAACGGCTGTTGGGGTGTTTATCTTGAACTATTTCAGAAACCCGCGCAATCATGGCTGATTCCATTGGAGCTTGTGTTTGCAGCCAGCGGGGCAGCAGCATCATCTGCGGTGATGCAATATAGCATATAGCCCATCTTCGTTTCGAGCGGCAGTTCCGATGATGTGAAGTTTATCATCGAAATCAATAATTAAGGCAGAATGCGTAAGAAAGAGGACGGCCAGGTTCTTTGCCGTGAGTGCCGGTATAGATAAAAAACTCATAGAAATATCGGGTGACACAAGTGTATTGCTCAAAGTAACTGTAGTTTTGTGCCCTTTATGTGACCACGTAACAGAACGAACACCTCGTTCTGTTTCCCTTATCTCTAAGTCTTCACCAAGTGCACTGGCAATATCACAGGGGTCGCTTTGTTACAGATGATCAATCGAAGGAGTAAGGTGAATGGTTGTGGCGGAGTCAAGCATCATCATCTCGGTTCATTGGCTAGGCACATTTTCACAAGCCATTGCCGAACGGTTTGTAGTTGAGAATGATTTGATAGATCCGGTTTTCTTCCCAGAATGCCTCGCACTTCCAGAGGATTCTGATTGAGTTTCCTCGCAACGAGATCCTTAATGAGACTGGGTACTGTTAAGGTTTAACTTGTTGTTCTCATTCAATGGCTTGAGAAAACAACGGTCAGTGCTGAGGTTGTCTCTTCGGCAGATCGCACAATGCCGCTTTGCAGCATTAGCTTTCTCAATCTCTCGGTTATATGAATACCGAGACTCTGTGCTCATCAAGTAGGCGAGTGGATACCAAGTCCCCATGTGGTCTTCTCCGAAGAGAATGTCTTGATGGCAGCGCATACCGCCAATCTCTCGGTTATATTAATGCCGAGAGCTCTGTGCTCATCAAGTAGGCGAGTGGATACCAAGTCCCATGTGGTCTTCTCCGAAGAGAATGTCTTGATGGCAGCGCATACCGCGTTCATCTCGCGGGCAGCAATCGATGATACTAACAAAGCAACAGTAAGTTCTTCCGGTAGCTTTATATCCATTGCTGCAAGTCGTTCAACAATTCCGGCCATTCCATCAATATGACTGCCGAGATTTTGCTTCACTTCTGAGTAGCTTAGGTTTTAAGCTCAGAGATCTTAGTAATTCGTGATGCAGTGGACGTTGACGCGTAGCGGCTGTCAAGTCGTTTCAACATACGATGCGTGTTTCCTATCTCTGTCTGAACGACTTGCAAAGCTTCATCAGATAAAGCCGAAACAATCAAACCACTTGCTCTTCTCTGTCCCGCCTCGAATTCCCTCCGTTTCTCATCGTCACTGGTGTACGGATTACGGTTCTGTCCGAGAACATGGGCGATTCCTTTGGCATTCACAAGCTGGCTCAATTCGGATTCTCCATGACTTGTAGTCGTACTTCTCCTCGAAGGGCTTAATTTTAATCTTCTCGTCTCCATGATTGAGGAAGATTGTATATTGTTCGAAAGCGCCGTTGTAGGTGATGGCCCATAACCTTATAGAATGAAGTGTTATGTTTATTACAAGTTTCCTGTTTGGGCAGCACAGTAACGAACGCGCTTGCTGTCCCCCTTTTATGGTGCCAAGAAACTGCCCGAGAGACGGTGGTTTCAGTAAATCGCCAAAAGCATTTGTGTAGAGTGCTCTGGTAAAATATAAAATACAAACTATGAAATATGAGTTTGAGTTTCAAACTCACATATTTGAATATGAGTTTGAATTCAAAACTCATATTCAAATACAAGCATACGTACATACAAACAAATACATTCAAACTCACTGAGAGGAACACGTCCAACTTCTTGGCTACGTGTCGGTAGTTATCTATACTGTACAGTACAGTACGTACTGTAGTCATCAACCGACAACTGCATGGTAATTCTTCTGCCCCCCTTGTACTGCATCCCTAATGGATAGAGTAAAGCACCCTAATTTGCCCCCCCCTTCTGCTGTGTACATTTGCCATTACAGCACCGTTGGTTGATACACATGCATTATACAGATCTTCCAGAATATTATACAGTACTGTACAGTACAGTGGTACTGTACCTTGAATTACAACTGCGAGGCACAGCGTGCAATTCGAGTGTAGCTTCACAATATTTTAATCAGATATCGAAGCAAGCAAAACACACATTACAGCTCAGTACATAGTCCACCGGCCGCTGTCCACCGACCGCACATCCGACGGATACCTCCATACATTACAGTATTCTTCAATTTGTACGGGTTTAAATCGTTTACCACTGTCTCTGATGTACGGTACAGTACAGTATGATCCGTTAAGCAACATACTGTGCCAGCGTTGCACGCAAAGAACCCCTCTGGGGGGTCTGAATGGAAATATTTTTCTAAAGTACAGTTCTGTAACAGTGCAGTATTGCTCTCTAATTGACTGTACTGTTCTCGGCATTAGCTGCGCAGAAGTGTCGTCAACCGAGGTAGCCGAAAGGTTAACCAGGGTACAATACTGTACAGTAGTCACATATTGACCACCAGAACTACAGTATGTCTTCAAACAGCTGTACTGTACTGTACTGTACAGCTCGTAGCGCTGACTTTCTCTATTGTACTATGCTGTACAGTACTGTATTGGGAAACGGGCGGCGGTTTCATTGACTTAAAACAACGCTAATCCATCAGATTGGTTTGGAACAAATAGACAACATTTGAATTTTGTTGGCCGCATCGCTACCCGCCCTCGTCCCCGCCCTTCACCTGCAACTGAAGGACTCCAGAGCCTACACCCACCTGTATATAACCCACGACCGCACAACCGTGTCTAACTCGTACACTCCCGGATCCCACGCCCCGCCTTTCGCTTCTCCTGTTCGCGAAGAATACTGTGCTCACCGTCACATCCCATCAACTTCTCAACGCCACTGGCCAACTGCCAACCTCCCCATAAACCCATCAAAGAATTTTTGAAACATCCCACATCCCCGTAATCTACCCGAAAATCCCTCCCCGATTACAGTGTTAGTCCAGCACACTCCTCCCCGTCACCTGTACAACAGCAACCTCATCCCAACAACTGACGCTTTTCTGTTGCTGTCAACAACCGTGTCAATTTTGCGTCCATCTGCATCGGTCTCCGGGAACGCTTCCTGTCAAGAGCATAACACCCTCTAACCATCCATCTGTGAACCATGGCCCCCAAGAAATCTTCCGCAGATCTCAAGAAGGACGCTGTGTCTACCACAAGTCTCCGGGTCGAAGGACAAGGAAACTCTGGCGCTGAAAAGCCAAAGGCTTCAACCTCCTCTGATCCCAAGAAGGTCATTTCTCGTTCATCCCGGGCCGGGCTACAATTTCCTGTTGGAAGAATCCACCGTCACCTAAAAAACAGAGTCAGTCGTCAGGAGCGCGTTGGTGCGACAGCTGCTGTCTACTCTGCAGCCATTCTCGAGTACCTCACGGCGGAGGTCTCTGAGCTCGCTGGTAACGCGTGCAAAGATCTCAAGGTGAAGCGAGTGACTCCCAGGCATCTTCAGCTAGCTATTCGCGGTGACGAAGAATTAGATTGCCTCGTTCAAGCAACCATTGCCGGTGGCGGTGTTATTCCGTACATCCACAAGAGTCTGACGTTCAAAAAGGGATCCAAGAAGAGCTCTCAGATGGATTAAGGAAATAGGCGTTACAGTTTCTTCGCGATGGTTGACGACCACTGCTACGAAAGACAGCCTTCTATCTCATTGCAGCGCACAGAAACCCCCGAGATACCAGAACACATGCCTTATATTCTCTGGTTTCCTGGAGTGCTGCTATAGGTTCGCTTGTAAATGTCGTAGCAACAGTGCAGCGGTCACGAGTTGGTTCCTGGTCGGTTGTTTCACATGTTTGCTGTCATCGCAAGGAGTGGGCTCCACAGGAAGTTATTTGTCACACTAGAGACGCGTTCGCCTTCTTTTCCTCCTGGAGAAAGATGCATGCAGCATCTCCATCCTCTTCCTCCAAGTTGTGTCCCTCTGCAGTGAGATTCATCTGAAGTTAAACGCTTTTTGGTCTGCATAGGTATTTGCACGACTACCGCCCCTCGTTCTAGATAAGTTATGCACCTGTAGCCTTCCTATGCTCTCGGTTAGATCCGGCGACACACGCTTCCGCTTTGTCAACCAGTCTGTCCCCCGTCGTCGTCCTTCTGTCTGAATTCAATGTTGCACATTTGTCTGCTTGCTCCATGCCATGCTTTACGGCCACGGAGTGAGCCAAAAATGATTCCAAAAATACCATTTGTCTGCTCTGGTCTAGGGAAAAGCCATCAAACTTCGACTTGGGTCTCCTGTACGGGAATCCTGGTGGCATGACCAGTTCAGATGAGCGTACTCTAAAATTCAAAAGTAGGGTGTCAATATCGTCAATGTTGAAGTTAATTTCTTTCCTAATCTTCTGTAGTTCTTCTTCATAAAGCGATGGGCTGACATCTATCTTGTTATTGCCGTTTTCGCACACGTTCCCAGTTCTAGCGGCGTGAACATGACGACGAAGCTCTGCAATGGCATGCCTGATTGCCACGAATTGTGATTCCGACAACTTGTAATTATGTTGTTCATCACCATTTTCTTTTCCTGGTCGTTGATTTTGTTCCAAATACAACGAAACGAACGGAAATTCCATCTTCAGGCACCAACGCACAGTCGCTCTTTTCCACTTCAGGATCTTTTGCCAGCTTTGCAACCTCTAGAGTAAGACAAGCAGTATCACTCTGTCCTGCATCAGGGACATTCTTACAAGCCCATTTACAACAGAAAGTCTTGCTGGAATCCGTGATAATGATGCGGAGGACTCCCCCAGAGGTGTGAAACTTAGTCTGTGGACATTTGCCACACAAAAGAAAGCAAACCCGTCAACATGTTCCCCCTCCTCGTCATCACTTGAAGGAAGTTCAGACTGTAGTCTTGAGCAGGTGATGCAGTTAACCAGGTCCTTGGAAGACAAAGATCGATGAGTACATGATGCCCAGTCAAGCGCTGAGAGGAAGTGCTTCAGAGAAAGTCCGCCTTGTTTTCCGTATACAGGGAGGATTTGGCTTGGGAGTGCCAGTCCGGCCATGGCAAAACTAAGCTAGTGGAGAGATTTTGTGGCGCATCGTTCTTAGCTGCTCCAGACTGCGACAGCCAACAGCACAGGTTGGCTAATACCTGATGTTTACAGCGCAAGTTGGACGGAAAGATTGAGGGGTTGTTTGGCATCCAGTAGTATTATGCCAAGTGCTCATTAACGTGTGCTACGAAGACTTGTCTTAGAAGTTGATGCTGCTGATGAAAGTTTCATGCATCAGTACAGTTAAAAATTTACTGTACTGATGCATAAATCCGGCGCTGCACCAAGCCTATTTCTGCACACGGTACTGTCGAGCACTTTCGAAGGTTGATCGCCCTCCCGAAAATCCCTGATGATACATGCGATATCTGAAGCAGAGAGGGCTTACATCGAGGAGGGCGCGACACAGGGAATACGAGGTGATGGACGTGGGATGCTCGATCTTCGACCGATTACCCTAGAGATAGGGATTTTGGCGGCAGCGTCGGGATCGGCGAGAGTGCGCATTGGAGGTGTAACAGATATTCTTGTTGGGGTCAAAGCTGAGGTTACAGAACCGAATGTTGGAGCGCCGGAGGAAGGACTGATGTCGTTTTCAGTGGAGTGCAGTAGTTTAGCATCACCGGATTTTGTGGGCGAGGCGGGGCGGACTTGAACGCCGAATTGAGTCAAATGTTAGCGAGGCTGTATGGGTCGAATGCGACGAGGGCGATGAGGAGAGGTTATTGCTGATTCGAGGGAAGAAATGTTGGATTCTGCATGTAGATGCGTTGGTGTTGGACAGTGGAGGGAATTTGTTTGGTGCATTGTCGGTGGCAGTGAGGGCGGCGTTGAGGGGTGTTTTTACCAAGGGTTGTCGTGATTGCGGGGGAGGCTGATGAAGACGATGAAATCAAGGTGGATGAGGAGGTATTTGAGGGTCGCAGAGCTCGGAAGAGGCGCCGGTAGCAGTGACGATGGCAGTGATTGGAAAGGGGGGATATATGGTAGATTGTACGTCGGAGGAAGAGATGTGTGCCGAGGTAGCAGTGACGATGGGGGTGAATATGAGAGGAAAGGCGTGCGGAATTGTGTCGAGGGGCACGGGGGGTGTGGAGGTGGATAGGTTGCAGGTTATGCTGAAAGATGCAGTGAAGGTGGGAATGGAAATTTTGGAAGCTACAGATTCGTTTCTAGAGGAAGATCGGGAAAGGAGAGAGAAAGGGGAGCCATATGAGCCGGTAGGTTTCTTCTCGTAGTCTCGGTTGGAGCGAAGTTTCGGAGAACAGCCTTTGTCGCTTCTTCAATGGGCACTTGCTGTGTTTGGTAGAGAAGGAGTGTGATTCCGTTTCTATTCGAAGTATGCCGTAGTGTATCGCCCGTGAAGGACTTGCGAGTAGAGCAGTTGCCTCAAAGTCAAAAGCCTTTCAAATATCCTTCTTATGTGTGCTGTCGAGTGGGCCACTAACTGGACAACTACTGGCTTCAAATAATGCTCGAGCGGTCGTTAAATTCTATGAAAACCGCACTGCTATTGCTAGAAAGCTGTCAGGCCCTGATCCCCGATGCCGTGATAGTTCAGGTTGTTGCTTTGATCTTATCCCATCGTTTTATTTGCACCGTCGGTGGATCGCGATACGTCAAACACACCTCTCAATAAATTCTTGTGAGAAGGTATTAAACGACAGGGGCGTGCACCCAGCCTGTCCTAAGATTGGACAATCGACGAGAATTTCAGCGCTCATGAGTAGGCCACTATCTTGTCGATTCCAGAATGACGGGTAGCGATGAAAGGATCAACCTGTTGCTTGTCTACGTTTCTCATGTATCTCATATGAGAGATTACCAGGTGCTCATGTTGTGAGTCATCCTCGATGTGATACGGCATGCGACCTAGTACAGCTACAGTGACTAAAGTGCAGATTGCCGTGCCAGTGGCTGGTGAATGTATTGTTGAAAAGGGGCATCCAGGGAATATGAATGAAATCGCAGTTGAAACCAAAAGAAATGCAGACATAGGATTGCTTAAGGAGGGATGCCCACATAATTCCATGCCCCGGACCGCAGGGCTTCTTGCAACTTCGGTTATGACGGCGTATACGTCAGGATGCCAACCTCTGAGAGTGGATATGGGCACGAGACAATTGTGCCTCGAGGGAAAGTTGCAGTGAAGGGTTGCTCGGGCTGCGTTCAGGGAGATCTGTGGGTTGAACGTTTTGATTCTCCTGTTCGATGCCGCGAGAGAATTGACGAAAGTGATGCAAAAAAGTCAGTCCCCGCGATTTCCCATTGCCCGAATATCCGGTCTTGTGCAGTGAGGGCCCTCTCGTGGCTCTACGACGGGGTGACGGGCGGCTTTGGCCAGGTCCCGGGCGAAAAGATTCACTTGAAGTTCGTGGCGAGTGGTCCTCTGCGGCCGTAGAGGCAGTGAAGGAGGTTGTCACATAGACGTCCAGCGCGGCAGGGCAATTGGGTCTCGGGCGTGGTGTGTCCGGACCAAATAGCGGGACCTGACGCGATGTCGGCGTCACAGGTAGAATTGAAGGGCTTCGATGTTCCTCTGCAGTCCGCGGCATGGCGCATAGTACACCCATTCTATGGAACTCGGAAGCGCTATCGATGCACGGAACGCTTGCCTCCTACAGTCTCCGGTGGGAATCGCCTCCTGTACTGCTTCGTGAGTGAACCTGTCACTGTCTTCTGTGGTGTCTTTTGGGAGCAAAAACTACTACTGAACGGGATGATCTTCGACAATAGGCGGACAAGGACTATTTTCGGTAAGCGTCCACGGAGGCAGCGTATGTTTCCAGAGCCTTAATTGATGATGGCAAGATGTGTCTGGCCAGCTTTCTGTTGCCGAACTTGATGCGAGGAAGACGCCTTTTTCCCAGGGAGGGTTTTTTGGCGTCCGTGGGCTCGACTGCAGCTGGAGCCTCGGAAAACTTCGGAGTCCAGGACACCCCCCTGCGATGGACCGCAAGCATGCTCTATTCTGCGATAAAACTCTATTGTGCATTCAGTGGCGCATGATGGGGGCAGGACCCGCAAGTTGTTGAAACGCCACATGTTTGTCTTCGAGGTCTGCAATTGAGTCCAGGAATGGCTGGAGCGTTTCGATATGTGGCATGAAGGACCGTTTGGTGAATCTTCAGATCCTACTGTGGCGTCAGTGCAGGGGTCCCTGGCAGTCCTGCCTGAATTCTGCTTGGTATGCGTCTTGCATGACTGCGGCGCGGCTGTTGGCCACAAAACAGTGCATTTGGATGGCGACAAGTGGAGCCCCCGGCGTTTCACGTCCCCTACGAAAGGATGTTAACATTATTGCGAGTTGGTCGTGACGCGTGATGACGAATCCGTCGTTGTGGTACCAGAGCTGAGCAGCAACTTGGCCACTGCCCCGTCTTCTTCGGTTATAAACAAAGAAGTTCTATATTTTGAACGGTATAATGTAACGCCATGTCGAGTAGGAGTTCCCCAAGGTTATCTTCATGTTGCTTCCCACAGACACTTCGAATAATGTGGTCCGGGATCCAGAGAAACGCGGGCTCATCATTGAGTAACAGTAAGAGACCCAAGGCAGGAGTTCCGGAAGAATGTGGCTAGCCGCCTGGAGGAAAGCGCAGCGGCCGCGTACATGAAAGGCATTCTTCAAGTCTCTGGGCACCATTCCATATTCTGGATTACATCCGTACTCCGGAACCGTACTCCTGATGCCATGCGCAAGTGTGTTCGCCCCTGAACGAGTAGCGATCCGCACTTGCAGCTGTTGGAGGAACTGGGCGGTCTTCGAAGAGACTCTT
The DNA here is from genome assembly GCA_002205965.3 of Kappaphycus alvarezii. NCBI lineage: Eukaryota > Rhodophyta > Florideophyceae > Gigartinales > Solieriaceae > Kappaphycus > Kappaphycus alvarezii. The sequence goes on from NADL03000758.1 coordinate 194,465, forward strand.
CATGAACCAGCTTCCAGCCAGTCAACAGGGGTTTCACCCACAGCAGTTGGCCTCGGAGTGATATCCTTTAGCTAAAGGGATAAGAGGACTCCGACGATCAACGGGGTAGTGCGACTGGGGTTTTGCTGTTGCTAGGATGTTCAAAACTCGTGTGAGAGCACCCAAGAAGCCAGAATTACCCGAACGTGATGGGGCTCGTACTTTCTCTGTAAGGTGGCATGGTCGTAGACCCGATCCGCCCGGGGAAGAGCCAGGTTTGAAGGGCCTGAAGCTCCAAGAAATTCCTCTGCGGTAATCTGTCGAAGAGTTGGGGCGGCGCTGAGTGTGATGTTGCCCATGGCGTCGTTTTCCAGGGGTTACTGTGGGTGCTTTTGGAGCAGTGTTTCGATGCGCCGGGGTAGCCGGTTGTGGCAACTGCAGTACCAGTAGCCTACTGTGCAAGATACCTTTGAAGACGACTGCACCTATACACTTCGGAAGCATCTGGTCGAACGACAAGCGGTCTTCTTTAATTTCCATACTTAAACTGCCCGAAATGCACAGTGGAAAGTGGACGCAACCCGATGCAATACCGTCCTCTACATCTGACTCAGCTCGAAAGGAAAGTGAAAGACATTTGTCTATGAATTTCGCTACAGTAGCAGATTAGGAAATCTAGTGCCACCGCCTTACCCGCAGCTCTACGGATTGCCGAACCTAACATCATCTGCTGCGGCGCCCTGATCAATTCCAGCTCTACCCTTTCGTGATGCTCTTCGCATGCGCACTTGCTCCCGCGCCAACCCATGCTGCCACCAGCCCGATCCCCGCTCCCCACCCACCCCTGCCGGCCTTCCCGCTCCTCACGCTCAACACCGCCAGAACTACACTTCTACGTTCCCTCCCCAGCCGCCTCTCCGTCCACCGGCCATCCCGTTGCCCACATCCCCAAGACCGCTTCGACTGGCCCCTCTATCGCTGCCCCCCAGACGGCGTTTCCTCCCGCGCAGCACCCGCTTTGCGGTGGCTGACTCCGATGTTGAGACCCTCATGAAATTCTTCTCAACGCTGCGCTAGGAAGTTGCGATGATTCCTACTGCTCTATCCTTTGCCTGTGCAAAACTACCCCCCTCCATCGATTCCGCCTGCGTGGATGCACAGATCTCTGTGCTGCTCGACCGCACGGCTCGAGGCTTTGACAATCCAGGCTCCGGCATGCAGCCCTCGACCCTGCAGGTCTCATAAAACAGAGCTTACATCATGGTCATCGACACCACCACGTAATTCCCGACCGAGCCTAATCAGCACCCTTCCCCTTCTCAAAACTAACCTACCATCTGAACTCGCACACCCACAAAACATTTCCAGCCCTCATTTCCCGCCATCGCGGGCTCCTTGGATGCCCTTCTTCGCCATGGGGATACACGGGAACCAGTCGTAAAGCCCTTCCTACATACCACCGTCCTAATGTTCCATGCGCGCGGCCTTTGCCTCCAAAGACCTCCCCGACTACTCGTCCCACTTTTACGTAACCTTACATGATCCCGAAAGTGGTGCTGCGGCGGTCTTGCCGCGATGAACCCGGCTGGAAATCCTAACTTGGTCACATCTATGCCATGCGTTAACGCCTCTAGCGCGCGTACTCAGGCGAGTGGGGTCGTTGAGGCGTGAAGGAACCAATCCTTACACCGCTCAAAAACGTATCTATGAGTCCTGTCTGTTCCCCAAGGTCTCCCTCTTTTAGAGAGGCAAACGTGTATGCTGAGCAATAAACATTGTATACAAAGTTCAGTTCTCAGGTGCAGCTCGTGCGCCAAGCGCGCTGCACCGCGCTCCACTCTTGACCCGCAAACCATCAATCGGCCAATTTTAGTTGCTCTGTACGCTGCATTTCCCTAGTCTGTTGATAAAGCACACCAATATCAAACGGCAGCCGTCCCTTCAACAGAAACCAGACGGCCCAGTTTACGTAGTAGACTAGGCGGAGCTCCCATCCTCTGTTCCAAGTAGTTGAATTACCACTCAGCGACCGTTCTCAAGACATGATAAAGCTTAGCTGCCGCGAACTCTTAGGCAGCTTCTGTTCTTTCCGCATCTCCCATTAAATCAAAAAGCTTGGAGTATTCTTTCGCAAACAATGCTTTCCAAGTGCACAGCTTCAGGTCATGTGAATAGCGATCAATCTGGTCTTTCACTCAAATGTCGCGGATGTCCAATAAGATTTGGTGAAGTCATCATTGAATGAAAGACATCCGTAAATTGTTTCCAGCACGCCAGCTTGTCTCGGGCGATTTCCTTTGTTATTGTCTCACTCTGAATAGTTAAGACAGATACCTTCATATTGAGAAACTGGCCCATCTCTCAAGTTGCGTGTTTTGCTTACGGTGTTAATTTCAGGTCTACGCCTGAATGCTATCTCGGTTTATTAAAGGGTTTTAAATAGCAATCTTGCTGGAGCCCCTAGACACGTTCTTGAGACAGAAAAATCAACAATTTCAGGATTCCAAGCCATGATATTTTGGGGCTCCTCCCAATTGCCTCATTGCTGGCAATACATGGCACTTGTTTCTACGATTTTGTAGCAATGTTTCCAGCCTTTTGAACGGCAAAGATCCCCCTTCACTGCAACCCAGGTCTATGAGATCATTTTTGCTATGGATGGCAACTTGGTAGCTGCGGCGACGGCCGCTTACATGCTCATGCAAGAGGGGACTTTCGCCTTTGTTGCTCTTGTCACGGCTGAAGAGCATGGAAGTCGCGCTGAAACGGCAAGCTAGCTAGAGATCCCTCCGGGACGAGACCACACCCGCCTCGGATTAAGGGGATTTATGGGCGATCGCCGGGCAAAGGAAGTGCATTTGTCAGATCTGTTATCAAGCGTCACGATGCGAGAATGTTTTTAACCATGATGGAGCATACTTATGATGAATTTATGGAGTTGTTCTCGCTTTCGAAGCCTCTGTTAGATCAACCGATAAAACCCAGAATAGAAATTGATACCGACCTAATTGCTTTGCGACAAAGCCGCAAACGAGCGCTATTCAGTTTTGAAATGCTTTTTTTTGTTCACCCATCTGTTGCTTTCTGACGACGAGGGGAGCCTTGGGCTTGAGTCGTTTGCATTGCTTTACGGTATCAGTAATGGTACTGTTAGCAACTACGTAGGGCATGTAATGGGCAATTATAACATGCCTAAAAAATGAACATTGGACCCGCAATGGAGTGGCCGGACGCAGCGTCTCGACTGTCGATGAGAACTCTTTTGTTTGTTCCCCTGATTATGTAGCAACTGTGGACGGTAACAAGCAGATGAAATGGCGGCCAGGCAACCCAGAAACGCAGGAGGAGCGTTACGATGGGCATCATCATTTCCATTGCTTCGCTTTGCTAGTGTGGACTGACATCTAGGGTGTTATAATTCGCTTGGATATAACGCTAACGGGGGTGAGACAAGACAGGGGTATTTTTAATGACAGTTCACCGCATATGAACACATATCAATTCTTTAGTGATGATTGGCATGCTATAGCCGATACAGGGTTCCAAGGCCAAGGGTCCACGTAGTGTGCCCTTCAAAAGCAAAACAAGCACTGAATTTTCCGTTCAAAACAACAGATGAACCGGGACATACGCAGACAAATAATTCGGAACGAATAGAGCGTCTGGCTGGTCAGTAATCGATTTGGACTCTTTTTAGGGAGATCTTCGTTGGAAGATAGCCTGTTACCCGCTAAGTAAGATTAGCTGCATGTCTTGTCAACAGGCGAATTCGAAGATCTGGAGTGCCACCAGTCTCACCTGAGGGGATGTTGGAACGGCTCGAGTCGTACATCGACGGCATTTAAAAAATCTCATCGATGTCTTCATCTTCATCGTTTTCGTCATCCGCCTCATGCCCATTGCCTTCAAAAGAACTGTCTCCAGCAGTGGAACTCTCTCCTTCTCCTTCGGTGCCAGGCCCATTTATCTGTACATTTGTATCTGGCGCTTCTGGTTCGTTGTCGCCCAGCTCAAGGACAGGGATAAATGGGACATTAGGCACTTCAAGGGATGGGAGAAGCGATTAATGGCCGTTGATAGAACATATAGCTGCTGTAAGCGCGTGAAAGGAAGCTGCATTTTGCTTTTGGATTCGCAAGCTCGCGTCCACAGCTTTAATTTAGAAGCCCTGTGCGGCAAACTATCAGTTTCCTTCTTCTCCTTTTGGACTCGAGCTTTCTGCGCTGGGAAGCGAAACCGTCGCGTGCCCGCTTAGCGGTTTCAGCCTTACGAATGCGCGCTTCTCTAGCATTTGCACGGATTTGACTTATCGACTCGTCATCTGTTGCTATTTTGCTGTGTTTATAGTGATCGAACTTAACCGAGGTAGTCCAAATACTTCACTGCCAGGGTATGGCGCTCCATACGCGCAAGCGCTTCCGTATCAATCTTAGGAACACCGCTTTCATCCACGGTCCTGCTGCCGTTCTCGTCTTTAAAGGGCACAGACGCCCCGTTATCTTTCTTAAGGGATGGGCGTAGTTTCTGCGATACGTTGCGATGGGAGGTTCGATTTCGTCGTGGATCGAATGCCGTCGTTCAGTAGCATCGAATCGTAAACGAGCTTATACGATTTCCTCAGGGTATCCCCGTTCTTGTCTGGAATGTCATTCTCCATAAAAAGTTTAATTAGTACTGTCTTTTGTTGCTCGATTCAGTCGAACTATAGCGCGGAGCTAGGGGTCCCGTTTTCCGTCTCGGTGGTGGGGACGACAGAAGCACCGCTCGATGCCTGATTGGGCATGTCTCGTAATTATGAGATGGCGAGATAGCCGCCTGTGTTGGAATCTATGATACGGGGAGTTGACGGCAACAACCTGTGGATAGTGGCCAATCGTTCGACGACGCCGTCGCCAAACCGTTACATAGATTTTAAGCTTTTGAGATGACATGATCAGAGCGTGCGCATTCCAGATCTCAAATCAAAAAAATTTTTTCATTACAAGATTTCAGTCTTTAATTAAATTATCCACGCTGGCAGTCTTGCTCGAAATGGCATTTTCAGCCTCAAGATTGTAAATTAAAACCCTCTACTGATGGCATATCTGTAATTTCTTTGTTGTGATTTTATTAACAAGCTATTTCGTAGGAAATAGTTCTTACGCAGCCCGGCGAGTAGGTTTACGATAAACTACTGGGATCGTCGTGCGGTTCGAAAGAGAATCGCTAGCAGCAAAGCAGAGTAGAGTTGATTTTAAAGACGAAAAGATGAGAAATGGCTAACACAGTGCATCATAGTGAAAGGCAACGGACTAAAAACTTCCACGTTACGATTAATTCCTTTTCTCGTCTGCCTATTGTGGGTGTATGCCCGGCGAGGTCCTTTGGTTATGTGCTAGTGTATCAGACCAGCTTTTCGTACAGGAGCTACGGAGGAGGTGCGATGGTTTGTTGAGACTTACAGATACGCTGCTGCGAATTAAAAAGCTACTGTATAACCAGAAGAGAATATCGTGGAGACACGGTGAAGAAATAATTTAAAGATACGAAATGTAACCTCAAGATCATATCGCAAGTGCGATGCCCTGGATTGCACAACCGGCTATCTCGACCTTGGAAGGATTATGCCATACTTGTATGACTGTATACGTGATTGCATATGCACCTAGAATCGCCGTTTGATTTGATGATTTTAAGTTCTTTTTTCTAAGGTTACAAGAACCAGTCAGCATAAAAGGGGTAGTTTGGAAGTTTGAAATAAAAGGCACGAATCAAAGCTCAAGGATACAAGTTGAATGAGAGGAGCAGATTGCAGTTCCTTCCATGTTTGCATTTTATGCATCTCTTTAATCTTGGAATGGGCCATACACCATGCATGGGAATTTCTAGAGAGATAGTTCAGTTCAGTTTTCATGGTATTCTGCCGATATGCTTCACCGAGGTAATTTTGCATTCGCACCCATCAGTTCTCGATGTACCCTCCTCGGCTGAACTATCCCAGTTTGTTCTTCTTAGGAGCGTTCTTTCCTTTGTTTTAACCACTAGCGCAACAAGTGTTGATCTTGGTGAGAGATTACTCATTCTCAAAAGCTCCTACTTTCTGAGCAATGATATTGAGCCCATTCTGTTATGAGGAAATCTGATTATAAACACCGGAAACCTGACGTTGAATTCAGTTTGCACAATGTACCAGAGACTAGCATAATCCCAGAAATTTACGATGGTCTTTTTCTGTTGGTCAGTAGAATCACATGTAATACTTTGACTTTTTTGACTTTTAAATAGAATTTTCGCAGCTATTTTGTTCAGAATTGGTCTACAAGGTAACGAGTTGGCTAGACAACAGTGAGAGATGTAAAATTCGAATCTATGTCCTTAACTTCGGAAGCTTAATTTTCTGTGACATAAGGTTTTGACTTCAGTCACTTCTGCTGTGCTATAATGGCCCTTCCCGATACTCTACTGAAAGCTCTTTTTCTGTCTAGAAACTGGCGTCGATGAAGACTTACAGGTACTGGTGCATGAAATCGGAATTGAAATTGTAAGGTACCCACAGTGGTACCTTGAACACATCAAAGTAGTAGGTTGAGAGAGCATCTTTTCCAGTCTTTCATTCTTCATTTTCCCTAAATTTACTCAATTTTAACTAAAATAATCCCTCGGTTATTTTAGGGATGACCGCGGCCTTGGCAGTGCCGCTAAGGCCTCCCTTGGAACTTGTTCTTGAAAGTTTGGTTTGATGTGAATAGTCTTACTCTATCGGCGAGTTGCTGGTTCTCACGAAAGCTGAGGTGCTCGTGATACCTCACTCGATCTGTACAGGTGACTTTGAAGTGATGACAGTGGAGGGGAGACGATTGAGGCTTATTGGTCAGCCGAGGTCTTCTATTCTGCTTACGAATGGCTTGGTTGGCGGTTTCTGGATTAGGACGAAGGCCGCGTCCGAAAGAAGGAGTAGGTTCTATTTGTGCGTATTAGCCTTGGAGCGGAGCAGAATGGGCTTTCTTGACATGGGCTGGAGAGTTTGATGAGATTCGGCATATGGAAGTCCGATATAGGACTACATGGTGTCGTAGGATCTTCTGTATGGACCCCAGGGCTGTTCTCCGCTCAACTCAAAATTAGGGTACGTTCACGTTCTGAAAATTTCATGCGAAGAACGATTGCAAGTCTTCTACTTCCTACGCTTCCAGCGATAGGTGACATCCCCAGAAGTATTTTTCCGTTGCTGAGCATTATTAAAAAGGATCGGGTAAAAAGATTCCTGTATGCTTGCAATCGAAAAAAGCCAAATCTAATAGATATTCTACCTTACTGTCCGATTGGAAGAACTCTCAGTACTGGCAAACAATTTTGCGATCCTAGCAGATGTAAATAGTTGAGATCACAACAGAAATCAATTGTTGAACCGTTTCTTGATTCTTCTGATGAGACCACGGGGTGGTCAGAACAGGGAATGTATAGAGATATATTCAAAGAGAGCAGAGATGAATTATACGCACATAGCATTGAATTTAAAGGTATTGTACAAGACAGACTCTAGAGGTATCAAACTGAAAGGTCCTAATGGCTCTGATATTCTAGCAAAGTTCTCATAGTCCAATCTAAATGAATGCATAAATTAATTTACGATTAGCGAAACAGGAAGCACGCGAGAACGCCATAATTAATTTATCTAGTTGGCTAAGTACAAAATGGTTGGCCTTGTGCCTTGCAGTTGTGTCGGGGTACTGTGTAAAAGATGCACCGGTATCTAAGCACAGTGATAAATCCTTATTAATGGTTATTTTCCACATACTGTGTACAAGAAGGTAAATTTAGGGTGTGTCTGCGCATAATCGACACACAAATATCACGTCGGTAAGGGTCTAAAAATACCCCCACAACTGTTGGTTCATCACTCTTTCCTATAAGTAGTTTATAACTCTTCAGAAAATACCAATTTGATGACTTTAATTCTCAGGGACCCATGTCGTGCAGATCCCTGAGTAACGTCCAATAAGCCAGCAATATTGCCCGAATTCACTAATAATCCGCCCCAGTCCACGTCTGCTGGCTTCGAAAGAAGCATCACGAACATACTAGACTCCTGTGGCATACGTGCCTCTCAACTTGTGTCTCTAGAAGTGCGGAAATATCTACTTTCACGGGAATCATGAGATGTTCTTTCACTTCTGAGGACTTACCTTCATCCTGTTCGAATTATCTGTCTCCATACTGTACCAAGCCCGAAACCTACTTTGATTTCCAGGGGGATCTTCATGGACCGACAAACACCTCTCATACAAACCATCAATTCCCAACTCAGAAACAGAGGGTACTGCTCTCCTGGCTGTGACTTCCCTCTGCCATCAGAGCCACTTTAGACTCACCTATAACCTCTTTCATTTAGAGAGTCACTTGGTGCCATCTTCCTCATCGCGCGTGACACATGTGTTTCTAATTGTATCTCCTGGGACTAACCATGAGTAGGAGGGTTACGACAGTGAGAAAAAGACTCTCTAGCAACTCCATTACCTCTTCTTGGGCCCTTTGCTAAGCAATGTCTCTTTGATAGTGGGGATATGTCATACAAGAAAGAAGTAGAAAACCCTCTGCGACTCTGAATTACGTTCCTTGTTGAAGGTCTGTGGGAAAAAAGAAGTCTTTCGTATATTTCCTCCTAGAAAAGGAACTTCTGAGAATTTTTGTCTGTCTATCGCCGACTCTCGCGGAATTATCGGAAGCACTTAGATCTTGACCACTATAGTCTCTGGCTGCTTGCTATTATCAACAAAAGTACCATAGACCCGTGGGCTTTGAATCTCATGAAGGATAAACCCTAGAGAGGAAGACCCCTCCGTGTTGTTGGCAGAAGGGGTACTACGCGAGAGAAGCATAACGGTATTTGAGCCTTCATTTCGCACTCCACATCTTCAAAGGTCCGTTGAGTACAATACTTAATGGAAAGCCACGATATTTCGGCTTCGCTTTTATTTAGTGCCGCTTCAACTTCCGCGCGGGCTCTGCACAGCATCGCGCTCTGCTGTCTTTCGCTTCCCACTTGCTCTCTACTTCGTGTCTAAGGGGATAAAACCTGATCAAAAAGCCTTATACGGTACGACGAATAAATTCGTTACGCATTCAGCTCAACTTACGACATTGCGGGTCCCTTTGGTTAACAGAAGAACACTAAACAGGACTGCTTGCCCTCCTCATTCTTAAAAATTTGGCAAAGCCGTTCTTTCTTAGTAACATGGGCAGAGAGACCTCTCCAAACTGATCCTAAGCTTGGCGAATCTGCCTCAAGATAAAGCATATCCTATATATTTCCAAAGGGCCCCAGACGATAGTTTTCGCTACTGAAATGACCCAAAAGGTGCTTTACACCACTAATAATCCCAACCTGGGTTCCTAAAACACTTCCTGCCCGACGTACGCGAAATACAAGAAAAATCTGCCAGTGTCTCCACTGGACTTCCTAATCAATCCACCACGGAGGAACTGGCGCTTACAGACTCTTTACATCCTCAAGTGTGAAGCACTCAATCTCGTAGGTTTGCCAAATCACGAAATAGAACTACAAAAAAGTGGCAAACAAAATAATTTTCTCAAGGGGCGATTTTTTTCATCACTTGATAGTTCTTTGGTAACCTGCACTATTTCCAAAACACAGTGTCACGATGAGCTTCAGCAGTGACCCGGACCAAGGACATCTTAGGTTCACCATACGTAAATGGAAATTCAGTAGATACCTCCTCATCCACGTTACGTGCACTTCACAGGTCCATCTTGTTTGTGCCTTGGGTTAATAAACCACTATTTATAAGAGATAACTTCTTAAGATAAGGTAAGCCCTGTCAACTCCTATGAATCTCCGCATCAGCCCACGCTTACACTTTCCATCAACAAACTCGCGCCACAAGGTTCCCGTGGACAAAGAGGGGATTGCGATGCATACTTCCTGATCAAAAATTTCCAAATACCTTAACCGGATGCCCCTTGAAAACATCTCTTGACTAGATTGAGGCTTACGAAAGGTCGAATCAGAAGTAGATATTCTACAAATATGTAAGTAAACCGTGGAGCCCGGCTGTGTGCTCCAGGAAACAGAAAATCCTGACTCGAAAGCGACCCAAAATTCAACCACGCTATAGGCGAAGAAGAGCGAGGGAGGACCGCAAGATGTCTGTCGAAGCAGACATAGAGGAGAAGGGCAGTCGCAACACAACAGTACAGCATTAAGCGCTGGAAAATTAAGGGAGGGTGCTCATATAAGTGAATTTGCATTGCTGTCTCCATTATAAAATGGGATAGAGAGAGAGTAGAATAAGTAGGAAGCCCACAAAACTCATTCACCGTCGCCACATAGCTATATGAAGGGCTGAGAAAGAAGGGAAAGTTTCCACAGAAAGGGGACCGGTATCGCACTAAAAAATAAGCTAGGAAGGCTAAATACGGTCAGGGCCAGTATGAAAGGGACATTTAGGGTAGGTAAGCAATTGTAAATGGTAGAAAAGCTTGAAGAAGAGTTGACAGATATAAGTGGATAGAGAGAGGACGGAAACCAATAAAAGTCACTGCGCACACGATATGTAGCCATAAAAAAGATTTTGTTCGGGTCCCGGCTAATTTTGGGTAGACACAAAAAAATCTACCGGTTGTAAACTACTACTCTGACAAAGAAGTGTGTAATTTTCTGGATAAAAGAACCAGTTTGCTTTGAATTCCGATTATATTAAAACTTGTGAAACCAATGGCTGGTTCAAGCCGCTACTCGCCCGCATCTCGGTATTTATTTTACTCTATGTAAAGATTATGCCCATAAATTACCTCAAATACCCTGGAAGTATCCTTCCAGTAACCGTTACCAAGTATTTACACTGCAAGAATACATCACTGCAACTTGTGCAATGTACCCACGCACCAGTGTAAAACAAAAGACCATACCACTTTGTGCCAAACCAGTTACATGAAGCCGTCGTGGCTATCTCGCGTTGTTCTCGAAAATTTTGGACTCCACAATCAGCAATTAGTTTTATACCTCCTTGCCAACTGGACCAATGGAACTTTGCCGTGATGTTTAGTGCTGTCGTTTCCGCTGCTAGCTGCTACATCCAGCCTTCAGAACCTTGTAGTTTGATACCTTTAGGGTCGCTTTTTCTAGATTGCCTTTACATTAAGTACCCTTTGGTTACAATTTATCTCTGCTGGTGTTGAGTACTTTTCTATATAACCCCTAGTCTGATGCTTCGGCCTGTTTACCGGAGGCATCAACCAAAAGTTCAACCATCGATTTCCTTTTGTGCGCTCAACACCCCACATTCTAGGAATAATACCAAAAGGCCAAAGTATATTGACTAAAGGTAGCAGGGCGAGGTCTGTAGGAGACTGGAGGTCCGAGAAACAATGTAGATTCTAACTTTTTGCTACCAGACAAGTATGACAACAAGGGATACTACGATAAGAATTAGACTTCGCCCCAACAGGATGAACCTAATTGAGGAAGCGCTACCTGTAAGGGGAGCCTAAAAGATAAATTGAATCATTGCAATATTTGACTGTGTATAGTGTGGGTGGCTATGTCACCCACACACAGTATTTGACAACTAGCTTACTCTACTGTACCTGAGTTGAGTCGAATCGACTACGCCATCTAGAATATGACTAACAGTAATATTTTATTTTGCTTACAAAAAGTATCTTACAGAATGTGTGATGGTGCATATCTCTGCAATCTTTAGCGTAAAGTACCGAAAAAGCCTTCTATCAGGGACAATAGAGGGTTTTGCCGGAGTCAGTGCGGCGCGTTCTTCTTTCATTATGTTAAATCGGAACAGAACGTACTATACAAGATATTTTTTGGATATGAAAAACAGCTTGCCCGCATAAATTAAAGGTGCAATACCTCATACTTGTACTCAGACAACTGTAACATACAGATTTAAGGGAGGAAATGTGGGGTGGTTTAATATTTGAAAGGTATGGTCGGTTGTGGCCCGGAATATCCTACAGGGTGACCTGTAGTACCTCCCAAACTTCCCTAAAAAGCCTGTCCCCTTACCGAATGCTTGTACCATTCTTCGCGAAGTGTGCACCACCGTGTCGGTCCCAGCTCTTTTGCTTACCCACTCTGAAGAGATTCGAAGTATGGTGCAGCTTTCTTGGACACTCTTCCCGTAGACAGCTTCCAAAGACCCTGCACAGCGTCTCTCCAACCGCAATAGTCTTTGCAGACCCGCCTTTTTTTGAAAAGTTTGTGCCCTCAGAATCCTGGATTATCATATGTATCAAAAAAAGGGACTTCGAAGACGCTGGTTATTCGTCCTGGATTTGTTCAAATTAATTGTTTTGCACTGCTTTCGAGTGAGGTTTATGAGGAGTAGTCCTGTGGATCATTGTCAGAAGAAGGGTAAATTTTGTTTTTATTGCGAATGTTGCGAAGTTGGCAGAAAAGTGTAGCTCGCGCTTTTCGCTGATTCAAGTAGGTTGCGAAATTTTCGAGATGCTAATTAGAGACAAATATATCAGCAAAATACATTGCAAAGATAAAAATAGTTCCCTACTGTCAAGGTTTACAGGAGAAACATCTAATATTCTTGCAGCAAATATCATAAGGGCGGTAAAGTACCTCGTGGTAGAGGAGTAGTTGCACGCAAAGAATTTATGAAAGTTGGAGCATTGAACTTGTTCATTCAAAGTCTTTAAAGACAGTGAATGTCTTTAGAGCTTTCGTTTTACTAAGGAATACATGATTTGCACCATTATATTAATTAAGTCTTCTACAGAAAAAACTGAATACGAGAATAAGGTATAAAATACTTATATTCTATCGCTTTCTATATTTTGCGGCAGACTTGAAAGATTTCCTGCAAGCTTCCGATACTTGCCAGCCAATCCAAAATCGAAATCGAAATTTCTAAAGAAAATCACAATTCGCCCCTTGCTAAAACCCACTTTTTTGGAACTTATATTGAAATTTCATGCCTGTTACGGGTTGCATGCACCAGCACTCAAAATGAGGATGTGTATTTATGTAAAAATAGGAACTTCTGACAGTACTATACTACAGAAATGCCAGAAGTGACTATTTTTAGCGCTGTAACTCGAGACAATCTTTGAAGTATACTATAACCTGACTGGTACTTGGTCTCTTTACGCTTTCAATGTTTTAATTTCTAAAACATTGGGGCTATTCTATCCAGGATAGTCTACTGAACACTTCAGGTATCCTACATTTTAATGCTTCGGATCTCTCATTTCACCAAGTGCTTCAGGTGTTATCAAGACAAGTGGAACTATTTCCGCCTCAAAAAAGTGCTTGATACTAACTTCTGGCCAATTTGACTATATAATACTACAGTTCAGTTGCCATTGAAACCATTATTTAAGCTATCCACTTGAGCTTTAGGTGCCCACTGAATGAAAGCTAGCCCTGGTGTACGCTTTATACTTCGTCCCCAAATTTTGTCCCGTCAACTATCCCTCGTCTACGGTAGCTTTGTCCATTATCGTTTTTAACCTCCATCGTTAATCATTTCTTTCACTTCTCTGTTTCAAGAAGCATACAAATAGTAAACAATCTTCTCGAAGCGTCCTTCCCTGCTCCTGACGCCCCAGTAACCGACATCTACGTACAAATGGGCTACGTCTCAACCATGTAATTGGATCTCTAAACCCTCCTTTAGAAGATTAAATAACAAAGATCTACTTTTACGTGTAGAGCCGTGCTACGACATCACATGCCGTGACAAGTCACAATATTTCGTTTCAAGAACAAGATCTTAATGGCCTGAGATCCACCTCGTTCCCAAGGAATGGGTTCCGATCTTACAGCCTGAAAAGACTATTGTCGGTTCAGCTGCCTTTAAAACACCACCGGTCTGCAGCGATAGTCATAGATAACATGCACCTACTTATTGAACGTGAGTCACTACGACGCAGGTTGCTTAAAAGAAAGACAGAATCACAACACGAGCGCATGGTTGGTCTCTGTGTCTGTACTCTTTTTTTTGTCAAAGCATTTAAATTGATGAGAAAGATCTTACCCATATCGCACATTACACTGTATTATGGCCTGCAATCATAAGGGTAACCAAGTCAACCAGTGAACTCGGTTCCCCTTTCGGCTGACTTTCGTTTTTTATTTCTTTTAGATGCTGTCTTTGCCGCCCTCTCCATCTTCGTAGCTGAACTACTCGGAGGAGAAGTGACACGTACGAAGGCTCGGAGAGAGGAAAAATGAAAAGCAAATAATATTTGGTGGATGTAGTGCGGATAGAAAGGGAAGGACGCAGAAGTTGATAATTGTACGAAATAGTGAAGAAGTTGCAAGAAAATTATGATTTCGAAGTCCTACACACCAAGACTCCCGGTAAATTTGACGTTGAAGCTTCTCTCTTATATTTGGTTAAACAATTCTAGAGCAATACATATGATGATTATGTACTGAGACTCGACTAAAATACCAATAAATTGCTGTGATATGGCACATTTGGCTGTTTTATTTCCTACCAAACTACTTTTATCAAAATATTCCAAAAAGAATACCCAGTCGCCTGCTCTTTTTTCGGTTCCTACTTTATATCACGTCTACAATCGACTGTGCATTTCCGGCATCCCACTTTTTTTTCATCAGTTGACTGTGAAATTCGGGAACACAGTTGTGGCCCAGTCATCACTCGTCTGCTTCATTAACTATCTCGTATTTTTCATTTGATATTCGCTTGGTCCAGGGACAACTCAGAAATACCGTGACCCTCTGTGCTGCAGAAGAAAGTCCTCACACTGAACTTTGTAGCACAGCTTACAACAGCATCACGATAAACCCAATCATGCAGCAGAATAATCTGCCGTCGCCAGCTCAAATGAGATTGATCATCTCTATATATTCTCAAGTCATAAATAGAAGTGAAAACCAGGACAAACAATGCTCTATGGCAGCACAGAACTGCTCAAGAGTGTCAACATCGCAAAGGATTGAAAATTGTCTTGAAGTGTACTTTCGACAACTGCCATTATAAAACTACTTATCTTTGCTGTGAATAAAGGAGATTCCCAGCCAAATTTTCATTTTTACGTGGATGTACGGACACTTAAATTTACCTAAGATAATTATATTGGACTGAGAATATTCTTATTGACCGCAGCTAGACACTGAATTCATTTTTTCTTAATGCGAGAGCGTTTGATCTGCCCCTATGTATCACTACTTTAATGATGTCATACTAGCTATTGATTTAAGTTGAGAAGTTCACGCACAAGTTTCGGTTCCACATGAACCAAGTTTGAAGTTTAATGTCAGATTGAGGGCCTGATCTCAATCATTTGGTTTCTACCCTACTAGGCCTTGGATGGGACTGGTGCATTTTGTCATTTACTGAGCGGAACATTAGTCGAAATATTTGACACAACGCTTGATACTTCTAAATTTAGGAACCTTGAATACTGGGACCTAATGAGGAAAGTTATACGGGTTACTGAACATGTCAACAAAATCCTTGCCATTCGAATCAAATTTATTGACTTGGAACTGTCGATACATGGAGTTGGTAAAACATCTTTTTAAAAGGCAATTATTTTTTTTGCCTATTTGAGACTGTTTAAGGGAGCTTTCCCTCCAAAACGAAGCAAATGGTCCATTTCTACTATCAGGACACAAATATGTGCTTGCCGGTTTCCCCCTAGTAAATCTAATAGTTGGCACAATTTTTGCAGCGCAGGTATCAAATTATCCCTCAGTAATTGATGATTTTTAGCATCATGTTTGAGTAAGCTAATGTTGATTGATTTCTACTGAGTACCTACAAACTTAAGACCCACAGATCGATGGCTGTCGATCTGAATTCCCATCGAATATACACATAAATTCTACTGATTTGAATAGGTTTATCACAAGAGAAACCATTCAATTAACGTTGCGAGCCATAACTAATCGTTTTTAGCAACTTTAATGGAACACCTCTATCGCATATGTTAGATGTGAAATTGTTTTAATATATTGTACAAGTCTTTGAGCTTCCTAAATGCAATCAGTAATGGTAATCAGTGAATTGAACATCGATATTTAGTGAACCTATCATTCTTCAATATAAATATTGATATAGCTAAGCGATAGAAGGCCCGGGATGAGCACTGAAGAGAAGTTTCTTCATCAGATTTAGACCGTGTTACTCAGGTATCATGTCAAACTACTGGCTTTATTTCAGCAAACAGTATTTAAAACTTCGTGAATTTGATACCCAAGCTTTGGGGCTGATTCAAAGAAGTATATCGTTAGAAAGCCGTTTGAAGCTGGAAAAGGATTATATTTATAATTAATTTGTTACCATGCAAGTGATTCCCATTAATCGATTGTTAACATGGTTGTATAAATCAAATAAGTACGGTATTTGCCCCCCGTAGCACTTTATCTGTTAAGTCTCCCTGCCTAATTCGTCCGAGTTGAACGTGAATTTTGTGGAGCAGTCTGTCTGCTAACTGTTTCAAGGAGTTCGTTACGCTCATATGATTGATTTGTCTGTTTTTGAAGTTTAGTAGAGACCTGATTCCTTCAAAAATTACCCCACTCCGTCCCAGGTAGTGGAGTTCTAAATTCAGTCACTCTTTACCGGAGCCGCTGACGCTCCTTAATGAAACAAGGACGGCGAAATTTAGGTGAGATCAAGAGGTAATCACGAACTCTGAGACAAAGCCTGAGGCTCGTGTAAGTCCCTCAATCAACTGTTAGTAGATGACACACAGTCGCAGATTCGGTGACAAGTATGTCGAAAGACGCGTATCTGTAACTAGCACGGAAACTTTCTACAGGGTGCAGTCTTGCTTTATGGAAAAAAACGTCGCAGTTGTTTTCATGTCTAATTCAGTGCACCTGGTAAGTGGTCTACCTCCGGAATATTTTAGAGGACATAGGTGTCCATGGATGAAAATGAGCTACCTTCCCTCTTCAATAGGAATCTAAAAAAACCGCATAGCATCTTTCGGTGATAAAGCACCAAAAAAATTATCTACTTGCATATCTGGCTATAGTCCAGCTATAAAATGCTGCATTGGTCATGCTTGGGTGCTATTTATTTCCAATGAGGTAGTTTTTATCTCAGTTGCCCTGTTCGTAACGTTTGTAAAATAAACATATGCTGCTGCAGATATCAGATTCAAAGCTAAATGCCTTGTGGCCTGTCATAAGTAAGTCAGGTGATGTCAAAAGTATTTGGATGGTGTACATAATTGTAGCAAACTCCCATAATAGTAAATGCTGAGCCAGAAAGAAGATAATGGTCAGCATGTATTATGTTCATACATAATCCAGTACTTTTGATAGCGCCTATTCTTTCTTGTATCTTCTGAACCGCTGTATTAAAGGAACGTGAGTAAAATTCCTAACACAATACTCAAACGTAAAAGCAGAAATCCTTATATTGAATCGAAAATGACATCAATAAATTACTTTTCCGATCAACCATCTTAGTTAAGAGAATTATCTTATTCCGATGCTTCGTATTCCCGGATTGCTGCTTCTCGAATCGTTCCAATTTATTCAATCTTGTACTGGTACCCATCGGTTGGGATGATCCTCTGAATTTGTAACTGGGTTAAAGATTTGTAACTGGGTTACAAATCCAGTTGATCATCGAGTCGTTTGCCCAGTTGACAGTTGACTCAAGTGTTTTTCTGTTTTGTAGACAATCCAGTCGAAATTAAGTATTTCGTCGACTGGAATCATAATGAGGCCAATCTTTATCTAGTTTTCAGACGATTATCCGTTTCAATAAAGCAATCTTCTCAAAAAAACAGCCAACTCGATTTCTTGCAGTAGTACCGCAGTCAATTTACATTCAAAAGTAGACTGATCCAGGCCAGTAACCTAGTTGATAGTCAACTGACCAGTCAATGTTGTATTTTCATGGAAGTAATTACATGACTGGTAGTAGACTATGTGATTCTGCTGTCCAGTTCTACAATGGTTGACAGTCAACTGCGTAGTCGTTAAGAGCATCGGAACTGCTCGGTTTGAATTTTTCAAATATTAAAATTTATTTTTTTGATGCGGCCGGAACAGAACATATCAACAGGAGGAGAAATTAAATTTGATGTCAGAAGGCAAAACTCAAGAGGCATATCCGAGAAATATGCCTCCGCGACATTCCGAGCTCTGCATCTTTCGGAAACACAGCAAAATATGAGCAGAAAAGAAAATAGTGACGCAAAACCGAAACAGGGGGAAAGAAGAGATGGCCGGAAAGTGGAATAGATAAACGGTCATTGCAGCGCTAATCAATAAAGACACTGCATCGCTGTACCTGAAAACAAAGAGAAGGTAGCTCACCCTCCTTGCGATTTCCGCGACCGATCCCATCAACACATTCCAACGAATGAAGTGCGAAGGGAACCACACCGCAGCAAAGTATTTGGCGATCAATCACTTGTATATAAGCATATCGATGGAACCGATCACGTGGTCCTATCAGAAAGATAGGACATGCCACAGCAATGTAAGGGAGAGCTACATGGTGGTAACTTTATGGCATCAGTAGAACGGGTGTCCGCTGCAGGATCCGACTATACTGCTAGCTAAGTGCTAACCGGGTGGTCCACGTCGGCCACGTGCAGCGACATACGCGATTCAATAGATTGTGCGCTCGACGACCAGATTGTGCTACTAATGCGCCTATAAATCCGATTGCGGATAACTCCTGTCGACGTGTGGAATTTGTCAGCAATGCAAGGCACCAGTAACTTTATGAAGCGGACGGTTTCGGGGGAAGGGGAACCCAAGGAATCAAAGGCCAGCGGTTGAAATTCGAAATCGGGGGCCTGTGTGGGGTTATCGGAGGGCGGGGAGAGTCGACGAGACAATTTTCTCTCCAGGTCCGTCACCTTGTTGCGGTGTGCAATTGCAGGTGCACCGCCAACTTCCCTTGTAGCTCTCGTTCTGACATCGTCCTTGAATGGCGAGACTATGGTAACGTCGCAGGCGATCGGGCGGGCCACAGTGCCTTCCGGGGCTGCTGGTGGGTGAACCAGTATGTCAGCGGGTCGAAGCTCGGTGCCGGGCACGAGGAGTGGGACCTCGAGCTGGCAATCCAGGCCGGCGGCACGGGCGATACGACCAGCAATGACGTTGCGCAGTGAGTTATGCCGGTGTTTGCGACCAAACCCAGACGGACAAAAGTCTACAGCGTGATCGCAAGAACAAAAATGCAAGCGATGTTGATAAATATATGTTGTGGTCCGCTCAGTGGCACAAGAGAGCCAGCGCAAGTGGCTCAGTGGTTTACGTTCTTCAACAGGTTAGGGGCCCAGTTGACGTTGCCGCTGTGGTCTCGGGTTCGAACCCCGCTGGGTGCACTGAGTTGGATATTTGTTATGAGCGTTACTGTAATGCTCTGTGTAAGCCCTAAAACCCTCGACAAGCACCTTGTGGTAGTGCCTCTGAGCGAGGGGGGTGTTGATATATATATGTTGTGGTCCGCTCAGTAGCACAAGAGAGTCAGCGCATGTGGCTTAGTGGTTTACGTTCTTCAACAAGATATGCCATGACAAGTCCATTGAAGCCGGTGCAGACGAGAATCAAGAACATCTTGAAGGAATCCGGCCGCGGTCGAAGCGTTCTCTCGATAGTCTCGCTTTAAAGAAGAGTTACCAAAAAGAAAAAAAAATTTATCCTGCGGCTGCGTTCCGCAAGGACAAAAGAGTTCGTTTACATTGTACGCACTTTACTCCTCACCATAATTCTCTCACTTCTTTCACATATGCACCATGACTATGCGCTTTGTCACCAAGAGCTACAGCACTTCTTGTAAGTATGTATGCGCCTCTCATAGCGCCGCTATAGACCCTTTCGCGGCAGTAACTTCCAATTTCTCATGCAGACGCACAATCTAAATCACATCAGCGAGATTCCGCCAACGACAGCAATGTCCCATGCATCTTTTTCTTCGAGTCCATACGATGTGCGAAATTGATATAAGAACACCTTTAAATAATGTCGAAAAACAGTTAACAAAAACGTCGAACATTTAAAGGCCATATTTCTGGAAATTATATTCCAATTAAAGGCTTTTACGGGTACTATATTATTCAAGCATCTTATTGGCAGCTCAGAAAAATTCGAAATCAATGCGAAATTCTGTAAGTACGCGAAATAGAATATGACCCAGTTCACGTCCATACAGTGCTACGGCGCTTTGCAATCTTCTTTAATTAAGCTAGTACTTTGTATCCCCTCCCTTTCTCTCTACCACCTCAATTAATTGCATTTGGATGGATGAATACAGAGATTGAATAGTTTCCAGTGCAATTCCAACCCACGCCTCATCCACGGCCAGACGAAGCCCTTGCAGTGACTTAAAATACCGCGATCCACCATAGCCAAGCCGCGCTAATATGACCCACAAGTTCTCAATTATATTGAGATCGGGAATCTTCGCAGGTCAGGGTAAAACAGAGATGTCGTTGTCTTCTAGCCGCTTCAAAGTATACTTTGAGGTGTGAACAGCGGCATTGTCCTGCTGATAAGTCCAATTTTGCCTATTTTAACAGCCGAAAGGCTTCAGTTCTTGCTCCAGTGGATCACAGTACATTTCATAGTTCATCTTACCGTTTAAAATGCATAAATTTGAAAGTCCGTGATAATACATTGACCCGCAGAGCATCAGCGAGCCACCACCCATCTGTCAGCGAGAAAAAATCTTCTTTTCATTACAAGTATCATGCCAATAACTTGCAAAGGCATCGGAACCGTCTAATTTGAACTTCTTCTCGTCGCTGAATAACACTTCAACTGACTCATCCCCATGTTAGATGAATTTTTGAAAAAGATAGACCGAACAACTTAATGCCTTTCAAGCATAAACGAAGCTTTTTTCATGCGCTGGTACTTTAAATTTTCACAAGAAGAAAGAAAATGCTGTACGCAGCAAACAGAAATGTTCAACCCCATTTCGTTTTTAAGCTCCCTTGCGCTATTTCCCCCTTCGAGGCTGCGCGAATCAGACGACGGTGGTCAGATTCCAATATCTTCTCCTAATCCTCCGCAAACATTTTGTGTACGATGATCGCGTAGCGAATGGTGTCCGCCATCGAGTCGACGGAAATAAACTTAAATCGGGCCGTCAGGATGTACCACTTCGATTGCAGTACCCGAAAGCCCGTACATTGTCCTTCCATACGGCCTATTTCATGGAGGCGAGGAGCTTCTCTTTCATCGTCACAGGTTCAGAGATGGACATTAAGAAGCAGTGTGCTTTTTCATGTCCATCTCTGAATCAGCCTGAGCAGTCTGTAATACAGGAAATGGTCCTCCCTTCGTGTAATCCAGCAACCTACAACGATCCCGCCCCTAACTTCTCCCACCGTCATTTCCAAATTTACTTCCATTTTATCTAGATATTTTTATACTGTATTTAACCCTCTGAATCGACCCCGAATCAAGTTCCTTTTCCCTTTTAGCTTACTCCTCCTCCAAATTCACCTTTTTTGAGAAGAAGGGCGCAAATGCACTACTGCAAAATCCCTTGCAGATTTATTTTACCTATTCCTAATCTATAGAACCTGCCCCGGGAGCCTATTTAAACCCCTTTATTCCAAGTTCCAAATGTCCCCGATCATTTTACTCATCACCCCTCCCCCCCACCCAAAACACCCTACATTGCCTCCCATTCCCCAACGTCTATCAAATGAACAACCTTCGCCCCTCCGCCCCCATCACCAAAACCGCCCCTCTCGCCCCATCAACGGCCTAGCTCTAATGAATAATGGGCCAACAGACTACGACGACTACTTCAGGAGGATGGACCGTGAGCGTGTTCGGGAGTGGGTTCGTCGGCACTTCTTGGAGGAGGCGGAGGAGGAGGAGTCAGAGGGGACTGAGTCGGACGTGGAGGGATCCGAGGATGAGGAAGACTTTGTAGCTCCGTGGGAACCGATGGTGTATAATCGTGGGGAAGTTGCTGTGGGGGATGGAGGGAGATAGTGAGGGCGTGATCGTCATCTCGGATTCTTCGGATGGGGTTGGCGCGGAGGCTGAGGGTCGCGAGGAAGGGTTGGAGGATCTTGATATGTCTGATGAAGCCATTTATCATTCTGTGCCGTTCGAGGGAATTTGTAGGGATTGCATTGAGAGTATGGATATTTTGGAGAGTTATTTGGTTCTGATCTTGAGGATAACGATTGTGAGGAGTAGATACAGATATTTTCCTTTAATATCTTCCCTCTGGCCAATCACATCCACAAGATGCCCTTTTATGCGTTTTATGGTATTTAGTGTTTGATTGAGACTTTAGGATTAGCCGAAAAGTCTATATAAGCTGAGTAAAGTGCTTCCTCCTGAGAGGTCAAGCAAGTTGGCAGACAACTTCAGTCAAGTCCCGAGTAGTAGGAAGTTGAGAGTCAACTTCAGACCCAAGAAAACGTTTTCTTACGCTGGTCGCAGAGCGTCGGTAGACCCTGCCCCTTTTATACTTGCTTGTAGCTCCTCAACTCTCTTCTATATACACTCCCTTTTGTTCGTTCAACAATACCACGGTAGCACTTTTGTCGCTCGCAACACCTCCTCAGGGTAATTGGTTCTGAGGATCTCTTCCCCCGCCGATTTACCCCTATCACAGTCTTCAGATAAAACGCATCGCTGCACCAGTACGTCTTTTTTCGAAGAACGCCCACAATACGATACTTGCACGGCGGAGTAAACGTTACTTCAGCAATCTTCGTCACAATTACCGATGCCTCAAGGACATTGATGCCGTTCATTGACCTTGAAATCCCGAAAACGCGTACCAGATGCGTTGAGACGGTCACAAATCGTCTCCAGTGTGACGATCTGTTTCTTCCCATTTCCATACAGCTGGCCGTGCCATACAGTAGAGCAATCCTTCCAAGCCCACTTGCAGGAGTTGATGCTGCAAAGTAGGTCCAGTGCGACCCGCGGCCCAGAATCTTGTAGGATTTTCTTCACTTCCGCAACGGGCAGGGGGCAGAGGTACATCAGTCCCAACATTTCCACGACGGCTTTGCAGAATTGCTTCAGTGCCAGGCGCGCCGCTGTCTCGAAAATCGCGGTGTGGTCGTCCATTGCATCCGGTGGCAGACACACGACAGCACCTGAACACCGGTATCACCTCGATATTCGACGAGATGCCGTCCCCACCTGAGTCTTGCTTGACCACAGAGTAGAGTCGAACGCGACTACGGAGTCGTGCAACTTCCTGTAAATCCCTCGCCATTTATTGGGTGTTGGCCGAGGTACTCCCAGTCCCGGCGCAGAGCAAAGTCCTGGTGGAACCGCTCGACGTTCGCCTTCTTGTTTGGCCGGGACCCGCGGTCCTTCACCGCATCGTTCTCATCCGTGCTCTCAAAGAGGTCCATGACGAAGTTCGTGTCGAACCGCAACCCGTCGATGTCGTCGTGGTCCATTCTGAAGTTCGCGAGTTTGCCACGTGGCCCGTGATTTTTCAGGGAGAGCTCCCTCTGCAGCACTCACGCAATTTACCTGCCGCCCATACCGGTGCAACTGCAGAGGTAAAACTAAAATGACAAAGTTTAAAATCCTATCTTCCTCTAAGGGCCAATCACATTCGGCCATATGTCACTCCAGTTTTATTATTTCATAATTTGATTCTGAACCAGTGCCGATGGTCTTAAGTCGAGAAAAATTGTCCAAATTGTCCAAATTTTCGGTGTGAGAGACAGTCATCTTGAATAAATAGCGCCAATTTTACAGCGTAAATTTGTTCACTGTTGTTTTGAGATCTTTGACCAATCTAACTGTCCAGCAATGCTTGTAGGCCACCCGCAACTGCGATTAAGCTCAGCTACATAACCATATTCCCCAGCGCATGCTGCTGTGCGCCCAAGCCGAAGAACAGAGGCCCAGTAATCTACACACAACAAGGTCCAAAGTTTCGAGTTTTGCTTGCAAAAAAATCCACTCATATCCAACCAACTCTTTCCCATCCGGTAACAACGGAATATTGAAAGCCCCATCCTTGTTCCCACGGCCCTGCCGTCAAAGAAGCGTTTTCTCAACATCGACCTATCTTCACGTATCCTAGAACCCTCGACATTCAAGCAACAAAAACCTGCGCTTTCCCCTGCATTTGCACGCATTAACGCGAATCACCCCATGTTCCCCGAGTACCTTCCATTTCAAAACTTAGTACGTGCAACTTCTCACATTCCCGAAGCTCACACTCACAAACCGTTGTGAACTCACCGTCCGACTCTTCGCTCAAATTCTGCTCATTCTCAAACTCACATCCCCACCTCACCTTCTACTTTACCCAACGCCTCTTACTGACTTCTATTTCGCCAATTTCAACCACCAAAACGCGGAAATACTCGCTCTAAAACCTCTTCTCGGCACTACTTGACATATCAGATATACGCCATCCGCCTCTTCCTCTATAGAATGGTTAAACGTGTACGTCGTTTAATTAGTGGTCAGACCGAAGTGGCACGCATCTGCGGTGAAACTCGTGAAGATTCGGACGAGCCTCCCACCATTCCCCACAAATGACTGCCGCCCTATGGGAGGAATGGACCACTTCTAAAAAGCTACACGACATCTTTGCTCAGTACGGGAAGGACCCCAACATTCCTGTGAACCAAGTGGCCTCCCATATTTGCGGTACCAAGAAAATCGCTGAGAATTCTGCCGTGTAAGTACTTCTTGTAGCCTGCTCGCAACATTTCAAAATTTCTAGTATTGGTGGTGTGGGTGTGAAAAGCAATAGTATCGCATTTTGTTCTGGTACTGTTTGTTGGCCTCCTGGCAAGTGACGTACCCCAACAAATATTCTCGTGTTGTGTGATTTTCTGACCCTGCCTTGCTTTGCTCAATTACTCATCCGGCAGAATGGACAATTTGAAACTTTGTTTGAAGGACATCAAGGGCGTTAATATGCTCATTGAAACAGTCAAGGGGAAAGCCAACGAGGCGTTTGATCCCCAGAATGCAGAGCACGAAAGAAAGCTGGAGCAACTGTGGCAGTTATTACTGCCAGGACAAGAACGTACGGGTGGCCGTTACTCAAAGAATGGAACCGTATAGGATTTCAACAGTCAGATCCGGCTAGTGACTTTCGCGGTGGAGGCATGCTTGGCCTGGAGCAACTCCTGTTTATTGCATCTACTCGGACTCCGTTGCACGACGAATGATCGCTGAACCAGAATCAGATCAGTCGCGGTACCCGTGGGCATGTGTTGGGATCAATTTAACCATGCAGGCCATTCGCATTCTCGAATCTCGAAAGATAGATACAAGTCTTTACGGAAAATCCGTGGACAGTGCCACGTTGGTCTTTCACGGTCTCTATGCCTCAATGTTTGAAGTGCTGCATGCAAGATGGGTAAAGGCCAACCCGGAGAATGTTCTTGCATTCCCTGCCCTCTTGAAGGAGACGCTTGCTAACATCGATGAAGAGGTGTCTCAAGGACCGGATGGATTGTTCCTCCAGGAGCGGAGGCGTAGTTGATTGACGGTTTCGACCTATACTCTTTAATGAAATGTCAAAGATTTGGTCACGCGGAGGCGATACCTAGGCAACATGTAAATAGATATATGCTAACTCATCATAGACGCGACGAGATTGAAAGCGTTGACGACTTTATCCTTTACATAGAGTTTGACGAAGCCGTTATAAAATTCTCAGTGTGATAATACCGCAAACTTGATGCATATCCTTGCCATATTCGTGACAGACCTCTACTCTTCCTCATCCCATCGACCTCCGCCTCTTCCTGACTTCTTCTTCCTCCTCATCCTGATCAATCTTTGGTGCAAGGAAGTATCGCACATATCCACCTTCCTCTGGAATAGAAAACTCTATCGCAAGGATTTCCATCTTGAATGCACATGGTGACAGAGTCTGACAACGGTACGGCCTTTGTGAACATCAATAGGTACTTGCCAGGGAAGGTCATACTGAGAGGCTCCTTAACGTTGATTGTGACTGGATTGGCTTGTTACTATCTGCCGCGTCAGTCTGTTGAATGTTTAACGAGCAGCTCCCAATATCACCAGAGACCGAGAAGCAGGCACTGTTCTTGGAGACCTCAATGGAGATGACATCGCCAATAACAGCAAGATCAGTGAAAATGCGACGATACTCAGAAGCTGGGAGGTTGATGACGGCTTGGTACTCACTATCGTCAGGGACGTTCATGTGTTCCAAGTCGATGTCCATAAGCTTGAGTTCGAAATGAGCCACACGATCCGCAGAGGTATTTTCAAATATGAACTCAGCGATATCCGCGCCCTCGTCATCTGCAACAATCTTCACGGAGTCATCATTGGCGGCACACTTCAAAATCTTGCTGAGTGAATTGAGGTTAATGCCAATGGAGTGGGGCTTGTCACAACGATACATCTCGAAGGCTTGATTACGCAGCTTCATGGTAGCGAGACAAACGTGAGACTCATCCATAGCCTGGAAATGGGCGATGAGAAGGATGATGGTTAGTTACTTTGCATAAGTGATGAATGCAGGACTGCGATGCGGGGGGGGGGTGATGTGGCTTACCTGGAGGCTGATTCCATCGGCAGAGCAATCAAAGTTTGTCTGGGTGATTAGCTCCCTGATTGCGTCTAGAACCCTCTTGAGAGTAGAACTCTGTGCCATACGCGCCTCAAACATCTTGGAAAAGAATTAGATAGGATACAAAGAAGAAAGAAAAACTCGAGGGGATTACGGAGTCGAAGATGAGAAAGCGAACGAGGAGAAAAGTGACGATTGAGGGATGAGCAGGAAGTTGATCGGCTGGAGATGGCTTGAGTTTCTGGGTAGAAGTAGTGACGAGAAAGGTACGCCTTTGCACACCAACCTTTCAACAGGAAATGTAGGCGTGAGAGGCGCTCTGCATGGCCGCCAAAAGATGGCTTCAAATCGACCTACACGGCACTTGATGTTTCCGTTCTTGTATTTGCGTTGACACTGTTTTGGCGCCAAAGGTCTGGATTGATTGGACGATGATGTATGAGTATGAGGTGTAAGCTCTATATGTGACAATTGGGTGTCAAATGGGCGATATCTAATGTATCATTACACATCATAGAAAACTGGCCTGTACCGCATTATGTTGCCCCAAACAAGGACACATTTACAGTAAGTTTCCTACGTACTACTTGGAGAACGGAGCCTTTCGGCGGGAATATTGGTCTACAGGTGCCTCGAAGGATCTTGGCGGGAAAAAGTACTGCCGTGCAGTTCAGTGCTTTGCTGCTCAGAAAACCTTGCATTCTCTATTCCAAGTCGCAGTAAGAAAATCCAATGGATTTTCTTACTGCGCTGAATAATACTGTAATTGCATTTGCCGAGAACTTTACTCAATATAACTTAGCCAGCGTTGTTACGTGGCACTCCAACGCTTACAGTCATGGGGTTCTTACTGGGACAGGCATGCCAAGTACTGTACTGTACTGTACAAAATAAAAGAAGTTGACAGATTGCAGCGTGCCTGCTGCGCAAGGCGACTGAGAGCCCACTACCTATCTTGGAGTGTCCACCGACTGGCCGACTACTTAGTTAATAGCAAACTAGGACCAAATCGGTTATGCAGTGGGGCCGCGATATGGTGGCCAATGCCACCGGCGACCACAAGGCGCATTGATACTCTGGTTGATACGCGTGCGAATAGTAGCGTCGCAAGGTGTGACATTTCCTGGCAACGTGGGCTACAAACTCCCTATAAATATTGTAACAGCCTTCGGAGAAGGGGCACCGAGGGAGTCACCCAGCGGCTGGAATCGGAAACCTGGGTCGCGGGAATGAAGGAAGGGGGGCACCATGCGCCATGACAGCTTGTGTTGCAGGTCTTGGACCTTGCCGCGGTGCGTCAGGGGGCAGACCCACCAGCCACTTGCACCGCGTTCGGTAGCGAAGACTGCTTGAACGGGGACGTAACGGCGACGTCACATGCGATGGGCCGACGGGGCCGGCTTCAGTGTCACGTGGAGGTTGCACAAGGAGGATGTCGACGGGCCTGTAGTCCATACCGGGGACGAGATTCTCAACTTCAAACTTATAGACCAGCTGGCGGAGCGGAAATCGTACCACGCGAACACGTTGCGAACTGAGTAGGCATTGGAACAGGCATCCCCCAGAAGCCACTATGCCGGCAACCTTTTCTCCGGAATGGTACCATTCGATAGAGAGTCCTCGCAGCAATCATAATCGACGGAGCAACCACCCGACATGAGAGGTCGATACTCCAAATGCCACAACTGTACCAGCTCTCCTGGTTGGACAGGGTCGGCTGCTCTTACGTGCATTCCTCCGTATGATCCCTGGTCACTCCCTCCGGCAGGTCTGGGCCCCTCGACTCCGTCGTTCTCCCTGCCTCATATGCAAAAGACAAAACTTTCCTTAGCTCGGTGTGCCAGGACGCTATCGCAAGGTCCTAATGTTAGAACGAGAGGGGACCAGCTTTCAACCTTAGCAGCCATGCTGACCAAGACCCAAGTTTACGAATAGGCGGCCCTGGATTCACGAACAGCCGCCCCGATTCTTTCCTCGCAACGTACAGCACAAACGCCGCCAAATCCTGGTGCACAACTACCCCTCTTTTTTGTATTACCTTATGGCTTGAGTATAACAGGTGTCCGCTGCAGGGAAAAGAGTACCGTACATTACTACAGAACTGGTCACCCTTCAAGATAAGTTAAAAGAGTAAAGTGTTAGGATATTCCAGCCCACAATTGACCGTATCTTTCATATATTAAAGCACCCCACAATCCTGCGACTTCTGCTAGAGGTAGGCTTGTGCCTATCCCAATATCCACCCTTGGAGGCTGGCACCCAGACGCGTACGCGGTGCTGACCGATGTCGCGGGGAACGTGGCCGTCCGAGCGATGGAGACCTATGCGAAAGTTAGAGCGGTACTTCCCTTTTCGAGTCGAGTGTGGTTGTCTGGAAAACCATGGATAGATCGGATGTATCTTCCAAGAATAAAACACCCAAACCTTTCCCCCTTCACAAAGGCACGCTGCCGCGACCGCCATGCCTAACGCGGCATGCCTGCTCGCTGGCATTGAGCCGGCCCTGTATGGAATGTTGTTCAGTGTTACCCATAAGTCCATCAGTCCCATCATAACGACTTGTCCAGCACAACGCACAGCGGCGTGGATACAGCCGACTACATCTGCCATAAATTAAAATAACCCAAAATCCCCCCCCCACACTCTATCCCCCCTCCAGTCCGGGTAAATTCTGGACAGCAGGAAAATTTCACGAAAAAAACAGTGTGCACACGCCAAACACGAACTGCCCAGGTGCCTCCGCCTTTCCTACACCGTGTTCCCCCTGCAATGTCATTGCAATAAACCAGTTGGGTATAAACCATAACTATGCCCGGACCCAGTGAACATTGCCTCGATTCATGAGGATGCAGAGTGCAATAACATCAAAATCAATTGCCACACACTCAGTCAAACTGAAAGTCCGTGAAACTGCGTTTGAATTATTACGATGCAACATGAAAAAGACTGCCAAAGCAAGTAGAAAGCTTTCTATCAGAGTGGAAGTGGGCATCTTATCTCCCAGAAAGACTGTCATTGGAGAAAGGAAGCAGTTCTTAGACAAGGGAGAAAAAGAACGTTTGCATAGGATTACTGGAGGGAAGTTTTAAGCGTGGAGATTAACTATGATGACAGAAGAAAAGATGCAGGTAATTTTCCAGCGTCCTCGGTTCCGATGGAGTCGTGGCGCTGCTGATTATAGCTACGACTGCTTTCAGTGGTCGTCCCCGTTTCAAAAACGGTATTCCTTTCCAAGACACATTGTATACTTCAGCGCACGTCACCAGGAAATGAAAATTCAAGCTCAGGTGAGCAAAGAACGCTGGAAACCAAATGCAGAAAATTAGTATCATGTCGATTGCTTTCTTCGTATAATACTCATGATTAAAGAGCGACACCCATTATCCTTGCCAATCCCAACGTCACTCAAAACATGCACGAAACAGCATATTACAGTACATTGGGCCCCACGGAGAAGTTATTTACTGTGACATATAGTCAGACAGAATAGTACAGGCTTGCAGAAACATTAAAGGGGTGTATAAACACGTTGCGGCTGTTGCTCCTGTTTCTGGTAGTTGTTTAATTGTTGATCCTTTCTTCTAGTGCAAAAGAAGGCACTTAATGAGCGCTGGTTTGATTCTTTTCTGGGAAAATTCAGGGAGGCTGTTAATATCGTTGCCTTGGGTTTACCTTCCAAGGGACGGTTACCCTTGTCTCCGCGGTTGTGAAGGTCACCGAAAACGGTTCTATAGAAATAGGTATACTCCACCGCGGCTACTAACACATCAATATTTTTATTCGAAAAACTGTAGGGGCTATAATACTAACTCTTGATGGAAATGTGTCTCGAAAGGTGTATGGATTGAAGAACGCAGGGAGAAAAATTGACGCATTTATTGCACCTGCTATCACTTTTCATATCCTGCTGTCCTATGATAAGCATGTGAACAAAAAAAATTCAAGATTGGATGTCGGGAACTGCGAGGCTCGATTTGTTCTAAAAAGTTTATAGAGACCTAGAAGGTGAAATCCAGCCTTGCATGTGGTTTATATGGATTTTTAAGCTTAAAGGAACCGTACATATCGAAGAGATTTGAAGAACCATAGAACCTATTCAAGGGCAGTAAGCTCCAATCCGCTTAATGTGCTGCATCCGGCAGCAGAATGTGTCACTCCGGAAAAATCCTTTGCTGGCCGCCAGCCCGCAATGCAACAGGGATTTTCAGAATAAATCACTGAAAGAAAAAAGAAAGCTTTGATGGTGACCCTAAGGAAGTCTGAGCAAAAAAACCAGACTTCGAAAGAAATAGCAGAAAGATACCTTGGAGGGCATTACTGAATCCATCGCGGGTACTTTCTATATGATCTGGACTCTAGGATGTCGTAAGAGGCGAGAGAAGCGAGGTTTTTTGTTTCTTTCTGGTACTGCTTTCGATTTTGAGGAGGAGGCTTTGGGATTTTAAAAATCATGCCTTTTTCAATGTCCTAAATTTATCCACATTTCTATTCGTAACTTTTTGGTCGCAAATATATATTTTGCTCAGTAGACGGGTTCTATCTATCCTTTCCAACGACTTTTGCTCCATCGCGGACGAAACTAGTACGTACTGCCATCTATTGTTAGTTTTGAGGTGATCGGGCTATTTTTTCACTACTTTTATGTGTGTTCTGTTAACTTTCTAAAATTGACTCAATGTCTAAGGGCACTGCTAATTAGGAAAGATTCTTTGAAAAAACTCTGTCAAAATACAGCTTTATTTGTATGGAATTTTTCACTTCGCAACGCATACGTGTAAAATAAACTGTACACCCAATGTGCATGCTAATTAAATGAGAATAAATTGTTATAATCTCCAATGTCTACAGGAAAACTATCTTCATATGAGGACATAGCTTTGGGCAAATTTGTTAAAGTAGAAATTAATCTTATTCTGTCTTTGTTGCTAACCCATACTTTTAACAATAGTGAAGCTCGATGAAAAAAACTTTTCGGTAGTTTTAGCGCTATTCAGGGTACGAACTACTTCACTCCGCTTGATAATCTTTGATTTTATTGCCAATTTGCTACATTTTATCTTTTAGTAGAATGCTTAAGCCGAAGTGGTGTAGAGTGGAAGCCACTGAGCACCTCTTTACTGTAATTCTATGTAATAGAGTATTTTTTAGTAAATAATTACGGCGCCCCGAAAAAAATTTCTACTTACTGTACATTTTGTACTGTGTAGACCGCGGTTTATGCGCGTGACTTGATCGCGGGCATATCTCTTTCTTTCCCAATAGAGTCCCCAGACCTTATCCGGAGGTAGGTCCATTCTTATCAACCTAAAGTAAGCGGTTGAGTGTTTCACCGCTGACGCACAGAGAATTCATGGGGCGCCCACTATGGCTTTGCTGCAGACGCACACTGAGTCGTGACGCCGTATGTGTGATTCGTAATATTTGTATCGGACCACCCAGTTTGGGATATACAAGAACCCTCCGAGCCTGTTTATTTCTGACCAAGGAAGAATGGTGGGAGATATCCCGCAGACAATGTAGGACTTAGAGTTTGGAATAAATGACATCCTAAAATTTTTAGAGTCGGTGATCTATCAGGATATATCATCAGAGCACGTGCAGTGTGGATTGCAAGCACGAGCAGCCATCTCCTCGGCATTTGTCGTTTGGCAGGAGCGAGAATGCACATGCCCTGGACTGTTTTTTGTAAGTCTTTCGGTCTAATCTGAGCACTGGGCAAAAGGAGGCGCTCCCGGAGTTGGCGGTGAGCATGCGGCAAAGGAATCATATGGTTTCTATGGACATCGAGAAGGGTTTCGTAATTCCCCTTTACAATCAGCCATGTAGGACTGTTTTAATTTCCGCTACGCTGGGCGTTTGTACCAGTGCGTAGCTCTTCTCTTTGACTAGGCGAGATCCCCACTTTGGTTCACAAGACTGATGGTGCCCCTCTTTACAAAGCTCCATTCGTATGGGTATCGTATTCTGTCGCATATACGACTTTCTAATGATCCCTACCCCGCATGGTGTAGTCGCAGGCCTAGAAGATTGTCGAAAATGATAAATGCACTAATGCGAACACTCGAACTGCGCAGGCACCAGTAAAAATTGGAATGGAATAGAGCTCAAGTGCTGGACCATCTAGTCGTCCGTGTGGAGACGATAAATATGGAGTTTAGCGTGGTACCGTACAAGACGCAACATCTTCATCGTTTCGGAGGAGACATTCTCAGGCAAGCGCGACTGGGACGCCGCTGGGTGAACGTCGCCGACGCCGTCTCTCTGTGAAACTTTATCGGGCTGTCCTTGGTGCTACATTGGTAAGGCTAAGCATTCGATCGTTGCACAGGGATATGGGATGTGCCCTCCGCGCGAATCTCGCGACCGCTGTCGCCTCTCGCACCAGTCGTTACGGGATCTGCAGTTTTGGCGAAACCTCCTTTTTTCGAGACGGAAGGTCGAAGCATCCTATTATCAGTGGCCGACGCGGCGCTTCCGACGGATGCGGCGGTTACGAGGTATGGGGGCACTCTGAACCACTAGAACCTTCAACCTTGGCATCCGGGCCTTTGGTGCGATCAAGGAGTGTGGAACTGAAAGGACCGCGCGTAATTCATTACCCATTGCAAGTTAAAGGCCATAAGGAAGCTCCTAGAGGTTTCGCTGGGGGAAGAAGTGAAGAGACGCGGTATTCAATGATTTCTGCAGCACGTAGACAACCAGGCTGTGGGTACAAACAGCTTTTTCGCAGCAGGTCGCCCTCTGGCCGCATGGCTTCCGTTGGTCAACAACAAGTATGCGGATACTCTCTCAAAATAATTCCCCCGCGGCGGCCTCTTGCTCGGTCGAAAACTGCTGCGTTCCGTCGCGGATGGAATGAAGGCACCCAACAAGGTTTTCAAGTACCGCCCGCTCAGCGAGCACCCATACGTGCTCCGCGAGTTGATGATGGAGAGATGGAAATGCCTTGGGACGATGGGCAGTTGAGCATGTTTTGACCTCCAGTGGACCGAATTATGGAAACTGTGAACAATGGCACAAACGGGAGCCCCTGTGTTGCTCTACGTTCTGGACTTGCCTCGACAGGCATGGCATCAAGCGGCTCTGCATTTCTGCAAGCGATGTAGTCACCGCAGGAGTTGTGGGAAGCGCAACGTCCACTGAACCCAGCTTTGCGCCTTCTAGATGTGGAGATGAATCAATTATGACTCGGTCGCTGCTCAGTTAGCGCTGACGTCGGTGTCATCGGGAGCGGTAGCTGATTTTTGGTTGGGCCAAGAGTAGCGAAGAAATTGCCACGCTTTACTTTGACCAAACTATACGCACAAGTAGTGCGTCGGATTGGTTTTTCGGTGCGCAGTACCTTCCACAACCTACGTTGGAGAAGGCCCCCTGCACTTTTTCCATCGGCGCGGCTCCAGAGAGGGCCGACCTCGTGAACTCCGAGTAATGGTGTGGCTGTTCTGTTCTGTTTAAACCCTGGTTTATGCGCATGAATCGCATGCACAATGGATATCGAGGGCAAGTCGCAGGACTTGTGTGACGATTCGTACGTATCACAGGTGTGAAATATGTGCTCTAGCGTTTATACACTAAGTGCAGTGCCCTTAAGATGATCGCGAGTCAAGCACACCGCCATGATCGCAGGTATGGTCCTCTCTCACCCGTCCTCCCTCTCTTGGCTGCGCAACGATGCCTCGCTCTTTGCAGAAGAGGTGAAAGCTACATTTATTGTGGTTTGGGGCCACTGTGGTCTCGTGTAAATGGATTAGCCAGATGAGGAACTCCTTCATTGACCGAATATTAAGTTAAGAGCTAACTGGATAGTCAACATCAGTCACTTGCAGTGGGACACTGGAAATGATGGCTATAGCCACCGCGGAACACGGAACACAGCTGAGGCGCCGATAGATTCGTATGCGAATAATGCCTTCAGAGGTGTGATATCTGGTCACAATTAGCAAAATAAACGTTTCCAGAAACATAACAAAGGCCGGGGACGCCGCTCTAGCAGAGTTGAAAGCGGGGTGGCTGGAAGCATAAACTCAGCTGGCGAGAATGGTTGTCAGATGGTGGTACAAGGCGTCTGAAGAGCTTACGCTCAAGGCCCTGGACCTTGTTGCGGTAAGCTTGAGTGGCGGCGCATGCGGCAGCTTGCGTTGCTTTCGTGACAGAGGCATGTTTTAACGGCGAAAAATAGCAACATCACAGGCAATCAGCTGTTCCTTGGGCCGATTGCGAGTCCGTGGATTGGCATGCACAAAGAGGTCAGCAGGCCTAAGATCGGTTCCAGGAATTAACAGAGGGAACTCGAACTTGTAGTTCAAACCCGCGGTGCGGAAGACATGGTATGGGAGGATGTTGCGGGTGGAGTTATGCCGGTGTAGGCGGCCAAACCTCGAGCACCAAAAGTCAGCCGCATGTTCTCAATACAGATCCAGCGTCTGCTGGCAAAAATGAAACTTCGGCGGGATCTAATCCGTGTAAACTGGAAGACGGAGATGGCGATGGAGCATGGTGCTGCAATGAGCATCAGATACTTTGGTCGCATTGGTCGGATTTGCTTGTCGGAAGGCGGCAGCCTCGGAATAATGAAAAGTTAGACGGCGTATCCGACGACAGGTGGCTTCGGGACAGTGGGCTACGTTGCTAGGAACATCCTTCCAGCGCACTTTCGCCGCAGTCTCCTGCTGTACCCTATTGAATTTGGTTCGCAGGTGTGATTATCTAGTGTGGGTGCCATTTATGTGGGCATGTGGGTATCTCTGCAGGGCGCGGTCGGGACAGGTAGGGGATGGCGTGGAACGATTTTCTGTGTTTTAGTCTCTGTTGGTTTGAATCCTATCGGGGACTCAGTAGTCGACCAATCGAGGGTCCGCTATCCCGCCGATGGCGGTTTCTGGCAGGATTCACAGTAAATGAATGCGTTTCTGTATGATAAAGAGGGTTTTCCTCATTTGAAGACAGTTTCATCGCGGATAAACACTAGTTTCTATTCGAAACGTGTCCTCAATTGAGTGCATTTGGCATCATTTGAGTACATTTTCAGAATCCATAATAGTAATTTTAAAAACTACTACATCCCGCAATTTTTTATCCAGACTTAATCTACCTGAATTGCTTGGCGGTAGTAAGCTTAAACTTTTCTAGTTCGTTGCTGATTCCAGCTGCTTGAGACTGTGTTCATTATTTTAGCTAAGAAAACACCTCTGCAATGACCAGTGCGAAAAACCCCCGAACCATCATCGGAAACCGTGTTAGCACACGAGCAAGGCTTCTAACGTCTGATATCAAGTGGAGGCGCTTGTATAGTCCCTCACGAAAGACAAAATTCGTCAGTTTAACCGTTGTGAAAGTTATTCGGGAGGAGAAGAACGGCCGTTTTCGCACAATGGTGACAGCAACATGGGAACTTTCGGATGGAAAATACTTTGTATCTTTACATTAGGGTAGTTTTAGGGGGGAGGTTATACTCACACAAAGCGTAAGAGAAATCTCTCCTCACTATTCATTATTGGGCAAAAGTCAAGAAAGAAAAAAGTTACATTCGATGATTCCTCCTATTGTCGAATCTCCCTAGATTTTAAGCCCGAGTGCAAGCCCTGGTACTACTACGAGCTTAATTACCATTCAGCATCAAACTACCAATGGTAATCAAGAAATGAAAATCGGTGGAAGCGGTGACTGCTCCGATGCAATTGTTTATGCAAATGGACATAAATGGATTGAGTGTCATGTGACTGAGTGCCTCAATGGATCAATTCCTGCTCACAAATGGAATATGTATGGCCTGGGAGATGACTTCATTATGTAAGGTCAAGGGTCGCGTGACATTTCGTCTTAAGACTGCTTCACGTGGATGTTTCCAATGAGCTATCTTTCATCTATTGTCGCGAATACCAATGTTGGTCTGGATGGAGACAATTCGGGACCATGCACATAAAACAAAATATTTTAATTTTTCGGTATTTTTATTCTGATGTCACGGTTGGAATTCAGTGAGAGAATATCTCTATGGAGTTCAAAGTTGCCATCATTATTTATTGAAGCACTGAATTTTGGACATATTATGCCTAGAGGCAAGTTTGGAGGCATTCGAACTTACATTTTTTCAATGATGTAAGGCCCCTGTAAGAAGCTGAAATTGAAATTTCAATAAGACGGTGGCACCTCTTGACCTTTTTCGTGGATGCGATAAATAACGGTAGAAGACTAATGTCAAACTGGCGGATCGCAGCTGCGTTGATGAAAACATGTCACGTCGGTATGGAATAGGAGGAAGATAGATGGGGAAAGAAATTCCTGAGTATTTAGCCCTGGATACGAAACCGGAAATAGTTGCGAGCTGAGGACTGCCGCTTGCGGAAAGAGTGGAGTCATTCTTCGTATAAAAACTTGTAAGTCAGCAGAAGATGACATTGAAGACATAACGCAATTGTGAAAAGGTGAAAAGGAGCTATAAAACATAGTTCAAACTTGTTTTTGGTTAAAGTAGGGTCGTTTTTGCTGATTCATTTTTTTATCTGTTCAAGCAGCTGAACGTTTTGTTTGATAAGTATCTACTGTATACTGGAGTTGTCGAGATGTCTAAAACAAGCTATCTTATGAAGTTTCTATCTGAACGTGAAGTTACGAGCATGGAGAACATTTTTCACTCGTTTCGAAGACGGAAACTGGAAAATAAATTGTTTCATTTTTTGGGTGGACCGTGAAAGAAGATATTTTGCCAGTAAAGTGGGTATTACGAGTAGAGGCAATCTTATTATAGAGAAAGGTGGAGATCTGTAGGTGACCACGCGAAACTTGTAAGTTCGGAGATAGATACTACTGACATATGCGAGATGTAGTTTGACACATGCGCCATGATTGACCGGCACAACCGATACAATCAGGATAACCTGCAGTTGGAGAAGAAATATGAGTTTAAGGAGTGGTCGATCAGAATTAACCCTACTTTGATCGCTATTTGCTGTGTTTATGCCTGTAAACTATATAAAGTTTCCCGAGGAAGCCGTGACTCGACATCAACAAATTAATTCTACTGTAGATTTTCTGATGTACTGATTCAGTACAGTTACGACGACATGCAATTCAGGTTCATCTGGAACCTCTTCAGGCAATATGTTCCTTCCTAAGGGTACGGAATCTTTCTTGTTTCAACCAAGAAAGAGAGTATTATTAAGGGAAAGGAGTCACCTTTCGGCAACCAATCAACATGCAAAATTTGCACCCAGTACAGGACGAAGTAGTTTTTTTCTGGTTTTGTTCGTTCACTCAAGAACAAGGTTTTTGTATGTCACCCTGAATATGGCGGAGACTGTTTTCCAAAGCATTGCAGACACGTGCATAAATTTGGAAGCTTTCATTAAGTAAAAGTCAAATTTTACTGCGTGATGTCAGTAGAATGAACATTTTGATAAAAAAGTTCTTCCTTTAGCCCCCTACGAATCCAATATGCTTCTTTACAATTGCTAGATAAACCTAGCCCTGGTGCGGAATACCCTTTATGAGAAGTCACTGTATTCTGTCTCATGTTCAAGTAGGTGCACTAGGCGTGCTGAGGGTTAGGTTTGAACAAGGAATCGTCGAAGTCCCTCTAGGCATGGATCTTTTGGATTTCAATTGAGCAATTCGCAATTGAACTCAGCTGGCAATTGAACTCAGCTGGGAATTTAACTTTCAACCTGTGCAGTGCAGTAGTTCTAAGATTCCCAAGGGAGTCCCAGAACCACTGCACTACACAGGAGATGTTTCTAATGTTGAAGAATAGTAGCTTTATGTCAGCACTCCGAGGCGGGAGCGATGCATCCCCTGTCTCTTGATTCCTCGGGTGCCCTACATCTACCTCTATTCTTTCCTTAGAAAAATTCATCCCGCGCATCGCAGAGAAGTTTAACGCAACCACAGGAGTGATCCGGAGACTTTTTATTAGCGCGTAAGTTGCACACTGTGGTATTCTATTGCAATGGTTATTATATCGCGAGCCCTACTACACGTGCTGACGTGGAACATCCGATTAGGTCTTAGCCGTATAGTCATACCTGCAGTGTACACGATAGATGCTCATTGAAGTAAAGTTTCTTATTTCTGATGCCTTCATTGACCTTGTACAGAGCAAAAAAATCTGTTATTGTACGTTGGCCCGATACGAATTATTAAAAATTATTATTATTTCATGATTGCAATGTAATGTTTATTGAATTTTTTTAGTTTTTCCGTTGGCAAAATTTGTACTCAATTGGGTACAAATCAATTTGGAGTAGACACTAGTACACTGCGGAACTTGAATTCGTTCATTAGAGGATTCAATATCCACGGATTCTGCCTGCTTTTTCGATTTGTAGACATATGAAATCCAGATTGGGCACTGTAAAAATTACTCATGAGTAAGGAGGAATCCACATCTGTCGATAGAGTAGGAACATTTTGAATTAAACTGTAGTTTGGCAGCCTATTAGGCACCTCCAACCTGTGCGCTACGTGAAGAGCTACAGATAAACTACATTTGCATATTGCTAATTTTCTAAGCAGTCTCATCTTCACTCTCGACGTCGCAACGCTCCTCCGAGCTTCACATCCCCTACCCAACAAACCATCTACGTTCTATCATGCAACACAAAAAAACACTCTGGCGCGCATCGTCGAGAAGGATTCTGTCCAGAAACACATGCTTCATAATTCAATTCTGATAAACCACAACGAAGAAGTTTTTTTTACTCAAACATCAACGATACAGGTTACTACGTGATGAGACCGTAAGGGTATACGCTCGGTACTCGTGTATATCTGATTTGTTAATCCAAACGCCCTATCCTATCGAAAGCGGACTTCTTAAGAAAGTTTTGGTTTAGACGCGCCCAAATTGCAGTCCTGTCAGTGTTTATCAGGTTAAAAGGTATGTAATCAATTTGCAACGGCTATCAGTGCAATTATACTACTGCTTTCTGTATCTTTCTTCGGAGCATGAGCGCTCCGAACAGATGATACGACCTTGAAGTCGAGTTCAGAATGAGGGAGCCTGTTTTGAGCGGAGTGTTCTGGGAAGCCAAGGAAAAATTCATGGAGAAGAAGTCACACTTGATTTATTTCCGTCCCGAGCTTATGCAGCGCAGGGCCTGCATTAAAGCTGCCGCGTTTGCGGGAAAGGGCGTTTCCGACGATAGCCTTGTAGTCTTTATTGATTTTACGAAGATCCGCATATGTCGCCCCGGTAGAACGTGACCTATGAGCGTGGCGTGTACTCAGGCCACAAAATGCATGTATTTCCTGATCTAACATACTGTCTTTACCCCTAATGGACTCCTATTTTGCCTAAGTGGGCCTGAGGAAGGACGTCGTCACGACCTAACGCTGCTCAGGAAAAATGGTCTGGAGGAGCAGTTGATCAATACCCTGTGTATTGAAGAACGCCAGATCTAAATTTGTGGAGACTCTGCGTATGTTCTCAGGCCTGACATGCAAAGACCGTGGAGCATCTTCTGGATTACTGCTAAGGTAAGTCAAGCTCGGTTCAGTGTGGAGTAAAATTACAAGGATTTGAAACAATTCTTGTCTAGTAACGACTTCGCGCGGAATCTGAAAGTGAGGAAGCCCCCAATCGCATTGATGTTCAGGCCGTCTGCAGTTCTGTTGAACTTTCGCACATGCATACCTAAAGGGTGCCAAACGTCAATCTACTTCGAATCCGAGGCCCCTTCTTTACAGTAATTCCAAGAAAGCGCGTAAGGCCTTCGAATGGCTTCTATGTATGGCTAGGAGCGTCTTTTACTAAATAAACCTTTTGCAGACCTGCAGGGCCGCGTTCCATTGTCGTGGAGTGATAGCCCGTAACAATGGAAAGCAAACTCTTTTCTTTGTACTATGCCTGGAATCCTGACTGGTTGTCGTACCTAGCAAACAACATCTCCATCAGCGAAAGAGACTTAATCTTCTCCTCTCGTTGCCCTTTCCTCTCTTCTTTCTCGAACTTAGTCCAGCTTAAGCCTTCTCTCAAGAACGGTTTGTGCTCGTTCGTACCGGGCATCCCTGGTTTTGGTTCGCTCTTGCTCAGAAATGATGCGATCCAGATCTAACTGTGCCATTTTGCTTCGACTTCTCAACAACTGTTAAGCTCTTCAATCATATGAGCATCTAAATCCGGAACAGATATCACCCAACGAGCGCTTCCTCGCTTTTTTCGCTTTTTCCTAACCTCCCTTTTCCCTCTCTGACTTTTCATTCCTCTTCTTATTTGTAGTTCTGTCCGTAATAGCTTCTCAAGCTTCAATGAGAGCTCTTTCCATCTCCTTTTGTTCTTCCTTCTCCTTTTTCCCCATCTTTTCACGCTTACCTATTTCGAAAAATAAGTCGTCCAGCGGCTGAAAAGACTCGCTAATTACTTCACTTACACCGGAAGCCGACGCGTTTGACTACACCGACCTACGTCTTGCTTCAACGAGCTCTAGGAAACGCTCATGCAGGAACTTACCTGAGGGCTTTTGCGGGTGTCGAAAGACTGTAATAAGCACCTCTGATATGAACACTTCCCTCGCTTTTTGGAATTCCTTAAGCTTGCTTCCATTGGAGGTGATATAATCAT
The DNA here is from genome assembly GCA_002205965.3 of Kappaphycus alvarezii. Classification (NCBI taxonomy): domain Eukaryota; phylum Rhodophyta; class Florideophyceae; order Gigartinales; family Solieriaceae; genus Kappaphycus; species Kappaphycus alvarezii. The sequence continues at coordinate 235,493 of NADL03000758.1, forward strand.
CAACGGCTCGAAAAGACTTCAGTAAAAGGAAATTTTGTGGTGCGTAGTTGAATCTCTTCACCTTTCTGTCTTTACCATTGTCCGCAGAACCAGACGAGTCTGATTTTCCCTCTAAAACTTGTGCACCTGACTCGCATCGAAGCGAGACGGCTGGAGCACTTGGGACAGTTGACATTGTAGCAGATAGTATCGCAGCAGTTGAAAGAGCAGCAATAGGAAGAGCAGTAGTAGGGCGAACAGTAGAAGGCAACATTGCAGGCATCATAGAAAGCGGAAAAGTGGCGCTGAAGTCCGTAGATTTTGAAGTTGATAAGTGTGGAGTTGAGACGGGGTGGTGTTCTAGGATTGCTCTACGGTGTTAGGGCCATGAAATAACCGTTGACCCATATCATAAGACCGCAGTTCCCGCGCTTTCCGCCATGGAACGCAGGCCGTAAGTCATGTTGTTTTGTGGATTCCTCGCCGTTGTCCGGTACCAATTTCTGTGAAATTTTTTAATCCGTCACACGTGTCGGGCATTAAATGCCGAATTCCAATGGATTCCTTGCGACTTAAATCCTCTAATGCAATTGGATACTTCGTTGCCTCTTGAAAACACCCGTTTTCTACCACTCACATCCCTTCCCAGTCGGCCCCCCAAAAATGAGTCCTCTATAATTCTAATCATACTTGGTGTCGGAAAATCAGCCTGCTCGAGAAGTATGTATACTAAATATTATTCTCGCAAAAACTAGCAAAAATATTGTAGACTTTCAGGAGTTACCTAATCCATGATGACAGTTGCAACCGGGACTAAGAAGGGTGCAAAAATTTCTAGAAGCCTTGCTTAGCAGAATCCTCGTGTATTCTACATGTATTGAAAGTACATACTCGGGTATTACTTCCAATCTTAAAGGTGAAATTGTATGTTCAAGTATTCTAATGCGCATCCAGAGGCCATTCTCAGGCCACACTTCTCGAAAAGGCGCTTCAAAAATCGCCAGACGGGAATTTGAGGTATCGACGATGAGCGAACATGTCATTCAATCCCAACAACATAGGACTGCCTGTAAAAACAACAAGAACTTTGATGAACATGGAAGGATAGCTTTGTATGTCGTTTGTAGTGGTATATAATTCTTTTCTAAATAATCATTAACTTTATTACGAAACTTGAACTTTCTGAAGCTCCAGCAAAGTCCCGACGGAAAGAATCTGCGATTTAATTTTCAACTAAATTCTATTAACCGAGAAGCGAGGTAAACGCACCAATTTCAAACAAAGATGGTCAGCACCGGCAAAACTTAGGTGCTATATTTTAAAACTAGAATTTAGCTTTAACCACGTCGTATTTTGACTCATATTTCCAATGTCCGCGTTTCATCTGGGAGTTCAATTGCAGTAAGCAAGTTTCAAAACCGTGCAGCCTCGTCTCTTAGGTCCATCGGGGTCGCTTTGACATTAAATGCTGGTCTGCTTCTTCGTCAAAAATATACTTCAGCAACCTTTACCGGGATCCAACGGTCACATTTAAATAATAGTGTGGCTGATAGTGTGGAAGTTGTCTTACAAGATTAATCTAAAAAATTCCAAATGACTCTTTCTTCATTGTATGATGAGAATAAAAGTACTATCGAAAGGTTTGAGCCCTATTAATACAAAAACTTCCAGTCCAAATGACTCTTTACACGCAGGAAGTGGAAGCAAATACTGCAGCCGAGAAAGTACAAACGAAGAGTACTGCAGATATGGTTGGACTGAAAGAACTCGTATAAAATAGGTTCAAGCAGCCCTTAATACATAGGAAGTAACTTAGCTCTCGAAGATGGACATAGCAGTTTTATGTGGCCCTATCTAAAGTATCTCTCACAAGGCATGTTCTTCATATTGATAACTCCAATGTGTCGGATTGAAAAGCCGGAAGAGTCAATAACATTCACTTACCAAGCCCAAAGTTCGAAATTAGAGACCCAGAAAAGTATATGTAAGTAGTGTATGTAGATATAAAGTTGATATCTCACCAATAACAACCAAAAACAGTTTCAACATCAGCAACCGGCATCAGATTCAACATCAACAGCCACAACATTCAACCACAACAAAATCGACCTAAGTACAGCTGAGTCAACACAAAACTATTCCATGGATTCAAACGCAAGTGCGTTGATAACCACAGAAAGAGAAAGTCTTATCAATTTCTCCGAACTCGGCAAGCGCATCTTGTGATATCGCAAAATGATCATATACGGCGTTTTAATAAGTAAAGGCAATGGTGGCGTTATGTGCGGATACGCTGCCAATTTACATACTTTAATCAGAACCGGGGTAGTGAAACTGCTGTCCGTCCGTGGAATCGTCGATGTCATGGAAATTTCAAAAATGTGTGCCAGTTCGTGAAGGAGAAATACTGCAGGGGTACCCTTTCAAAGATCTTCACAAACACATATTTCCTGCCCCTAGTCCTGCGATAGCTGAGAAGTTCTCATCAAAACCACGGTCGCGGTACAATAGAAAAAGTACCGTCACGACCGATTGATTTCTTGAAAGACACATGCAAGCCGATTTTTTTTCGATCACCATTTTTTATGGCAATCGTACCGCGAAGAACGATATTTCCGTGGAATGTTACCATACTTTTGCTAAAAGATGCTGTTACGGAGGAGCTCTGCCGGATTGCCTCACAATTCACGAGATCTAGCTGGAACTGTCCATGAAGGCCAGTATGAATCAATGGTAATTGTATTTAGAAGACCTTATTTGGCTACTCGTACCTTTTTGCTTCGAACTCAGCATGTCTGCTGAAAGGGCTCGCAGCTAATTTTTAGTCACCATTCCATAGCGGCCCATTTTCACCGCAGTGTTTTCTCCGCGGCCGCCATACTGTACAGGCTAATGGGATTTTCACCGTATGTTCCACTCGTAGTAAACCAAGCGAAGCACTTCCCCCTTTTTGCCCAATTGTAATCGAAAACAGCTGAATAAAGATACCTCATCGAATGCAGATCTGACCTGAATGAATTCTTCCGGGTACTTTGCGATGATAAATTGATTCGTTGAATTAGGCGATCTAATCTAATGCCGATGTTCTATTTGTCGTTTTCCTTCACGATTCAGGACAGGCTAGCACTTTTCAATTCTGACTGAGCCTCTAGTTGACGGACATCATTTACTGAAAACAATTTTTAATGACGATCGGATAGAAGAAGTTGGACGATGGAAGTCTTGTAATCACGCTATGAGTTTACAATAGGGAATATTTGATGCAGCGAAAGGTCAAGGTCACCTTTGGATGTCCCACCATGCAGCATGGACGCAACAGCTCTTATTAATTCGAATACGGGAGATCCAATCGGGGCGCCGAGGAGGTCAATGTCTTCCGTGGAAAGGTCCCTCTCGGGGAAACTGTGGTGTAGAGGAGATGTCCAGTTGCCAGGCTGTCACGGACAGAATAGACGTGTTTTTGCCAGAGTCAAATACAGAGCCTTGATCATGTCCTCTGGAGCCAAGAACCATGACTGCTTTCTCAAGCGCCGCATGAGTGCCGATAAGGGTGCAGTCATTCGCATACAATCTGTATTCATTCGGCTATCGTCTTTGCTAAGGGATGCACTACAAGCGAAGGGACCGCATACTTGCCGGTCCCCTTTTTGGACTCCTCGGCTAGAGATGCCTTGTGCAGACGCTACAATAAATATTAGCGACAGCTTGTTGCGAGCCTACACCATGTTCAATAAACAAACAACAGAGCCACGGTATCGTAGTCGGTAGGTATTTGATCATGCGCTGTCTCGAGAACCGGTTGAAAGCGTTATATGCATTCCCAGACACCAGTGTATACTCTACCTCGTCGCATTGGCGCCCGAGCAGTCTCGGTGCTTTGTGTCTGGCCACTTGCAAGGGTGCGAGATACTCCCTCGTGTCTTCCAGTGCTTGTGGTAGAAACATCTTAAGTGCAAGTGGCCCCAGGGGCGACTCAATAGCAATGAGGCGTATCTTATCTGACCAATGTAGGATGGGCAGCAGCGTCGCAAAAAAGATCGGGGGAATCGTCCGCGAGGTACACCTGGGCTGGCCTCCTCTCCACATCAGTTAACACCGAGATGCCTGTCACCCCTGCTTCAGTGCTCCCCGTTTTGTTGGCGAACAACGAAGGAGCTGCAGGTACGCTCTGTTCGGGCACGGGGCGGAATTTGGGTTCAGGCGACAGACAGCGCGTAGAATCGCCGCCTCAGTGATGTCCATCAGGAGCGTAAAGTTCTCGCTTCGGTGGCTGTCACCAGAGACAGTGGTGCTCGGTGCAACTTGCGCAGACGTTCTATAACTTCCGGATCACGCACGTCAGCGATCCGCGACTGATGTAGGATGCATATCGCACGCCCGTATTGCGTGTTTGCAGCTAAATGGGCTGCCCGGCGAAATTGAAGTCTTACTAGTATCGGTCTGTTGGCGGTGACACCAGGGGATTCGCTCTTCTATGCTCTGATAGGCTTGAACTGCTTATGTCCAAAGTTTATTCCATTCCCTTGCAATGGCGCGACGGATGCGTTTGCCAAGTCCGTGGCCATCCCTTTTCTGAGACCGCCATCCCGCTTCTCCACGCATCGAACGTCGCAAAACTGCAGCGGGAATGTCTATCCGGAAGAAGGCAGTGCGGAATGCAGCAGCTTTCCTTGCTTTCGCTGCAGTGCGGGAGAGCTATACGAGCAATATGACGAGACTGTGCATGCAATTACCGAGTATGCAGTCAAAGATCTCCGACGGCCTTAGCGGACTGTGCAGTGCACTATCGACCAAAGGAATGGGCGTCGTAAACGTGGACTATTCGTGGGTTTCTGAGGAGATCATCAGGGGTATTGTTACTGGCAAAAGAGAAAGGAGGGACGAATGAATGGCGAGATGCCTTGCTCACTCGTTGTCCTGGTGGGGGAGCAGGCTAGGGTTGTGCCTTCTTCATCCGCATCTCCTTCGTGCGCTGCGCGGGGCGCGGGTGCGGTTCTTGCGTTTCTCGGTCTGCACCGTCATTTTGGAGGGGGCTCCGAGGATCGGGCTTGGGTTGTTTGAGTCGCTGGGCGGAGCCTGTTTCCTTCGGTTTAGAAACCCTAGGGTTGCCAAGCGAGGGGTGCGCAGTTTTTGGTGGCGTGGGTGTCGTGCTGTCGCTAGTTGCGAAGCACGCTCGGGTTCCTCCAGGATTGTAGCGGGTTCCGGTATCTCCACTCTATCGTCCGGGATATCTGTAGTGTCGTGGTGGGCCGCTGCCTGAGTGTCTGGCTCCCAGGTGCACTAGGGGTACCCTGCACATCCGATGTAACCTGTTGGTACGCGGTTCGTCAGCCAAGGGTTCGTCCTTTTGTTCCTTTGCCGGTGCCAAGTGTGAGCACCCCCATTAGAAACCTTGTAATAAAGTTCTACACAAATATAGTTCCCTAGTGGTAAGGTAGCTGCTGCTTCGCCAATGAGGCGGGTGGTTGCTCCCGCTACGGCCTTTTGATCTGTCATGTTTACTGCATATTGGAGATTATGGTCTTCATGTCCACACGGCACACAATACATTACAAATAGGGGTATTGTACAAATATGCCGCTTCGTATGAACATCTTTTACGATCTACCCCTCCTGCTTTCATCCTCTTCTCTTTCTCCTTCTTCAACCTTTTCGATATTTCCCAAGCCTCTCCTCAACACCCTCGTTCGGCGAAAGCCAAAAGCGACATTGCACGTTCGCCACCCTGGGCTGACATAGATAAAGCGCACATGCAATCAAGAGTTGAAACAACAACTCTGGGGGGATAATCTTTAATTTGTTCAAGTACCTGCACCATGCTGGAAATCAAGTACATGCACCATGCAGGAAGTGGCCTAGGCTACACGGAACAGAAAATCTTTAAGTGCTGCAAGGCACGAAAGTGTGCGGAGAGTATTCAGAGATCAACTACGCAGGCAGGTGGCGGGTGGCAAGCTGTCGCGCCTGCATCACTTGGAGCGTAAACGCAAAGCGAGTAACGAAGTCGCGAAGTTCTTGCTGAGGAGAGGCGCAGCATGCGTCGGAAGAACCTCTGGCCCTCGTCACGCAAGGCCCCATAGATATCAGCTCCGACAGGGGAATGGAGGATATCGTGTTGGTGGTAGTAATCGCCGTAATGACGCTGTTTCTCGCGCTCTGTGAGTGTCGCGGCAGTGCCTGCGGACTGGACTAGAATACTGTGCACCTCCAGGCGATGGCTGAACCTTGCACCTGCTCGAATAAAAATGGGCAACCACAGGGGCAACCACAAGAAAATTCCAACAGCAAATACGAGATAAAGATAGCTTGAAAAACGGCCGTATCGCCCCTCCAAACCTTAAAAGGTGTGCAGCAGGAGGCACAGGCAAGGGTCCACTGGCGCGACGACTCATTGTTGACACACCCCAACCCGGCTCAGCACAGCACCGAAAAAGTTCGACATCGGATTCGTGGCCTGGCGTTCCGGAACAGCCCCGGCGCCGCTTTTCTCATAGCCCATCCCACAACCGCCACGGTGGTGTCCTCGGCCCACTGGTAGACCATGATCCGCCGGCACCTAGGCCTCCCCGTATACGACGACTCTCGCCCGCTCACCTGCGCCCACTGCAACCAAACTATGGACGCACTCGGGGACCACGCGGCGGACCTCTGGCCTGCCGGCTTCGGCCGCCCGCACCGCCACAACTCGCTGCGCAACGTTTTCGCCTACCACGTTGCTCGCGCTGCGGGCCTGGACTGCCAATACGAAGTCCCGCTCCTTGTCCCGGGAACGAATATCCGCCCAGCGGACATTCTCATACAACCCCCCCCCTGCCTACAGGCCAACAGGTCCGCCCCATAGCCTGCGACCTAATCGTTGTCTCGCCATTCAAACAAGGCGTGCGCACAAGGGCCACACAAATGGCCGGCGGCGCCGCCGACATTGCCCACCGAGACAAAGTCACAGACCTGGAGCGCAAACTGGTACGCCGCATCCCGCCCCCTTCGCACATCACCCTCCAGAAACCGAACTTTAAGTTTCAGCCCCTGGCTTTCGACTCCTTGGTTGCCCCATCCCCCGCCTCGATTATGTTCCTCGAAGACTTCATCCCGCGCATCGCAGAGAAGTTCAACACAACCACAGCAGTGATCCGCAGACGTATTTACCAGCGCATTAGTTGCACACTGTGGTCTCCTGTTGCAATGGCGATTCTATCGCGAGCCCCACTGCACGTGCCTGACGTCGAACATCCGGTTAGTTCTTAGCCGTATAGTCAGTCCTGCAGTGTACATGATAGATACTCAGTGAAGTAAAGTTTCAGAAATGCAGTAGGGCTGGACTGCCAGATCGTGGTCCCGCTCCCCGTGCCAGGCACTGGGCTGCGACCCGCTAACATACTGGTCCACCAAGCAGCAGCCCCGAAGGCACTGTGTTCCGCCCGATCGCCTGCGATGTCACTGTTGTCTCTCCGTTCAAGGATGACGTACGGTCAAAGGCGACTCGGGAAGTGAGTGGTGCTGCTGCAATTGCGCACTGCAACATTGTAATCAACCTGGAGCGAAAATTGTCGTGTCAACTCCCCCGCCCAGGCCCCCAGTTTGTGAGTTCCAAACGCTGGCCTTCGATGACCTGGGTTCGCCTTCCGCTGCAACCATCCTCGTCGTCGAGGAGCTCTTGCCGGGCATCGAGGAGAGTTCAACACATCCGTTGAAGTTATCCGCACATGCATCTGCAGGCGCGTTATACAATATAGCCGCCCATTGCAAACTTTTTCTTTTCGCGCATGTCTTGCACTTAGGCAACGTAGACCAACCAGTTAGCTCGTAACTAGCAATACGGTATAGTCGGATCCTGCAGCGGACACCCATCATGCTAATGCCTCATAAAGTTATACTGTAGTGTAAGCATGAACGCATACAAACGACGTCAACCAGAACAACGAAAACTCTGGACGAACTTGGTGACACACTGGCAAGGGCACAGATTACGTTCCATCGAAGACCGTACATTCCTTCGAAGACCGTAGGTTGAAAAGCGATAAGAAAAAGCGAGTTTTGAAAACCACCACCGCTTACCGGGCGCGATTTCCTTCGCTTACAGACTGGATCACTTCAGCGAGCACGAGCACCGGTACCACTCCCACCCAGGGCCCCAAAACGCCACAGCCAATACCCAATCAGTACCGCGCCCATCCCGTTAACGGAACGACGGAACTTGAGAATGGAATGGGCCCGATGGAGTCGACTCTGGCGTTCTCCGTGGGGTCGCGAGGGAAGGGAGCCTGTCGTCTTGAGCGGGCACACAAGCGTGTGGCTCATAGCGGCAGAGGGCGCCGGTGAGGGACTACCAAAGTACGCTTTCCTCAAGGTCGGGGATTGCAAAACTGCAGTGCACTACGCTGCATATTCTCCAACTTTCCCAAAAACCCCTCGAAATGTTCCACTCTGTGGGCATACACTGCCTGAACTCCTCGTCGAGCTCCTCACGGTCGAGTGGCAAGTCGGCGCTGGCAAAGCTGCCGCCCGTGAGGTCGGAAATCTGAAGACCATAGCCGATAGAAACATGACAGCTCAACAGGTTCTAACGGGAGCAATCACCCGCCTCATTGACGAAGCAGCGGCTACCTTACCACTAGGAAATCCCTTTGTGGAGAACTTTACTACAGGTTTCACAGGAGTGACACACACTCGGCACCGGCAAAGGTACAAAGGGGCAGACTCTTTGCTGAAAAACCTCATACCAATGACAATCGACAGGTTTTATCGGGTGCACAGGACACGCTCAGCGCAGCACCGTACTCAGACACTCCAGCAGCGGCCCACCATAACACCAGACATCCTGGACTTTGGTGTGGAAATACCGCAACCCGCTTCAGTCCGGAAGGACCCCGAAAGCGCCACGCCACCGGCGACAAGCACAACACCAACGCCTCCAAAACCTGCGGACCCCTCACCTGCCAACCATCGGGTTGCTAAATCGGAGGTAGTAGTCGGTCGGCAGCTACAGTGCTGTACAGTGCATGACACAAGCCCATTGTCCCAATTGACATCTATACCAGCGTTGTACAGTGCACAATTTGTATAGTACAGTATTGAGCAATCTTGCGACGGTTTTGTTCAGAAGTTTAATGCGTTCAGTATCAGTGCATAATTATTGTACAATGTACTGCACTTGTACAGTACAGTACTGTACAGTCCCGTACAGTATGCTATCCACTCTAGCACTGCAGCAAACATGCGATTGAACGCTGTGGTCGCCAACGGTAGTGGCGTCAGTACACAGCACTGCGCAAAGTAAGGCGACGTGAAAGACCGGTTCATTGACAGGCTCTCTTACAAACCAGTACCTTTGGAGTGTACCGAGCCCGCTGCGTTGGGAACCAGGACAGGAAAGTGAGCCTCCCTCAACTCATTGCTGAAGCGGCATCCTACGCTCACCATGGTGGGCGTCGAAGAAGATATGGCAGCAACTACAATTATCCAATTCCAGTCCCCCGAAGGTGATCCCGCCGGACCTACCCTCGACGTTCCGCTTTCCTCCAATCCGACCCAGCTCACCGCGCTTCTCAACGACTTGCTAAAGAATGAAGAGCCTCTTCCCTACGCTTTCTTCCTTTCAGACACCAGGGAGGAAATCACGAAGACCTTGCTCTCTTCCATGCAAAACGTCGCGGTCTCGTCTGAGAGAGTTGTTTCCGTCACTTTTCAGCCTCAATCTTTATTCCGTGTTCGTTCTGTTTCTCGCTGCACCAGTTCACTTCCTGGACATTCTGAGGCCATCCTTACCGCTGAATTTTCACCAGACTCTCAGATGTTGGCCACCGGTTCGGGGGATACAACCGTGAGATTATGGAACCCACAGTCACAGCTACCAGACAAAACTCTACAGGGCCACGCCAACTGGGTGCTAGTGATTGCCTTTTCCCCTGATGCAACCAAACTGGCGTCAGCCTCCATGGATGGTTCAGTAAGGGTGTGGGACCCGGCGCGAGGCGAGTGCTTGGACGTCCGCTGTTGGGCCATAAGAAATGGGTTACATCACTCGCATGGAAGCCATACCATCTAGAGGAACCTTGTCTACGACTGGTGTCAGCATCGAAGGATAACACGTTGAGGGTCTGGCACACGGGCTCAGGTTCTTGTGCGAAGATTTTGGTTGGGCATACGGCAGCAGTGACGTGCGTAAAATGGTCGGGAGATGGTTTAGTTTATTCGGCATCACAAGATAGGACAATTAAGCTCTGGGATGTGGAGCGAGGATGTGCGGTAAGGAGTTTTGGGGCACATGGGCACTGGGTGAATGCAATGGCATTGTCCACAGATTACGTCTTGAGATGCGGTGCGTTTCCGATGTTGGATGAGGCAAAGGATATGTGCCCAAAAAGATGAGCAGGGAGGAAGCTCGGGAAAGATATGAAAAGGTGAAGAGGACCGGAGTGGGTGGAAAAGAGAGAATGGTGAGTGGTTCCGATGATTTCACTTTGATTTTGTGGGAAGATATTGGAGGAGTGGGGAGACACGGGTGCAGCCAAAGGCTCGAATGACTGGGCATCAGCAGCTGGTGAATGATGTCATGTTTAGTCCAGATGGGCTGTACATTGCGTCTGCAAGTTTTGACAAGAGCATCAGTTGTGGGATGGGACCACAGGGAAGTTTTTGTTCACATTTCGGGGGCATGTGGGCTCAGTATATCGAATAGTTTGGTCAGCAGATGCACGGATGATGATGAGCGCATCGAGAGACAGCACATGCAAGGTGTGGGAAATTAGGACGAGAAAGCTAAAGGCTGATCTCCCAGGTCATGCAGATGAGGTATATACGGTCGACTGGAGTCCGGATGGGAAACGGGCAGCGTCTGGCGGGAAGGACAGAGTAGTAAAAATATGGCACCACTAAGAAGACCCGTGCCCGCACACTGAGCAGGGCATTTCAAAACTCTTTGAGTATCCAAAAAGGAGTTTCTTTCTTTGCTTTAGGAAACATTCCTTCGCCATTGTCAATATTGAGTACGCTCTCAATACCCACATGGACTGTGGTCTCAGTGCGGCAGAACTTCCCACCCTGCAAGCCTCGTCCTCGCTCAAACTCAGAAACTCCTAACAGATGAACGTTGTCATTAACTCGCACACCTGTACGTAGCAATTAGACCAACAGGCCAAGTATATAGTTGTGATGCGTATCCACGGTGAACATTGATTCAATCTACCAGAAGCCCTGGCCAACGATGTCCTCCAACCGTTTCGTCAGAAACAATCGGTACTGTACCTCACTTACGACATTTTCTTTCTGCCGCCACCGATTTGACATGAGTCACCTACACCAAGGCATCTGCCAAGCCTCTCTTTCCTTCTCCATCCCCATTGTCCCTTCCTCGGTATGATCCATGTCTCGATACCTGGAGTATATTGCGCTCCCCCTTCTCGTTAATTTTACTGCGAATAATCTCTTCGCACTCCCTGCCGTTTCCGGTCCTTGCATACCATCTGCACCCTCTGTTGAACCTTCAGCATTCTTAAGCAATGCTTGAAATGTTTTCTACTTCGAAACAATCCTGATGGTTCCACCTCCCCGTACAGCTTGTCGTAATCCATCATGTCCTTCATTCTGCAGCAACACATTGGCGATTGCCTTGTCGGCAACTTGCGCACCCATGTTGGGCTTGTTGAGCAGCTCGCTGAGCGCGGCCTGGGCAGCTTGAGGAATGGCTGATGCCGCAGAGGCGACCGCAGCGCCTGCGGAAGTCGTGGCCATGATGCGAAACGAAGTGAGAGAAATGGAGCGTTGAGTTGCAGCGAAATGCGCGGCTGTCTCACAGAGACGAGGGCTCATGAAGCGCAGCATTGATCCGTAGGCCCAAGTGACGGACCGCTACCAACTATGTCAGGAACGGAACTGAATTAAAAATACTAAAATTTGCCCATCACTTCAATTTTATTTTTATTTTATGCTTTACTGTACATCAGAAGGAAATTTTTTCTTTATATTGTGATCGACTTCTGACGGTGTCGACGTCGGCATGTCAAGGACCGTAGCTTGCTTCGAACGTTTCCGATTCCAGAGGTGAGGCTAGATTCCGCTTCATCTACGCCGTTGAGAAACAGTCAACAGCAATCTTCTTCGAACTGTGAACGCCCTGATAAGAGTGTTGTAGACACTCGAGTGCAAGTCCCTCCCAGCTTCTGAGGTGGCCATAGTCGCCAGAATACGCAAGTCTGGGCATTCAGCAACTATGGAGTATGATCTTACGAGCACCGTCTCGGAGTTCTTGGACCGTCACATGGTGATTCCACTTCTCGACTTCATAGGCGGCCATCCAAACATGAATGGCATCTACAGCAACGATGACATTATGAAAGCAAAACTCGATCTGCTTCGAATACCGGTATGGTTGATTACGCTATTGAGACACATGTGGACCTCTTCAACACTGACCCCCCGGAAGAACTTGTCACACGTCGCGACAAGTTATCATGGCGCTTCAAGCACTCCAAGAAGATGCCAGTCCACTGTTATCCATTATTGGTGATGATGCGCTAATGGCTGAGCTGTCTGCCGCTAGTTCATTTCATTTCGACTTTTTGTCAGAGAATTATGGAGTCACCGTCGAGGTACTCGAGGCCGTTTACGAGTTTGGAAAGTTTCAATTTGATTGCGGAAGCTACGAAGACACAGCCGCATTGATGCAGGTGTATCGCATGCTCATGAACGGCAAGAATCCAGAGAGGGAGTTCTTCGCGTTATGGGGAAAATTTGCGGCAGATATTCTCAGCTTGAAATGGGATGCAGCCCTGGAGGACATGAACGCATTGAAAGAGGCTATTGATTCGAACGGGCGCGCTATTTTGCTCAACCCACTGCAACAATTGCAGCAGCGCACTTGGCTAATCCATTGGAGTCTCTTTGTTTTCTTCAACCATCCAGACGGTCGCAATATTATCACCGATCTTCTCTTCAGTGAGAAGTTTCTGAACACTATTCAGACTAACTGCCCACATTTTACGCTACCTCACCACGGCTGTCATCACGAACAAACGCCGCAGGAATGTAATGAAGGACCTCGTCAAGGTTATTCAGCAAGAGTCATACGCGTACTCCGACCCCATCACGGAGTTTGTGCACTGCCTTTACGTCAATTTTGACTTTGAAGGTGCACAAGACATGCTGCAGAAATGCGAGGACACTCTTAAGCGAGACTTCTTTCTTGTAAGAACTCTGGATGACTTTTTAGAGGATGCGCGCAGGACCATTTTGAGACTTACTGTCGAATTCATCAAGTTATTGATATAGGGATGCTGGCCAACAAGCTGAACATGGATAAGTACGAGGCAGAAAAGTGGGTGGTCAATTTGATAAGACATGCGAGGCTGGACGCAAAATAGACAGCCAAGCGAATCAAGTCATCATGGGAGTGACGGTCCCTAGTATCTACGAGCAAGTTGTAGACAGTACAAAGAATTTGCTTATCAGAGGAAGCGCACTTGTTCAGAACTATGATCGACCGCACGGATATAATGCTGGAAACTATCGTGGCGACGATGAAAGAAGGAACAGAAGGGGTGGGAGAAGAGAGATCAGAGCAAATTAGGTTGCTGCGTCATAAGTGAGATCCAATTTCTTTAATTCGTGATTGCGATGCGTGCAGCTTTCGATATGCTTGCAATTCTACCCGCAGACAAGAAATGTAGCGGCGAAAGTATTTTGTGTAGTCTACACGCTGCTGACGCGTTAGGAGCGAATGTTTCGATATTGGTCTCGGGAAACGGATCTCTGTCCAAGAGCCCCTTTCCTTTTCTCGGCCGTCAACCTTCGAAGATACTTTGTGTATCAGCCTTTAGCGTAGTAGTCCTAGTTGACATTAATTTCGATGAGGGCCTTGACTATCAAAGAAAAGTGGAGAGAGACATTGGTCCGAAATGCCGTTTCTGTGAGACCCTCGTGCTCGCACGGATGTCTTTTATGCGCGAACGGAATGAAAGCGCGGTGGTGTGCGAAACGCGATCAGGCGTTCGGGTCGCAGCACACCCGCGGCCAGCGATATGTTTCAGAGAGGAATTCGTGTTTCCCAAGCAGGATCCGTATTCAGGTGCACGGATTCACCAATCGAAGTCCAGTTGTCAGATCGTTGCTGGTAAGGGGTCAAATCGTTAAGCGAGGCGTATGGTTTAGTTTGTAGTATCAGACTCTCTCTCCGCAGGAATCGGAGGGCGGGCCGAGAATCGTCACACGGATGCAGTGACACAGTGAGGATGGAGGCGAATGCAGGCCAGTGCTGCGAGGATTTGCTCGCGTCCGGACAGTTATTATAGCGCTAGATGTTGGCATGTAGAGGCGGGGAGCGGACAGGCGTCGTGGGGTTGTTTCGGCACCCTCCGTATTTGTGAAATGATGGGGAACGAAACTCGCAGTTAGTGCGTACCGGAGGTGGTGGTTGGCGGCGAGCGCAGTGTGGTCTTGGGCATTTTGAGGTTGGAGTTCAGTAGGAAACCTGACGTTGCGGATGGTGTTGAGTGCATCTGCACTGGGTAAGTGCGATGGATCATGGTGGAAGGCTGGTGTTTCTCTTGGCAGTGAGTCAGTCGCAACGGTCGGGGAAGCGTTGACAATCAACTTGCAGATTAAGGTGGGCATTCAACTTGAGCCAGAGGTTATTGCCGGAGGCTGCACCAACTTTTGGAGAGCATACCGTGTATGGGTAGAGCATGCTACGGGACAGTTGTTCCAACGTTTATAGACATGACTTAGTTACGCGCTAGTTCTTGTTGCATTCCCGTCGTGTTGCATTCGTGCGTAGTGCTGCATTTGTCCTTTGCACTGTGATCTGGGTACTGCGTTACCCACAGCTTCGCTGCGCTCCGTACACACGCTGACGGGGTTGCACTTTTTCATTCCAAAGCTTTCTCGGTCTGGTTTCAATGCTACTGTCAGTGTCACTTCGCTCCCTACCCCGTGCCCCAGGAACAGCTGCGGAAACCCTACATCTTCGGTGACCACATCATGCACTGCTTGCATGGGCGAGAGCGGGTAGATGGTCACGACTGCCAGGTCGCAATTCTCACCGGACTTGGCAAAGGCCGTTCTGCACCCGGTCATGGAGCCTCGTTTCAATGTACATTGTGCGAGGCCAGTATCAGGGCTATAGAGTAGAAGGACGAACAGCTTCGATTTTGCATTCGTGGAGCGTACAATCGCACAGTACAGTAGTTGACCTCTGGTGTGCATCCTGTAGTACAGTACTGTAAAACTGCATGCGCGGATTACTCAGTTCAAATCGCATCTTCAGCACATGCATCTTCCGCAGCCTTTTGTCGCAACCCAATCCCCGCCAATGAAGCGCTTCGTTCCCTCTACGACTCATGTATCTTCTGGTATTCGCATCATCCCCAAAAAACCAAGGAAAGGCCCTTCCTCAGCCCATTCGTCAAACTCCCTTGTCAAGTCTTTCCTGTCTACCTGGGAAAGTTTTAATTCTTCTTTCACCGCCTCTCTTCATACTCTTCGTTTCATTCTCTCCAGTCCATCTCCAGTGCCCTTTCCAAAAGCCCGCCTGACAATTCTATCCCAGCTGTATGCGTAACCCTAGGGGCTGCCGCAGCCGCCGGTGACCGCTCCGACATATTTGATGCCATCCTTGAACACGTTGAAAATTCTATTAGCTCGGCTACTATTCTACGCCTGCAAGCAGCACATCATGCATCCATGCCTGCTGTAACCCAACAATGGGAAAATCTCCCTCGCACAACATTTCTCATCGTTGCAGTTGATGACGCCGATTTGTTTCCAGAAGCTGTTATTCGAGATCTGGTTTACATGTCGGTAGGAAACGTGAGCAGCGTCGTGTTTCCATGCTCTTGGGCTTTGGAAAGGGCGTTGATACTTTGCATGCCGCTTTGGGAGTACAGGAGGCAACTATGATTGCCATGACTTCTGTCGAATGCCCTCAGCAGCCGCATGTTTTGTACAGTTGATCGAAAAAGTATTGGCGGAAAGGGAGTGCCCAATGATGCTGAGTGAGGGAGTGTATGATTTATTGGAGAGGGAGTTCTTTGAGAGGGAGAGCACGGTGACTGTATTCGTGAGCGGATTGCGAACATTGTTAGCGGCCCATTTTTATCGATACAGACATGCACGGGTGCTGTTGAAATGGGAAAAAAAGGCCAAGAAGGGAATGAGGCTAGATCTCGAATGTATTCAGTTCGTGCAACAAGAAGTGAGGTCCGTGGGGATGGAACTTGCGAAGGAGCAACGGAATTAGATCAAGAAGCTCTCGGAGTGAAAGTTAAGCAATGGCTTAATGAAATGGACAACTGGCGGAGGAAATGTGCAGTGATCGAGCGTGTTATCTATAAAATTTTGCTGCACCTTGGTGTAGAGGAGCCATGGATGAGAGAGAGGTCATTGAGTACAGATCTAAGGTTACAGGTATTTCGGCATTTTTGGTGGTGCGCACAAGGAAGGATCATTATGCTGTGAACACGGAGAAGTTGCACTCAATAATTGGTGATAAGGTGCGAAGATTGAGATCCAAGCAGCATTTGACAAATATGATTGAGTTTTTAAGAAGGCGCTGAAGGATGAGGAGATAGAGCATGATGAGGATCTCGTTGATATACATGGAAGTTGGAAGATCTTGCCGATGTTTTGGAAAATCTAGTGAAGGAGAATACCAAGTGGGTCAACGGCCAGTGGATAGGAAACTGACCAACGCCCTAGGATAAATGCAAAGGGTGGACATGCTGCGAAAGGGCGAAGAAGACGACAACTCGTATCAAGCGCTGCAATTTGGAGAAGAAGAACTTCCTACAGGAACCCCTACAAAAACTGATGTACATATTTAAAGATCTCCTGGACATTACCCACTGAGTGAACTACCTATGCATGAGTTGTTTCTATTGCTTTTACCTCAGATCTGAAGCGGCTGTCTGGAGGACTGGGAGGGGCTGCTGAACCAGAAATTCGTTTTTCACTGCCGTACGGCATCCGGAGATAATTTCAGAGGAAATTCGGATGCGGTCCTACCGGACACCGCAGGCATATCGGTTGCTTGCGGAAGGGGGACGGATGAAGAACATCTATGACTGGTACAATGGGTTTTCAACCGTTAAGACTGCCAATGCTGTGCAGCGAGATGACGACGGAAAGTTTAAAGGGTTTGAGGATATCCCGCAAGCAGAACTACAAGCGAGATTTGCAAGGCTTGCTCACGAGCTAGAATTCTTGGGTTTGATGAAGTACACCAACAGGAAAGCGGACCACGTGCTTCGTCTAACTTTTGAATAAAGCCTCTGTTCCCTCTAGAGGTATGTGGGTTCCGAAAGTGACATTTTGCGCCGGTAAGGAAACTGCCGCAATCAACTCCTATTGCCTGCCATAACCAGTGTTGTTGTGGAGAATGACATTTACCCGATGGTCCCATTCCTTGCATGCCAACATTCTTTACGCGACTTTCAATCGGGAAATGCTGGGCCTGAGTCGGGGAATCGTCAAGTTGGTAGTCTCGGAAACAACATCCAGGAAGGCAGCAGACCATACCACCTGAGGGCCTTCACCTCGGGTGTGTGGTATCATCCTGCGGGATGTGCCCTTGCAACTCATACATCGTCATTACCACAGTGGAATCAAGGTGGGAGAAATGCCTTAAGGGTAAGCCCTTTTCAAGAAGCCATGTTGGAGAAGCAACCAGCTAGATGATTGCAGGTCCTAGATGGAATGTTCTCATGCTCTAATTTGCTGCGTAGATGAGGCCAAACGCAATGGTTCAATCCATCTGGACATTGCTCAGGACGGCATGATTAGAATCACGCCTAGCGGAGGAAGCAAAGACAACAAGTAGTCCAGTTTCCACTTCCTCATTAACAAGAACAATCTTCCGCTCTGCACTTCGTAATCAGTTCTAACAACGATTAGCGGAAAGAAGATGATATTTACTCATTACTTGTCTAGAGTGCGCACCAACTGATCGACCATTCAGTTAATAGTTAACTAGAAGGGCCGCGTCGGCCACGTGCAGTGGGGCGCGGGCGATTTGACGGTCATGGACACAGATGACCACAAGGCGCAACTGATCGCTGGTAGATGCACATGTGGATAGTGGGCTCCCAAGGTGTGGTTCTTTCTAAGAACGCGTAGCACGAAATCTTCGATAAATAACACAGTCTCCGGAGAAGCGGCACCATGGGAGTCAAAAACGAGGGGCCGGAATCGAAACCCCGGGTCGCGGGATGGGGGCGCCACGTGCCTTGACAGCTTGTGTTGTAAGTCTTGGACCTTGCAGTGGTGCCTGAGAGCGGCACCCCCACCAGTGACTTGCGTCGTTTCATGAGGGAGGACTGCTTGAACGGGGGCGTCACAGCAACGTCAAACGCGATGGGCCGGTCCGGGAGGCCGGCTTCAGGGTCAGGAGGTTGCAAGAGGATGCCGGCTGGCCTAAAGTCCGTACCAGGGACGGGATTCTCGACTTCGAACATAATCCAGGACTGCGGAGCGGAGAACGTGCCTCGCGAACTCGTTGTGGACGGAGTCGTGGCGGTGAATGCGTCCAAAAACTGAGACGCAGCGGTCTGCGGCATTGTCACCGTGGACATGTAGGTCCGGCTGGCAGTGGTGGCATTTCAAGGGCAACGATTGTGTAGACTGGGAGACCGAGGTGCCTGCGCAGCATGATGCTCCAGAGCTCAGAAGGCACCATCTCGTAGTGAGGCCATGCGCTAGAGGAAAGCGAGGGGCAGTGCTGTGACGGAAGGCCAAGCCGCGTATCGGCGACGAGTGACTTGCACGGGGATGGGTCCATCTATGGGGCATACTACGGAAGAGTGTACCCCATCCCAGCTCTACTCTGCGCAAGTCACTCGCCGCATAAGCGGCCTGGTCTGTAGGAAGAGAGTACCATCCCAGCTGTTGGAATCCGTAGGTCATCTGCCCAAAACACCTTTGCCTTCGCCTCTGGCTGTTGCCGATTTCGATTGGATTGAAGATTAATGTATTCCTCTCTACATTGCAATGCTCAAGGCAATTGTTAGGGAACGCGGTATGTAGCTTGATGTACAAACCGCTATCCAGCAACTCAAATTGGCTTTAGCGACTCGTGGAAATAAATATGTAGGTATTACATTTACTTCCACGCTGCCGCCTTACCGGGGCGGTCAACCAAGATCTTGATTTCTGATTTGCCGGCAAAAGCTCCTTTTTTTTTTGTCCTACGAAGCTTTATACTTGTGCTAGGGACAATTGCTTACCGCAACTTCATCGCTAGCGCAGACTTGCTGACCTCCTCTGCCAAAGCTTACCTTTGTGAAAGCTAACTCCTACATTGGCTTACAATGCTGCCGTGCCCGAAGGGCCATTTTCTCGCAACTTTAACAAGAGAGATTTCGTCGCCAATATTTATTGTAATGTTTGAAAACTAGGAGGCCAGCGACACAGGTTGATTCCCTTTGAATGGGAAACGGCTTTCAGGATAGTTTTGAAGCGCTGCACACTCCCTGTCCGATTTCTGTTCATTTGTGTAAAAGTTGAAGAAGTGAGTGGCACGAACAGAAGAGTACCCGACGAGAACTCGCATAACGCTTTTGAAAGTGATTCCTGTTTGGAGTAAGCCGAAACGATTGTAGCGATATTCATTGCGATTGAATTGAAAGGTTAAGTGTATAGCAGCCTTGTGGATGCAACTTTCTCAGTTCCGTGTCCTGCTTTGCTGCCGATTGGTCCCCGCCCAATCTCTTGAAACCAATTTGTCACTGTTGTCGAGAAGGCATTAACAGGCTTACCGAGCGAATGACGCCCGACAATTGGGTCTGTCTTCATGCAAAGTACTCGCCCATAAATGCACCTATAAATATTGAACATAACGGTATCGATATTTTCCGTCGGTGAAGAAAAAGTCCCTGACCATCGGCCAGTGCCGAGGGGCGTGGACCCCTGTGAATGAAGGTTACATAGTTAAGGGCATCGGTGAAACCCACACGGACAATGCCGAACTTGGTCATGGTCACTGGCTAGGGCTTGGGTGTGATGTAAAATTAAGAATCTAGCTAACTGCCTGTTCGAAAAGGCAGTGCAATTGCGGGCACCTCATTTGCGAGAGCGAGGCGATGAAATCGTTCTGACGCTCGGGTACTCTTCCCTGACCAGTTTTCTTGTGCTAACCTTCTCCAACTTCGAATGTTACACCTCTCATGCGAATTCGGAGATGGCAGCTGGTACAGGAAGTGGCGATCTGAAACCACTACAACCTTCCTCTTTGATGTGCACGTTCTAACAATTTGGAAACACGCTCCAATTCCATATCAACAGAGGCTAGAAGAGAATGAGCCTTTGCGTCACTAATAAAGAAGCGATCACCCATTAATGCGCAGATCCCCTCTCGAAAGCAGCAGCAGCATCCTGATACTTTTTCAGCTGACCCAGTTTCTCCTTAACCTCTCTTTCATTATCCTCCCTTTCCTTCCGCTCCTGTTCTTCTTCCTCCTCTCGATCCATTTCCCGCATTCGAAAGTACTTGTGACGCTCAATGAACTTCTGGGTCCATCCCGCACTTGTGCGAAAGCC
Source organism: Kappaphycus alvarezii (assembly GCA_002205965.3). Classification (NCBI taxonomy): domain Eukaryota; phylum Rhodophyta; class Florideophyceae; order Gigartinales; family Solieriaceae; genus Kappaphycus; species Kappaphycus alvarezii. The sequence goes on from NADL03000758.1 coordinate 255,995, forward strand.
CTCCAAGACCTGTATCTCCTTGCGCATTTCATTTCTCTTCTTCTCGTCATTCACAAGCCTCATCTGAATCTTCAAACGGTCTACGGTCTCATCCCGAATCTCACGGGCACGAGTTCGAACAGCATCCATCTTTACATCATCATGACCCTGTCCACAATGCTCATCCTTCAAAGCGGAATGCAAGGCCGCCTCCAACGAGGCGAATGGGCTGTCTCTCATGCGCACCTTCTTCCCCACACGGCCGTGACCTGTATCAGCCCTCATAATCTTTCTCGAAGCATTCTTCCATCCAGTGACGGTTGCCTTGGAGACTCCATAACGATCGGCAACAGCTTTATTACTCCACTTTTTATTTGTCTCGGGTTGCAACTGAGCTACGCCGAATGTACCATCACTGCGTGCACCCAATAATCGGAGGGCATCCTTCTTATCGGATAACGATACTTGCTTGCGGCCACTTTTTCCGAGGGCGAGGTCCTTTGAGTCTACGGCAAGTGCAACGCAGTTGATTTCAACCTTGGAATCCGGAGCAACAGGAGATGCAGAGTGTGTGGGATCATGGACTTCGGGAATGGGTAAATCGGTGGCAACGGGTGCTATGACATCGGCGGCACTAGATTGCATTTCGCATTTGTGTGACCCTGATGAGTACGGAAAACAGATACAGCTCGATTAAACCTCCACACGTGCTGCCAGATGTTGAATTGTTTGACAAAGGTCACTTTGTCGTGATGTGTTTCAAACCAACCTTTCTGTTTGCTGCCTCGAGGCGCGTTGACCACGCTGCCATCAAACGAATCTGCAATGTATTCAATGCCAAAGACTTGAACGACTTTTACCGGATTGTTTTTTCCCTTTTTTTGCCAGGTCGGTTCACTCCGAACCGAAAATACCTGCTCGTAGGCGCAGAGTGTATGAAAGTGTACAGTAATACGGCGAGTTCCACATACAGTGAACTGCATCCATATTGTCTGACCAATGGCTTTGATCCAAGTCTCCAACGTATCAAGCAAAAAACAAATCAGATGCCTCAAATCTGAAATCTTAGATAAAATCTCCGACACGAATTCTGTTTTGAAATCTGCCCGCATGGAAACAGAAAAGGTACAGTAATAATCTGCTTTCCTGTACAATGTACAGTACAGCACTGAACAGGGTGTTCACGTGACTGTACAGTACTGTACTGTACTGTATACCGTCTTGTCGATATGTCGCAGCGGTGTGGGTTTCCGCACTGTGTCGCCATATACTGTAATGGTGGAGTCTTACTGTAAATGAAACTAATCGTAAGAGTCGATCATTGACATTTGATACGCAGAAACCATGCATCGGGATCAAAGCAGTGCTGCCAAAGTCTTGGTAAGTTTCAATCCAAAAGGCGGAGCGTTGCATGTGACACCTCAGGGGAGCTCAAACGATGAGGCGCTCGTATGACGATTAGGGTTGAGTCAGGTGAAGAGCGGGGATACCGGGGTGGAGCGGCGCGCGCGTTGCCGGCAACAGTGCAAGAACCAAGAGTCTCGGGTTTCCCCTGCATAGCGTGTCAATGAGAAATCCCGGGAACTAGCATGCGCAGTTGGTTAGGGGGAGGTGGCGGGGGAGGCTACTGCGGCTTTGGCCGAGCGAGGGGCACGATGAATCCTGGGCAGACAACATCGTGCGGTTTCCCCCTGCCGTCTCATTTTTGCAACCGAAGGAATTACAGATTTTGCCTGACTGCACTCCACTTATCATGTCCTCTGCGTTTTGACTTGCGCTCCTTAGCATGTGATGTCGCTATCGTCGTTCTACTCGAGTTCACCAGCGGTTTAGGGATAATATCCATTGAATATGCTCGCTTTGTCGTAGGCTCCATAATTACAGTAGTTCATCCTGTAAGCCCGCTTTAGTCAGTGAGCCGACCTACTGTAACAGCGTGACAAAATCAAACAACGGTAGTTTACTGTACAAGACCCTACTGTTCAAAACACGGCTTACAGCTCTGTTTACTCGAGTACAGTAAACTTTCCTGATCAAATCTGCCATCAACCATCTCATCCAACATTCGCTCACCAGTGCTCACTCATCTGTTTCCGGTAACCACAATGCCTTTCGCCTTCGTCTCCGCCCCCCTATTCACGGGCAGCCGTCGTCGTTGGGAAACCCCGCAAATATGTTCACCCCGTCCGCATTTATACCGGCCACGCTTCCGGGCAGCAATCGATGCATCGGCTCCTACCGCAAATCCTCCTATTACCGTCTCTGACATGTCCACATCCCCTGCCACCTATCCCGATTTTCGATGTTGAACAAATCATGAATATCCTTCCTCATCGCTACCCGTTTCTACTCATCGATCGTGTCATAGCTTACGAACCAAACAAGCGCGCTGTTGCTGTTAAGCAGGTTACAATTAATGAGCCGCACTTTCCTGGGCATTTTCCGAACCGCCCCATCATGCCAGGTGTTTTACAAGTGGAGGCCTTGGCACAAACCGGTGGTATCGTTATGTTGCAGCATGATGAAAATCCAATCAAGCAAACAGGTGAAGGCGACTTTTTCTTCGGAGGCGTTGATAGCGTGAAATGGCGTAAGCCTGTCGTTCCAGGTGATACCTTGGTAATGGAAATGGTCCTGGATAACTTCAAACCCAAGTATGGCATCGCCAAGATGATTGGAAAGTACGTTATCACCTCAACATCACATTGTTCTCTATGGCCCAACACTGCATCGAATCTCGCCCCTGTCTCACATGAACCTCTCTTTCATCTTGTGTTTTCCTTCCCGAAACCATTGTGCATTTTCAGAGGATACGTCAATGGTCAGCTTGTTGTGAGGGCGTTTTCACCCTGGTTATGGTAGTTAAAAAGTAACCCACTTCACGTTTGGTCTCCCTGTCCAAACACCTTTTCTAAAAGCGTAATCAACACATTGACACGCGCCAAGCGCTCACATGTTCGTAAACGATTTACGTGCTCTTCCTCAGACTCCCAATCGTCCTTGACCTACTTACGTGTACGAACAGCATACATGCATACACAAAAATCACCAAGGTCAGCAGGGGACCTACCGGAAGCGACTGGACAATGTCACAGACAACAAACATAACGTACATAGGCCAATCGCGCTATGAAAGCCTTTCGCAGTAAAGATCTCAGGATCGCCGCTGGTTCATTTGACAACGGCCTGCATCAACATGGCATCCGAGAGCGGTATCAAAGCGCAGCACAAAACAAAACTTCTGGTTAGCTGTCACAAGCGAATAGACGTCTGCGCAAAAATTGTAAAGCCAGCCCCGCAACGACGTACAATGAAAGTACGGAAAGCAAAGCAAACAACCACTCGCAGCAATGCCCGCGCATAAACTGGCCCAAGACGCCTTGGGCTTGATTCCTTCCGCCTTTGCGTTGAGAATTTTCCACGGTTATCTCCAAATCGATTGTGCGTAAGGCATCCACAGTTCGCAAGTGATCCAAATGAAGCACCATTTCCAACGTTGGCGACTGTCCGGCCTCTCGAAACATGATGTCGTGCCATCGTTGTTTCGCAACGGGACCGGGATCGTTACCGTTATTCTCACGGGAGTATGATAGCAGAGAATGTTGCATACTTTTGAAAGAGAGGAGAAGGCGAGATTGCCATTGGGGATGAGGGCAGAGATAGGCAGGAGTGTCAGGTAACGAGACACGCGCGAGAGGGGGCCGCGGGGGTTGGTGGAGAGATTGGATTTAGACGGGAAATGAAAACTTTGGGAAGGGCGGCGGATTGGTGATGGACGAGTGAGAGATACTCCTCGACAGAGTAGGAGGCCGTCGGTGGGTGGGAGATGGTGGGCGGAGACTGGAAAGGCCTTGGTTTTTGGTTTGGCGGGAGCGGGTTAGAATCTTTCAATTGGTGCGGAACAGGTGATGGGACGTGGAGGTGGGGCTGGGGGCTTACCGGGCGCGGTTTGTCTTCATCAGAGCAGTCGGACATGAGAGCGCGGATGTTGGTTGAGGGTGACGGGCGCCTATGCCAATGTCATTCGCAGCCTTGGGTCAGGCGGATATCTTTTGAATCATGTCAAATTTGCAAGACTTTCTCAAAACGGTGGATGTCCAGCAATGCAACAGAGGATCTGTTGTGGACAGTTTTGAATATAACGGTTATTCTGTTTCATATTATTTTATCACTGTTACACTACTGTACACTACGGGGTCACTGCAAATCTTATATTGAATCGGGTGACTGTATACTGCGCGTTGCCGGGCATGACGTGGCACAGACGCCGCACATGTCGACCAAATGACGGAGCAAAGCTCCTGATAGAAGCGAGTCTTCACTCCTCCAGTAGAGCATCCGCTGCGAGACGCGACAGCTGCCGCGGCACAAAATCCCATCCTAGCCTTGATCGTCCTGGCAGGACCTCGCCAGAAATGGCAGCCACCGTCTTCTTCCGCTTTTCTGCTGCATTGGCAACGGCTGGCGCTTTCCGTGCTTCCATTCACATATAGCGTCTCCTGGAATGGCGGGATACAGTGATGTCGTAGGCCACTAGGAGAGGGGGCGCGGTGTTTGTTGTGTCAGACCCCGGATGCACCTGAATATCTGCAGGCTGCGCATTGAGTCCAGGGAGTAGGTACTTATCCTCATATTGGACGCCAACTCTTGCTGCCTTAAATAGCTCTCGCCCGAGTACTTTCACCACTGCTGTGTGTCGGTTGGTCCCCCGAGACCTTTGTTACAAAGATCTGCCGCATCGTCTCCTAGGGAATCCATGGGCCTGTTGCACTCTGAGCACCGCAGCGTTGCGGTGTCGTCAAACACGCGAACTCCCAGGTGACGGCGTAGCATCATTGACCACATCTCGTTGGATTTTCGGTTGACCACGGAGGGGTGTGCGGTGAGGAAGGCTCCTGCTTTCGTTTCCAGATAGGCTTGACGGCTGATTCTTCGCCGAATATCTGTTTCTGAATGTGATGCGGGGTTAAGGAACCTCGCCCATTCGTCGTCCTTCCAGAAGGACTTTGCTGCCGACTCGCACCAGGCTCGATACAGAATGTTGTGTGTATTATCGGGCTTGGTAGCAAGGCTGGCTGCTGTCAGTGTTTCCGGAAGACCGCTAAGCTCATTGGCGAGGGACGTAGGGAGCTGTCGGACAAACTCCCGGAGGTGTCTATCCGCTTCAGTGTATCTTTGCACAGCGTGTTAGTCGCACCAGTCTCATCAGGGCATCGCAGCTGCTCGGCATCAGTTATGCTCGCAACATATGCTGCGAACTTGAGCGTCGCTACCGGTGTAAAGTCGTGGCCGCCGTGGCGGGGAGGTAATTCCTATATGTCTTAATCAGAGAGAGATAAATATTTTAGAGGGATATTTCCTCATTAGATACTGAATGCATAAAACTTCTTTCTACTTATAAGGAGAGTGTGCACCGACTGAACGACTATTTGCGTAAGAGCGAACTGGACCAAACCGGTCAAATGCAGAGGGGTTCGCGATATGATGGCCAGCCCAACGACGACCACTAGGCGCAACTGATACGCTGATAGATGTGCGCGGCGACTAGTAGCGTCCGAGCAGTAGCATTTCCTGACAACACGGGGTACTAACTCTTCGATAAATATCAGAGTCCGGAGAAAGGGCACTAAGGGATAAACACCAGGGCCTGGGATCAGAAACCCGGGTCGCGGGAGGCCTAGGAGGGGGCACCAGGTGCCTTGGCAGCTTGTGTTGCAGGTCTTGGACCTTGCGGTGGTGCGTGAGGGCGGCAGCCCCAACGGCGACTTGCTTCACTTTCGAAAGTGAGGGCTGCTTAAATGGGGACGTCAAGGCGACGTCACATGCGATGGGCCGGTACGGGAGGCCGCCTTAAGGCTCACGGGGGGGTTGCACATGGAGTATGTCGGCTGGCCTAAAGTCCGTACCAGGGACGAGATTCTCGACTTCGAACTCATAATCCAGGCCAGCGGAGCGGAAAACGTGCCACGCGAGCACTTTGCGGACGGAGTCGTGGCGGTGAAGGCGTCCAAACTCTGAGACGCAGCGGTCTGCGGCATGGTCGCCGTGGACATCTAGGCCCTGCTGGCAGTGGTGGCATTTCTAGGGCAACGAGTCTGTGTACACCGGGAGACCGAGGTGCCTGCGCAGCATGACGCTCAGGATTTCGACGACACCTTCGTCGCAGTGGTGGGATGCGCAAATGGGAAAGCATCGGCCGCGCCTGAGGAAAGGCCAGGGCGCGTATGCGATGACGGGTGGCTCCCTATGAGTGGCAGCTGGGACGGGACAACCTCTTTCATAGGTCATCTGCCCAAGACACTTTTGCCTCGACCTCTTGCTGTGCCCGATTTAGATGAGATTGAAGATTGACAGGCATGTCGAGAGGGTTACAGCCGGCTAAGTCGGTGACGAACGGACCGACTTGGATCCGGCGGACGAAGTTGAACAGAGGCGAGCATGCCTGGTTGACAGGAAGGATCTATCGCCACAAGCGCGTTTCCAAGTACGGCGACAGAGCGGGGTGTAAAGTAGGCAGCCGTGCGAAAACGGCGGGGGCAGCGTCCAGAATAAGGGCACCGACAGCGCCGTGTAGGTAGGGAGCGATCATGGAGAATCCATGCCCTCCTAGACGGAGGGCGAGACACGCTTGTTCCCATGCGTCATCCGTTAGGGAGACGTTACGAAGCGCGACACAAGAGGAACGCTGCAGAGAGTCAAACTCAGCTGCAGGCTCAGCGGCGTGCTAAGGGTCAGCTAGCCGAAACGTGTGAAGCACACGGCATGTCGAGCCATAGTAGTGTATGTGGAAACGAGACCGAGGGTCGCGGACCTGTTCCAGCAGCGCCTGGGTGCGGCGGCACCCCTCCACCTTGCTACGCAAGAATGCCTTGGTAAAGGCAGCGTTACCCAACGGTGCCGCGAGCAGCTCAAAACCGTCGCCGGGGCATTCTGAGAGCGAAAACTCGGCCCGGAAGGCCGCGCGGTCCACCGGAGAAGTGTGCGGCCAGGAGACGGGCGTCTTGTGGTGATTGATGAAAAGACCCTAGGACGGGTCGTAGAGCGCAAGAGAGCGCAGGGCTCGCCATAGACCGGTGAGTGACCCCATTATTGTGCCGTCATCGGCGTACCACTGATTCAGTATGATACCCTTCTCTTCGACGACCCACCGCATGAGCGGCTGGGTCGTGACCGAGAAAAGCAGCATGCTCGCAGGGTCCACCCGCCGAGTTCCCTGGGCGCTAGAAAGAATCGTCTGCTCGCAATTTGGAACAATGAGCGGGGGTTGGGACACCATGTTTGCAAATCGGGCGAGCGAGGGTGCACAGGATGGCAGCATGACCAGCATTGATTGCCTATCAACGCAGTTGAAGGCGTTGCGGGCATCGATGAGGACGGTGGCAACGTTTCGGTCCGATAAGACCCATTGAAGCATGGTGCGCACGTCGTGGACGACAGCATCCAAACCAGCGTGAACGCGATTGGCCGTTTGCAAGGGACCTAAAAGTCACGGGAGTGGTCAGCAGGCGACGGGAGCAGCGTCTTGGTGACCGCGCGCCGGAGGACAGAGCCGACTGCAATGGGACGGAACTTACCATGCTTGGGCTGCCGCGGGAGGAGGGTGGCAGCGGAGAGCACGGGAAGAAGCGAATCGGAGAGGGCTCTGTTTGCTATGCGATTGAGCAGTTTCGTCCATACTCCGATGGGGGCGAGACCAGGCTTGGGGCTACAAGCGGTGTTGGCAGGCAGGTGGAACCACTGCGAGGGCGTCCGGTCCGTTGCCGTCGCGGTGTCCCGCGGGATGCCACGCGCGCCTCAGTACGTTCCGCGGATGGTGGGAGGCGGTCCTCAGGGAGCGGGGCGATAGGCTAGCGTTTGGCTATGGATTTTATAGTTTAATAAGCGAAAACGGTATGTGACTCAACACGAGAGGGGGATTCTATGAGCTTAGAACAGTCGGAAAAGGTGGGGCAGAAGAAAATCTCATTAGAGGTAAAGGCCGAACGTCTTGGTGCTCTGTGTAAATCCTTTGATGCTGGAATTTTCCATGTCTCTATCGATTATGACGAAAGAAGCTCAAGCAGGTGTTGAAGCAGGCCCTTTTCCAGTGTCACGCTGCAGTAGCAAGTCAATACTCTGAGAGAGAAAGAGAGACCTTTTATTTCTTTAGATTCAGTGGGGGAGTCGCGCATGAGCCCCGTCTGGAGGTGCAGCGGTGTATTAGAGACACGTGTGTTGAGATTCCGGAATTCAGAGAGGGGGTACTTCCCTCGATGATCCCCTACCAAGTTGCCAAGGTCGTGAAGAAGCTCAAGTCCGGATGCTTCGGTTTGTGCGTGGATATCAATGGCGATAGGGTACTCTGATAGGCCGAGAATGATCGAAATTTAACATTTGGGAATCCTGTTGTGCCAGTCGCAGTTGATCGCATGCGATTGTCGCAGAAATATGGACACGTTTCAAGGAATCGAAATGTCCGAGCCGGAGGTACAGGACTTTTCCAACGTTTGCAAGTTGGGTTACAGTAACTAAAGTGAGCCGAACAGATAGGTAGCTATGGTTGGTGCGGCCCTTTCTCCAAGTGTTGGATTCTGATTCGCTCTTGTACATAAATGGTTTTGTGGTGAGTATTGCTTACGCCCAATGACATGGTGGCATTTACTTTCCGCTCCTGTTTGCATCCCCGACGATCAAATCATTTCGCTGCTCGCATTGACGAGAACAACGACAAAGCCCTATCACGTAATACACCCAATTGCCAATTGAACGGTTTGGGTCCAGTCCTCCCCAAACCGCCCTTGTCCCGACACCATCCACTCAGTCAATCCAAATCCGCCCCCTTCCGCACTATCCTACCACCCCTCCTACCACACCGCCAACATCAACCAACTGCTCATCTCAACCGTCAACCCTGCACCCGTCTTTTCGTCTTCTACTTCCCTCACACCTCAAAACACCCCTTTCCCAACATTCACCATGCGAGTCGCATACCAAGGAGAGCCCGGCGCCTATTCCGAGCAAGCCACCAAGCAATTCTTCCGCTCCACCCCCGACCTCTCTTTCCTTCCTTGTAGCTCCTTCCAACACGTTTTCGAAGCCCTTCATTCAGGCCTTGTCGACCGGCCGCCCTCCCCATAGAAAACTCAGTCGCGGGTACCATCCACGAGAATCTCGACCTTCTTCTCCGTCACAAGATCTCACCATTGTCGGCGAACTCGATTTCCATGTGCGTCACTGTCTTCTCGCTCTCAAGGGTACACAACTCAAGGACATCGCCATCGTCAGGTCACATGCCATGGCACTGGCACAGTGTAAGGGCTACTTGCATGCAACTATCTCTCATCAGAAGTTGCCTATGATACCGCAGGCTCTGCAAAGATGATTTACAAGGACGACCTTAGCGATGTTGCCGCTTCGCCAGTCGTCGCGCGGCTGAAATTTATGACCTCACTATTCTCGCAGAGGGTATTCAAGATGATGATCAAAACTTACTCGCTTCCTCATCCTCTCGAAAACTGCCCAACCGTATCGACCCGGTACGCCGTGCAAAACCAGTTTGGCCTTCTCGCTGAAAAACGGTCCGGGAAGTTTGTGTCGTGCCCTGAATGTCTTTGCCATCACCCAGATTGATTTGACCAAAATCGAGAGTCGACACATTCGCTGCGTCATTAAGGCTTTGCGGAAGCGGGAGAAAAGCTCGATACTGGTCATGAGTCCCGGTGGGGTTTTGTGTTTTACGTCGATATTGCTAGGCATGTGGAGGAAAAGGCTGTCGCAAGTGCCCTCAACCATTTGCAGGAGATCACCGAGTTTTACAGAGTGCTAGGCTCGTACCCTGCACATTCTTCGAATGTAAATGCTGGGGACTAACCTCACAAGATACTGCTAAACTCGCACAAAACTGATTACCATGGCGTCCAGCTTGACGTCTTTGCAGACGTCAAGCTGCCCACCAAAACTAAATATGAACGGTAAACGTACGTCCACTCTAATTCGAATTTACGTCCTGGTCAACTGACACCCTGAATGGAGTTGCAGCTAAAATGGTTTCTGCCACCTTTTACCTTACTCAGCTGCAGGCACCTCGACTTTCCACAAATATCACATTAGTTCACGCGTTAGGGGCTATGAATTCGACCAAACGTTCCCACGTTTACATCTTGCTGCGACTCCCTTCGCACCACAGGGCCCAAGTCCGCAAGAAAAGCACTATCCCAGCTGCTTGCGCTGGACGCTGACTAACTGCTAAAGCATACAACTCCAAGCCTCCCCGTCACGCGTGTCTTCCGCACTGTGTGGCTAACAATCTCCTCCCGCGAGTCCAACTAAACTACGCAAATCATTATTTCTCTCATGGATACTAGTACGGTTGCGAAAATGACGGGGAAAAGGCGGGCACGCTCGGATTCAACACTGTATGTGTTGAACCTTTGCTGCCACTTTGATCCTCTTCTTTGTCACCCTGCATATCAGTCCCGGCGATGGGGTTCTCCTCCGCCGTCACATCCTCATTCACGTCCCCATTTTCACAGACCAAACCGTTTTCAGCGATTTGCACATTCTCCGTTGCTTTCGCATTATGTTTTGCTCCAACCTTCCTCGCTCTGGTAGTAAATCCTACAGTGCCATCTGGGCCGATGGGCTGACGAGGAGGCACGTACAGCTTGTATGAAGGGGCGCGGATGCCTCCACCCCCACGGCTTCGTTATCCTTTCGGACGGAGTGCCCAATGCAGCGCGTGGCTTGAACCATTTAATGCCCTGGACATTGTCCTTGGATGGGTCGTTCTTCTTCCACTCTGGAGGAGTTCGTGAATCTCCGTTCTCCTTGCTTTTTCTCTTCTGTGATTCCTCCTTCTTCTGATTTGCCTTTATTTTGGCCGTCTCTTTGTCCCATTCTTCCTTCTTGGTAGGTCCCTAGTGACATGCAAAACCCGCACGCCATCATCATTTGCAAGGCTTATATGTCCCAAATCTAGGCCGTTGCAAATCTCATGAACCATTCTCCTCTCGTAGGAGGTGAGAGAGGGCTCAAAGACAAGATCCTCAACGACGTCCCCATCTTCAATTGCAAGCTTAGAATACTCCAAAAGCCGTTTCCGAAACTCCGCTTCCCTTTCCTTGTCGCGCTCTGCTCTTTCCTCAAGACGTTTGTGCTCGTCTCCCTTTTTCGCACTTCCACGGTTGGCAAAGAATGCGGCGCGTTTGTCGACGGCATTACTAGAACCATCAGTCTCAGCAGCGTTGTCCTTCTCATGAGGTTGACGATGGTGGGTGCCGCTGAAGTGCTCAAATTTCTTGTTGGGCCGCCTCTCGAAGTGATCCTTCTTCTCACGCTCCCCAGGACGAAAACGGCGGTACTCTGCAATAACCTTGCGCTTGTTTATGACCATCTTACTCAACTCAGCGAGGGCCGCTGTGGCGTCAGCCACGGTGTTGAAATTTACAAAGGCCATTCCGCGGAAGGTACCTGTCTGCTTGTCATCGATGAGGGTTACTGACAAACTCGTTGCGACCCTCCGTGACACGCGAACGACTTCCTCTAATGTGGCCTGGGATATGTTGTAATCCAGGTTTTTGAGGACGACGCTGCTAGTGGGTTGAGAGGAAGCGTTGTTATGTTTGTTCTTATGATTCCTCGATGAAGATGCCTTTCCATGGTGATTCCATTGACTAGTATGAGGTTGGCCACTGTTACCGTTCCCATTAGCCATGGATTGAGTTGATGAAGATCGCGCAGAGGCAGTAGACTCGGGTTGGTCGATCAGGTCCTTCGATGATACAGGCATAGTTGACAATGGTAAATAGGGTCTGAGCTCCAATGGCGATGGAAATAGGTTTGGCGGGGTTTGTGGTTGCAATCTATTAAGGCCGATTTGTGACACGCGAAGGGATAGTTGAAGCGAGTGAATTTCGACAAGGTTAAGATAGGCGCAGTTAGAGATGAGAGGCTGCCACAGTTAGAATATCACGGGAGTCGAGGGGCACGATCTTGCCGACGTGGGTTGTGTGGGAACGCTTGGAAGTTGTCAACCGGGTGAAGGTGGCCAAAGTCGGAGGATAACGGCGAAGGCGGCGGAGGGTGAGTGGAGACAGGGGGAGTCGGAATGCAGTGAAGTGGATTTTATGCAGGTTTCTCAGCTACGCGACACGAAAGAAAGACAGTGACAGACTGTCTTTCAAATTGATTCCACAGGACCGTTTTCGTTCACCTGCAAGAAGAAATAACAACTTTTGAAAAAACTGGGGACTGTACCATATTCATCCATAATTTGGTAAATTGAACGCTCAGCTGTCGCTCGTAATTGGCTACTGTAACCCCTACAGAGCGTCGCAAAATGTCCAATCGTGAAAAAATTGCCGTTTGAATCCTACTGTTTCAGTTTTTAGGTTTGACGCCCAACCATTCTTGGCCACCCTATCGGTGTCTGGAGCCTCCAGCTCTTTGTACAGTACAGTACAGTACGTACAGTACTGTAGAGTACTGTACTGACCGGTTAATTTTTGGTAGACAACACCTCAGTCTGGTGGGATGCGTGACAGGTCTAGCGCTGCCCACTCACTACAGCCAAGCCCTTGCATCGCTTTCAACAAAACCAATCCAATGCAGCGCTTAACAAGCATTCGCTTGCTCCGCAGCCCTCCAATTCGCATTCCATCCCTCTTACGCCCCCTCTGCTCCACCCAACCGGAAAATTTCTACAAGCTTCTCAATGTCCCCGAGACCTTCCTTGTTGATGATGCCATTCTCTCCTCCCGTTTCAAATCACTCCAGCGGATTTGGCACCCAGACAAATATGGTAGGGCTGATCCGCCCGCCAGAATGCCGCAGACATGTCAGCTCGTCTCAATCTAGCCTACGAAACCTTGCGTGAGCCTGCTCGTCGTGCACAACATCTCCTCCATATCCTCGCTCCCGATCATTCTGCCGCTGAGGTGAACGCTGAATTCCTCATGTGGGTCATGGAAATTCGCGAAAAGACAAATGGGGCAGGCGGCGATCCATCGATCCTATCTCAATTGCGAACAGAATCTCAGCGCGTGCTGTCTGACTGTCTCACTGCTTTGCGAGATGCTTTCGACGCTGGCGCCTTGGGATCGCGCTGCAGAGGAAGTTGCAAATTGCAATACATTCGTCGCATTGAGACAGCCCTTTTGGACGCACAGACTCACTAGCTCTTACTACGTCTCCCTCATCTAGTCTCCACCGAAAACAGAGGCGACAGCCTCGATTTTGTTTAATTCTACCATGAATTACCTACCGTTTCCCTGCAGCAGTTGCAAAGCCTGCTCCAAATTTGAAATCGCTGTTTTGATATCCTGAAAGTCAAGTGCCGACGCTGCATATTTGGCCAACCTTTGCGCATCTTGTGCTTCCTTAACGCTCGGCTTGTAACTAGACCTGTCCTTGCGCCCTGCTTGCTGGACAACGGCTTTGGCTCAACCGGTGCAACGGGTGGAGCTGGCTGTACCGGCAGCGAACTGAACCGGTTGTACAGGTTGCACGGGTACAACCGGCTCCACTGGCACGACGGGTTCTACATGCAATAGACTTGGGACGGTTGGCGACGAATCCGCAATGGGCGATTTCTGCACCACTGGCGTCTCATACGGTTTGACCTTGGCATTCACAGACTTGAGTGCCTCGGCGTCGAAACCACCAACCGTGAGGTTCAATCGGAAGAAGTAAAGAGGGTGGTGCTGGTTGACCTGGAATATCCAATGTTGGGGGGTTATTGGCCACACCATGAGCAGGCGCTGGAATATCCAACACGGGGTAAAGAGGGACGGCAGGGTCTGCAGCTGGTTTGAGCGGGGAAGGTGCATCTGCGGAGGGATACTTGGGGCCGGGGGTAACGGTCCTCGTCACGGGTTAAGGCTGTTCATACTCGTATTCCGGTGGCGCGGGTGGCACGTTTGCAGGTGCCTCAGAAGGGGCAGCTTCGGCCTGTTCGGTTTGTTGTGCTTCCTCCTCCTTTGCACGTGCCTCAGCCTCGCCCGGCGCACCTGGGATCGGACGGCGCCCCTCGCGAAGTGCCTTGGAGATATCGGCAGCTTTCCATCTCGCGTAGTTGAGACGTTCAGCAAGGTCCTCTGTTAGTGGAGCGAAAACGGAGCATACTTCTAGAAAACACATAGCGGCGTAAAAACTTCGAGCAGTAGCTTTTGTGGCTTGATCAGCACGGTCCTCGTCGTCTGCATGGTCGAAAACGCGGAGGGCAAACTCTTCGACGATTCCTCGATGGGTACCGTTGTCAGGGGGAAGCTGCTTTTTCATGACTTCGCATTTTTCAAGGAGGCCCGTGACGAAACGGGTGGCACGCTCGTCCGAAGTATCCCGTAGATTGATTGCTTTGGTAAGAGAGTAATAGGAACAGTAGTAGGCGACAACTGGTTGCTCTGCCTCAACTTCACGAGCTCGAGCATATACTTGCTGATCGGTTTGAGGGATGCAGGCCACTCCGTCATTGTAAAGGGATGAGGGGAAGTAAGGAAGAGAGAGAAGGTGAGGCGGACGCGATTTAGGATTCAAAGGTCAGTTCAGGGGAAGGAGGGCAGCGGAGTGGATTGCTTGAGGATGCTACTCGACTTTAAGGAGTGGAGAGGGCCGCTGTGTAGATTTGAAGAAACGCATTGTCAATTTGGTGAGGAATTTTATGAACTTGGCCCCACAGACAGTGTTGGGCTGAATTTTTTGCGGTACTGCTGGCGCAAATCCAAGTCATTCCTTACAGCCATGCAAGTGTCATTGCTGGCATTCGTTGACATGGCCAAAATACTGTGTTGCTGTCCAGCAGACATCACAACATATCCTTGCGGTGGTGAGGGACCGTGCACAAGGTCGAGTTATGCGCTTGGTAAGTGCTCGACAGTTTCCATGATACCGGTTAACGGCACAGCGTAAAACATTACCAGACGTGCAAAGGAATTCCAATCGTCACTACACTTTCATCCCATTCCCAGTTTGAATTTTGTTCTTTAAGCAACGCATGGCATCGTGTTTCGGTGAATAGGACTCATGCCGGTCTGCATTACGGCCAAATCACAACTCCTGAAACGGAAACGCATCGTCTCTTCTTAGCCAACATTTCTCCTCAAGACCTCCCTTGACTAGATGTATCGAGTATGCATGCCTGCTTTTCTCACTCTTGTTCTTTTCACTCTTATGCACTACACCCCCATGTAGTACCACCAGGTCCCCCTCCTCGACTTCCAAAGGTACAAAGTCCTCCTCCTTATAATCGCCCTCCTCTGTCCCCTCATACATCAACCCACCCTTTCCATCCCGTACAAACCGCCGTCTACCCTTCCCGTCCGTATGACTGCCTCTTACCGCCCACAAGCACCCATTCTTCACAGTCGCCTCTTCCAACGCCCACCACATTCCCAAACATCCTCCCTCCTGCCCCAGCAAAACGTTTCATCCCGATGCACACCTACTTTTCCCCCTACACGCGCCCCTTTCACAATATACATACTTTGCACCAACATGGCCTTGTCATACCCCACCAGGCGTCCCACCTCTTTCACCTTGTCTGCACGGGAAAACCCTCTAAACACATCATCGAGGTCATGCATTGCATGTCCAATCTTATTCACCGCAGTTTCCTGGTTGCCATCCTCCAGAAAGCATGATACAGTCGAAGCAGAGCGGAAAAAGTAGTCGTCGTCCATCTTACGTGTCTCTTCTGCCGTTGTAAAGACCGATGCCTCATCGGGAGCTTTCAGAAATTCCTTGATGATTTCGCTGGCGCGTTGACGGAGGCGGTATGCTTCTGCGGGAGACGCGAAGGAAGTTAGAATTACGTAGCCATTGGTGTGGAAGAAGTCGGTGGCCTCCGTGGCGGTTGGAGAGTGGGCCGAGACTTTTGACCAGGGAAAGTAGCCTTGCCGAGAAGTTGGAGGTGTCATTCAAGAGTGGCGGAGTGAACTGAAGTGCGGATAGATGAACGATGACGGAACGAATCTGAACCCAAGTTGAGCTCAAGTAGGGAGGTGGCGGCTGGTATCATCCCGTGTTGTCGGGTATACTGTACAGTACATGTATACCCGACGACAGTACTGTACAGTGGTGGCAGTAAAGATACGACAGGTTGATTTTTTAAAGTGGGAAAATTTTTGGTAATTTAATATTTGGGCCGACCATATCTTTCAAATATTAAATCACCCCACATTTTCCCCCATATTTGGAAAGGGGGGAAAATGCGGGTTGATTTAAAGATACGGTCGGTTGTGGCCCGGAATATCCTACAGGGTGCGCAGTAATACCTCCGAAATTATACTAAAAAGCCGGCTATTTGGAAAGTAATGTCATTAGAGAAATTACGCAATACAAAATCCGTAGTTTTCTGTTACCGTACATAAAAGAGCTACGAAAAAATGTTGGTTACCGAACTGATTTCAAAACAGAATTCAGGCATAACGAATTTCGCATGTTTTAATGTACGTACTAGTACTCTCGTACTCGCATCACCTCTTCCATAAACCCGTTCCACTCGTTTGGGCAGGCAGATTCGCACTTTCTACTATGAACCCTCTGGTAACATCACCTACACCATGCCTCAACAAGATTACTCCATCGGAAAGCGCAAGCGGCAACTCGGCGGCTGTTTTTTGACAGCACAACGAGCAATAATTTAAGATAGAGCCCATGTGTTTGGATTGCTTGCAATCCGACACGCCAACAAATTCGAAAACGACATTTTCAAGTTGCAAATGAGATCAAGGCGCATCTCAGGCACATCGTTTAATTTGAATGCGCTCACAGAAAGCGAGTGCATGAAGAGATACAGATTCAGAAATCACGATATTGGACGACTAGGTGGCTTTCTGTGTTAACAGAATGGAGTAATTAAGCGAAACAGGTATTTAATTGTAGTATAAGACCAATAGGGTGCGTCAGTAGCCACTTACAAAAGGGTAACTAGAACGCAGACGAGCACCGCAGGAGCACGGATATTCGCTTAAAGGAGGTTTCGAGGGAAGCACTAGTAAAGGGTTAGGTTCATTGGGCGGGCGATTAACCTTAAGGGGGATAAATGGGTCACCTTAGAGGTGTCGACGGCTTGAAGACCTAGAGTTGGGGGCCAAAGGGTGCTTCCCTTTACGACTTTGCTACTCCACTCCTACCGTCCTCCTTATAAGGTGAGCTACCCTACTACAACTATTGTAAATCTACACTACTGTACGATGCTCCTAAAGGACAAGTGGCCCCCACTACCGCCACCTCGATCCACCAATAGGAGCTATCTATTCTAAAATATCTAATCAATTACCTAATGGTCCACCTGGTGTCCCCACATGGGCCATGGCGGTACAGTCCACTCTCCCCGGCTTACAGCCTCCCCATAGGTGACACGTATTACAGTCCGCACTGTACTCCAAAGGTGCTACTGTACTACAGAACCCCCTCTTCAAATGGCGACACGTCCTCGTGGCGCGCTCGGTACAAGATCACCCCTTTGGTTTTGAGTACCGGTACCTCCCCCTTCGTTCCGGAAAACGCCAGTTCCAAATTCCCCGACGGTGCCAAAAAATTTGCCCTCCCCCTCATGTTTCGACGGCTGTACTCTCCTCATAAAGTGACGCGTCCGCCTGTGGTCCTCCCGAACTCCCCTTGGCAAACCCCTTACTGCGCTTTTTCGACGTCCTCCTCACCTCCCCGGTGCATCATGCCTGAAACCACCGCACTTTCCTCTTTCTACGCGTATGCTGCGCCGCGTCGGGAGTCCTCCATTCCGCCTCCGGTGACCGCCGATCCGCCTTCGCTCTCTGCCTCTCTTCCGCTTTCCACCCTTCAGGCGCCTCCCGTTTCGACTGCCGCTCCCACTCCCCAGGTGAACCCGTCACTTGTGCCTATGCCGCCCGTTCCAACTCAGAAACCTGCTCCGCCAGTCTCCTCTCCGCCAGGTGCATGGCTCCCCGCTGACCCATATGCCGACCCTTACCCTGATCACCCCCGTCGTCTGCGCCGGCATCCTCCTCGCGGTGGAGCAACGATATCAGCCTTGAGGAATACCACACTCTTCAACGGAGCCCGAAACCTCTTGTCAAAGTCCGCCTTGTATCGCCTCTGGGTGTCATCCATTTTCGTTTTCGCCTTCTGGAGAGAATCCGCAACCTTTCGGAATGCGTACTTCTTGAACTCCGCGGGTGTCAATTCCTTGTTCGCCAGATGGGATAAGTCCGCCGATGGGAGACTCGTCAAGTGAATAGGCGGGGAATGACGCGTTAGCACCAAATCAAATGGCGTCGTCCCCGTCGTTCGATGCACCTGATGGTTGTACGCATGTGTGAGCGGCTCCACTAGGCGATCCCAATCCTTCTGGTTCTCGGCGACGTAGTGACGGAGGCGTTGGACGATCGTCTGTTGAATCGTCCAACTTGTCCGTTCGCCCTTGGGTGATACGCTGTAGTAAAAAAAGTTTCACCCCTAGGAGCTGACAGACCGCCGCAAAGAACTTAGAGGCAAACTGTGGCCCATTATCCGTTAGGAGATAAAACGGTACACCATAAGGATAAACCCAATGGGTAAGAAAGGCTTGGGCTACAGTTGTTGCCTTCGTGTCCTTCAACGGGAGGCTGCGGCACAATTTCGAAAACCTATCGGTGATCACCAAAACGTGGCGGTTCCCATCATCCGTTCGGGGGAGGACCAAGAAGGTCCATTGCCAGAAACTCCAATGGGCCGGCCGCCGGGAACAACTTCAGATAGTTTTGGTGACTCCTTACGGTGCCTCGATTCTTGACGCAGCTCTCGCAGTCTCCTACGGTGCGGAAGACGTCACTCGCCATATTCGGCCAGTAAAACTCTCGCCTTAAGGTGTAGTACATCTTCGACCCTCCGGGTGCCCCGACAATCTCGAGTAGTGAGCGCGAGCGAGGATGTTCGCCCTCAACGGCTCCGGCACGACCACCTGCAAGGTACCATCTAACTTCGACAACCGAACGAGGAGTCCGTTCGCCCCAAGGTGATACGGTGACTTCTCCTGATCGGCGAGCGTCGTCAATTCCCTACACCACGGGTCTTTTCGTTGCGCTTCCAAAATCTCCTCAAGGGTGACTGGCGGCTCCGAATCAATGGTGATCGCTTCTCCTCGGACGTCCGGCATAGAGAAATACACCGGGGCGTCCAAGTCATACCCCAAGGCAAAACACGGAATCTCCTCATCCAAAGGTGACTGATCGCTCCCATCGGTGGCCAATCTCGACATGGCGTCCGCGAGGTTGTGTCTCCTTGCTGGATTGTATCGTACTTCAAAGTCGAAATTCGCCAATCGGAGTCTCCACCGGGCCAACCTTCCGTTACAGTCCGTGATATTTAGCAACCACTGTAACGGTTGGTGATCCGTGCGGAGGATGAAGCGTTGCCCTTCAAGGTAAGGCCGTAAGGTGATGACGCTCCATACTACAGCAAGACACTCCCTTTCGGTGGCACTGTAGTTTCTCTCCGCTTTCGACAGCGTACGACTCCAATACCCAATAGGTGACAGTTCTCCTGAAGGTTGCTCCTGTAGTAAGCAACAACCAACTTGGCGATCGCACGCGTCTGTGTCAACATAAAACGTTTGATTCGCCTTTGGGAGAGCCAACACCGGGGAGACGTCAGCGCCTTCCTCAGCTCCTGAAACGCCTCGAACTCCTCGTCGGTGAGCAACTCAAATTCGAAGGGCTGGTCCTTCGACAGCTTCTTCGTCAAGGGATGAGCAATGCGCGCATAGTTCTTGACGAATCTTCTATAGACGTTGCACACACCTAGAAAGGAGCGTAGTTCCGTCTGATCCTGAGGTGGCCGAGCCTTTTCGAGCGCCTTTAGGTTCTTCGACGCCACTTCCAGCTTACCTGGGCGCACAACGTGTCCCAGGTAATCCACCGCGTGCTCGAAGAACTTGCACTTCTTCAGCTTCAGCGATGCTCCGGCCGCCTGTAGGAGTGACAAAACCGTACGAAGGTGTTCGAAGTGCTCCCTTCTGTTCTTGGAGTACACTATGACGTCGTCTAGATACACCAACGCGTACTGCCACTTGCACCTTGAAAGGATGATGTCGACCGCCCTCTGGAAGGTGGCCGGCGCATTCTTTAACCGAAGGGCATGCAAAAAACCGATAAAGCCCCGAGTGGCAGGTGAACGACGTTTTATCCGTCGGTGGGATCGACGGGCACTTGCCAATACCCACTATTACAGTCCAAAGTGGAGAACACCTCGGCATCACCTAAGGAGTCGATGCACTCATCCATTCTGGGAATGGGATAAGCTTCGCACCGTTACGGGTTCAGGCGCCGGTAGTCCACACAGAACCGCAACGACCCATCCGGCTTCGGAATAAGCACCACAGGACTTGCCCACTCCGCTTGGGACGGCTCGATGACTCCCTCATGGAGCATACGATTCACCTCTTGGCGTTCCACTTCTCTTGCTTTCAACCCTGCTCTATACGGTTGTTGGTGAATCGGCCTTGCTCCGGACATCAATTGGATTCTGTGCTCCGTCGCCTTGATGGTGCCCAGTTTCCCAGACCACTCTTGAAACTCCTTCAATAAATCGATCACCTTTTGGCGATCTTCGCGACACTGTACTCCAATATGGACTTCGTTTCTCCAATCGGTGACCTCACCATCTTTCAACGGTGGCTCATGAAATCCCTCCCCTCCCCAAGAGCGAAGATCGCCTCTGGACTGGGGAGCGCATGGCCCAACACCTGACTCTTTCGAAGACGCACCGGTCGGTTACTGAAATTCGTCACCAACACCGGAAATGCTTGCGCGGGGATCACGTCTCTAATTCCGTTCGCCATTAGATGATTCGTCGCGCCACAGTCCTTGGGGTGTTCCGCAACAGCGATAACCCAACCGTCCGTTTGCACTTGCACCACCGCTTGGGACATTGGAGGAACCTTCTGCGCCTTCGCAACGCGTAGTTTGTTCGACGGAGTAGCTCCACCTTCTGGTTTTGGTTTCTCCTCATGGGATGACGAGATAATTCCCACCGCAGGTGTTTCGTAGAACAAAACCGCTTGTGCCCAGGCAGAATGGCCTTCACAAATCGATCGATGAAAGACGTTCCGAGGATGCACTCCACCGCTAGGTTGTCGACCACCACTAACTGGATTTTCGCCACGAGACCTCCCATTCGTAGGTACAAGGGGATCACCCCTAAAGGTTTCATGGGGTTAGATGCATCAATGATCGGGGCAGGGTGCTCATAAGGCAACGCATGTGATCTCCATGACGGGGGTAACATTTTAACGTGCACCAAATTTGGACCTGCCCCGGTATCTAACACTCCCTTGGTGTGTCGTAACTGCCTCTGCGAAATTCCGAGCGTTACAGACACTCGGTAATTTCTCTTTCGTAACACCAAAACGGAGTTATCCGAACCTCCTACATGGTGTTGCAGTTCTCCCTCGACCACCTTCGGATAAGGTGTGCGCTTGATACCATAGGGCGTAGGCGACTTTTCTACACCCTGTCTTCTTTTAAAACCTCTTGTCCCTCCTCTACGGTGTTCGGCTCCGCGAAAGCAACCTGTCCTTCGTTCTTCTTTTCTTCTTCCTTGAGGCGAGCGTTCACACCTGTACGGGGGGCACCAACGGACGTTCCATAAGAGATACTAGTCCTGCGAGGCGTCACCGTTCGGCGACCGAATCCATCCATCCTCATCAGGTTCGCGCGCCTCTCCTCTAAAATACGTCGTCTCACCGATGGGTCTACCGTAGGACAGTCGCCAGCAAAATGCTCCGGGCTGGCGCATATCCAGCATACCCTTGCAGACATGGTAGACGACGTTGTAGAAGTGGGCGGCGAAACCAACAAGGCGTGATCGATCTCCTGTTGGACTTGATAGATCTCCTGCTGGAGTTCCGTCATCTGTCGAGGTTGCGGATCCTCAGACTCCGCCGAGGACCCGTCTTCTTCCCTTCTTTCGTTTGCACCTTGTGGCGTTATCGACAAAACACCTCTTGGCTTCTTCAGCACACCCGGACGGGAGTTACGGTACGAATCTCCCAACGCCTGGGCATATTGCTTGAGCTCCGTGAAGGTGACCTTCTTGCTCGTCGATAGATGATTCCGAACGGTGGCTTGAATCGTCGGCGACAATCCATCCACGAAAATCGACTTCAAACGCCTTTCGGAGAACACTGAACCGCAGCGGCGTGCTTTGGCTCGAATTAGCTCCGCGAAGGTGGATTCAGTCATCGTCGCTCCTTGCTTCATCGAAATCACTGATGATAGGCCTGAGCGATCACCTCGTCGGTGGCGTACGTCCTCAGGAGGTAGTTCACCGCTTCGGGGTAGTTCGACACCAGGTCTTCATCCTCTTCATCATCGATCACCATGCTCCTAGAGGTGTTCAGGCGAGACTGCAAATTCTCCTTGGCAGTCCCATCCATGAAGTACTGGAACAACCACAAGGCGAGACCTTCACTGACGTCGTTGTGCTCACAGGCGTTACGGAAGTCCATTAGGAATCCCAACACCGTGATGGGGTCCTTTCCGGTAAACCTTTGGGTGGGCATCTGCACAGCCAACCTCTTGTGATACGACGACACCTTTTTGGAGACGCTACTCGAATACGAGGACGAGCGATCGTTCAGCCTATAGGATTTGTAGTTCACCACTCGGGCGAACAACTCATTCAACGGGATGATACGTTCAATCCTCACCTTCGATCGGCGTCTCCGTCTCTCTTCACCTGAACTGGAGCCCGAATCCGAATCATCCGAACTCCCCGAGGAGGTAGACGAACTCCTCCTTGACTTCTTTTTCTTCTTGCGTGTCCGCTTGGACTTCTTCTCCTTGCGGTGTTGTTTCCCTCGACGACCACCATCGCGGCGATCACGGCCAGATTCCGAATCCGACGAATCTGACGGGCCACCACCAGGGTCACCGTGACTCCTAATGGCGTATCCTTTCGGTGTTTCGGGTAATACCACCTGTGAGGGTGACGGCGGTATCTCCGGAGACTGCCCTTTGTCCACCAACGCTGACTGTGGTAAAAGGGGATCCTCCGTCATGGTTTTCACCAAATTGGCGGTCACCATTTCAGGAAGGATATGACGGCATGCTTCACCAATCGGTCCTTCGACTCCTTCGGCGATCCACGTCTCCATTCTGGTGTCCATCAACTGTCCCACCATTGCAGGAAGAGTCTCCGGAAGAGACTCCTCCAGGTACGTTCCCACCAGACGGGTGACAGCGGCAGGTATCCTCTTCTCCAATTCGGCGTTTAACCAAGTGGTGAGACGAGGAGCCAACTCCTTCTGCAACCAATGTTGGCGGTTATCCGAAAGCTTAGGCCCTCCTTCGGCCTCCGGATGAGGTGTGGCGGCGGTGACGGTTGACAAAACAGACTCCAACTGGATCGGCGGTTCACCAAACGGCGTATCGATCTTCTGCTCTTCGTCCGACGGAACGACGGGCTCCTTCCTCGAACTCCTAGTTGATCGACCACTCCTATTCGACATGGTGAAACGAATTACGGCGGACAAAGTAGAACGGCAGGTTGATTTTCTCCTATACTCTTCTCGAACGATTCTCCTAAAGGTGGAATTCCAGCTCAACCGACTTCGATGACGAACGCCTTCTAGGTCGGGAGACCAGTTTGTGGATAAGACCAATAGGGTGCGTCGGTAGCCACTAACAAAAGGGTACCTAGAACGCAGACGAGCACCGCAGGAGCACGGATATTCGCCTAAAGGAGGTTTCGAGGGAAGCACTAGTAAAGGGGTAGGTTCATTGGGCGGGCGATTAACCTTAAGGGGGATAAAGGGGTCACCTTAGAGGTGTCGACGGCTTGAAGACCTAGAGTTGGGGGCCAAAGGGTGCTTCCCTTTACGACTTTGCTACTCCCACTCCTACCGTCCTCCTTATAAGGTGAGCTACCCTACTACAACTACTGTAAATCTACACTACTGTACGTTGCTCCTAAAGGACAAGTGGCCCCACTACCGCCACCCCTCGATCCACCAATAGGAGCTATCTATTCTAAAATATCTAATCAATTACCTAATGGTCCACCTGGTGTCCCCACATGGGCCATGGCGGTCCAGTCCACTCTCCCCGGCTTACAGCCTCCCCATAGGTGACACGTCTTACAGTCCGCACTGTACTCCAAAGGTGCTACTGTACTACATTAATGGGGAGAAGTAAAGTGATGTATGCAGAGGCTTTAAAAGATATGGTCGCCCCCTGGAGCGTTGTATTGAATTTATTAATTACACGAAAAGTCGGATGTGTAGACCGGGATGACATTGCAGCTTGCAGTGGAGTTGTTATTTAGGTCATAAGAGAATGCATTGCCTCATTTATCAAACAATTCTAACCGCGGATGGGCTTATTTTCTGCTTTTATGGTCCACAGAAGGGTCGCCGCCGTCTTTGTGGAGAGCAAGTGGGATAGAAGAATAGCTCGAGTTTGGTTTCATGGAAAATTTAGAGCGTACTACGTATATAGAGACAGCGTATATTTTTGGAGGTCTTCTGTGATGAACCATTCGAGATAGTTGGTGCTACGGCTGGGCAGTTACAAGTCAATAAATCAATGAGAGCTGTTCATGTGAGTGTAGAGTGGGGGTATAAGGATTTGAAGCAATCCTGGTTGCGTAAAGATTTCTCTCGTGCTTTGAAGGTAAGACAAGCCCAATTTGTTTGATGTACAAGGCATCGGCAGTTCTACTGAAATTTCAGAAGTGTACTTAGAAGGCGGGACAGACAGTTTTGCACTTTAAATGTCCTGCACTATCTTTTAAGGAGTACCTACAAACAGTAAATTCGGTAGTTTTACACTAGATTTACTTCTTCGAAATGCATAACAATCACATAAAATCACCTAGGTTTTCAAGAATCTCCGCGAAGAAAAGATTAATTGAGTTCACTGAGCATCTTGTCCATCAGTTCTAAAACCTTGCTTCTCTCTTTGCTCACCTCCCGGCGTTCCTCCCTCTCCAATTCCAGCATAGCTCTGTACTAATCAATTAGGCGCAATGCTGCATCTTTTGTGCGCATGAACTTGTTTTCATCTCTTTTAGCGCGCTCCCTCTCAAAATTAAGACGATCCTCCATTATTCTTAAAATCCTCTCCTCAAATTCCCTTCAAAGATTTGCCTGTTCGATTATGGCGTCGTTAATCTGCTGAATTTCAAGTGCTCCCTCTATTTTCTTGGTACGCTTTCCACTCCTATACTCTTCCACATTTATGTCTTCACAATCATCTTCCCCATATTTGCTTGCTTTCTGTTTTCCACGGACGACAGCATTCTGCCTTGTTGCCTCCCCAGCCGCTATCAGTCTCCTCTCTGCTTACGTCTTCCCATCTTTTTTCTTCTTTATGGCCTCGTTCCACTCATCCATTTAGAGGATTATGTCGTCCAACAACTGGTCCTTCTCGGACAAGTCCTTTGAAATGACCTATGCTGCTGCATTTAACCTCACTGCTCTTCTCCACTGCTGAACAAGAGTATTGAATAGATCTCGCAAGGACTAACTACTTGGCTTCGTTTGGTGGATGAACGCTGCTGAAGGTACTTCTGCAATAAAACACCTTTTACCTTGTCGAATACTTTCTTTTTTGACCAGTTCAGCCTTATGGCGTCGAGTGCTCTCACGGCCTTGGCAAAGAGGGTTTCATAAGGTACGTGGTTAATTCTCTATTTTCTCTTGCTGTCCTTAACCTCCAAACTCTTCATCATCACCATCATCAACTACTTGGACCCCTTCAGCTTCGGATGGTGCTGAGGACGAAGTGTTGGACGGAACTGCAGAGGACTGAACCTACAGAGAAGTAGAAGATGGAGTAACGAGCGAAGTAAGAGACGGAGCAGCAGGAATAGATGTATGGTTTCTAGAGGACAGGATTTTTGGTAATGTGTTGGGCGTAACAATAAATTTAGCGCATGGAACATCATGGTATGAGGTCAATTCGGCAAAAGATCGGGTCCGCAGCAGACGCTGCTGCGGACTTGAGAAGAGGTATAGAAACGGACGCACTGCGCGGTGTCCCTTTTGGACGTACTGTGTTGGTCATCAGTGAACTTGATTTCGCTGGGAGGTTAAGTCGAAAGGGGGGGTTGTGGGTAAGTGCATAACATAGGACTTATTTAGTTTGTAAAATGACCAATTGGCGCGAAGGATTTACGAAATGGCCAACGTTTCGTGAGGGTCTCATACAAAATTATCAACGTATCCATTCTGTGTTATACGTACACATCCTCACAGCTGTTCAAAGTACACTAAAATCCTACGAAAAAATAACGAAATTTCTTTTGCGTAAGATCTCGATTTCCCGATTGTAAGGTGCATTGAAAAGAAATTAAGTACAGCACATGAGAAAAAGCCTTGCACACGTACAAAATGTCTGTACACATATGCGGGTTGATCTATAGTATTTGAAACAGTGAAATATGAAATAGTGCAAAATGGTTATCACACTAGATTTCATAGTTCCAATGTGTGTGTCTGGTCTATGGTTAATCAAAAGAGAAGTCTGAAAAGTCTGAACTTGACCAAATGCAAGCCAAAAATTTTTTCCCCCACATGAACCGCGCTGGTTTTGCACTTCTAAAAGTTGCTCTTTACCAGGCCAAACGAAATGAGAAAGACGCCTCTTCAGGTTATCTTCAAGATAAATTCAGTTTTCAGAAGATTTATTCGTAACGAAAACAAGAGAAGGTCTGCGGACTTGGTTACGCGACCATCAGTTGGTGTCGGAGTCACGACTCAAGGATCAATGTTATCAACTCTCGTTCCAATATCTTGTGGATTCTTCTGGCCTTCAGTTATTTACGCGTCTATATCGAGTATCTGTGGAATAGTTTCAAAGTTTGTGCGAATATGTCACGCTCTAACTTCGGAAACATGTAAGCAGGGAAGCTGGAACGGCTAATGCGGCGTCTGTCAAGGTACATTTATGAATAAAATCGAGAACTTCGGCAGGTGCAAGCTATCTAGACGTCAGATGGACGTAAGGAATTGGGCGTGCAACGGACTATACCAGAATTGCAGTCATTGACCAGGTCTTTACAAAAGATTCCTTTTGCAACCACGGAAGAGAACTTCGCTAATGCTCAAACCAATTTCGTACTTTGCTACAGAGCCCTATTGATCTAATAGTAGCTGCACTGAATGGAATTGACATTGCCATACAA
This sequence comes from Kappaphycus alvarezii, assembly GCA_002205965.3. Classification (NCBI taxonomy): domain Eukaryota; phylum Rhodophyta; class Florideophyceae; order Gigartinales; family Solieriaceae; genus Kappaphycus; species Kappaphycus alvarezii. The sequence continues at coordinate 283,094 of NADL03000758.1, forward strand.
CAGCCTAGGCTCGAATAAATACCGGATCGTCGCAAACATTACAACTGTAAAGGTTTCTATTCTGTATGCCTACAAGCGCTGTTGGGCGAACTACAAATAATTATTTATTCCGCGCGTCACGCAGGTGGAACGCGTAACTTTACCGTACTTCAGGCCAGTGTCTTGTTCGAAGCATTATGTCTTAGGAAACTCCCAAGCTGTGAAACTATTTACGCGGATGATGCGTATACAAACATTGGATATATACTGACTCCATACGGCGGCCAAAATTTATTGCAGATCAAGGATTCTTTAGCTAATACTTGTCATCCTGCCACATTACGATGAACAAGCGTTCATGATGTTGGCTTCCAGGTTCGGAATCCTTTCTTCGCTTTAGTCTTGCCACCAATACTTTGATCGCAATAGTCACCTGCAAACTGCTCAATTTTGTCATTTACATCACCATGTATAGTCTAAATGACACCTATTACAACCAGTTATATATCTAGAAGAAGACCAAATTGTGCAAGTTTCTCCCACAGTATGTACAATGGACTATTTGCATACGGAGCAGGATCTACAACGTTCGAAAACCCGGCAGAGGGAGGATTCATCGACCCACGACAAAGTCTCCAGTCAACTAAATTTCCTGGGCTTACCGCGACCTAGAGTGAGGAGATAGGATGTTTCTATTGGATTGAAGAACTGGAAACATTATTACATTTTTTACATCATACTATCCAAGAGATCTCTTCATAAGATTCTTAACCGTTTTACCTATCACCGCCCACTCACTCTCGTCTGTCCTGGATTCAAGCATGCTATGCGCTTGGGAAATTGCAGAGAGGAGAGACTGCGCTGTTTTACACTTAGCCTCGATCGCCTTGAACTTTGCTCTATCGCATTCGGCTTCTTCTCTTTCTCTTCATACTTCTTTCGATTGCGGTTTGAAGGAACCCGAGGTCTTCTCGAGATCCACAATTTTTATTTCCTTCTGTTCCATTCTTCTCTTTCGAGATGATGTCCGCGCAGAAACTAATGGGACACCCCATCCCCAATGCATTTTTCTCTCTGTGTATATGACTGTAATGATTAATGATCTCGTCGCCAGCGCCCGAGAGCGGGATACTGTTTCAGAATGCAAAAGGCGTACAATATGTAATTTCTACCAAAGGCAAACTCAGCAAAGCTATCAGGATCCCCCGTTCCGAAGCTTCGTATCGCGAAAAAAAGTGCCTTATTCCGACCTGAACGCAGCAGACTTCCTTTTAAGCCATACATCTTCGCGTTTAAAAGGCTGCTTTCTTTTATCTATAGCGGAAATTTCTGAATGTGACATACTCCCAATCGAGACAGTAACAACATCAGGCTTAAAATTATTGTAATTGAAGAGAGGAGCAGAATGTTCGGACCAAACATCTATTGGTTCGCCGTCCAGTTCATGCGGCGTCCGAGGCTCCATTGGAAGCTGTCTGTCTGTTAACATTCTTGTATCACTAAGTGCATGTAAGATCCGAGCATATTCGTAAGCTTCAAAGCTGGGTTCACGGAACTGGGTAGGGTTGGACTGATTGTAGGACGCCTCCCCGATCTTGACTTCATCTCTATCAAATACTGTAATATTCCCTCTAGCCCATGCTATCGTCTCGATACCGGTAGCATTTTTGTGAGCCCTGAATTTTGTTGCAGTAAGATTGTGCAGCGTGCGACTCGTCCATCTCCTCCTTGGTTAATGAGATCTATATATTGCACCTAGGTGGCGAGCGAAAACTTTCGTTTTGTCACCTTCATAGCAAATAGCTTGAACTTCGTACATCTATTAGCGTTAAAAGCTCAGGTAATCTTTAATTTTTTTGAGTATGCTCTTACATGCACCTTTGTCCAACACCTCAGTACAAAGCAACAGGTATCATTTGAAACGCTTTCGGGGTCAACATTACTGTAATCTGTTCCTTCGTGAGCAGCGTTATTTGATATTTCAGGTCGCTCGGGGGTCGATTCTTGCATGCTAACATCAGATGCGTTATGATGACTGTTATTAATGCCTTTGACTCGATTGTCCTCCCCCATCGCAGTCCCTAATCGCTCAGGGTTTTCTCGGGTTTTATTTCGCTCGTCTGTCGGAGTTTGCAAGGAACGGCCAAGCCCTCCGAACATAAACTTCATTGTAATCTCTGATGCCAGGTGCGGATTCTCAGGGACACAGAAGGGCAAACTGCTATTCGAGATATGTAAAGGTCTCGCGGTCGTTAGGAATCTCACAGTATTCCGAAGGAAAGAGGATCACTGAGTGGTTTGATGGCCCCGAGATCGGAAATAGAGATTTTCAACAGGCATGTGCAAACTGCATCACGAATTTTTGAAGTATTGTCCTCTACCGTGGCCACGATTCCCACATTTCAGTTTTGAAGAAATCCCAGATTTCTCCGAAATGGGTTAAATCTGTAAATTACTTGATTGCATTTTGTGAGACGTGGACTTTTCTTTTCGAGCATCACCAATTTCACGATTTCATATTTCACTGCTTTAAATACCATAGATCGGCCCTGGTACAGAAAGAAAAATTTAAAAATTCACTATTTAAGAAAATAAGGAGGCTTGTGGCGAGTCAGGAGGCAAAAATATAGCCACACTTCGAAACAGGAGCTCAGTATAGAAAATAAATGCTTTATAGGAGCGACTTAGTAATCTATTTTCGTTCCCTTACTTTGGATGATACTGACACAAAATTTCTGCATAGAAGCCACCAGCATCTCAAGTAAATCATTATCAATGTTTGCCCTTGCATTAATTATGCAATCAATCAAAGACTTAACGCATTCAAACTGCCCTTGGTGAACGTGCAGTTTCCTCACAATAATCACCCATTAGTTTTCAATGATACGAAATTGTCCTGAATACAGTCCTCTTGCTAAGATGGAATGATGAAAAGGTGCCCTATCTTGCCTAAATATACATCCCAAAGGGAGATATTTTGCGAAAGGAAGCAAATAATGCTCGAACGTACTAACTTTCTTGGCACTATTCCGCTCTCCGTGTAGAATGACCAACGCGGAAAGCTTTCTAAGCGAAACTAGATCATAAGATCACACTTTCGTTTCCATTTGGTCTCCTCGAAAACTTCTTTTTCTCTTCACAGATCGTGCCACTTGTGAGCAAGACTGTCGGGCCATCAAAAAATATTTTTTTCATCGGAAAATACAAACATTTCCTATTTGGCTTGGGCAGGTTCCCTTTTCCGTTGCCAAATTCAAACGGGTGCCTAATGTCTGGCTTGTATAGCTGGAATGCGCGAAATCCCCTTATAACGGAGATGTAGCGGCTTGCTAAGCAATCCACAAACTAAACTGGTTGCAATGGAATCTGCAGCGCTCTTATTTCAACCCACTGAGCTTAAAATAACCTATAATAATTCCCTGATTAGCGCCTCTTCATACTCCTGTTCATTTTCGGCGCCTTCCGGTCCTTTTTCTTGTACTGTAGTATTCAGGGACCTTCAGAAAGCGTTTTATATTATCCTGGATCGACCATGCTCACGGGAAATGCTGAATAACTCGAATAGCTCGAAAGATGGGCGAGAATTTGTCCTTTTAAAAGCGGCATCGAATGCTGTAGGGCCAACTTTTTGGTTTAGTCTGGATAACAGGAATTTTAGACTCCTTTTAGACAGCTCTGATCTGTTTTTGGCTGATTATTTTTGCTCGGCTCCGGCGCAACTTCTATTGACCACCATTTCATGCGATATTTTTGTTCTCCTCTTTTTCTTAAGTTCTGAAAATTTTGAAGTTTTCTCTTTGTGTCATACGAATTAGCAAAACTTTCGCACGTGCGCCAAGCTTTGTCTCATGTACTTAATTTCCTCGTCGGAAAAATTTTAAAGGCTGGCGTATCTAATTTTCCACCACTGTAATTGAAAGGAGTGTCCATTCAGGCCACGTAAGACCTAATACTCAGCTACCTGTATGATTAATAAGGTTGAATGAGTTCGAGTTGTTTCTTTACTTTACTCAACGAAGATCATGAACTCAGGGTGCCCTTCTTATACATACTGTATCAGACGGCATTCTGGGTAGTAAATTCTCTTTTCTGAAGTCCTTGAACCCTAAACGGCGGCGGTGACTATCCCTAGTATCTGTGAACCCGCCATTCCTCTACTGTAAGTAAATTTACACCTACTGTAGATAAACGTAGGCAAATTCAGGGGTACAGTGGTTACGTGCCCCGCTCACACTGTAATCTTCCAAAACACTTCTTCCAAAAAAATCAAACAATGATCCTATGTATACTCGCGCATGGCTCGGTAAACTCGAATCGACTGTACTCCATACACGTTAGCATTCCTCCTCAACTGCATCCAGAAGTCCAATGCGACTTATCATGTCATTAAATCTAATTCTTCTCAACAGCTTGGTCAACATGTCCGCCTCGTTTTCGTTCTATGCGATGTACTTGACTCGAAATTCTTTATCAGCCACCAAAACTCGGATAGAGTGCGCACGGATATCACTATATTTCGCCCTTTCAAACGGGGTCTGTTCTCCCTCTGACAAAGAGATTGCAGATACATTGTCCGACTTGAAGGACGTAGGGTCTTTATTGGTACCTTAGCCTCCTCTAGACATTTCAGAATCCATTCCAAGTCTTGTGCATTAACTGAATGGCGCAGTACTCTGCCAAATAAGCCGAGAGAGCTACAGTAATGTGCATCTGCGCACCCCAGTGAACCGTTGCATTCGCAATCTTAGCGAGGGATCCACTCATCAACTTTCGATCCTCTGTGTCACCAGCATAGTCCCAGTCCACGTACATTAATAACTCGTATCCTTTCGAGTGATATGCCAGAAATTGTTTCATTTTCCCGTTCAGGTATAGCATAATGCGTTTTGCGGCCTTATTACAAATAACAGTTGGGGCCTTTTGGAAGCGGGCCAGTATCAGAACGGCCACGAGTATTTACGGGCGAATGCGAATCACCAAATACAGTAGGGGCCGATAATTTGCTCATAGCACTTGCTATCCACATTGTCTTTGCCAGGCTCCGCGTTCAGTCCAGATAAGAGGGACCCCACCATCGGGTCGGTGCTGGCTTGCTATTGCCCATTCCAAACGTTCTCAGGACTCCTTCATATGCTGAATGCGACAAGTGGACATGATTCACCTTCCTATCTGTACTACGGCTCTATTGCAAACGCACAACAAAGATCCACTTCACATCTATATTCTCTCGTATTTTGTAGGACGACTTAAGCAGCTCAAACTTCTGTTTCTGCTCCTGTAAAATTTCCGAGATTATCATCAAATAATCGATATAAACTAGGATGAAGGCAAAAGGCGATCCACTCTTCAGCTGAGAGACACATGATGCGCTCAGGAGCTCTTGGAATCCTAATTTTTACAAGTCATTGCATAACTTTTCATGCCATGCAAGATGTGCTTGCTTCAGTCCGTACAGCACCTGTTTCAACTTGTAAATTTAACAGAGGAATCTGGGCATACCTCGAGGGTACCACACCCACACATCCTCCTCCAGTACTCCGTTCAAGATTACCGTTTTGACATCGACTTGGGTAGCAAACATTCCGAGACAGACAGCAATATACAGAAGTATGTGAACTACCGAAAGTTTTACGACGGGTGCATACGTTTCAAAGTAGTCCTTCACGAAGCATTGATAATTGCTGCCTGCGATGATTCGAGCCTTGACCCATTCAAACTGATTAAGAGCTTCCCTTTTGACTTGGAGCATGATGAGAGTTGGCAACAGTTTTGCACTGGAATCATGAGCTTGCTCCCACGTATCTACCTCTTCAATGGAGTCAGACTCATCCCGGATAGCCTTTTTCACAGCTACTGCTCGTTGAAAGTGGCATTGAAGGCTTCTGAGACTTTAGTGTCATCCCTCGTCGTTATTACAACCTGATCAGAGGTGGCAGCCATGTATGTGGACGTTCCGCCTGGTACATATCTTGAGGGTGGATTCCGATTACAGCGAGGATAAATATGGGTCCGCTGCAAATTTTCAGTTTTTTTGCTGCTGTTAGAACCGTGCATTTCTTCATGGCCCATTTTAATTCCTCCAGATATGCTTTCAACCATATTTTCGTGCCTCTTATCTTCGCTATCATCATCATTGTTGTTATGATCGCCATCATGAACATCATCTTCATCATCATTACCGTTGTGTTTCCATGGAGCTCTGTTGAGGCTTCACTTGAGGTGCTATCGTGGCTTTGCCCCTCCTATTTGTCATCCGGATACAGCTCGTTGTCCATGGATCCATTCATATTAGCAGCCCCGGGGAACTGTGACTCATCGAATGTTACGTGCAGAGACTCCACGATTAAAGTTTTTTCATCCTCCATAATAACTACCATTCTGTAAACTCCTTGATCTATAGTTTAGAACAATACTACTTCCGAGCTCTAGGTTCTAGTTTTGAACCAGTCAGGAGGCGAAGCACAAGTGACAGATAGGCAAACACCCAGCGTACTTTAGCTATGGACGCTGGCCGTATAGTATCTGGAACTGAGGAATGCCAGTTGCTGAGTTTGGAACTCCGTTTCGTACGAAGACAACATTCTTCATTGCAAATGGCCACAAGCATGTGGCTAGGTCAGCCTAGATGAGCATAGATCTCTCAAGAGTTTGGTTAGCCGTTTTCAGCAATTTGGTTGTCTTCTGGTGGTTACAGAGGGGAAAACGACTGGACATCTACCCCCCGAAGTCCTGGTGAAGACTCTGGTATAAATTTCCCCTGTCTGACTGCATATCTTTGTTGACTGCCCATTTTTCGGAGAACTATGATTCAATTTCAGAGTTTACATTCAAATTGTTCAAGTATGACCTCGTTTCCCTCCTGACTACTGCGACGAACTCCTTGAACAGCGTGGGTAGTTCTCCTTTGCGCACCATTAATCCAATAAAAGAATACCTGGAATGGTCATCCTGGACGGAGCCACATATCAATACCCGTCTGGATACGAAGGTTGCAGTGGAACAAAAATGTCAGAATGTACGATATCGCCAGTATTCTTCGTGCTTCGTAATTTCACTTTGAACGGAAGCTTACAGGCTCTCCAAAATCGGCAATCTCAGCAAACTGATTCAATTTTAGCAATAACAGGAACACTCTGTGTATTCTTGTGAACATTGTGGAGGTCTCTGTTATTGATGCGAGGCAACCGACGATGCTAGAGCTCCTCATCGCTCCCAATAGAGATATCTGCGGATACTTCGTTGCTACAGTCGCAGCATCGAATATTTTCGGATTGGGAAGCGCATACAGTCCACTTGCCGTATCTCGGAAGCCGTACCCAACAAGAATATCGTCCGTTGGATAACACAGTACAAAACGTATTTTCGGAACTCGGAGAAAATTACATTATCTGCCAGCTTTCCGATGGACACAAGATTGTATCCAAAGCCAAGTATGGTCATTACTGATGAAAACCGAACAAATGCGTGCTCGAACTCCACCAGTACATCTCTCATTCTCGAAGTGACCACAGTCGATTTGTCAGCGAGAGTAACCGTGCGCTTATCTCATTCCTGAATGGATCCTAGAGCTAATGAAGCTTCAGAGTGAACACGTGAGAGGTAGTTCCGCTGTCTTGATACTTGTTGTAATCTTCTGGAGGTATAATTATAGTGTACTCCTCCGTCGTCTATTTCGTAGTACAGATGACGGCCCATGAGAGCTCTCCTTTTTCTTTCATTCCCCATTTGAACTACCTGAAGATCTGTTCTGCATTCTTCTTGAGTCCTTATTTGTCACCATCACACTTTCCTTCATTCTTCCAGTCAACATGTTGTCAGTGTTTTCAGGGTTCATGTAGCGGTTGGTTTCGGTGTGTTCTTTCCTACCACAGAACTCAAATTTTGAAACCTATCTACCAGACAAGCTTCCTAGTCTTCCTAATTGAAAATAAACCGCAAGAGGAGTGACTGTATCGAAGTCAACGGACTCGTCGGAACTGCTACTGTTATCAACTCTTGGGGAGTGCGAAGTATGTCCGCGCTTTTCTTTGCGTCCAAGATTGCCACGAGACGTGGACTCTGAGAAACGCCTAGCGTTATACTCATTGATGAGAGTTGTAGAGACATAATCTCAAGTGAGTTCCGCGGATTCTTTAGTTCGAAAAGCTGCCGCAATAGTTTCCAGTGCACAAGCAGGATCGATAGATACAAGAAGCATTTGAGCCTTGTGAGTTTCGGGAGTCGCGGCTTGTTTTCCCATTAACTCAAGTTGGCTGAAGAGAGCAATAAGATCTTCAATGTACTTGGCCATTTCTTGATTGACGTGGCGCATCCGGAATAATTGTGCCTGCACGGCGATTCTAGACGCTGTCCGATTTGATGCATAGCGGTTGTCGAAAAGTTAGATCATTCTGGCGGGGTCATCGTCAACATCTACAATGACGCGGAAAGGAGAGTTTTCTAGTGCAGAGATGATGATTCCAGAAGCATTCTCTTGTTTTGATGCGATATTGAGCTTCTCTGCATCGGTGACTCTCTCCTTGGCTTCAGAAGTGGCAGGCATCGGGTTGGATGCGACGAAATTCCAGAGAGCCCTTACTCTGCATGCAGCTCGACAGTTTAGCCTCGTGGTAGAGGGGTCCTCAACATTTTTACGTCCTGACGTAACAAATACTCTGTTTAGAGGCTTGGTGGCTTGGTGGGCTATTTAGGGCAGGACTACACCGTTTTTAGTCTTTCTGGACTTTCTTCCGTCGTTTTCGACTTACGAGGATGAATATTCGGAGTACCATAGTTGATTGTTTACTCAGATGAAGCGTTGATATCTGGGTCCATAACATAATAAGGTTTAATGAGTTCATTTTGTTTCTTTACTTTACTCAACGAGAATCATGCACTCAGATTGCTCTATTTATACATATCAGACGGCATTCAGGGTAGGAAATCCTCTGTTCTGACGTTCGTAAACCCTAAACGGCGGCGGTGACTAGCCCTAGTATCTGTGAACCCTCCATTCCTCTACTGTAAGTAAATTTACACCTACTATAAGTAAACTTAGGCAGATTCAGAGTTACAGTGGTTACGAGATCTGCTCACACAAAAAACTTACAAAACACTTCTTCCAAAAAAATCAAGCAATGGTACTGTGTGTACTCGCGCATGGCTCGTTGCCTTCGAACCTATTGTACATTACTCCGCACGCATCAACAATGATGTTATCTGCAGGTTATACGCCAGTCAAATACCTTAATTTAGATCGCATTATAGAAAATTTCTAACATTTTAGTTCTTTTTAAAATTTCCTTCAAACTTGAGGGTTGTGGCCCAGAAGACGCCTGTCATACTCTCTAGGCATTATATAAACCATAAAATGGCCGGGACAGACTATGAAGGAACAATTGAAGGCCTTCGCCAGGGCCCCTGATATTCCTCCTTTTTGACTCTATCATGATACTCACGTGTAGCTCTTCTGCATCCGGAGCTAATAAAGTTGCTTTCAACGGAAATAGCTATGTTATCAAGTTCTTCTTCCTCTATGACAATGTATTGATGGCCGGGAAGTCCAACCACAAGAAGAAATTATCCCTTCTTGGACACCTAGATGGACCTCCATTTGAATTCTCTTAGGATTACTTCGCAAATCAAGGAGATCCGATCAAAGATACCACGGGCAACGGCGTTCTCAACGAGAAGGTCTTCGAACGTTTAGCCCAGGATAAAAGTCCCAGGACATCGTCCATCAAGCGCTGGAAATCGGTCTCGAAATTGAAGACATATAGTACTGAGAGTCTTACAGAACGCAGAGCGTTTGTACGAGAAGGCTGGTATTGACAATATCGCAAGATTCGGGTCACTTCAGACTGCTGCATTCCGACATGAGCATTTGTAGCAGTTCCTGTCGTTCCGAGTACCGAAGAGTCACGCCGATCTACTGAAGGCTTAAAGGACTTTCACGCGAATCGAATTGCTTTTTCCGGTTCCAAGCCTCACATTCTGGAAGTACCGCCGGTAAGACTCTAAGTTCATCCCGATGATCGCTCAAGAAACATAGAGGATAAGGTGGATGCCCTTGTCAAAGGTACACAAAGCGCGTTAATGGCATCTTTCCTCAAAGGAAACCCACCTGTAGGAGACGCACTCCGACACAGAGGTGGCCTAGTTGGCACTTTTTCCCAAAAATTGAAACTACACGGTATTTAAGGAACTGACCAGAGCCTTCGCAGTAAACTTTGAGGCATCTAACCCACCACCGCGAAACATTTCCTCTGCTTACACAACCTTGAAGCGCATACCGGTACAGGAGCAATATCAAATGAAGCTTTCCTCTCCATCTTGCATCATGCAGCAAATGCGCCACGCGTCTTCAATCCTCCTGCCGCTGAATTACGTTCACAACGATAAGCATCATGGACCTAACCGCAGGTGAGGTTGAAAATATATTCGCAAACTCAAAGAGGGGCGACCTTGGGGTGCATTACTGATTAGAGATGTAGGACGACTATTTCCCGAGGCGGGAGGGAGCAGATCTGTGTACTGGAGGGTGTGAATAGGAGATAGAGTCAGGCGGGACTTTCTCACAAGGCAGGTGTAAGACCAGCTGTCATACATGTCGCGTTGGACGAAACTGTCGCCGCAGCGTGTCTATGCATGAGAACATATCACAACCGCCCGAAGGTCTCCATGGCTCGCTCGGCGACATGCCTGGACACGTCTGTCAGCACCGCGAATGCGTGGGGGCGCCAGCCTCAAAGAGTGGATATTGGCACTGGATCAGTCGGGACTTGGCAGAGATGTTGATAAACTCTTGATACCTTCTGAACTCTGACGTTTTCGTGGCGTTCAGAGATATCAAGGGGTTGAAACATCGGGCCGTGTGTTTGAGGGAGAAAGTGGATTAACGAGTATAGCGTAGAAGTCTGTCCCTCCGTTGCTCCCTCTATAGCCCTGATATCTGGCCTCGTGCGATGTTGGCCATTTGGGCGGGGCTCCATGACTGGGTGCCCGGGTGCCCGGCGGCCTTTGCCAAGTCCGACGTGAGAATTGTAACTTGGCGGTCGTTGCGATCGATCCGCTCTCGGCCGTGCAAGCAGTGCTGACCTAAGATGTCCAGGGTTTTCGGGCATTGTTCCCCTTGCATGGGGTGTTTGGAGCAAAAAGCGGTACCTGACAGTACTGAAACCAGACCGAGAAAGCTTTGGGATCAATGTGTAAACTCATCGCTGCCGCCGCTTTTCTGGCTTCCCGCGCCGGTGCCGGCACGCTTGGCCGCTCTATCATACCGGTTTCCGTACAAGCGCTCAATACATACGACGACGCCGTAGTCGCCTGTAGGGCGCGGTACACTTGTCCGCAATTTAAGTGGGTCCGTTTGGTACCTTTTGCTCTAACAACCCACCCTCACAAAAGAAAATGACACACACAATTCACGAAGCGGCACAGGAACGCTTACCGCTTGGCGACAGCAGGAGACAAGCATTACGGTCGTCGATGGGCCTCCCCAGTGGTAAACTATGGATATACTGTGCACCATGTCCGGGCCATAAGACACACATCGATGCGAAAGCTTTCTCTGTCTGGTTTCAATAGTACTGTCAAGTACCACTCTTCGCTCCAAACACCCTGTGCCCCAATGGCAAATGCTTGGACAAACTCGACATCTTATGCGACCACCTCATTCAATGCTTGCACGGACGAGAGAGGATTGACCGCCACGACCGCCAAGTGAAATTCTCACGTCGGACTTCGCAGTTCCTCCCTCACTACTGTGTCGGCACACCTTTTTGAGTCGGTTGCGGTTGTCTGGAAAACATTTATCTTTCAAAAGTAAAAACACCAAAAACTTCCCCCTTAGCAAAGGCCGCTCGGCACCCAGTCGTGAAGCCCCGACCCAACGACCAGCATCTCACGAGGCCAGATATCAGCACTATGGGGAGATGGCGAGGAACGAACTTTTTCGACGTCACATTCGTCAACCCACTTGCCCATTCAAACGTACGGGTTCGTTGTTTCAATCCCTTGACATCTTTGAACGCCGCGAAAGCATCCAAGTTCAGAAGGTATAAAGATTTCATCACCACGAATGCCAGGTCCCGACTGATCCCAGTGCCAATATCCACTTTTGGAGGTGGCACCCCGACGCATTTGAGGTGGCCAGATACGTGGCCGTTAGAGCCACCGAGACCTTCGGTCAAATGCGAACTGCCCTCACGCAAAGACATGCTGTATCGACGGTTTTATCCAGTGCAGTGTGCCTTATGGCTGGCCTCAAGCCAGTCCTGTAAGGCATTCTGCCTCACTCCGTCTCCAGTGCTTACACCTGTCCACCACTGCCCGGTACGTAGCCGTTCCACATCCCTAAACTCAAAAATGTCGACAGCTGTTGAGTTCTATGGGGGAAATGGTGACCTTTTATTACTTAAAATGCATTACGAAGGGACCGTACGGTCCCGGCTGGACCTATTGGGGTTCAACCGCGCAGAATCTGCACTGATTGATCATGACGGCAGTATACCGCTGCACGAATGCAGACACCATCGTACGAAGCGCACGAAACTCCGTGTAAGCAGGCTTTCCCGCCTAGCGCGGTGCAGTTAGCAATGTCCTGGAGGAGCTGGAGGCCGGAGATGTCGATCTGGCCATAAACGTCGATTGCCAAGGGGCGCAGTTCGATGCCCTCGGACCGGCAAGGAGGGCCGTAGTAGTTGTGCTTCTTCAGGGTGGCTCGTTCGAGCGCGGATGTTCCGCCATCGGCGAGGTCTCGGTAGGGGCGAGAGTGCGGGCTGACGATGGTGACGTCGATTCCTTGCGGGGAGGGAGCGAAGAGGGGTCGTCGATGACGAGGTCAAGTTTCCGTTGTTCGGCCGGGCTTTTGTGGAGGTCGGCCGCCAGGGCCCGTTCTCGTGAGACAGACAGGGCAATGGCAGGGTTGGTGAGGTGGCGGTAGAGAGTGTCTCGTAAACGGTTGTGCCGCCTCACCGCACCTACTGCGCCCTTACAGACGGAGGCGTGGTGACCGGGTGCGTCGAGTACGGGGAGGTGCTGGGCGGATGTTGTGGAGCACATCGGGCAGAGACGAGAGCCGTCGAATATGGGGTTACCGAGGCGAACGTCAACCATAGTGCGCCAGACCTCGGCTTCGATGTAGAGGTCGTTGCCGGATAGCGGTAGGGTGTAGAATGGAGCGGATGCGGCGGTTGAGGCAGCGGCCGCCAAGCGGGCGGGGTGAGTGGAGGATGCGGGTGTCAGATTTGTAGCCGATGTAGGGTGTCGTGTGGAGGTATGCTGTGATTTCGTCTTGGAGGTGCTGGGGGTGGGGGAGTCGAGTCGGGACGTTCGAGAGATCAGGTTCTTAATTGGAGGTTGAGGGGGAGGTCGAGGGCGATTGCAAGGGGGTCATAGGATGGAGCGTTCTAGGGTAGCTCTGCACAATTGAGTCGACCAGTCAACTCCGGTTTAGAGGTCCTGCACGGCATTTTTTCTGATCGAGACTAGCCTACCGGCCAAAAATCGAACAATTCATCTCCCAATACAGCAGCAGCCCTGCTTCAATCTTCAGTTACGCATCTCAGTTCCTCGCGCAATATGAGACGTTGACTGAAGTATGGGTCGCAGAGTAGGTCCCAGCATGGGCGCAGCATTAGTCGCATCAGCAATAGAGTTGTTGGCGTGGGTAGCAGGACGAGCGGGGTACAGCGGAGTGTGGCAAGGAGGTTCGCATGGGCGTGGAGGGCTTGGACCATGGCGTGGCGGAAGGATGAGCCTAGAGTGGAAGGTTGGGGTTTGGAGGCATCGGGTCAGGTTAACCAGGCAATGGTGGGCACCTTGGGAGGCGTAGGGGATGAGGTGTGCAGGATGAGGTGTGCAGCAAGTGCAGGAAGTGGAGCACTATGTAACTGGAGGGCCGGGAGTTGGAGGGAAGCAGCAGAGAGGGCACGGAGAATGGCAAGGAGGTAGGGCTTCTGGACATAGATGACAGCCCAGCGGCTCACGCACAGAATACTGAGGTGGGGCGGTCGGGGCTGTGGGCTACAGCTGCTCCGATTAGGAGGATGCGGAAGTATTCCTAAGAGGTGAAGGAGACAGAGTGGTCATTAGATTGGGCAACGGCGGCGGAAGAAATACAGGTTGGACGCAGTTCGGGGCGACCGATGTGCGGATTGAAGGGGCGGGATCTGCCCCAAAGACGTGGAGACTGATTGCATGTGGAGGGCGGCGTTGGGGGAGGGGATTGGGGCCAGAAGCGCTATGCAAATCCACTGTGGGGGGTTGTTCGAACAGGGGGGTGGTGGCGGGAGACTCCGCGCCTCCGGGGGGAGGGGAAGGGCTCACGGATTACCGTTCAGATACTGGCACCATTGAACCCGAACACTCGCCCAACGTACATACCGCCCGTCCCTCCCTTCAGCCTCCCGGTACTCATGCTTTTTGCCAAGGCGCGCACATTCTGCGATCATGACCTTTGAGACGCCCAAGCCAACCCCCCGACCACAGCGCCCCGGCTATTCACCAATGCGCTCGCCGCAACTCGCTTCTCTCTCCTAGACCCTCCGCCTTCCGGACTGACCAACCCTTGGCCACCTCCAAGGCCCGCAACGATCTCTGGTCAGTTATTCGGCGCCGACACTTCGACCTTCACACTTACAAGGCCCCGGTAGCCCCGATCCGATGCCGTCATTGCCGTGCCCCGAGGGATCCGTGAGGTAATCACACCTCGACCTGCAGGTCTGGCGCTGGCGCTGTGCGCTGTCACAACACCATTCGGAGTCTATTCACCAGACATGTTTTCAAGCCCGCCGCTCTCGCATTTCAACAAGAGGCTCCCTTCCTGCTGGCTGGCACCGCCGATCGCCCCGCTGACATTCTCGTCCAGCTCAGCCCCCCCTAATTCATGGTTCGCCTCCCGACAAGCCCACGGCTTATGAAATTACAGTTCGCCCTATTTTTGCCTCTGCTACCATGTGACATGCTGCGGAAAAACCTGCCAGTGCCGCTGAGCTCGCTGACGCCTCGAAACATATGATGTTTCAGCGGAGAGTGCACGACGCACTTCTCCCTGAGGACGCCGAACCGTGCCCCCACGTCCAGCAGCACTTTGTCCCGCTCGCATTTGACATTCTTGCGCGTTCTCTGCGCGTTCTCGACATGTCCTAGACGACGACCTTAAACGGATCTCTTTCCGCTCTGCCGTCGATACTCCGTCGTCAAGGCCCAACTGTCGCAAGAGGTAAGTTTTGCGATTTAGTCCAGTACCGCCGCTGGCGTTCTGTACTAGCCCGCATGCTGTGCCGCTGCGACAACCAACATCTCATCCCGGTATTTGTCGCCCACAAAAGCTCATGAGATAGTCGTAATCCTGGCATGATGCTGCATTGCGACTACCCGACCGCCCCCCACTACATTTATCTCTCAACAAGCACCCCACCAACCGCCTGTAGTCATCGAAATACGGTAACAAAAAGCACGCGGAGTCAGCCTGCTCAACTTACGTAGAGCATAAAGAATTCATTCTGTAATACAAAATATCAGCAATTATCCAACACTGCTGGCTCTTAAATCTCCGAGTTGCATTTTGATTGGTAGGGTTATTTGAAGACGGGCCTGCAATTTCAGATGCATTTGAGGCTCAAGTCTTGAGCTCTGTTCCATCCCTCGAATCGCTTGTTGAACGTTTATTTATATTCATCAGTGGTTCGCCTGGTACTTAAAATGCTTTTTGACCAGCCCAGTGTCGCCTCCATATTCCTTCTGTCAACGGACTCGCAGTTCCTCCAGAGTTTTCTCCTACGATCTTAGTCATGTACGCTTTTGCACCGTCTACGTTTCTGGGCGCTTCTTCACACGGCTCACTCGTCCTTCACCGAGACGCGCGATTTGCGATCGTCCTTCGAAAACACCCAGCCCCACGATGGTCCTCCGTAACTCTGTTACTACGAGGCCGTCGGAATTGATGCTTCATTTGGGGGTGTCGGTGCTATACTGAATAAGGCCGATAGCTATATGGCTGACACTATCCGCCGTCAATACAAGAAAATGGGCAACCCTACGGGTGTGTATGGTGTGCAGTGCACGGAAGGTGGCGTCAAATTCTCTGCTGAGGTAGCTCGCGTTCGCGCCTTGAACGCGAACTATCGCCAATTGTTGCGCTCTCCATCAAGAAATATTCAGATTTGTACGAGAACCGCCGGGCCGCTATAGTCGCCTCCGGTAACTGCCACCATGAAGAAAAGCATTTTGCTCTTTCCCCAAATCGACTGCGGCTTACAATCTCGGGAAAAGTGAGGCCGCTGGTACCTGCATCCGTTACGCTACTCCGGAGACGCTCGAGGAGACTGCATGTTGCGATACATGGATATCCAACAGAACAACGCAGCCAATCCTTCTGGTGTGTATAACATGTCTTGCAACGAAGGAGCTGCGAAGGGTCAAGCCGAGGATGTCCGTATCGCCGCTCTAAATGCGGCGTATCGTACGCCCAGAAGCCCATTGGCCAGCTTCTGCAGAAAAGTTCAACCAGCGCAAACAGGGGTACGCGTTTGCTAATGGTTGTAATTATGAGGAAGGGCTAATCAGTGATTACCGGCGATTGGCGCTGCGTTCCGCTCTAAAACTTACGGCTTCTAGGAAGTGACAGTTGGACGGATGCGTGATTTTGTCATGTGAGCGTCATCGTGTGCCATCACCTTGTTAGATGATGAATTAAGCAAAGTCGAGGGAATTTAGATGTCGAGCTAAACATTTTCATGGGGAGCGAGGAAAACTTGTAGGGTTTTGTCCGAAGTACGGTCCAGTTCTGCGTAGAGACTATTCCGTTTGTGTACGCGTGCCTGAATTCACCATGATAAAGCTTCTCTCTTCCCTCCCTGCATTGGTAGTGATGAGTTTAGACGAAAGAGGTGGCATGGAAGTCGTTCTCGTGTTGCCAAATTCCTCTCATGACTAGCGAATGATTTTTCAACCCAAATCTGCCCGCTCATTACCAGAATAATTTTAGGCTTCCCGCTGTGCCGCACAGTACAACGGGCGTATTTGACACGTTTTGTCGTAAGCTACGACCTCACCAGTCCCGGATGACCAACATGAAATTAGTGCGACTCAATCCCTGCGCAGCTCATGCCATTACAAATACCTCACGGTGAGCATCTATCTTTGAGAGCAAGGAGGGCCCTTAACAAGAAGATTAATCTCTAGCATGCTTTTATTCCCTAACTGCGCACCCTCGCTGGAGGACGACCCGCAATTGCAGCCTTGTCAATGTAGGCAATATGTGTTTTACCAGAAATTTACGTACTGTAGTGCAGCGGGCAATGTCATGGATGACCCTGCAGAAGTAACAGATAACGAACCGCTGACAAATAGGTTGGTAGGGTGGCTAAACTGTGCATGTTGGGGCTCGATATCATGCGCGGACGTGGACCATGTGGCGTTACTTAGCTGCTAACGGAGATGAGTGAATCCTCCCTTCGAGTGTCCACTGCGAGTGGCGTCAGCGGCTGCGTATTCGTCGATTACCTTGGAGCCGTCGCGAGCAGTGAACCTCCAGTCGAAACCTGGTCGCTTAAACTTTCATCCTAATCTCGATGGTCCTGGCACAGCTTCGCCGGGACGGTCAAGATTAGGATGCAAATGGCCGACACTTTGCGAGCAATCTCTAGATTCTACGTTGTTCCGCTGCATTAACAACACCACCCGCCCTGCGTGCTGCTATGCACATAACGCTATCTTGGAGTGGTTGCAAGCACCGGGAGTTTTTCAGCCTTTTTTTTCTCGGCTGTCTGAGAATTCACAGAAAGAATTTTCATCAGACCCTTCGCTGGTGCAGGATCGGTAACGCCTTAGCAGACCCATTTACATTTTTCAACATCCCAATTTCTCTCTTGGAATGGCGATGTTACACTGACGTCGTGCGCCACCGGAGAGGCGGCGAGGTGTTAGTGGCGGCGACCTCGGGTGCGCTAGGATGTCAGCAAATTGCACGTTCAGTCCGAGAAGCAAGAGGAAAATGTGGTGATTAGTATTTGAAAAATATGGTCGGTCAGAAAAGAAAGTGCTTCACTTACCAGGCCACAACCGACCATATCTTTCAAATACAGTCGTCCCTCGTAAGGAACCGCTCGGTTCCACTGGTTATGATTCTAACGAGATATTTCTTGAGGAAGGTGACACAATTTATTTTTTGAAAAACTTGTCTACAGTCGACTGCTGCATACTCCGTGCAGCAACACGATTAACGGGGCGACGCAGTAGCGAAAGCTCCTAACAAGCTGCAAATTTACAATCACCTGGCTCTCGCAGACTTCAATCGCCCTCCCAAGAATAGCACATTGTTCTGCAAGTGGTAGAGTATTTTTCGGTACATTGCTGTCGATACCATCGACCTCTTCCTTACAGTGGATGTCTTGTTCGACTACCTCCGCCATTTCATCCTTAGGGATACCTTCCAAATAGTCCTTGTCGTCAGAATTCAGAAGTTTGTCCACAGTAATCTGTAATGCATTGCCCACTAATTCATCTACAGCACTTTGCAAATGAGAAGTCTCATTAGTAATACGATCAGAAACGACAGTGTCCAGAATACGTTCCTCGCCTAGCAGCGCACATTTTTTCCAACAGTTGACAATTATGTCAGCTTCTATTTCATACCATATTGCTTGAGCATACTTCATAGCAGTGAGATCAATCTTATAAAGGTCGGAGGTATTGCCATTAATGAAATCCAGAGCTCTAATAAATTGCATACTTCTGTATCTGCGCTTCAGGCAAGCAATAATCTAACCGTCCCTTGGCTGTAGAATAGAAGTTGTGTACGCAGGAAGAAATAAACCTGTACAGATTGTGAACATGGTAAACACTGCAATGAGCCTGACCTGAAAAATGTCAACAAAGCAGAACTTTCGACCTGGGTGCGATAAATAAAGCCTCAAATCGACAAAGCCATCAAAAATAATGACATCTTCATCCACGCTTTTTTGTTCCAACCGTAGTCAAAACAAGCTCCTTTGCAGACTCTTTTAAAGCAACGTGGATTTTTCGCGTTTCCAATAATTAAAAGCGAGTAATTTTCGTTCCCTGATGCGTTCGCACATACTAAGATAGCCAACCTGCGATTTGCTTCTTTTTCCAGACATGGGAGAGACAGAAATTGTGCGTTCAGGATGCATAGCATAGTTCAGTCTAGTTTCATCATTATAAAGATCTCATCTTTGTGGTACTGACGGCAAGCTTGAATTAAACTTGGAAGCGTGTTTCTGACTGCATTCTCATCAACATCTCCAGATTCACCATGTAGCTTCCTACTCTTCAAGTTCCACCTCCTCTGAAAATGCCGCAGTCATCTTGATGTGAATTTCAAGGCAATTTTTTGCACTGCTTGGTTGAAGATTGTTTACTTCCTTTAGTAACCACTTTCCTTTTCCTCTTATGATGTCACCTGTTAGACCATTTCCTAGCCTGTTCTGATTGTGTATCCATTGAAATAGACGGGATTAGATGGCCGGTTGCGCTGGGCGCCTGTTTTGCTTGGTCTGGTTGTCGGGATAACTGAATTTATCCCGTTTCATATGAAAGTCGTGAAAGTACAGGATAAGAGGGTTGGAAGTTTAGTTGGAGTTGTTCTTAAGCCCATTCAGCGATGATATGGAGGCATACATCTGCGATACTGCTACGAAGTTTCCGTATCTTGCTCTGGACAGCGAGGTGCTGCTTATTAGTAAGCACGTTCCAACGCATAGCTGCTTGTTCTGTGTTCTTAAATGACCCAATTGTGGTCGGAGCTTTTTTCAATTTAATATATCTCTTTTTATTCATTTGGGGAGATTGCCTGTGATTACAAGCGTATAATTTCTAATCTGGGCAGAATCACAGTTGAATTGTGTGTTTTGTATTCGTTTAAGTTTGTAGAGGAGATCGTTTCGACATGAATTACAGCAAAGTTCATGTTATGTTGAGAAAAGATTATGGGAAAATATGTACATTGATAACGTCTTTCAGGCATTTTACCCCTTTCTTATAGATAATTTCCAACCCCTCAAAACTACCTGAAAATAGAGAATTTAAAATTATGGTTCTATATTCTTTTTTCGTACAACAGTAAAGAAAGAAACGGTATTTACCTACTCCCAGAGCAGTAAAGGCGCTCTTGGATGGCAACGTCTTTCATATAAAGGGATATTTCATACAAGTAGCTTTTCTATAACGAGGGATCACTGTAGTAAATCACCCATATTTCCCCCTTAATGGGTCGATCCTGAAAACCTAATTTGCGCTATGGACTAAAATTTATTTTTAGGGTAATTGACGACCTTATCCCGTCAGGAAACGGTTCTGATAAAAAATAAAACAAAATATCAAAAAGGGTGGAATCAGAGGGTCAGTGTGAGCGTCAGTAATTACACCCCACAGAATTAGAGAGGCGTCCATTTTCGCCACCAAACTAAACATCTCTACGTTGAACCACGACCTGCTACCCCAGCGCCGATGCCAAACCACCTCACTATCCTCCTCACGATGCTGTTGCATCGCCACCACCAAGTGAAGACCAATGAAATATCCTTCAGACAGTCTTTGAAAGTTAATGCAAGAGGACGTCGAGATCGACGAGTCACAAAAAGTGCATTGTTAAGCCCCTCAATGGCTCCGTTTATCGTCCTTTTTTAACTCTTTATGCGATCAATCGCTTATTTCCGTCATGGGAATAGATCCCGCAACTTATACCTACGTTTTCACAAATTTGAGCCATTGTATAATTACTAATCGGCATACTCCGAAGATAAAAATATCGAAATAGTGCCGTGACGAGCTAAGCGACGGGGGAAGCAGAGATCACTTGACGGAACACATTACTTGGGCCTTGTCTTAGCATGGTACGACACAGGGGGTGTTGTGGATTCTATGCATGATATTTGGAGTAAAAAGCTCGGTAATAATTTATGCGGTTTGGAAGAAGAATACTTTTACGTGTTTTATGTACAGATGACTCAGCGAAAATTAGGATGACGACAGCACAAGAAATTGAAGCATACAAACATGCTGTCAATGAAAAATAACACACTTTGGACAACGTCTACGCCGTCACAGACGGGCTACAGCAATATTTACAGCAGTCAGGGGACTGTATTACACAAAAAATGTTCTACAACGGATGGACACAAGACAATTATGTAGGGAATGTTTTAGTGTTTGCCCCAAGTGGAGTAATCACTGCCTGTGCCATAAACGCGCCCGGAAGCATGCATGACTTACAAATTGCTGATTGGAGTGGGGTTTATGAAAACTACATTCGTGCTACAATGAAAATGGAGGCAGGGTGGTTGTTGACTCCGCTTTTGCAAAGGTGCGTATCTTTTTCTGATTAAGTCAGCGCAAGACGAAACAAAGGCCCAAGGATCTACAGATTTAATAAGATTATGACAGGCTACTTCAGTTCGTCAAGCCTCAGAGTGGAGAATGAGGGCATTACAAGGGGCATTCGCTCATATAAAAGACAGGTTTACGAACGAGAGGGGAAAGGAAATTGGTTTTACTTTGTGGAGCGCATTTATTCAATTCATCAGATCAGACATGGTGGGAATCAATCAAATACTCTCCTCATACATGGAACATATTAGCGTCGAGGCAAATAAATTCTTACAGGAATCCTTCCATATCTAAAGGGTAGAGTCTAGTTTTCTCCAGTTTTTCCACTTCACACCCCATTTGGAGGATGGGCAGCTCCTTTAGCCATGAAGAGAATCATCACTTCCATAAATTGTTGATGGCGGTGATTATCCTCCTCCAGACGGCCCCGCTCCTCTCTTCTCTCCTCTTCAAACCGTGCTACATCTTCTTTCCTACGTTGCTGATCCTTTAAGATCATCAATTTAATCATAAAATGGAAGCTGTCATCCTCGCCATGGCGGCGCGGAAGTCTCTTCCTTACCAAAGGTCTTGGAGATGGGCTTTTTTTCGGGGGAGGCAATATGTCCTCCCGGTCTACTTCGTTGTTTAATTCAATGATTCCCTGAGCTTAGCCTTGTTCATCTAATGAATTCCCACTGCTTCTTCCCTCCGGCAATAATTCCTTGGCAACCCCCTCAGCCTCTGCTCCGTCGCCAAGATCCGCACGTTCAGTCATGCGATAGCGCAGGTACTTTGCACGTTTTACATCTTGGGGTATCCTCGGATCACCTGTTGGCATTTTTCTTTTATGCAGTGTGGCAAATTTTCTCTTCAGTCTATAAACAGTTCTTCTCTCATCCGGAAAAGTCGCTACATGCTGCTGCCGTACCAAATCCCATTCCTCTTTGAAAAGGGAATGTACGCTTCGATTACATCTAAAAGGAAGTCAACCTCTCTTTGGCTGAATCTGGATCCTCCCGGTGGTAGCCAACTGACTGTATTGCGTGCTCCGGCATTTTTTTAATCTCCGGTACCGGCTGGAAGCTGTTGGAATCCGGTCCTCCAAGCCGTAGGTCTTACGAACCATTCCGTTGTTTTGGGTACGGCATTATCCGGTGGAGGTGATATACTATTTGTAAACGGGTGGAAGGGGGACTCCGTAATCGTGTGGGAGGAAGACATGACTTAACCCAGGTGCTTTTGGGAGGTCTTGAGGAGAGTAGGCAGAAGCAACTCTTGTACGCTGCGGTGGTTTGGAGGCGCGGAGGCGGACGGCTGGTTTTGGGCGGGGGGGAGAGGTTGGAATTGTGGTGAAAGGTTGAAGAAATGTTGGGAGGAGCAGCGGATTGAGAGGGAAGTTGAGTGGAGGTTGAGGGGTGGGTTGGAGGATGACGGGAATTTTGCAGGATTCGGGGAGTGGGAGAGAAGTTGAGGCTATGTTGTGGGGAACGGTAGGAGGTTAGGGGAGATGATATCCGTGAAGAGATGATCGGGACTGTGCTCTGGAGGGAGGGAGACCAAAGGTGAATAAAGTGTGAGGGAAACCTGGTGATGGGGCAGGTTCTGGGAGGGTTGCAATCCGGTTTGACTGTTTTCATCATGGCTTTAAACAAGCTTTCCCGCGAATTTTGCGAAATGAGAAATACGCCAAGGCCACAACTGCTCCGATAGAGGAGAGGCGTTGACCAGTTCTCAAGTTTCGGTACAGGGTTTTTCGTATTAAAATGACAATTTACTCCTATTTTTTTGCTATTTGTGTTTTCAGGAACAGCTCAATATTTGAAGTCGATTCGTGAGGCCTTGGAAAGTACTGTACTGTACTTTGCATAGATAACCGTATCTAGATTACCCTAATCTGATTCTGAATATCGATTATTTTTCTTAGGTTACTTTATTGTGTGAGAGATGTGGTCTGTGGTACTGTATTATGCATTATCCACGCCGCTGAGAGTGCATTTTACTGCAGAGTACCGTTCAATAGCAAAATTCGACCAAGTTTATCGCATCGATTACACCAGGAATTTTTCACCCGATTGTTTTCTCTACTTGTCGAGATTTTATTTGGGGAATTTTCTTTCGTCCTTTTTGCTGGAGTAGGAATCGGTTAAGCCCTTGCCGGGTTGTGTTTGCATAGCAGGCCCACTTAAATCTTAAAATAAAGGTTCGAGTGCCTAATTAATTCTGAACATGCAGAAAACACATTAGTTAAAGATATTTGAATCCCGTCACAAAGGTGGGCTGAACGTCTATTGAAAAATGGACCCCAACAATGGATCAACGTAGGACATAGCATTGGGGGTATGGTTCAGACTTATCTTGGACCAATCCAGCTGGTTGGTAGATCTTCACGAGTTGTAAAGCACGAAAGTGTGCCGAGAGTATTCAGAGATCAACTACGCGGGCAGGCAACAGGTAGCAACCTGTCGCGCCGTTATCACTTGGAGGCTAAAGGCAAAGCGGGTAACGAAGTTGTGAAGTTTCTGCTGAGAGAGGAGGAACCACAACGGGAAGCAGCGAAGGAAGCGGGGCGTCGGAATAAATCCGGTTTTTGTCTCTCAAGGCACTTCAAATGCAAATTAAAGTTTTATCTTTTCATCTCATCGAATGAGACGTCGCCATGACGTCCCTATTCAAGCAGTACTTACTCACGAAAGCGACGCAAGTCGTTGGTGCGGCTTTCGCCCTCACGCGCCACCACAAGGTCTTAGACCTAAAACAAACTCTATCAAGGCGCCTGATGATCTTCTCCCAGCCCTTCCGCGACCCGGGTTTCCGATTACAGCCCATGGTTTTTGATTCGCTCTGTGCCCCTCCTCGGAGACTATGTTACCTGTGTTATTGTCAGGAAATACACACCTTAGACGCACGTATTCTGCCACCGCGGCATTTGCGCCTTGTGGTTTTCGATGACTACGGCCATCATATCAAGAGCCCCTCTGTCCGTGAGCGATTTGGTATATCCAGTTGTCTCTTCTCTGAAGTGCATCAAACTGATACTCAGCCGCCTGGCCGGGCTTAGATGTAAGCGGCGATTTTGATACTGTACGGGGCGATAGAAAATTGCTTCCAGGGTAGGGTATTAGCCTTGCAAACGTCCACGAAAAGTGCCGTTTCTGGGCTTTATGGGCTCCTTTTTGACTTTCCGCCAAATATTAGCGGTTGCAACGACCAGGGGCCCTATTTAATTAGAATACATGTTAAGTCTCTCAGTACGGACTTCAATCCTTGAAATGGAACCACTGGGGGTCTTTGCCGTCGACGGTTGACCCCTATTGCCTTCACAAATACTATTCTTGCATTGGTAGTATCGCGTTTTTGCGCCAATCTGTGACTTTTCAGCAATCTCTATTCTCTGTGTTTTGATATGGCCAGCATGGAGGCGATAAAACTGAAGCCGAACAAGCCGGACCATATGATGGCAAGCGGGAGTTTCTCACGGTGAGCACCTGGCTTTACAAGATGGAGCAATTCTTGACTTTGACACAGCTTTGCAATTCTTCTTCTCCATTGTCTGATGCAAATCGCGTAATTTATTCGTTCTTTCCTGACTGCTACGGCTGCCGTTTGGTGGTACAAGATGGTCCAGGGCAATCGTACCCCTGGCACCTGGGATTATTTTAAGAAGACCGTTATCGAAAAGTATGTTTCACAGGGTCATGTTTGTCGGGCAGGAGATAAGCTTCGAAGGCTCTCAAGCAAACAAGCTCCGTGTCGAAGTATCTTGCTGGATTTCGGAACATTGTGTTTACTATACCAGACCTGACTGATGGATTGACGTGGAATAAGCTCTGTTAAGATTTAAAGTACGAGGTTCGGATTGAAATACGAAGTCGGCAATAAAGAGCTTTGAGGATGCAGCTCGAATTGCACTTCGTGTGGACAGCGCTTTTTTCTGCCAGAGGCCTAAGTGCCGCCGAAGAGCGGAGGTGCAAGTTTCCGTGAGGAGGCACCGACTCCCAAATAGGGAACGTGGAAAGATGCCGTCGACGGTTTACAAAGGATGAGATGACGGGTACTCGTAACAATGCCTGCGTCAAGTGTCAAAAGGTCGGTTGCAGGCCGTGAAAATGTGGAAGGTATGGTCGCGGTTCCTCTGTTTTGAAAAATATGACTACATTTGAAGAGCCAGCCGATAGGAATGGCGCAGACGAAGAGGAAAACTAAGAGGTCCTAAAATAAACGAATACGCCCCGGGAGGACCTTTATCATGTGAGAGTGAATTTGAGAGCCCTACTCCGAAGAAACACGATACTTATGACTCTGTACCAGTTGGACGCTCATTATTTTCAACGGTAAATTGCAAGGGAATTCTGGTACTGTGGTTAAGGATGACGGCTGCAATACTAATGTAGTGTCGAAGGATTTTGTGCGGAAGCATTCGAAGTCGTTCAAGGTGGAACCGACGTTAATAGCTGTGATGCACTCAAAGCGCGACTCAGTTGAAACCGCACTTGAAGTACTAATCTAGGCCGAGCTAAAAATCGGGTCACACTTCTAGAGATCGAATTCGGCCGTCGCGGATTTTCGGCAGGATATTTTGTTTGGAATGCCTTTGCATAAGGAGAAAAACTCCAAAAACGACTACACCATCCCTGAAGTAACTGTGGGTGACTTGGTCTTACCCGGAACTGTGGAACTCAGCTGTAAGAATCATTGCAAGGTAAACAATATGGGAGTGAATAAGTTCCGTAGTTTACTGCGAAATAATGGCGCGAAGGAGGATTTAGAGCCTTTTCAACTTTTTACCCTACCTAATTGTGGAGGAATGGAGGAAAAGAGAGGTTTACTAATCTCAAACAGAAGCTGAAGGAAGTATTGGTAAGATACACAGGGGTGTTCAGGAATGAGCTTCCTGAAGGCCTTACTCCGTCTCGTGATGTGGACGACGCCATTGAGACGGATCCAACAACAAAACTTCCGCTGCGGCCCTTGTACCAGCTTTCTTCCGCCGAATTAATTACAGCGAAGTATTATGTCGTCAAACTGCTGAGAAGGGAAGATTCGTCGCAGCAAGTCACCTTTCGGGGCATCAATCTTCTTTGGGAAAGATAAGAGCGGGCTAAGGGCTGTCATAGACTTTCGAGCCTTGAATCGTATTACAACACGGAGCAATTTCATGCTGTACAGATCAGATGAGATGTTCGATCGACTCGGAGAAGCGAAATGTTTTTCAAAAATCGATCCCAAGACCGGGTTCCATCAAATTCGCGTCAGACCCGAAGACATTGAGAAAACTGCGTTCAATACGAAATATGGACAACTTGAATATTTTGTCATGCCAATGGGCCTCTGTAATGCACCGGAAATATTTCATTCCTAGATGACTTGCATATTCCATGATTGTATTGGTTTTTCGCTATGTTTTACATCGATGACCTGTTAAAGTTCAGTAAGAAAGAGGAAGAACATTTTATGCTCCTCAAAACGGCACTTAGTCGGTTAAGAGACGAGAAACTGTATTTTCTCCGAAGAAATGTAATTTCATGAATAGGAAACGGAATTGATGGAATGATCATTGCAGAAGATGTAATTCGTGTGAATCCCACTATGATCGAGGTGATTCGAAAATGGACCCGTCCAACCCCTCGGACTGAGCTTCGAGGTTTCATCGGGCTTCTACAATTTTTAAGACGTTTCATCCGAGGTTTTTCAAGGACAGCAGCCCCACTTCTGTCGCTTACAAAAAAGGAATGGAATACACAAATGGGCGAAAATTGTGATGCTGCGTTTGTGCCTATGAAAGATGTCATTTCTGTGGACCCAGTACTGGTGCTTCCGAATTGGGAAAAACCGTTCCAGTGTCACGTTGGAGCCTCCTAATTGGCAGTCCGCGGAACTCTAACGCAATTAGATGCAAAAGGTCCGAAAAGTTGTGTCGTACTTTTCGTGGAAATTGCTACACTACAAACGAGCGAGAGCTATTGGGACTTGTTAACTTCCTAAAGCAGTTTCGCTGTTATTTGGAAGGAAATTCATTTGAGGTGTTCACTGATAATCAAGTTTTGCACTATTTCTTCACAAAGCCGAACTTGAGTAGAAAGTAGGCCCGTTCCCTCGGACTACTACCCCAGTCTAATATTTAGAAGGTGAATCTGAGACTAGGACGATTGCATGTTTTTGGAAATGTTCAGTATAGGGCCCCCCACATCATTAACGGGTCGAATCTTGACTTGAGAAATACAGAAGTGAGTCGTGCAATCGTCACCAACGACTTTAGCCAGTTTTATATGGAGACCAGTTTTTCGGGGAATTGCCAAGGTGCTAGAAGGAGATCTTCCCAAAGAAGACCTTTAACGAGAAAAAGTCGTACGAATGCTCGCCTTGTTTGAATGGGATAATGGGAGGACGCTTTACAAGTACCTCGACGACGAGTTCGGTGTGTTTTGTTTCTGGCTTCTGATAACAGATTTAAAGGAGACTTTGGCTATTTGAAGACCCTCTCTCGACTAGGAGGATATCATTGAAAAAACAAGACGCGCGATGTAAAGCGTTATTGTGATGGATTTCTCTCATGCCAACAACAGAAGGACAAACTGGGAAACGGTTAACAGAACCAAATCATTCGGATGTTCCAGACCGACGCTAGGTATCTGTTGCGACGACTTTACAGTAGCCTTGACAAAGACAAAACGGGGGTTCGATGCTCACACCACAGAGGTGGATAGAATTTATCACAGGGTACACTTTCTGCCATGCAATAGAACTGCACTACGTGGTACTTCTTGGAAAAACCCATTAACAACAAGATCAAATAACGACTAATATACTGTATTTAAATAAACTAAAAACAAGAGGGCATGCCAGCGAGTGATGAATTGCTGAGAACCAATGAAAACCTATTACCAAACGTTTGTTTTGCAGCATAGTGCTGTACAGCAAAATTGAACCACTGGGCATGATGAGGACAAAACCGGCTGCTTGGTATACCAACCAAATATAATTTACAAGGGTGTGCATATAGCGCGGTAGTAACATCACGCTGCAACCTGTAACTAACACACTGCAACGCTATTAAACTGCAACGAGAGTTTCTTAAACGTGAAAACGGTTGTTTGTGAACGAGACGTATTATCTCAATAATACAACAACACGAAAACATAGAAACCGTTGTAACTCCAAGACTTTGTTACTTTACACACTAAAGACTAACTCCTAGAACATTGAGAATTACGAACTCATCGTGTGCGGCACCCTAGCTCTAACCATAAACAATTACCATGCGTTTGAACAAATGGTAAATTTACTTCCAGGAAGCTATGGATGGTACCATCCTCTCCAAGCTCCATTGACCGACCCTCCCATAATTCAGCAGCACGTTTCCATCGCATTGTGAAAAAATTGTACGAACCATAAGCCACACATCGATCAGGGTCTTCTGTCCAAACCTGACGTACTTTTCTTGTTCGTAAGGAGCAATGGTTTGTGACATCCACGTTATCATACTTCCGACTCCTTGTCAACAAGGCCCATACAATTCTACTTTCGTCTTCGGCGCTGGTATCAGCGTCAGGAATTAATGGAGCCAAATAGTTCGGATTTGAACTTGCAGCGATGTATAGCACCGCTGAATCTGTTTCCACTGCACCATACACGAAAGTACCCAACATCCGTAACACATTTCCATCACTTGCAGTTCCAAACTTTCGAAACATGCTGAGTCTGTCATTTCGTGATTGTTCGTCCAGGAATTGACAGAGAACAGAGAAAGTCGAAAACTTAGCGGTGAACAGAGTGCTGCTGTGCGAAGGACATTGTGTTTCAGAGAAACTCGAGTAGAACTGCAGAACCTCAGGGGATGGTACCAAACTTCTAATAACCCACGCCACAACAGAAAAATGTTCCAAGCTACATGACATTCTAACCTTAAGAGACCCCTGCATGTAGTCATCACAAAATAAGGCCTTCTCTACACTATAACCCGTTGGTCTAATGATCCCTGTTTCAACGGTTTCTCGCATCGAATTACGAGAGCTCTGTACAGAGTTTGAAGCAACCTCTTTGCTTCCTCAACTGACTTTGCTTTCAATGAGACACCACATTCAATAACTCCATTCTTGAGTGTAAGGATGTTATCTTCTTATTTAACGAATCAACGTGAAGCCCGAGGGAAGCATACGACTCCCTCAGTCTTTGAAAATATTATTCATGAAAAGCATTAGTTTGGAGAACGGTAACATGACCAACTCTCGGTTTCTTCAGTTGGTAATTCATAAATTAAATCCAGTCTGGATCATGGACTTCTGAATTCGAAATCTGCATTGTTAGATCAGCCTGTACAGGACTAAACCTCAATGACAATGACGGGTTCTCACCCTTTACACAGTCGTTATCTGACCGAGTCAGAAGAAGACGTTGCAGAAAATGAACTTCATGGACTTATTTGTGAGAACAATACACTTCAGGGTACAGAATAACACCATAGCCAAGACTTGAAGCTGAAGAGTACTCTTCAATGTGCAGTACGTTTGCAGTGCACTATATTTCTGGCTTTCCTGGCATGTGGTAAATATTCCACAAAACCTGAATGAGATCGCCGGTATCAAGAAGTGAGAGGTCTCCAAAACAAACTTCACGATGTGAATTGCGTAGCCTTGTATGTGGTTTCCGCAAGGTTGAAATGTCATTCATGATAGATGAAATCGCTGACGGAGTACTCCGAATGTCATACGAAGAATCTTTTTCAGTTCCTGGTTGCGCTCGTTCGGAAGGAGCAGTCAAGAACGATCGCAGAAGAAAACGTTAAGGATGATTAACATGTGAGATGAGATACATAAATGACACCAGAAGGTTGAACAGATTCGATTGATTGATCTGAATCGAAGTCTCGATCGTAGCTGTGGTACCTCAGTTGTTATTGTTGGTGTCAACACCATATTAACACGAGCCTCCCAGACGGAAGGAAAAGACTATATTCTGAACGAGAAGAGCCCGACATCAACATGCCTATCCATCGTGGCCCGAAGAAAAAGAAGTTGCCAACGGACAGGGAGCCAAAATCTGAAAGTGTCTTTGACGATATCCGAAGGGAACCCATTGACAGAGAAATTGATTGTTGTCCGGGACAACTTGTCCACACCTAGTACTGGAGTGAGAACACCTCTCCTGTCTCCGGCTCCATTACCACGTGATCGGACCATACCGAACGACGGGTACTTCACACCGACAAATGGTTCAATTGACACCGACGAATCTGAAGAGAATTATGTTGTACAAGAAGAAGCCTGAAAAAAACTGGTGTAAGTACACCAGTGAAAGCCGCGTTAGGTTGTGAAGTGACCGTGATGGGATTGAAGGTGTTGTTGAAATATTTTGGTGAAGACCTTCAAAAAATGCATGTACACATACGTAGGGAGATGTCATGTGTGCGAAACCATGTCAGTACTGACATAGCACAGTTGCGTACACTTGCTGAAGATTTAGATAGAAAGGTTGACACTGTGTTATCGTTCTTCTTTAATGGCGCTTCGAAGACTCAGAAGTCCAAGTCCAAAACAAAGAGAGGGGACGTACTGGATACGTACATTCCTCACTTGACAACAGCATTTAACAATGACAATTTACCATTTGTTTCATGCTGAAAAGTTCATTCGTTGCTTAACGAGAAAGAAAAAAACAGATGTACCTCTGGAAGGGCAATCGTTGTTGGTTCATTGGCCATTACGATGATATTTAGCTTGCAGACGGATAAGACGAATGATATGTATCACCATGGCGTTGGGCTGAATCATTGTAATTTTCTATTTGGTGTGATAACTGGTACATTGTTGAACATTCAGCATAACCAGTTCAATACCTTCATGGGAAGGGTCGAAATGTGTGGTGGAGCCTTTGATCCAAATACCAACAACAGCCATGTGAAAGTACGTGAGGCAAATAGAATGAACCACAGGATAGAGGTTGGAAACGCGCGAATTATACGTTCTGCATGGTTACAGAAAGGATAAGTTGGTACCAACCATATCGAAGCAGCCCATAATTTCGTGGAGAAGAGAAGAGACGGAACCAGGCCGAAGAAAATGAGAGATGAACCATCTCAGATTGATATTGCGGTCCACGGAGCGAGAGTTATATACAAACTGTATGCGGCCCACTTGAATCAATCGAGAGAGAAAATCAAGACAAGTTTTTTCTGTGATGTGGGATTCTTTTTGATTGAATGGAGTAGTATGAGCATACCATACTCCCAAGAAAGTGTCCGAATCACGTTCAAGGATGAGTACTCACCCGTTGGAGCCAGAGACAATACTCTGAGACTTCGTCACCACGAATTGAAGGATGCTGTTGAAGGCAGTGCGTTGGTACGAATAAGGACGCAGATGTGAACAACAAGACGAAGCTTAGAAAGATGTATACGGACATGACGATTTTATTCGATTGCGAGTATGAGTTCACCGTGGTACCCGGTGAATCGAAATCACGGAAACAAGATAAAGAAAGCAAACGGCGACTGAGACGTTTCATCAACCTTTTAGAAGTTGCAGTAAGCTACCTGAAGGAATATACTCAGATATCCTCAGTGGAAGTTTTGCTTCGGTTGCACAAAGCCTATTTCCGCTCAATCTACTCGATTGCTGTTTTTATTTTTCATTAATACAAATACTTGGAAGAAACCAAATTTGAAGCAGGAATTATTTCTGAAGTCGGAAGGGTCAAATTTTGGGAATGTACACTCTCCGCATTCATGCCATCAACGCCTGCTGCTAGTCAATTGGAGACAAAAGTGTTTACGATTAACAGAGAAGGAATAAATGGCGCTGCATAAACCAGAGAGCGGTATCTGATGATGGAGAACCGATCAACTTTAGAAATGCTAGTGAAGGGGATGGAAACACTATGATTCTTGAATCTGTAGAACAAGATCTAGTTCTGTGTAATATTAAACAGAGGTTGACATATGTGGATATAAAGAGTTTCATGGCAAGCATTAACAGCTAAATATGATTATTACTACGCGTAGTAACCAAGAATAGTACTGTAGTACTACAGTAGTAGACATATCCTTTGTCGATGTAAACTAGAGGAACGACAGGCCTATCATTACATATGTATGGATACTACATGTGATACTTTCTGGGAATAGCAAATACCCATTTGTACATTTATAAAGAATCCTAGTAGGAGAACAGTAAGGGACTACCCAGTGACGGCGATATATTGGATGGTGGTCATGACCTGCAGATGCTTCTAATTTTAAAAGTACAAACAGATATCAAAAGAGCATCTTGCCTCCAGAGTACCGCTTACAACAGTTTGGATATCAGCCTTGTACTGTTTCGCATTAAATCACCCCCCCATATTCCCCCTTTTAAAAGGGGAACATGGGGGTTGTTTACTGCAGAAGATAAAAGGCTATGATAAAATTAATGTCTTATTCTAAGGACGAATGGACCATGTACTAAAGCAGTGCATTTGTGTTACCAACTTAGCAGCGATGTCTCAGTACTGTAATGCGCATAAACTTACCCGAAAGGCCGGCTCCGTATTAATGGGTAACCAGGGTAATTAGTGAAGGGAACAATAATCATACTCACATGGTTTCGTCGCGACCTCCTTCCTAGCCAAGCCTTTTTAATTTCTTCCCGTCATCATTTTAGGGGGGGGGGGACATGGGACAACCCGGTTGTTTACTGCGAAGGATGATAGATAAGATGCAATGAATGTGTTAATCCAATTTGAAGTGGTGGCTCCGCTCTGCACTCTGCCATATCGAACCCTGCACAAATGCACCGCTTTAGGGAAGCAATATATCAGGTATAATTGCACTTGGGGGTATTCTGGGATACAGACAGCTATATCTTTCATGTGATAAAGCACTTAACTATTTCCAACTCTTTCCCCCTGTTGTATCTGAGAAAATGCTCCCAAACATTTACGTCTCATTTATGCCCAAGGTATGCATTGCCCTTTGCCGTTACCACCAACAAATCTGGTAGTAAAGGCGATAACTCCTGTAGTGTATTCTCTTCCAGAAACCTTCAATCTGCTGTTTCTGTGGAAGCACTGGCGCGTTAGTTTATGGAGAAACAATAAAAATACCAGAAACGGAACCCTTTAGCTAGCGGGGAACTTGATGAATGCGGCGGCGATTGACAGAGACAGAAACATAATTGAGACATAATGGATACTGGGACATATAAGACGAGTGAGAAACTTTCGCTTTCAGCAGCCGGGGGAGGTGCTTATTTTAAGAGCGACACGAATTATTAGCAACCTTATGCATAAGGTTCATGAACTCCCATCTCAAAGCATTCAGCTATGCAGCCGTAAAAATCAAAAATTATTTCGGGAAGGAGGATTCTGTGGTGGGCACGGCCGTTCTGACCTCCAGAATAAACACATGCACAAATCTAAGCTAGAATAAGTTCGCATGCTGACTACTTCGATATGCGGGAAGGCAGCGGGTGTTTTACTGCGAAGGGTGAGAGGGCTTGAAGCCAGTAAGAGATTTTGTGAACGTGGGAAAGATTGGGTGCTTTACTGTTTAGAAGCATGTATGGTTATTTGCCGACATGAACAGGGGGCAGATATATGTGCTTAGAACGGCGTGAACGGGCATCGTTACCAAAACGAACAGGGCAGATCATTTTGTCGGAGTGTAGAAATAAGTACAGGTGTATGTGTACTGCAACGGGGAGACTTTAATTAGCATAACCGGGGACCACTGTTACGGAGGGGCAAGGGACCTATTGCAAGATAGATGTCTCCATGCTACGGAACAATCTGTTCTGAGATTGAAAGAAAACATACAAGCGATTTATTATACTCATGTGTAGAAGTAAAGTACAGTCGCAGCCTTTTATATGAAGCCTTTCCGTGGACAGAGTTCGGTTGCAATTAATGAGAAGTTGCACCAATCGGTAGTTTATCATACCATACTGTAAACATGGTTTCCGATGTATCCGCATGCAGTACAGCACAGCACGTCAAAGGAGGAAGCGACATACCGTACATTGCAGGTAATTATTGAGGCTTTTCGGCTTGAGCTGTCCAGATCAGAATCAATTTCTAGAATAATTTACTATTCCTTTTGAAAAACGAATCAATGTTACTCTGTCTAGTATGGCTCGCAGAGTCAGCACGACAGCGAGCTGCACTGCCTTTAAGCCCCTCAGAAAAGAACCATCCATGAAGTTATGATATTCCCCGATTCTCTTGGCAACCGTCAAAATCCTTAGCTGCTCTGAATATGATGGCAGCGGCGCAGCGTTTTACCCATCATCCTCCTTAAATTTCACATCGCTGTGTTCATTCGCTGCTGTTGATATTATTACGATTGATCCCTGGTCAGTTACGATCTTTGTGCAGTCTGGTTCCTTTTCGGGGTTCACTAAATCGAAACTGATACTCCTTTCGGGAGGCAAAAAGCGAGTGTACATGCGAGTTAAAAAATTGGCACCCATAATTTAGAAGATTTTCAATAGACATTCTCGCAAATGATGACTCCGACGAACCCAATAGTCCTGTATGAATCCAGCAGTTCCTAATCAACTCACTAGGAAGATCTTCCAA
The DNA here is from genome assembly GCA_002205965.3 of Kappaphycus alvarezii. NCBI lineage: Eukaryota > Rhodophyta > Florideophyceae > Gigartinales > Solieriaceae > Kappaphycus > Kappaphycus alvarezii. The sequence continues at coordinate 317,933 of NADL03000758.1, forward strand.
AATCCTTTTAAGCGCTTTCATTACTGAGATCACGTCCACCTTATATGTGTCTTTCCCGCTTTCATCAATAAGGTCTGGAGCCCCTTTGAATATGGTAGTTACGGTACTTCAGTTTCATTGCAGTGATTATTCCCGCATCGAAAGGCTGCATTTTGGATGTTGAATTGGGAGGCAGAAATATGACTTTTACGTTTCAAATTTCTTGCACAGTCTCCAAAATACCATGTGCACTGCAGTTGTCAATAAGAAGCACAAATTTGCGGCGAGGTTTTTTGGCAATGCGAGAACTAAAAAGCTTGATCCATTCAACAAAAAATGGTTGTCATCCAGGCCTTTGAATTAGCATGGTAATCACAACTCAATTCAGCACATGTTTTCTTCTTGAAGGATCAAAGCTTCCAAGACTTTCCAATTATCGTCGGCTCTATTTTTTCCGTCCCATCAGCGTTGCAGCATGGAAAGAAATTCATTCTATCCTTAGCCTTTTTCCTGCCCGGTAGCCGTTGCAATGCTGCAGGAGTGTCCGGTGCTAACTTATTGAACAATCCACACTCGTCGGCGTTAAAAATATCACTTACAGCGTATGTTTTCTTATTTTGGGCAATTATCGACTTGCGGCTTCCAAATCAGCATCACTACTCTCCCCATGTAGCTTGAATGTTCGTAGTCCCCATCTTCTTTAAACTTGTAGGCCACCCATCAGAAAAGGTGAACGATATTCCTTTTCCACGTTTAGTTTTTCATTTGAAGGGGAGAGCAAGTATTTTCCCTTCTGCATGATCATAGCGCCATTGATGTTGATTCTGCGATGGGCTTTATTAGAAATCCACGCGAAACGGGCTTCCTCGATTTGATGATGTTTCTCCTTTCTTTCCCTTGTAGCTTTCACGATATGACGGCCACTTTATGCCATTAAGTGTTGACGGTTCTTAAGAGTTCTAGAGACTGTTGATTTGTGAGGGCACTCGGTAGCTTGAACTCAGGTTTCGCCCATAATGCTAATTCAATTAGTGCCGAGGTGCCTCCATCCTTGTTAAAGGATTCACTTTCTCGCACAGCTGCTTCTTTTGGCCATCGTTAATGCTGAATTCTTCATTTTTGCCGCAGTTAGGTAGATTGTAATGCCAATCCGGCAGTGCGGTTCTCAAAGAATATTCAAATGCCTTGAAGAACGACTGCTAGGCCCAGTTGCAATTTCTTTAGTAGTAATAATTTGCAGACTTTTTATGAGGCATAATACTTTAATGACTGATTTGCATCAGATCAAAGGAGTTGATCTTACTCTGGCTTCTTTGAGTGTAATGGTTTATTGTGTTGAGTGGATATGAACCAGCACAGTACGATTCTGAAAGTCACTGTTTGTCGCGATGCCAACTGCTAAGGCAATAACCAGGAGCATACGGTAAGAATGTACTGCTGAATACTTTGTATGAGCATTTCCGATATTGATCTGCTTTTTGAGGACCAGGGCATCATAAGTTCGCACCTTTTGATAGCTTGATGAAGAACCAAACGTTTGCCGTAAAGACGCATTGCAACAATCTTAAGTTTTGCTTATTTTTTCGGGGATCCCATTTTAGTGGACGCTATTGTGTCGCAATTAGCTTGTTGTTGCAGCTACAAGGGGTTGCAGCTATCGGAAATTGACTGCATTAACTAACAGAATCACAGAATCACATTGCCTATCAGTGGCGTTAAAGGTATGGGTCTCGGTATTTGTCAGCAGCACGCTGGTCATAACGGTATGAATTGTTATGCGTCCGTAACTGTTACGATTCCTTACAGAATTCCATCATTGCCCATACTCAACGGCCCAGCTTGCCCGTACGAGTATGAGACGGTGAACAACCCAGCGTATGGGTCATTGGAGGGTTGGCCTCCGTTGGTGATATCAATTATTGCAGTTTGCTTATCACTACCGGCACCTATCCCACGTGCGGGAGTGCGGGATCTGCTACCCCCGGTGGGTAGGGTCATTTTCGTACGGGTCGCGTTCATACGAAGAATATTTGGCAGTGGTACCACTGTTGTAATTGCGCCTCTGCTATGATTGTCGACACCCGTCCCCCTCATGGTGGCCGTATTCCCCATACGACAGTTGGCGCGAAGAACTACGATGTTGCCATCGTCCACGCTTCGGTTATATATAATTAGAGTTGTGATTTCCCCTTTTCCTACCGCCGTAACCGAAATCAAAGTCAAGATGGCGGTTCAAAGCATCCCTCACAAACTTTCCCATGTGTTACGCCTCTTGACGTGCACCGCGATAAGAATGTGCAGCTCGCACGTAATTACTCAAATAACCGCGCGCCATATCATAAAGATTGGTGATGGAGATTTTACAGAAAGCTCATTCTCAACTGTTAACCAATTCTGACTTTTGGCCAATGCGTATATTTTAGGGAAACTGTTTCACTCTTCCTCTCCAAACTGTTTGGAGAGAATTACGGCGGCACTTCGCTTCCTCCTAGAGTTCCCACATACACCCTTCAACTTCAGGTGCCACATCTTATGCCTCACGCTTGTCTCTCAAATCTCACCTTGAGGGGATCAAAGTCAACATCCAAAACCGCATTATCTGGTACATGACATACATCAGAGTCTTCATCACAGTCTCTTCGCACTCGCGATGAAAAATGATACTGGTCCCCAGTAGTCGTCAAATACAACCTTGCGACGGTACTAATGGTCCCTGGACAGGATATCCTTCATGAAATGAATGATCTCGGGAACCGTATGCTTAAAACCGAGGCCAATATGAACAAAAAGCGTTCCAGTTTGGCAATTGTAGATATTTCCAAAACAAAAGCGCGACCACCCAGAACAAATTAGCAGTACCATGACAGTACCATCACACAATGAGGAGAATCATGTAGTAGCTACGTACCATGAGTTTCAAAGCATTAACTTCCTCCTTCTCCAATGTTTCCAACTCTTCGTAAGGCTTCCAGAGACAAGAAATGATGTATTGATGCAAATCCATAGACAGAGGCATGGGGACGGGCATTCCTGCTGGTTGAACAATATCCCTATCTGTGAACAGCGGCCAACCTTGCAATAGATCCTCGGTTGTACAACCAGTCACATCCGGGCGGAATTTTGACACTGGCATGCACATACCGTATTACTTCCTGCATTAATATTCATACAGATGGTGATAGCGCACAGAAAGCGGTGAAAGGGTCTGTATTTTAGAGAATCAGCCAGTATCTGCAACCCTCCCAGGGTTCTATGCCCGACGGAGAGACATAAGTAGTCATGAACAGCTTTGATGTATAGTAATCATCTCGGTCATGTACATAGGAACGGCTGATATAAAACCATCGGTACCCAGTAGTTTTCTTTCTTCGAATCCTTTCCCATGTAGCATGCGCTGCATCAGGATCTCTTTCCAGCATAGCAGACCACATCACGTCTAAACTTACCTCTCCTCGCCCTCGCAATTTCTGTTTCCAAGTCGTCTGGATAAATGGCTTTCGGCTCCCACTCGGTATGCAACGGTAGTCTCGAAGTATCCAGATCACTACCCAGATTGGGGTCACGCAGCGATTGATCTTCTTGCGGCGATGCTCCGTTAGCGGTGGTACTATCGAAATCGGACGCCGGTGAAGGCCGGAGTTGAGGAACCGACCTAAGGCGCAGACCTGACATGCGAGGTGCAGCAACAGGCGCCGAAGGGCGAGGTGAGGTATTTTGTCGCCGGTGGTTGGGAGCTTTGGGTTGAGATCGGAAGACCGCGGCGAGCTGGGAGCAGTGTCGTGGGTAGGGGTGACGCGGACACGCTACACCATCGCGTTGTTTGCAGAAGTACCGGGGGTTGGTGGTGCCAGAGCGTCGTTCGGAGTAGTTCCGGTGGCGTTATGTGACGGAGGAGGGTTTTTTGAAGCCGCAGCTACAGTACTGCCCGTGTCGGTGGGTGTAGGCAGCGGCGGATGGTTCTTCGGAGCAGTGCTGCTGTGTTTGGCCGGCGGCGGTGGGTTGTGAAGAGCATTGTCAGTCGGATGGGTGACGGAGGATGACGATTGTTTTCAGCAGTACTGCATGTGCCGGTCGGTGTGCGCGGCGGAGCTTTGTTCGGAGGATTGATGCTGGGTGTGGGCGGGGAGTTGGTCGGAGGAGTGCTATTGTCCACTGGTGCAGGTGACGGGTTGGAGGGAGAGTTGTCGTTGGAGGAAATCGGCGCCGCGACCAACCGGTTGAGAACAGTGTCTGTGGGTGCAGATGACAGCCCAGGAACAGAGTTGTACTTTGAGGATGTCGGCGGTGGGATGGGAGCGGGCTTGTTTGGAGATGTGGTCGAGACGGCAGGCGGCGGGTTGGAAGATAATGTCATAACGGGCGGTGGCGAGGAAGGCGATGGTTTTCTGGGAGGAGTTTGATAGGTTCGGATGACCGGGGGTTGGTGGGAGCTGATATGAAGGGGTTTTTTGGAGCAGATTTTGAAGGGGTTTTTGGGAGCAGCGCTGGTGGGGTTGATGGGAGCAGATGAGGGCGGGTAGTCGGAGCTCCCTAAGGGGTTGTTGGTGTGGATGAAGGCGGGTTGTCAGGAGTTGAACCCATACCGACAGAAGTCGGGAAGTCGCGATAAGCGATAAAGGGGGGGGTTAGGGGGAGGGGTTAGGTTGTTTGAAAGAGATATGAGGACGGGGGGAGTGTGTTTAGGGATGATTATTTGAAAGAGGAGGGGGGAGTGTATTTGCAATAGGTCTCCTTTGGCCTGGCTGGGTTCTTCCAGCACCAGCATCAGAAACCAAGTACTCGACAAGTCACTTGTTGACTTTTTATTTAGAAGCTGAGTCGGATACTTGAGATGAGCACCGATGGCAGGTTCAGTACTGAATATGCCATCTGGAGCTGCCAGATGGTCCTTATCGTACTGCAAGACGATACAGCATATATTTTTAGTTGTGCATTACATTTACAACTGATGAGATATAGGACCTAGGTATCCAGTAATGATCTACAAATCATGAATAGCGAATTACAGGCCATATCATTTATAGTGCCTGCAGAATTTAATTGTAACGAGTTCTGTCGATGTGGGTTGGGATTTGCACTACTCCATTATCATAACGGCGGCATCACTACACCCTGCTTCAATTGGTGGTACCACCAACTGTAACATAAGCACCGAATCTGAAAGAGTAACTTTAATTCAGATGCAAGCTTCTCTCATCTAAAAGGATCCAAGTACTGTAACTTGCAGGCAGCCGTACTTTGAATTTGATTCGAATACATAACCCAGTCTATATATAGAATGCCACCAGTGGCCCAGGGGGTATTTACTCTAGAATCTCGGGTTCATACAAACTCAATTGTGAACAGTATATCTCGGGTCATTATAAATATTGCTTTTTTCCGATATCAACACCAACAATTACAATTTGTTGAGGTTGATTTGTAATGTTTCAGAATACGAATCTGATCGAAATGTGATGCATACTTGCAGTACTGTAATTCCAGGGGAATAGGACTGAGCGCGCAATTCATCTTCAGGCATTACGTATTTTTTTGTACCTTATTCGGTAATTTTCGTCACCAAGGTAGGTACGACATGTCACCAGACTCAGCTATCCGATGCACTAGTAATCTATTTTATTGGTACTGGTTCATACGGTGTTCAATCCAAATACATGCCAAACGTTCGAAGAAGGGCGTTTGATTCCATCTGTCTTGATGCCTTACATCGAAGAAAGCAGCAAAAGAATGCCGCCGTCAACAATAATAGGCCACCTAGCAAATTTAACAGTAAGGATGCTCATGCAGGTCGTCATCGACATCAAGGTAATCCTTACAGGACTCTGCACTTGATTCGTCCACCGCTAAAATTCCTGAAAGGGAGGTAATGGAATCCAGGATGGCGAACCTATCAACCCGTTATCCCAATGAGGACGAAGCTAACAACAGGGATTCCTCACATGAAGAGAAATCCAGCACCGTCAGTGGAGCCATTTTTGGATCACGATCCACAATTTCGATTTCACATTTCAGTGGATGAACAAGAGGTGGAGGGGACGAACTACCGAGAGTGAGTTCTCGCAACCGCGCTCATTACAACTCCCATCCGTTCACGAACGTAGAAGGATATCATGTGACCTTCTGAGACACTGGAGTAACAACAAGGCTTTGTTGGCACTTTCTATGGTCTCTGGAAGCGTAAGTTTCACAGTGGACCATTATGACTATGTTAAAAACATAATCGATCTTGATTTTTGCTATGAAGGGTATAACTCGGAATCATATTCATCACCATCAGATAATGATGAGTAAGTCACAAGTCGCGGTGAATTTTTGAGTGATGCCATGGAAGATGACCTACAGACAACGAAAAATCCCTAACTCCAAGAAAATCAGCAGGTTGAGGACTAAACTACTCAATCATTGCTTTTCGGCAAGTGTTGTGGTTGATCTCAGCAAAAACATTTTTAATTTCCAAGTACTCCGAAGAGAACTGAATTGTTCAATACCGGATAACGTCCAAACATCTGATAATGATGATAGCAGTAAGGACGCTGAAGATAATGGCAACGATATTCCTGCACAAGGGACTCCCAGAGATTTCCACCACCAGATGAATGTCGTCACGCTTCTGTTGGGATAGTAGTTCCGAGTTCGTGTGCGAGGTATGATGTCGCAAATACAGTCATGTTCACAATTATGTATGGTGAGGATCTCCTTAATCCTGATGAAAAGATGGACGCTCAGAAAACAGTGGTGAGACTGTTACAACTTTGAATACCCCCACCGTGGAATTAAGCCTATTGTGAAATGCAATGGGGAGTTCTGCATGCTAAGGATGGCGTATATATTGATCGTAATGGGTCTCAAAAAGCAACTCATGCCGGTACCGGCTTGGAGATCTTTGTCGATGACAGTTTCATCTCTGCATTGCGTCAGGTCGTCTCAACCATAGGTGATAAAGTTAAAGGAGTATAGATATCCTTGGTCCGACTTGGACGGTCTGTGCTGTTACCGAAGGGTCTGAGGGCGTCGATGCCATTCTAAGATCTACAATCCGACTGGCACTGAGATTTCATTATCAGCAATATTCCAAGTGCGGAGCATCCCTATGAGCGTGATGACCTTCGGATAGAGAACTTGATGATGTCAACTTGTTCAGACCTGGCGATTTTTGCACCATTTTCAGACCATCTTCGAATCTCATCCATCAAGATGAGTCCTCCCACCTTTCCACGGTACCATGGAGCAAGATACGAGTTTGGTAGGGGTGTTAAGTCATGTATTCTGGAGGTGAACGGATCTGCAACAAGGAACATAACCTGTTTACTATCAAACAATCGGATGGGTCAGTAAGTTTCATTTGCCAGCATAGGGTGAGGTCTATCCATGAATCGCAATTTGATCAATCTCAGACTATTCCGGAGTGGAGTACCTTGATCGCAGGAATATGGCTGGAAGCTCAAATCATGGGTTTCTTGCTAATGGTGTGCCATATTTCGTTTACGCATGCTGCTTTATTGTGATGATTTCAACCCGTTTTCCACCATGTATCCTCAAGGTTCGGCAGGGGGTGTATATCTTTTGCCCTTAGTCTCCCACCAGAATTGAGAAGAAGCAGTAGCTCGATTAGAGTAATCTCTCTCACACCACCAGGTGTATCGAGTAACAAAGTTCTCTCGTATTTGGACGACCTCGTAAACGGTACCGTGAACGGGGTCGACGGTGAACTTCCTGACGCACTCCTTGTAAGATTTCTGGATTCGTGGGCTTTATTGGCGATTATCCTGCTGCTGCACATACTGTCGATGTGCTCGGACATAACGCAAGTTCTCCGTGTACACTCTGTACTTTTCAGACTTCCAAAAGACACAACACTTGAATCAAGATACGGATATACAACCTCCATTTCTTCGAAGCATTCTTCATTCCTACGCAATGCCGCTAGACACGAAGTACTTCGACGAAGCGAATAAATGATTGGGAATGCAACTACTTGGTATGACGAGCACAGCAAATTTTCCGCTGCAAGTTGTCCACTGGTTCAGTAATCTCGTAATCTAGATGAGGTCGAGCCAGAATACCTCAATGACAACAACTTTCCGGTCGAAGTGGCTACTTTGATCGTACAGGTCAAATCTTGTAGCTCCAGATCATTGCTGTCTGGACTACCTCAGAACATTCTATCTGTACATATGCAGTACTGTATACGTCCGAAGAAAGGAAATTAGCGAATACAGCTGTTGTGGACGCACTAAAGCGTAACAGGTTAGTGTGTCAGAAAGCCGTATTCACCGAGAAAAAAGTCTATCTGTAGTATGACCCCTCCGGTGTGTTTTCAGTCCTCAGCGCTGCAGTACCTGTTTTCAAGCGGATAATAATCCTTGAAGACGAATCCTCTCTCGTCAAGAAATGTGTCTCCGCAATGGAAAAGTTCAATCTCTGGTCGGTTTTACGTATTGGTGGCCAGAAAGAGATGTTGACGGTGAGTAATGTACTGATTCGTAACTGGACAGTTACGTCAATATATTGCTGAGCTGAGCCAGATGGCAAGAAATTACGTGCAAGAGGTCAACGAGTTGTGCAAGCTCTCGGATTATGTCAGGGTTATATTGGATAAGCCAAACTTGCACGTGTCATAGAGTTGTATGACTTCACCATTGCAGCTTTTGGTCATTGCCGTGAGTTATGGAGCTTTTTTCGAGGCCACACACCAACCTCTTAAGCGTTCATCGATAGAATAACACCATGATGCCCATTTGCTTGCGGTGGAACATAGTTTGTGTTCTGATTGGCTTTGCCGTCTTGCAGTACTGCATAGTATGGCCATGTGCAACACTTCCAAGACGCAGGGTTTGTACTGGAAAGTATAGACGACTTCTGCTTGGTACCAACACAGACTTTCTCGATACCGAGGACAGAATTCTTTAAGAATGTTGATCTAGTCCTACGCAATCTTTTCAAGAAGTCCTGATGAAAAGGTGGACAAAAGACATACGTACAGATGCTTTCAGTAACAACTGCATCTCAGTGGATAGGAAACTGAAGTTCAAGAAAAGGAAACATTGCAGTAGTAGTTCATGGGAACTTGACATTTGACCATATTGTGCAATATGTGACAACAAGTTTGAAACGGAGTACCCAGTTATGTCCGAAGCAGTGTCTAAATATACAATGTACTTGGAAGCGAAAATAATTCGACGTACAGAGACGGTCAAGTGTTGGGAAATCAAATGGGTTCAATACGTTGAGTATTAATGCGCTTTTCAGATTCTTCGACTGAGGAAGATAGCAGTTTTTCTTGGTTCAAAAGTCAAAATCAGGAAGTACTTCCTTGAACCAGTCTACTTCGCTACGATTCTGTTTCTTCAGGAGTAGCTGACCCTCTACTGGATGTCTGTGTGAAATGCACTGTTTACGATTCCGATACCGTGTATATACAGGTGGTCTTGAGTACTGATCAGCTACAACTGGTTGAGCTTAAGATAGTGCCAGAAGGGTTGCCTGTACCATTGCTGTGATTTAACACTACAAGAAACAAAACATTGCCTTTCAGACTCCACCTTGCAAAGAGTCATACACTCAAGGTCTTTGCTGCAGGGAGGCTTCATGAAATTCAACGTCGCCCGAATGTTTATTAACACAGAACTGCATGGTTGATGTCAACATGAACGGACAATGTGTCGTACAGTATCAGGTAAATGTTCTTTTGATCTACAGCGATTTGTTTACAGCAGTACAGGTATCCATGATGTTAATTGTTGATGTGATGTTTATGTCAACATCACATCAACAGGTCAACATCAACAAACAACAAACTCAACAGCACATTGCAACAGCAACGCACATTAAGTACTGTGATGTGAATACATGGTGTAAGATGAATAAATTGCATTATTCTTTCAAAAAAACCTGTTACTTATACACAACCGTACTTGGAAAGCCACATGGCACAAGATAACCATTCATAAGGTGGCTTATGGATATGTCTTTGTAATGTGTGGCTCCGGATGGAACCAACCATTATACAGATCACTCCATTGGTCAATGGCACATGTTTGGATTCATCCCAAAAAAGGCGCCACCGAAATTGATTGTGCAGATTTGAATCTCTGAAGATTGCGCGCTGTGGTTTGCGTGAGTGTGGCATGCCCAACCTTCTTCATTATTCTCTCAACAAGCGGTTCCTCGAAACAACTTCCAATAACTTTTTTACCTTCCCACAAGTCATTGTTCCGATGGATTCGAAGCATGGTACCATGCTTTGCTCCGCATCCTCTTATTATTGTTTCTGCGTGCCGCTTCCATGTATTCTGACTGCACCGCGGTATCAATGCGATGAATCAAGAGTCATGGTACCATGCCTCTATCATCATCCGTTTCAATTTTGGTTTTCGAATCCAAGAGTAATTTCTCGCGCAGCCGCGTGCGATTTGCAGTTAGCTCATGCTAGTACTAGCAGTCACCCTTCTCTTCGTGTTATCTCAGCTTCACAGGTAAGGATGTTTCCACGCGTGCGATCACAATTTATCAGCTGTTCAACTATGTTTTGTTGTTTGTGCGTTGTTACGGTACCAGAACTTTCACTTTAAGAATGCCTATTTGTCTCCAACAACCATGAGGTCGTTCACGCCGTACCTTCTCGCGATCATGCTGGTACAGCATATCACTTCAGGAATGGTTTATCGACGGAGATCTGCAGAACTCATGAGGTCACTCACGGCGTATCTGCTCGCGATCATGCTGGCCAGCAGTCTCACTTGAAGAACGCACCTTTATCTCCAACCCTCACGCACATTTCTCGCGTCGCGTCAGCTGTGTTACTTCAAGAACGCCGTTTTGTCTGCAATCGATAACCGGTATTCTCTCGCGATCATGCTGGTACCAGCAGTCTCACTTCGACACCGCTGGTCTCGTTACTGTATGGTTCATTCACGACGTACCTTCTCCTCACTTCAAGAACGCATTGTCTCCTCATCTCCTGAGGTCATTCACGCGTAACTCATCGCCATCGTGGTCGTCGTAGTGGCACTGCAAGAACACCGCTTCGTCTCCGTCCCATGAGGTTGTTGAACACAGTAAATTCTCTCGATAATGCTGGTACCAGCAGTGTCAGGTCAATACGAGTTGCCGATGAATAGTCCCGTACGTGAGGTATGTCATCAACATTCACATATGCACATTGCCGGGTCACACCGCAACCGACGACACTTTCGTATACGCTACGTTACAGTCAAACTAACCTTTGTTTTGTTTTGGTCGAGACATTTTCATGTATCTAGTTGCATTAATAGTAGAACAGAAGGTTGTATTGGTAGAACAGTAGTATGCTATGATATTTGAATGAATAAACAGAATCCTCTGTTAGTCTCATCTGCATTGAACAACGTTTTCACGTCAGTACAAGTACCAGGCTATGACGATGTTTTCAGAGTATCGTACACCGGATGAAATACCTCAGACTTTGAAATCATCAAAGCAGATAATGTACATTACTGTTGATAAACAACGTTTCCGTCAATGGACGATCCAGTGTTTTTAGTGATACGCGTTGATGTGGAGATCGCTGGTACTACGTTACAACTTGGTGAATGCAAACAACAAGTATATGACTGTATAGTCATTACTAGAAGTCACATTTATTCTTCAAATTTGAACTAGAAGGAGGGAAAATTTGAAAAAAGAGGTGTCAAATTATGAGGGGCACGCAATCAGTGAGGAGCTGGAGTAATTTACGTGCAATGCGCTTATTAATTTATCGGAATACCTTTTCTGCCCGCATGTTACCATGCGCGGCCAATAGAAATTAATTATTTTTTGATTAATCAAAAAGTATTACATGTGCATGTCAAATATGTTATTTTTATAAAAAAGTACCAAGTAGTGTAATACAGCAGATGATGCTGCAGACGCTTTCTTTTCCGAAATATTTAGGCATCCCGGTCTTCCCTATTCCATAGAATCCTATCGAGACCCGAAGCTCACGTCGAAATTCTGGAAGAATCTTATGCAATTTTGCGGGGTGTCATTGAAAATGTCTAGGAGTCATAGGCCTCAAACAGATGAAGAATCGGAAACTATGAACCAAATATTGGAAAACTATTTGCGCTGCTATTGCTCTCTACAACAAGACGACTGGTAAAAACTTCTTCCGGCGGCAGAGTTCACATACAATTCCGCTCTCTCTCAAGATTTGGGAGCTTCTCCATTTGATGTTGATTTGGGCTGGGCGAGGTCCAAGAGATTTCGGCACACCGGAAACGTGGGAGAGGATACCGATGGCTCACGATTTTGAAAGGGACACCTCGACATGAAGTGAAATGACGACCTCCAAAGGACTATATTGATGAAGATGGCACTGTAACGAAGGTTTTCTCCGATGCAATTACAGTTTAACGCTTACTTCAAAATTTACAGTAGTTGACGTGGGCTTCAACTCTGTACGGGGGAGGTATAGTGCAAAAAACTGATAAGTAGCCGTCTGGCCGGGTTTAAATGTAAGCGGCGATTTTGATACTGTGCGGGGCGATTTGGTAGAAAATGGCTTCCAGAGTAGGGGTATTATCCTGGCAAACGTGCACAACAAGTGCTCTTTCTGGGTTGTATAGGCCCCTTGTTGGCATTCAGCCACTTATTAGAGGTTGAAAAGACGAGGGGACCTAGTTCTAAATAGAATTATACATGTAAGTCTGTCAATACGGGCTTCACTCCTTAAAATGGCACTGCTGGAGGGGTCCCCGCCGTCGAAGTTTGACCCCCATCGCCTCCATGACTACAGTTCTTGCATGAATAGTCGGTCAGTCGGTGCACACTCGAGATAAGCATTGAGTAAATATATTTCTCTCTTCCACCTGAGACACAAGACAAAAAAAGACAAAGAAGTCTATGCCCAACAGCCCCTCCATTCAACTCTTCTGGGACGGGATCTTGTGTAGTGATCTTGTGTAGTGAAACTATAGCTTCGATCAGCCGGACAAGTGAATATGATTGAGGAACTGATTGCTTTGCAGTTTCTTATCACGGTTTTTTGCATTTGCGACAACTGCCCACAAAGAATAACACACCGGCCTGAACACGTATAACTATTTGGAAAGCGTTGCGGTTTGCGAAACAAGTGCTAATAAAGACTTGGATGACAGAGCTGGTGTTCGCCTTAGTATTCGCAGCAGGAATACTTAAAATATAATAAAATAGACAATTCAATAAATTAAGAGGCCAGTACACCTTCACCCCCAAATTGTTAGAGCTTCCCTTGCGGCAATGCCCAGTTTACACTTCGCCCTGCCCAACGTGCTACTAGTGACACACATACTACATCCAACAGCGATGAAAGTCCATTTCAAAATTACAGACAAAAACGGCACTACACCAGAGCAAAAGTGTACCCAATATATTCAACCAATTCGGCGTGTAAGAATCGGGCTGTAGAAAAAAATTACCAAGGCCTTCGACTTTAAATACAGGTCTGGGAATATTTTTAATATGGAGAATATTAGATCCAGAGGTATCTTGAATTGAAGACCATTTCAGCTGTGAAGAAACCCTGAATGATTAAGGTTGCGGTGCAAAATGTTGACAAGTGCGACAAGAGCCCATAATTTGTTGCAAAAGTAGTTTCGTTTCAGATATTTTTATGCTAGGTTATGGCGTAGCTATGAGGTTACAAATGTTTTGTGTGGAAGGTTGAAAGAGGTGGTAATAGAGACGACGTAACTGACGGTAGGAGAAAAAGACGGAGGCTTGGTTCAATTATAGGTCCAAATGTCCATGCTTTCCAGTGAGGGGCAGTTATCAACGTGAATTATTGCTCAAGAGCATATTTCCGAAGTTATTGGTGACTAATTTTTCCCTGTCCATGACTTCTAGACCTAGTAACATAGGCATATCCGCAGTGACGAAATCCGTATTGATTTACATGAAGGATCTATGAGGGCAGTATATGCGAACTGGAAGAGTCCCGATGGCCGCAAAGGTCCTATTGTCGAAATGAAAGACGGTTTTGACTGGTTAGGAGTCATCTTGTATCCAGTCATTTTTCTGTATGAAGCTGCCGTTTTTTCCCCTATAACTTATTTTTGGGCGCCAAGGTCAATGCAGGCACTATTAAAGAGAGGAAGGAACGAGGGTGTGAAATCTGAAGTCTTGGTGTGAAATACAGTGGCAACAGTATAGGGAATTTCTGTGACATTAGGGCGCAGATAGGGGAACAAAGGGATCTGACTGCGGTTTGTTAGTAGATCCCCGGTAAAAAATCTGTGGAGTCATTTCTAGTATCATCGAGGGGCACAGAAATGGGAGGCTGATCTTGAATGATTTGGTCCGAGGATAAGGGATAGAATGCATATTTAGGGTGGGAATCCTCGACAAGGTTTATCTTAGGGATTTCAAATATGCTGGTAACCTAAGCACTTCCTGGATGGTAGCTACCACCAAGTTCGGTAAAACTGTCGATATTTCCGAAAAGGACCTGTTTCAAGATTGATTAATTTTCTTGATTAGGGTATTCTTGGAGTAAAAACGAAGACGATTTTCGATATTTTTTAATATTCCTGGGATGAGATCATTTATTGAGTAAATAGGGTTTTTCGCAGTTCCGGCAATGCAGAGCTGATGGGGCGAGGGTTTAAATTTGGGATGACGGGTTTGTGGTCAGGATGGATGGGTTTGGGAGTAGGGGTGTGGAGAAAGGGAACGAGAGTATATAGGCAGCCCAGAATCGAAGTACGTGGACGCTGATGCAAGAAGTCTAGAACTTTCATTGCGTGCCATTGAAGATTCTTCCTCGGTTGGAGTGCGCTGTGTAGGTTTGACAGTATGTTTTCATACGTGACCTCATAGTTTGTTTTGTGCTTGAGGACGCTCGTAGAACATGAGCATCCTGCGACTGCGCTCCGAAGCAATTCAATTTTTGTTTCTTCACCTCGCTTGTGACGGAGGATACACGGTCAGTACTTAGTAATAATCGAATTAATTTTGACCAGAGCTGCCGAAAGCGCAGCGAAAGACGTCAGGCAGTCTGCAGTTCGTAAGTTTCAAAGATATCGCTAGAACTGATTTCGACTGTGAGACCGGATTAAAGTGCTTGTCGATCGTAGCAATGACTGTGTCAAACCAACGAAACGGTCCTCAAATTATTTTGATAACACACGAGGGCATCATCGTAGAATAATACATGGAGGAATCTATTTTCCTGTTCTTGCGATAAAAAAGTCTCGAGCGGCGCATTGCTATTCAGAACTGCGGAGACCTCCTCCGTTTGGAACTACTACAGTGATATTATTCCAGATGTTTATGTTCCTTTCTCTGGTTCAAAAGATTGCAATGGAGGAGAATCGTGGTAGTCGCAAAAGACGCAGGGGAGCCAGCGGGAGTTCTACTCCTTGCTCTACGGAGCATATCTCCAACAGAATACACGCTAAGCCTGTTGGGAATGACGTGTAGCACATGACGAAGGCGTGGGATTGCTTTGCCCAGTTTCTGGGCTTCCCCCGCGCCGATGTGAGTGTTTTCCCGTTCTCCTTATAATAATGATTATTAGATGTATTAGTGTTAAAGGGGATGGTAGGAGGGTAGTATTAGGGAAAATGTTGAAAAAATAGGTAAAATCGCAGGTAGCGCGCCACATTAGGAAGGTTGGAGTTTACAGTAAATATAGGAAAAATACTCAAATCGCACATTTCTGTATTATGCCACGCAAATCCCCCCAACTTTTAGCGCTTTTGAGTACAACCTGCGAAAAAACTGTCAAAAATCCACAAAGTGAGAGCCAATCAAAAAATTCAACATCAGCATCAGCATCAGCATCAGCAGCAAAGCTTACTTCTCATTGGCTGCTAAAATTTCAAAAATTTGCAAATTTTAATTTTCATCCGACCAATGGGCACCGACTGCACGTGTGCACTGTGCTGCGTTTGGCTCTTAAATAATTTTTAATACTCTACGCTCGTTGACTATAGGTCTTCCGATTTGGGCCAATGGGCTGGTGCCAAGCTGGCCTGGCATTGCGCCCATTGGCCCCGATTCGAAGGTATGCCTGACTTTACTTTTCAGCACAGTATACTGTTTACTGCTGTAATACAGTATGTTATGTACTGCACACCCCTTACATACTGTACAGTACTGTAATTCAGTATAATATGTATGTACCGTACTACAGAACTGTGATACAATATGTCATGTAAATTTTTCATAGCATACTGTACAGTACTGTACTACAGTTGTGTAATACAGTATACTATACAATACTGTAATGCAGTATGTCATGGATGTACGGTACTGTAATACAGTATGGTATGTATGTATTGTACTGTACTGTACTGTACTGTAAATAAGGTCTCGACTGAAAGAACCACCACGAAGTAGTTGCAAAAGTGCGCGGCAAAGACCTGTTCAAAGACGCTGGAACTGGCATCCACTGTGAAGTCCCGTATGTACTTCCCGGACTGGACGCCCAACCTGCTGACATACTCGTCCACCCGACTACTTCTCCGGAAAACACTACATCTCCTCTCCCGGTTGCATATGACATCACCGCCTCCTCACATTTCCAAAAGTGCTTCCGATTCAAGGGAGCTCGGGAAGAGCGCGTGGCCGCTAATGCGGCAGAAATACGGAACTGAGGGAATTTGCGACCACTATCGCCGATATTCCTGACCATGTTTCACCGGAACGCCCGCGTGTCGGTTGACCGTTTGTCCCGCTAGCCTTTGATTCCTTGGGAAGCCAGCAAGAGACCATAACCAAGTTCGTTGACGAGCATGCAGCCGCTATCGCGTCCCTTATTGGAAGCTTTAAGGCGGAGATGTCCTCTCGGCTTTATCAAGAGTTCAACTATGCCATTTTGTCCACGTGGGTAGCTTCTGCGATTGGTGGTAGTAACATGTAGAAGTTTTGCCTATCCTACCAAAGCCAATCAATTTTTGCGGCCCTTTACAAGTACTGAAGAAAATTAATGGGTAAAGCAATCATATGAGGTATTTGAGCACAAAGTTTGTAAAGAAATTGCTCCAAGAAATGGAAAAATCTCCAATGTTCTGTAGCAGGGCTTGACAGGAAACAAACTCGGCCTCTTCAGTATCATTAAGGCTCTTTTTTGTACATGAAAAATGTCGTTCCCGCTGATATGTACTCCACGCTGAAAGGTTTCTCTCGCAAAGAAAAGCGAGACCCCGCGAAGGGGGTCGAGGTTTTCGGGTCTTGTTTTTCTTATAATAATAATTAGTAATCGTATTAGCTTTAAGGGGCTATTAGAAGGGTAGTACTAGGGTAAATGTTGAAAAAGTAGCAAAAATCGCAGATAGTACGCCAAATGAGGCAGTGTATAGTGTACAGTGAATGTAGGAAAAATTACCCAAAATTGCACATTCTATGTTATGCCGCGCAAGTCCAGCCAACTTTGAGCCCTTTTTGAGTACAACCTGCGAAAAATCTGTCAAAAAACCACAAAATGAGAGCCAATCAAAAAAATCAGCAGCATCATCATCTTCAGCAGCAGCAGCAGTAGGAAAGCTCAATTCTCATTGGCTGCCGTTTTTCAAAAAGTACAGAATTTTAATTTCTTCCGACCACTACGCACCGAGTGCATGCGTGCACTGTGCAGCGATTGGCTCTAAAATTATTTTTATACTCTACTCTCGGTGACCGGTGCGCTACCGATTTGGGCCAATGGGCTCGTGCCAGGCTGTCATGGCACCGCCGTTTGGCCCCTACTCTAAGGTATTCCTGACTTAATTTTCAGTGCAGGGCTACGGTACCAAATTTCTGAACTGTAGTACCTAATTTCCCTTTTCTTCCTCCCAACGCCCCCACAAAACTCCGATCCAGCCGCCAACATGGACAGCGCCGCCAAGGTCAAAGCCAAGTCGCGCCCGCCTTTGTGGGCACAAATCGTGAAGGCTCACAACAGCCCCGACTATCTACCGTCCCCTCCACTGTGCGCGATTTCTGCCGACTGCAGGCAGAATCCCTTGCTCCGAATGCCCCATAGCACGAGGAGACCCCGACGCGTAGGAGCCGCGCCCCCAAACTGAGAGTCCCTGTCTCCCTGAATGGTATGACAGTATTACCCTCAACGCTGGCCCCTATGATGTCCACGCTGCCTTTCTCTGCAGGCCGGCAGGCATTGGAGCCCTGTTGGCATACGAAGACGCACAAGCAAGCCTACTACTCGCAGTCGAGGATGGCGGAGTGCCCTTGCCCAAGCATGCACTCCTCACATCGGTGGAGATTGCACAGTTGTTGTGCACTACGCCGCGGACTCCGACGACCTCCTAAAATTATTCCGGGGGATCTCAAACATTTAGGATGGCACCCGCCTCTCCACCAGCCCGCTTTCCGAGCTCATCGCCAAGCTCTCCACAATCGAGTCGAAAGTTGGCACTTGCGTCGCTGCTGCGCGCGAGGTTGCAAAGCTCAAGACCGTGGCCTCCAAAATAACATTGGAAAACAGGAAAGCCCTGGCGGGAGCAATCACCAGCCTTATTGATGCAGCAGCAGCATCCCTTCCGAAAGGGAATGCTTTGGTTGAAAACTTTATTGCGAAATTCTAGGCGGGGTGCGAAAACCTTGCTCCCCCTAAAACTGACTTGCATACGCAGCGCACCCCACGCATAGCACCGGAGGCAGACAATCCACCAGCGGCCCCACCACCAACAACAACGAGACCCTGGGCAGTGGAGTGGAATCACTGGAGACCACCACAGTCCATGAAGAACCCGACAGAGCGACGACACCAGCGACAAACAAAACTACCCTGGCCTCCACGCCTACAGAACCCTCACCTGTCAACCTTAGGGTCGCAAACCCCAGGAAACAGGTGCGGCTCACCACCTTACGCAACCAAAGCCGGACGTTCCTGAATCCCCCTCCACATTCACTGAAGAGTTCCTTTCAGACCTTGGCAAGGTGGTCGTGAATGAACTTCTCTTCAGTATTTCAGCACCGAACAAGTGGGATGTACATGGATCATTTAACGTGAAAAAGACGAAGCAATTTCCGTAAAGGTTTGGAAAGATCTCTGACAGCCTGTCTATAACTGTGCAGGACTTTATAAAACCACTGAACCTCATGGTATCAGAGATCATTCCCGGAGTAGAGGTAAACAAGGTGGTAAGCACTCAGCCAGCAGTTAACAGCCCCACTGCAGAAGAGAAAAGGGATAGTGATGGAGATGTTCCGATGAGGCCATAGTCAAATGTAGACACGGAGGGCAGAGAATCTCTAGAGGACGAGGTAGGGGGGTTGAAACCGTTGGGACGAAGTCCACTGTCTATCCTTCCATCACAAACTATGAAATCACCAGCAGCGGTTCAGGCTCTTGAACAGTGCGGCTTCGAGATGGAGAAGCATTTCCGCATATACAATTGTGACTATGGTGATTTTTTGAAGGTGGATGAGACGTTGCGTAAGAATGGAGTGTCTGCTGCCCGTAAAGTACAGCTGACTCTGACAGACATGCCTTACAACTCCTGCGAAGATGGGAAGCTTCCGAATATCTCGCATGACGTCTTCACATCTACTGATGTGATGAATGTGGTGAAACTTATGTCGACGCTCCTGCGTCCGGGAGGGAACTTTATTATCTTCTGCGCAATTGAACAATTCAAGGAATTGAATGATGTGCTGAACCAATTAGCTCACAAGAATGACAATGGACCTGTACGGAAATCTTTTGTGTTCGAGGTCCCTCTCCTTGTCACAAGGTCGAGACCCAATGTGATAAGCAACCCGGGAAGGTCTTCGTGCGCATTGTATATTTCTACCTAGTTCTACCTAGTTTTTCTTGCACTGTGTGCGCATCTGCTTATCTTATGAAGAGAATTTTAAGATCGTGAACTACGAGAACTTCAATTTCGTTCCCTCTACGTACCCGGGGTATTACGGCATCATCGAGAGGTACCCCCATGTCGAACGGGGAGACTCTTCTGTGGAGGACAACAGAGGGAACCGAAGTTGGGAAATCTAGGAAAGTACAAACGGAACAGAAACCAAGGGCGCTGTTGAAGGTGCAAGTCAGCCAGTTTCCCCAGCCTGGAGATATGGTTCCTGATATGTTCGGGGGTACGTTCCCCACGGCTATGGCGTGCATGGAGCTGGGACACATCGGAGTTCATCGGGTGCGAGCCGAACACGGGTTGCTTCGACCATGCAAGGCACGCAGCTGTGGCAAACTCTGCGAGTTGTATGTTCAGAAAGAAGGCGAACATCTTGATTTCACAGCGATCGAAGGTGCCCCGAGTTGCCATATGGCGTTAGAAATCGCCTAACCAAGGCACGAGTCGGAGGTGTCACGGAAGATCACTTTGGTGCGCGGAACGGCAAGGAAGGATTAATCAGAGGCCTGCGGTTCACGGAAGCGTGCGTACGAGAGAATGGGACGCCTTCTTTGTGAAGTTAGCACCAATTATGGATTCAGCGGACGGCACCAAGGTGGACCCCAGTCCCGAAGTAGAATTCATCGCTTGGAGCGATTGAGTGGTCATCGCTCGCCCTATAGCCAGAGAAGGCTAGAGTGTAGAGAAAAACCGAATGTATACCGCCATTTTCGGCATCCTCAGCCTTATACAACTCTTACTCCTCGTCCCAGCGCCAGCTGTTTAATGCTCGCCGTTGAGAACGGTGAGAAGAGGCGAGAAAAGGAAGAAGTTGCAGGGGAAGAAACTGGTCAGAAAGTATGGATTGTTGAGCGCACAAAAGCAAATCGATGGTTGAACAGTTGGTTGGTGCTTCCCGTAAACAGGCAGAAGCATCAGATCAGGGTTTATATAGAAAAAGACTTCAACACCAGCAGAGATAAATTGTAAGCAAACAGTGCTGATTTCTGTTAATTTGTGTGCCCATCCATCAATGCATTTGTCGAGTTTGTTTGCTTACTAATTTGGACTGCGATTTGTATATTGTGATCATCAAATATGGAGAAGTGAATACAGTGCGTATATTACGTAAACGTTGTCATATCCTTATGGGATAGCTTACTATTTTCACAGTGCAATGAGCAGTGCGGTATCAGGACCTCTGGACCATTGAGAATGTTAAAGGTAGGCTTCACGAGGCTCTACATCTGTACTGAATAGACATTGAGTAAGGAATATAGGTGACAAGCGGGCAGTCGTATAGAGTAGATGTCGACTGGAAGCCGGGAGAAGGCAGACAGGATTTTACCAGTAGAGTAGTATATAATGCAGTGGGTTTTACCGTCGCTTTGCGTTTAGAATTCAAGTAAGCATGAGAAAGAGAATCAACTTGCCCGCCCACTGCTTCAGAAAGACACTGCGCTTAGCAATTTCAAAGGCAATCCAAAAAAAGCGACCCTACATGAATCAAAGTACAAGTATCTGAAGGCTCATGTAGCAGCTGGCAGTGATACTGACAGCAGTAAATATCTTGGCAAAGTCCCATTGGATAAATTGGCAAGAAGGCTTAAAGTATTTCCTGATTGGTGAGGTCCGAAATATTTCGGGAACTACGCGAGATAGCCACGATGGCTCCATGTAATTGGCTTGGCACGTAGTTGTATGATCTAACGTTCTACTCTGGTGCATTGGTACAGTGCACGAGTTGCGCTGATGTCTTCTTACAGTGTAAATACTTGGTACAGGTTACTGGAGGGATACTGTGAGGGTATTTGGGGTGATTCGGGTATAAATGCTACACCAGGATCCGCGGGTCGTCTGAAATCCTAGAAAGAAGAAGAGATGCGGGAAAGAACGATGAAGAACATGAGGAAGGTCACAATCTTGCTGCGACACCTGCAACCCACGCCGCGTTCCGACGAAACGGCTCCACGAGCACCACCCTACGACCACGCACACTACTACGCTGCTTGGTGACACCTTCGTATACAGGTTGTTTTGGACCACACTTCAGTCGTTCTCTGTTGTTGGTATGAGGCAGTTGCGTGCGGAAATCGCAGAGTGGAAACGTGGAACTGTTGCCGGAGATTGGCGTAGGGAGGAAGGTGCAGCAAGTAGGCAGAGTTGCGGAACCAGGAGATTGCGGAGGCTGGAATTCCGCAACAGAGAGGCTGAGTCGTAGTAATAGCAACTAGCTGGTAGAAATCTAGTAGTAAGTAGAATAGGTAGTGGACTAGTAATATTATATAGACTAGCTAGTAGACTACTAGTATTTAGTAGACTAGTTAGTAGAATACTAGTAGTTGGTGGACTACTAATTATGAGTAGAGTTAGTACGGTACTAACTAGCTAGTGGTCTACTAGTTGGTTAGTAGAGCTATTAGTATTCTAATGGGTAGATAGTAAAGGTAGTACTAGTACTAACTAGTAGTCTGCTGGCTAGTTAGTACAGGTAGTTGGAGGAGGTAGTACTTGTACTGACTAGTACTAGTTTACTAGAATTTTATTAGAGGTAGTACCGGTACTAATTACTTGGTAGAAATGGTAATGGTACTAACTAGTAGTAAGAGAAGAATTAAAACACTTGCCTGCTTTCAATCTAATAACTACTAGACTACAAGTATTAATAGTTAGCAAACGCAGTTACAGTAAACTTAGTTAGTAGATGTAGTGCTTGCTACTACCACTACTAACTAATTAGTTACTACGTAATAGAAGTAGTCCTAGAAGTATAAGTAGTAGAGGTACAAACCCATACTAACTTTCCTATAAGTGGACTGCTAAGAGTTAGTGGAAGTAGTACCGGAAACAAGTAGAGGTAGTACCGGAACCGGTACTACATCCACTATTAGTAAAAATAATTATAGTTAGTAGTGATAGTACCGGTATTTTAGAAAACTAAGCGTAGTCACCTTTACTATCTCTAATAGCTAGCAGAGGTAGTCTACTAAATAGTACAACTTGTGCCGGAAGTAATAGCTAGTACAGTTTCGTAGAGAGGTAGTAGCGGTAGAACCTATCTAACAGTAGAGAAAGTACCGTTATTAGTTTACCACCTCTTCCAACTAGTAGTGGAGGTAGTACCTTACTACCTCTAGTAATAAAGGTAGTACTTTACCTCTACTAACTAGTAGCTGGTAACTAGTATCTAGTCTTTTTTCTTACATGGCTCTCGTGGACCGCTCGGACTCCCTCTCGATCTCTATCTACTGCTCTCTTTCCTTCGCCCCCTCTGTCTCACTTTTCTCCCTTGTTCTCTCAAAACAGTCCGGTTGCAAACAATTTCTTTTTTCAGAAGCATAGGTGGTTCGAAAACCATATATGCTGTGTTATACTCCTCTCAGTCGAAAAGACGGCCAGAACGGTAGATGGATGGGAATAATAGAGCATTGGGGAATACTGTCAGACGACTTTTCGGCTCCGCAATACATTTCGTCGATTTGATTATCAACGGGTGATGACTAAAGCAAATAAAGGGTCGTTCTCACTTTATAGATGTCCGGAATAACGTAGATTACTGCACTACATGAGTGAGCCAATACACTCCATTTCAAGATAGCATCTTCGCTACGTGTAAATTACAAAAATTCGAATTACACGTGGTGAAGATATATACCTACAACCATATATAACCAAAATCCGCTTATTATCGTAAAAGATAGTAAAACAAAGACAGTCCTGGAGCAGCGCGGCAATACTCGACCTACTGCCACGTGTATTTAGCAATTTCTGGAAATACTCGTGCCCGAGAGGATTTCACAAATGCGCACTTGGAGCGATGCAGCAATTTCCAACATTTAGCGTGTCTGTGTCCCAGCTTTGAAGCTCACTGCGTTGCTAGCCCCTTCCGCTGTTTCCCGACTAACTCCTGCACTCAAAACGAAGCGACGCTCCCTTGGTACCATTATCCCTAACTCTGCACATATCATTCGCATTGGCGCTGCCTGTAATAGCCTCCTCCACTCTTTGCTCAGGGGTAATGAAAATTTTGAAAGAGAAGGAAGAGAGGAGGAAAGTGTGGATAGGTTGCGGAGAAGATTCACTTACCATACGTTGGGTGACAATTCGTGTAGTTCATCCTTCCTATTTTGGGCTTTATGAGCATGAGGTGAACGGGTTTTTGGACGTAACACTCCGTCGGATTCCTGGTTCAAGCGATTTCCGCGCCACCCCTGCTGACTTTTTTATGGGTACTTATGTCGATCCATTTTCTCGAACTGCACACCCAACTAGCAAGTCGACGTCAGCTGAGGGACATCCATCGACTCCATTCACTCGTCGTTCCCCCGATATTCCAATGGGCATTGAAACTCCGTGCCGACATCAACTCTCCTGGACAAAAGTCATTCTCAGGACCAACGTAATCTCTTATCATCACATTCCGGAATGGTACCCGGAGAACAAAAAGAATTTATAGCGATGAAAAGACCCCATAAAAGCACAATTCAAAGTTTTAAGGGTGACAGAAAAGGGAAAAGTATTTGCTCAACAACACGTTGTGAGTTCAATGTGCGGTTCATATTCGTCCTTATGAACAGAATGTTCTCTTGGCTCCGAACCAATGATCGGTTTAAGACTTGCATACTACGTCGTGCTCGTAGTTGGAAACTGCCGGAACACGTTACTGTATGTTTTCAAGACCGCTCGTTCCAAAAAACGAAGGTAAAACTGATCGGAAGGTACATTACGGAACAGAAAAGAATTCTGCTCCTCAAAGTTTTGCCCGCATTTGAGAGTATGGTACGTACAAACATTCTTACGATGCCCGCACTTCCGAAATGGGAGCTCAGTTCTTGTGCTGTAGACGAGACACTGGCCCTTGTGCCGGCCCTTCCTCATCGGGCGCATCAGATGTGCTTGTTCTCTTCAAAATCAGTCGGAATGTCAGCATTTGTCGACATTCTCGCCACCAAAGTCCTTCAGTTTTTTCATTTCTGCCATATACGTATTCTATCAAGTAGGTTGAGAGAAAATTGTATCGAAATTGCCCGTGGAAATGGTTGCATTATGAATTGGACATGGAAAGCAGTGGCAATTCAAGGTTTCTTGAAATCCATGACGTCCTGCTCAATCTATATGAGGAATTTTTTGAATCGGATGGAACATCATTTTTCAGAGGCGTATTTTCAGCGCGTGTCGATGACAGCTATCAACGGGATGACACTCATTCTTGGTTGATCTGAATTATCTACCAAAATAAATGCTTTGCGCAGGGTGACGAGCATCTTTCCTGAAATGAATATTAGCCCTTCCATTTGGAGGGCCTCTTCTGGATTCCCTCAATACCAACCGTTTCCAAGTACATTGTGGACTTTATCGCATCTACTTGGCAAGATGGGAAGTTTGGAAATATTTGGAGATGGAGGACTTTGCATGAATGGCCGAGAAATGTGCAGTGTAACAAGTAGATTCTTGATGGAAGGGCGTTACTGGCAGAGGAGGAAACAGTTTTTGGTTTTCACATGGCTACTTCTACAATTCGACATCCCAAAGCGGGTGTAGGGGTATTCACAAATCGTCAAGTGATGCAAGAGGAGGATATATGCTACTTCTACGGGACCTTGGTGTACCATGGCCTCAAGGATAGGGGAAGTGCACAAAAATTATGGAGAAGGAATGTTGGGTGCGACCACGAATCGTTTTCGTATTATGCCATATAGGTTACTGTTCTTAGCCGAAGCGTTTTACACCCTCCTCGAAAAAGACGAAAGAGATATTCCACATCCCGATGTGGATTTTCCCTGTTCCGTTCTGCTTGGGAGGTAGGATAAACGACCCAAACTACGTCGAAGGGGATAAGGATAAGAGTGCGGTTGAGGATGGGGTGAAAGAAAGACGTAGGGAAAATTTTACTGTGTTACGTACACAAGGCACTGGATGCACCCCTCCCATCAGTTGAAAGACCATCGCTTGCTAGATATACGAGCGATTCGCGATATCGAAGCGGGAGAGGACCTTTTCGCTGAGTACGACCCGGAGTATAGCTAAAACACGAACATGAAACCCATAAAAGACGACTAGCCCTAGTTGTACCATTTTGTAGGAGTAATTTTGATGAGCGCGTTCATTGACGCGGTGTGTCCCGCCGCATGTGTCGCCGTGTTGTATCACTTCGATATGGCGCCAAAGAGGAAAGAGAGAGTTTGTAGCGGTATGCGCAGATCCGGACGGCGGGAGAGGAATGAAGCGGAGGCTGGGGGCGGAGGGCGTCGATCTCGTGCGCCGGAGTGGTCTGCGCGATGGTGTGTGGGATAGGGCACGGAAGGATGCCTGTAAATGGGATAGTAATGGAGCGAGGACGGGTAATGCGGCAAGTTCGGAGCGGACCTTAAGCAAAGCGGTGAAGAATGAGGAGGGAGATGCCAATGCGACTAATGCAACTAGCAATGTTATGCCCGAGGCGAGAGTGTCCGCGGAGAAGGACGTCAGAGGTCATGAGGCAGCGCAAAGAAGAGTGGTTTCGGGGGACCCGAAGCGGGTACGAAGGGATGGTGTTGGTGTAGGTGGAGTTGCAAATGATGGAGATGGCGATGGCGAGATAGAGAAGAGATTTTCGGGTGGAAGCCAGAGGGGTATTGGTTCGGGAGGGTTAGCGGTACTACACCTGAACTGGTAGTAGCTGACGTGGAGAGAAGTGAGTCGGATGCGCACACAGAGGAAGTAGTAAAGAACGTAGTGAAGCTGGGAACAACGCAGACCGTCAGGGGTAGGATGAGGTAGACATGGGGAGAGCTGGTGGTGGTGAAGCTGAGGGGAGAGCGACGTTGCATATGGATAGGGGATCAGGTGCAGGTGGAACGGGATGGAAAGCTGAGAGGCGAGGGCCAAGGAGGTATGTGGCTAGGGCAGGGATGAAGGATGGACAAATAGTTACGGAGCGAATTGAGCGGACTAGAGAACGGCCACGGAATGGGGTTTCGGGGAGGGTAATGGCAAGAATGGTAGAGTTGATGAGATTCGTCTGACGTCGACGCCATCACGGGAGTCCGAGCGGACGCCGAAGGGGTTGTGTGTGGTGAGGAGGGTTAATTATAGTTGGAGGGCCGGAATAATTGTGGGAAATGTGTTGGGACATGAAGTGGAAGGGTAGAAGTGGGTAAAAAGAGGAAAAATGAGGGCCCAGAACCTCAGAAATAGACTGGAAGAGGAAGCAGGGGGAGTATGTCAGTATTTTGCCTCGAATGAGGCTGGTATAGAAGCTCAATGCGCTGAAGTAGTAGTTCAGAAAGATGAAGGAATATTACTATAGTGTGATGTTGAGTTTGAAGTTGACACAGAAGGAGGAAGAGCGAGCGAGGGGGAGTTAAGGGAGGAGAAAGTGCTGATTGACAGTTTGAGGGAGGCGGCTAATGCGAGGAAAGGGCGAGGAGAGGGACAAGGACGAGAGTAAGGCGAGGTGAAAAGGAGTCAAAGGTACGATATTGGGGTGCAGGAATGCTTTTGTGGGTTTGAGAGGGCTTATACGATCGGATCTTCCATTATGCGTAGTAGGAGACGTCGGAGGTGTGCTTTGAATCGGAGAGGACTGCCCGGAGCTAGAAGAACCAAAGTGAGATTGCGGGCAACAGTAGGTAGGGGAGCACTTTTGTGGTGGAAAGAAGGATAAGGTTCCTAGGTGCTTGCTGTAAATGTCTTTTGAGATGAGATCGTATACGCCATCTACGGAGGGGGAAGTGAGGAGTTGTTGAAGTATGTGGTGCAGACGGAGATGATGAGGGGGAGATGGGAGTCGATTCGGAATGCAGTGAGGAAGGAAAAGTGTGTGGAGGAGGTAAGCAGGGAAAGAGCTTGAGGCAGCGGATGATGCAGACGCTTAGCGACGTGGCTGGGCTTCGGAAGCGGGCGGCGCCGGACAAATCTTTTTCATCGCTCTGGTTCGATTTGATTGGGAGACGGGCGAAGCCTGCGTATGGTACGGAGCTTGGCGTGGAGTTGAAGAAACTGATGGATGAGGCGCGAGAAAAGTTGTGTGGTAATACCGAGGATGACAGGCATGTGTCATCTGCTTGGAGAATGACGTGCAAGGAAGGTCTGCTCCGAGTCACAGAGGAGAGCAAAGTGGATTTTTCGTCCGGTGAGGTTCTGCTGCTGTGTGCGAAGAGGAAGTGGGAGAATGGAGGTGGAAGTCGGAGCGGCTGACTGTGCATCTGTAAGAGGGGTTCTGGGGCGGATTCTTTGGAGGATTGTGAAGATTTCCTTTGCCTCTGGGATGTCAGCGTAGTAGCTAGCGATGACTAGGTGGCCTTGTAGGAGGACGCTATGAGCGTCGCGGACGGGGAAGCCATGGAGATCGGAGGCAAGGGTGGGCTGCATGATGTTAGAGATTGCCAGCTTATTGAGGTCCATTTTTGTTTCGCGGATGATGCCTGAGAAGTTTTGAGGGATGTTATGGCCATGTGCGGAGATTGACGTAGGTTAGAAGGAATTGAGGATGTAGCCGACGAAGTTGAAATTTTCGGAGTTGCATTTGCGGCGGAAGGAGTCGGAGGACTTGAGGAGGGTGAGGTGGAGGGGCCATGATGTAAGGGAGGAGCTTTTGAGGGATGTGGAGGACTTGTTGGAGTAGAACTAGACGAAGCAGATGAAGGAGTCGATTCTGGTGGTGAGGCGGTTGTTCCAGACGATGTCTAGTTCGGAGGACTGCATGATTGCCGCCTTCATGGCGGGAACTGCTTGCTTTCCGAGGGCTGCTGGCATAGGTTGAGCGGAAGCGAGGGATCATAACGCTTTTTAATGTGAGACGGGGTGAAGGAATGTGTTGTTTAAGTAGGCGAGGGCCAGTTGTTGTTTAAGGACATCTTTTGAGTTCTTCTGGAAGAGAGTTACGGAGAAGCGGTGTTCGAAGTCTCTGATGTAGCGGAAGGAGAAGCTGGTGAAGCTCACTCGTTGCTTGAAGATGTTCTCACGGAGATCGAGGCACTTTTTGCGGAGAAGACGGAATTCTGGAAGGAGAAAAAAAGAAGGCGGGGTGGGTGAGGAGGAAGATGGGCCCGTCTCCTTTGCGGATGCCAAGGTTAGAGGCGATAGATAACATGCAGGGGACGAGCTGTTCGAGATAGGGGATGATAGATGGGGCGGGGGGGGAAGAGATGGAGGAACTAGCGCTGTTGACGATGTTGAAAGGGTCCTCGGTTCGTAGAGAAAGTGCGAACTGGTATTGATGATAGGAGTCCTCGTCGGCAAGGGAGGCGTTATCGGATGGGCTGATGGAAAGGTTGGGAAGTGGGAGTTCTGGGGTACACTTGTGGCGCTTGGTGCGTGGGAGGAAGTGAATGAAGCCGGTGCCGGCGGAAGGGAGTCGTTTTTGGGGGATCAGACGATAACGGCAACGCCTCTGGTGCCTCGGTATGGCAGTGCTGATGTATGCGGAGAAGGAACAGCAGGACAAGCAGCAGTGCGGCAGATTGGGAAGGGGAAGGGTGAATTAGAAACAAGGGTGCATCACGAGGTGTGTTGGTGTGAGGGATGCCGAATATGGCGCACGTAGAGAGGATGGGTGAGGAAAGGAATTGCAGTTAAAGTGAAGTCGACGTGTTGCGGCAGTGCAGAAGTGTTGGTGCGAAGTGGATGGGAGGGAATTGATGATTTAAAACCAGATCGCCACTATAGGTAGCCTGTGAATACCATATATTTCATAATCCATTCTATCTATGCGGTTTCTAACCCTCTATCGGACAAACCTGAAACTAAGGAAAGTGGATGTATGTCCTGGTTTTCTGTGCAAAGGAACTAGAGAGTCCAGTATAAATTCAGTCCTGGTACAAGTAGTATAATTCTTCAGAAATATTCAACGAAATAATATCAAAGTAGTTCGATATTACAGTAATTTTATACACAAGATTTATATCTAAGCTTTTAATACTATTCAGTCTCAATTTAAACCCAGAGTTTTTGCTTTCAGTAGTAGTAAATTATTCGAAAACTTAGAAGAAAGCTAAGTAAGATGAGGTTTCAAGGAAGTATAGGGCGCTTACGTGAAAGATACTCCGTGAGACCAAGTATATGAAACTAGCATGTCTTTTTCCGGTAATTCCATAACTTTGCAGTATCAGAACTTTGTTAATGTTATCAAATGCTGAATTTTTGTGCGTTCATGGACATTTGCGGCAAAGATTTCCGGAAGAAGTGCTTTCTACTGCATCAATCTCGAAGGACTGGAAATAAAGCTTGGTGAAGTAACTTAAGTCAGTTCCAAGAATTTAGCACCTTGCTACTCTACTTCACAGCTATTTGTGGGAAATTAGATGCTTTTTGTAATATATGTACGTTACCCATTGAATTCGAAGTCATGTTTTATGTGACCATCATTTTTCTATAGGTTGCCTAGAAAATACCTCTTTGCTATACTATATGCCTTACATTTGTTCGCCCTGAGTTCACAATTAAAAATGAAGAGGATTTTATTGTAGTTCGAAATATCTGTCGTACAAATTTCGGTTTTTTCCAACAAAAAATGATCAATATTGGGCCTATAAGTGTCGGTTCAAAATATATTATTATTTAATCAATTTATGTTATTCCTCGAATATGTACCTACTTTGACAACAATTCTCGTAGAACCCTATATTCCGCGACTACTGAATCCAATTAACTGTTCAGAAGAACTCTACATGAGTCCATAAACGGCAACCTCGAATAATCATGGAGGTCAATTCAAAGTTAAAACGGAGATGCTAGGGCAGGGCCAGCCCACATTTATGGTTTTCATTCTCAGAAGTTACTGTATACTCTATTTTACCAGTGAGTGCCTCTAACTGCCTCAAAGTCCAGTACCGAGGATAAAATGAAAATTGCACTGCCTTGTGTCTAAAATTAGTGAATTTCAAAGGTTATACTCCTAATGTGCGAGTATTGAATCCTTTATATTTTAAAATTTTCTAAAATGAGCTTAGTAAAACCATAAGTCATCTTTACTTTTCTTTTTTCAAGAGCCTCCGGAGCACAAATGAAACTTTTATTGTCTTATCCAAAATTCCAGAGCATCATGAGTTCAGAAATTACGATTATCAGGTGTGATATTCCCTCATTATCTGCCGGATTCAGAAACATTTTGACGCTTCTATGTGATCAAATGGGAATCCTTGGTTCGTGCTATTTTTTCGCCCTTTTCTAGAATTGAAGCGATATCATCATTATCCCTAGAATATGAGTACGAGAAAATATTATTCACTAAAATAAAAAGCATCAAAGGCGGCAGGAGACTCAAAAAGTTTCTTAGTCTGCCCATCCCTGCAGTTAGAAAGCTCATATTGCTTACAGATAGCGACAGATTTACCTAATCTTCTGTCTTTAAGTCGGTTAACCTCAAGTTATGAAGACGATATTTTGGATTAAAAAAGGGGAATAATTTGAAAAAAAGTATAAAACGAGCGCCTTTAGCAAACTAGTGAAAATAAAACTTTTCTTTACTCAAATATGCCAAATTGGCTTCCATTGACACTTTACGAGATAGTTTATCCTTGTTTAATACCTAAGACACTTATTTCCCAACTACTCCAATGCTGATAGCTTCAACCTGAAAGTAATTTGCCCCACTATTACATATATGGTTCCCCAGCTGATCCTCTGCAAGCTCTATCGGTTTTAGAGTCTGGTCGTACTTTGGAATAATTCGATTTAGATCTCCAGGACCCGTGCTATTACAGAAATAGGATTGATAGCTGTGAAATACATACCAACGCAGATACTTATAGACTTTTGAGCCTCTTATGGAACAAAAAATCATAAGTACGAAAAACTCCGCTCCCTATTCTGCATAGGTCAAAAAAAATAATTCCTTTTCGTTGTAATACAAAGAAGACATTTTAACATAAAAACTTTTGCTTGATCCCCCCTCAATGAGAGCATTACTTCCTTCCGGCGCTGCGAAAGAAGGACTAAATTTGTTGGGTCCGTTGAATCGGATGGCTTAGAGAGCACTGTATGTCTACACTTGTGGCGAAGATCACTTGGCAGAGTCACCCTTTTGAATGCATCTTTCTGATTGCATCTTTCTGATTGGTTAGTTAAGTTCACCTCTTGGGTATGTAAGCGCTGCGATTACTACCCCGTCAAGAACATGTAGAAAAAAATCTCAGTTCTCCATCTCCACCTGTGAAAAAATCAGGTTTATGGGCACAGCTATCATACAGCAGCAACATGAACACGAATGATATAACATCGAAAATTGAATGGCACGAATTATCTAGTGTAGGTCACTTATTTTCAATTAGTCCATGAGGCTAAGGGTCTATGGAAGTATGTTGAATCAGCTAACGGTGATGACGCAAGTGAAGAAGTGGCTTCAAGTGCACAGCATGTGACTGTTAGTGCTAGTGAAATAATGGACCAAGGTGGAAAAGAGGCACGACAAGCCATGGCAGAAATTATGTTAAACATTGAAAGCAACTATTTTGTTGCTGTGCTTTGCAAGAAGATACCTCGAGAAGTGCGGCATATTTTAAAAAATATGAATGCGTCTCAGGCTTGTGCTATGCAAACGAAACTTCGACGACGTTTGTTGAGTATTAAGATGGACGAGAGCCAAACTGTGCAGGAGTGTGCAAATAGTATAACTATAGTGAGCTTACTCAAAAACAGAATTCTGAAAGGTCTTCAGAAAGACATAGTATGATAAATTTCTGAAAAGTATTTCTGAAATTTGAAACCGTGTTTACGCATGGACAAATGGGAATGCACAATGATTTTTCCTCACAATCATTTCTCACGGGTCTTCACTAACTGGTCACATTGCAGCAATTAAACTCACGACTTCATTCCAGAATTCTGCAATTGAATTACAGACTTTAATTGTATTGCTGAAATTTGGCAGTTTTATTTCTGAATTCTTTGTGCGAAAGCTCTCTTATGATTGAAAACTAACTGGCTGCCAGTAACTACACTCTATCACAGTTTGATAAGAAATACGCCCTATTGGAGGGATTTTCGTTGGACTATGGCACAATTGGTACTATACAGAGGAGCAATAGAATCTCACCTTTGCAGAATTGGTCGCTAAGCTGGAAGTTCGAGGAGAGGAAATCCGTATAAAGAAGAGTATGTATTCATCTGGCCCCGACAAGGCACCGAAAGTTTTCATGTCAAGAAGTGATCAAGCACGTAAGGGACGTAAGTTGAAATGCTATCACTGTGCCAAGATTCTTTTTATTAAGAAGGATTTTCATAGCAACCCTCAGAGTGATACATATCGACCCGGATCTCATGGAGACAAAAAAGATAGCAAAAAGAAGTAGTCAGCGGACCGTGTTAGTCTTTTCGTGATGAAACGATCTTTTTTCACTGACAATGCGATATATGGAAAGTTGTTTACATCAAAGCACATCTGTCGAGCGCGATCGTTCTTTAAAGAGGTACACAAGCTGAGTACACCGAAGACTATTAACACTTCCGGAGAAGGTACAGAGATGGCAGCTCAGTACGTTGGAACAGTGGAACGGTGGAACGGTGAAACTTTGTTTTATTGTGGAAAGTCGAGCTGTGACTATCACGTTGCAAAATGTTGCGTACATACCAACTGTGCGTGCAAACTTACTCTCGATCCCCTTCATGCAAAAGGCTAGAATGTAAATATATTTTTCACTCTCTCGCAACACTATTCTTGTGAAACATAAAGGGGGGGCAGTCATGCGAAGGGCATCTCAGTATCACAATATCACCGAATTAGAGGATGTGAATGCCACTGTGCAGAAGAATATTTGTTTTGCTAACCCAACCGGAGAGAGAAATATTGTGAACATTTCTCTCTTATACAGACGCTTTCCCACGTCAACTGTAGCATGACCGTTGACATGGTCAAAAATAATGTCATTTCAGGAATCAAAGAGGCAAATGTGCAAAATGTAAGCTACAATATTTGCGGCGAATGCAAACTCGGGGATGCAACGGCCACATCACACAAGCTGAACACCACTGTTACTTCAGCAGTTTGAACTATTGCACACTGATCTCATTGGTAAGGTCCCACTACCCTCCCATGGTGGCCCAAGGTATGTTTTGACGTTGCTTGACGATGCTTCTGGAGTTTCCTTGGCGCTTTTCTTGTGAAAGAAGTCAGAAACTACAGCGGAATTCGAAAAGGTTATGAACTTTATTCTTAATCTTACAGGCCATTATGTCCAGAGGGTACGAACAGACCACGGTACGGAATTCTTCGCGGAGCAATAGCAAAAATATTTCAATACCAACGATATACATCATGAACCAACTACTACTGATTCACCCGAAAGTAATTGTAATGCGTAATATACACCCGTGAACCCATCAAAATTGTATCATTGATCCACGAGAGATTTTTTTTAAGTTGAAACCCGTCGTTGAACCCCTCCAAAGTATAACACTGACTTGCTTCAGTCATTAAAGAGCCCCCAGTTCCGATACCTTAGCAACTCTAAATTTCCCGATGTGATAGAAATGTAAATCCATGAAAAATGTTGTGCAAATTCACTACTAAAGGGGAAGAGTCGGGAAGGGGTTTCACTGTACTTACCTTAGTACTACAGTAAATTTTACAGTATTGTACTGTTCCAATATTGAAACTCCAACGTATTAATTTAGCGAACACTGTGCACCTTTTTTCTCTTTTTTTAACACGCAATTTGTGAGTCAACGGACAGGCATTTCGCTACCAAGTCTGATTATATACATTTTCGCGCTGGGTCTTTTCTCAACCTTTCTTTACTAGTGGCTTCCTATTGGTCTCTTATGTCGTCATACAAAGCCATGTCCTGATTGGATGAAGGGAAATAGGTGAAACTATGAACTAAACATCCGTGATTGGCCTAAATTTACATGTCAAATCCGAAAACCGTACATCGATAGAATTTACCATAAAATTGATTTTGCAACAATATGTATGAGATAAATGGCATTCTTTCTCGTGTCATCTATACCTACTACATTTGACAACACAAAAATCTGGGTGTGGTCATCCTTCTTTAGATAAGAGAGTGACCTGGCAGGTTTCGAACTCTTTCCACCTTGACCTTCCAAACCCCACTCTGAGCTTGCAAATTATTTGTATGCGCATCACTGCGTTCTCATCCGCATGTAAACTGCAATCACCGCAAACGTGCGAGTGAGCGTTGCGGGGGTTGTCCGCGTTGCTTAATTTTCGCTGCGATGGCATACGACGCGGTCGCGGAAGACCGATGAAGACCATACCCACCCCACATCCTCAGCTCGAAGCGCCCTGGATGCGAGAAACGGCATCTACGCGTCTACAAGATTAATTATGAGATTACAAGATGATTCTAACGCCTCTTAACTTGAAAACTATCAAGCGTCTATTTGTCGTACCGCCTCTTCTCTCCTCTCCACGATAGGTATACCAAAGTATGAACTACGACGCCTTCCAGCAGGAAACAGAGATTTACTAAAGGTTATTGACCTCAGTTTGAATAAAAGAACCGGTATTTACTGGCTTATAGACCAATGCATATCTTATATCTACGAATTCTATTACCAAGTGATGGAAACACACTTTACAGATCTTGCAAGGAGGAAAACGTTGCAGATGGCACTCTATTGGGAGCTGTTCTGGATGGAATCAAGGCTAGTAAGAAGGGTACTGTTGAGCGGAGGGTATTACGAGCGCTGCTGTGCGCTACTCTAACACAGACCAGGTTGTTGCATTCCTTGGGCAGCAAATGGATCCCGAACATAGCAGTTCACATGCAGGCACGGACACTCTCATTCATGGAAATCATGGACTATGTGGGTGATACTGTATGGACAAGAGTGCCGCTGATACTGGTACGGCGCAGAATAACTTAGATATTGCTGTCGGCGATCAGACGATGATATCCATCGAACTGGTTCGCAAGCACGAGCATACAGTGAATATTCTTGTCACGTGGATGGTTGTATACTAGATGAGGGCGATGCTGCGACTGCAACTGGTCACAACTGTAACACTGCAGAGCTCCTGTACATGCGCTCTGCTGTCAGCGGATTCTTGAATCGATGTAAGCATATGGACTCGGAGCTGTTCTTTCAAACTGTTTGATTACAGAACCAAGCAAACAGAAGCAACTACTAGAGCGGGAAGATGAAGTTGTTTTTAGTAATGGAAAAAAGGTTACGGAGTGTAACGGCGGACACGACTAATGAAAGCTGAAAGTCAACGCCAAATGAGTGGTGCAGCTTCCAGGATGTTCAGGACAGCAAGAATGGATTGGACTATACTTTGTTCAGGGAAAGTAACAGAACAAGAAGAACAGTACAGAGATTCAGAGATAATACTGTCAAAGATGCGTTAAGATTCTTGTTTAGATCAAGAAGAATTCAGCTGCTCTCTTGGGGGACGAAACGCATTAAGGTGAATGGAAAATGGGTTTTTCCCTGCTGTGCTTCGTAAGAAGACGTGTGAGCAATTATTTAGAGATTATCAAGAAGCCTGTTCCGTGTTGGACAGAGTTCCTCAAAAGTTGCTGGGAAGGTCATCATTTCTGTCTCTAGCAAATACATTTACTCGTTCAAGAACAGAAGAGGAAAGCGCAGTATATTATATTCTTGGCTCTCTCGTCTATGATAACATGAGAACTGCAAGAGAAATTGTTGAAAACGAGGTGCATGATGGCGATAAGAAATCGCATTTCCTTGAACAAATATGTTCAATAGAAGAATTCTTGAAGTTCTCTTATCTGGAGCATATAGAGTCAGACAATGATGCCTTCCATAATCCCGATTATGCTTTAACCCGAACCCTCGAGAGGAATGAAGAGATGCCACAAAACAGTTCTGGTGTTACAACAGCGCAAACGTCATGCAATACTTGTTTATCCGCCTTTCAAATCCTGAGAAACATTGAAAATGCTATTCAAACCCTCAACCGGATGTAATCTCGGCACTCCGAGAGATTAAGAACAAAGCAATTCTATACATGGGTCATCAACATAGATGCTTTAATCAAGAGAAAAGGATTGCGAAGTTATTTGAGGAAATGAAAGCTGAAGATAGCGGTGAGAGATGCGTGATTCTAATGGATTATAAGATGAAGTTTGAGGCTATACGGTATAGGGAGAAATCGACAGTTTTCGGAAAAAAGGGCATGCTTGGCATGGATCTGTTATCTTTTATCGTGATAGCACAGTACCAAACGGAAATGATACTGCTACTCTTATGGAGCACAGTCGATCGGACTTGAATGCTACGAGTGAAGTGAACACATTGTTTTTTGACCACATTCTAAGCAATGACATGACAAGATCGTGTGGTGGTTTGCTCAATACTAGATGCTGTACTGGCCGACTGCGGAAAGAGCTACCCAACGTTAAGAGAATTTCTCTTTTATCAGATAACGCCCGCTGTTATCAGAACGACTTACTACAGTCATGGCCCCCTTTCTAGCCAATCACCACAGTTTGCGGCTGGATTTTTTCTTCATTCTGAAAACAGCGTGGAAGAGCCTAGTATGCTCATTTCGCAATAGCTATGATGATGTTAATCGTTACTGTAATCAGACCAGGAGATGTCACCACACTGGAGATATCGTTGAAGCATTGAATAGTAATGGTGGAGTTGCAAATTGCACAGCGAAATGTTACATTTACGACGTGATCACAGCTCAATGAGGAAGTGGGTTGAAGCACAAAAAGAAAAAAAGCTTGCTAAGCTAGGTCGTGTCAACGAGTTCGAATATCACCAACAAGAAGAAGACTGGTTTAAGGTTAAATGCTACACTTTCTGGTAGAGAATATACTGAATATGACTTTAAGGTGCCTACTGAGGCAAGTTGTTGAAACATCTAGGAGGGTTGTGGAACAGAACACCCACCAAATCCACACGACGAAGATATTGACGACCAGGACCAAGACCCGTACTTGAATATTGTAAATCCTACAGAGGTCGCCTATCAAAGCGATATGACTGGTATAAGAGTATGGGCAAGACAAAGGTTAAGAAGACAAAAACGTCGTCGCAAGTTACATGACGGAAATGAGATAGTATCTGCTGAGCGGGAATTACAGGAGGCAACAGAGCCGGACGAAGATCATAAGTAGACGTTGATAACATTATGCTCTCTTGTGCCAATTGCAACAAAATTATCGACGACAGTTGGCTTTGGAACTGCATATGCAGACCTGTGACGGGGAAAGCAACATAAAGGTTGCTAAGCGTTGCATATAAGTTCGCGTTTCAGATGCTTGGAACATCTGATGCTCCAATATACACGACGAAAAAAAGCATTCTGTCCTGTTGAACGTTGAGATAGATGAACATACAAAATCTTCTGTTACCCTTAAGCCCGGATGGGCCGACGTCCTGAATATGGAGAAACTATGGGATCTAATTTCGTGCAAAGGTACTCTAAAGAGATACAGGAGTGGTTTAAATTGGAGAGAAGGATAAGGGTAAGAAAATTAGTCCAAGTAGGATGAGAGAGCTTCTCAAGTTGAAATATCCTAAGCGTTACGATTTACCGGGGGAGAATAATATTACTGCTTTCATTGCAGCTATGATCAGGAAGAGAAATCTAACAGAGATACCACTAGAAACGGGAGTTGAGTAGCAAGAGAAAGAAATATCCGAGGTAGGCCTGGAATGGTAACAAAGCATGCAAGGAAATTACAGAACTGTTGCAAAGCAATCCTCACCATGCAGCGTGATGCAAGAGTGCCTTATCCGCTTTAGAATTGAATGCAGATGATCTGCCGAACGATTTTCCAGAAGAGAATAGATTATGAACAAAGTTTCTGCTATCAAGACGCAGCAGAACAAACGAACTGGAAGTGATGCAATCTGTGAACTTGATGGCGTTTAACTGGGTAGAATATTTCACACCACAGCAACACTAATACTGAGTAAAAATGGTTTTTGATACTTTTATCATGTACATCCCGCCAAAAGGGGCCTTTTTCGAGAGAGATTTCCGTGCGTAAGTTACGTCCTTGAGGAAACTGTTTTCATAACGTTTCTCAGGCTGACTTCAGCTTTCTGACGGTGTAAGAATTGTCAGGAATGGACTATTCCGCGATTTTGACATTTATCAGATTGGTAGCCCAACCACCATACTTTTGCCCCTTGACTGACAAGTTGCGTGTTAAAAATTCTTTTATAGAACTGCTTTCGACGCATCGTACGGTTTCGCAATTGGCTTGACAATGATACGATATCTACGCTCCGGTACAAATTTACTGGATACCAACCCACATATCTACCACAGTAAATTAACCCCCCATTTACACACTTTATAGAACATGTGAGTACACTACGGAACTACTGCACCGAAATAATTTTTTTACTATTGTACATTTTTAAAAACAACATCTTTCATACATTAAAATAACCCAAAATTCCCCCCCCCCCCCGGACTACAGTACCAGGAGCGCCAATCGTCTGATTAGTTTTGGATCTACTCTAGAAATTTATCATTAAAAAGCAGGCAGGAGGCAACTTCATTTGACCATGTTTAGCTGTTAGCCAGCAAACGCTTTTGGCTAATTTGATGCTGATTGCCCTCTACCACTAGCATCGTTACTATTGCCGTGGAAAGTCGATCGCTATTTACCTCCCAAATCTTCGCCAAGATCGTATTCCGCTCAACAAACCACCGCTATGCGGTGGTCTCATGGCTATGCCGCTCTTTGGCTACTATGCATCTCCCTCGTCTTGCCTGAATGTATTCGTCTTCTCCCTCACTTCTACATTCCAACCCCATCTGCCTCGTTTGGCAGGCTATCTTTGTACTCATCGCCATAGCTCTGTTGGGAGCCTTCCTCCCTGGCAAGATTCAACTTGGCGTCCTGCTCTCTGATGGAGTACGTCTCAAGTACAAATGCAACGGGTTGGTTGTTACTGGAGTCATGATTACCGCCTTGCTACAGCGTCTTGGAGCGGATACATTTCGGGTTCTTGGGTTGCCGATAAGTACTGGGAATTTTTTGCAGCCACAAACGTGTTTGCGTTTGCGCTTAGCGTATATTTATTTATTGTTGGCCGGTTATCAAGACGCAAGAATTGGCTAAAGCGTCGCTCCCTGTGGGAGGACTTTGTTATGGGAGCTGAACTCAACCCTTTCATACTTGGAATTAACGTCAAATTCTTCTCTTATCGTCCGGCAATGGCTGGCTGGCTTATTATCAACCTGTCCTTTCTGTGCAAGCAGTTTGAACTTGTTGGCACTATAATGGCCGCATGCTCCTATAACCAGTTGGCCACAGCATGGTATATTTGGGACTATTTTTGTTCATGAGTCGAAAATCGTTTTTCACATGGGATATTATCGCTGAGCATTTTGGTCTTATGCTGGTTTGGGGCGATTATGTGTTCATAGTGTTTGCCATTCAGGTAAGTCTCTCATCACACCTTATTTGGCAAGGCACCTCTTCTCCTGGCATAATCAAGTTTGGCTGTTACATCATGTTTCGATCTCTGGTTCTGGTCCGAATGATATCGCAGCATCCAGAATTTCTTCCTCTCGATGATATGCGCCCAATGTCCTATCTTGAGGTAGGGCTATTCTCGTCACATTCTGTGTTGGTTTTGCCGTGTTCCGCGGTGCGAACTCCCAGAAGCATCAGTTTAAAACAGACCCCAAGGCTTTGATATGGGGTAGCGTTCCCATTACAATCGGCGGTAAATTGCTGGCCTCCGGATTTTGGGGTATTGCCCGGCATATGAACTACACCGGTGACCTTCTTTTGGCGCTCTCGTTCTGTCTACCTTGTGGCACGAAATCGTCTTTGGCCTACTTTTACTTCATCTACCTTCTACTGCTGACAGTACACAGAGAGAAGCGAGACGACGAAAGGTGTTCCAAGAAGTACAAAAGCGTGTGGGATGAGTACTGCCTACAGGTCCCTTATCGCATGGTGCCTTTTGTGTACTAGGCAAAGGGTGTTGAGGATAGACGACAGGGGATCGGACAACAAAATTTGTACAATCCCTCTTCAAAAGGGAGATCCGGAGAATTCGTCGTAAGGACAGAATGGAAATACTAAAGATCGATAGCCACTCTGTTGCATTAGGCGGCAAACTGCGCTTGGAAGGTTGGTGAGGTACTTCCTGTTGGCCAAGCGTTTCTACAGACTAAGGTGTGGGCACAAAGCCAAAGCGCTCGTTACTCAACTACAAGCCGCCGAATACTTTGCTCATTTTGAGAAGACTCCGCGAACTCCTCCACACTGGCTTTTGCGTTTGGTCCACTGACGACCTCCCATTTCGCTCATCTTCCCTCTGACGGCGCAGTTACCAAAGATGCGTGATACTCAAAATGCGATCGCACGGATAGTCTTCAAGATTTGTCCTTGTCTTTGCCCTTATCACCATCCGTGGCCTCCCACATACGTTTCAACATGTCCACCGAGTCCGGCGCGACATCTGAATTACCATCTTCCTCGCCGACCCCTGTTCCTTTGTCATCTCCTTCCTCCGCTTCCTCTCCAGTACTGCCTTCCTCTCCAATCCGCTGTTTCAAGCTCGCAAACAAGTCCTCATCATCCAAACCACCTTCTTCCTCCTCATCGACATCAACGAATTCTGCTTTCAGCTTTTCCAGTCTCTCAACTTCTTCCCTGATCCGAATATTCTCAAGTTCATCGTCTTTTCGATTCTCTTTGTACGCCCACACGGCAAGGGCCGCAAATGTCCCTGCTGTAAGCGTTAATGACATAGCTTTCTCCCCCTTATCTAACTCCTGGCGCCCATCATACCTCAATGCCTTACTTGGGGTGCTTGAGGGTGTGTTTGATGCCTTGACTGCTGCATCAACGCGTGCCCCAGGGACAATGGCTAACGCGAGTGCTCCGGCAATGGCACCGAAAATTCTTGCTGGCAGAGGCCGTCTCGACGACTGCAGCGGCTTTGCTGAGCAAACTGGTTGGTTGAGATGGGTTGCAGACCGTCGACAAGGAAGAGGCACTGAAGGTACAAACGCGTGCATTTTGCGAACCTGCTGGGTGTGGCTTCGTTGACGGTAACTCGTTGGCGACGCCTTGAAGTGCCTTGCGAATGGAGAAGAAAGGGGTTGCAGAGGTGGTTTCAATGGTTAAAGGGTGAAAGCCATTTCTGTCCTCGCAGATCTCGTTTTCCTTACACTTGGCTTACAGTATTTTTGATCAGCATGCCCATACCTTTTCTGCTCCAGAAGCACTAAAGGAATAAAGTGCAGTATTTTGTGCTTTATCAACAACTAAAGGAATGGGCTACAATATTACATCAGAAGTCCACGGTCGAGGGCAACGACTTGGTTGATCCACCCGCCACAGAACTTGACCCGTAGCATCAACCTCATTGTGTCTGTCACTCATCACGGCTTACCGCCGTGATACCATGTCAAAGTTCGACCCATCAGTGATGAAGCCAACCTTCCTCGTTACAGGATTAAAGTGACTACGCTCTGCATGTAGTGGGGAATGACGCTGCAGACCCACTTTTCTGCTGAATTGGCAACAGCACGCCCTTTTCGTGCTCCCATTGACATTTCGCTCACTTGGAATGGCGACGATACGGTGAAGTTGTGCGCCACTGGAGAGGAGGTGGGGTGGTTCGCTGCATCAGACCGCGGCTGCACCACAATGTCCGCAGTTCATGCGTTTAGTTCAGGAAGTAGATACTTTACCTTGTATTGAACGCCATCTCCTGTTGGCAGGTACTTCCACCACTGCTGTGTGCCAATTGGGCCGTCCAGGTCCTTTGTTTGATAAGTCCGCCTCATGGTCTCCTAAATGGTCCATGGGCCAGTGGCACTCCGCGCACCGCAGCGGCGACGTGCCATCAAACTCACAAACTCCCTGATGACACAGCATGACCGTCCACACCTCGCCCTATGTTCGGCTGACCACGGACGGATGCGCACTGAGGAGGGCTTCTGCAGGCGTTTCCAAATGTGCTTTGACGGCGTATCCCTCCCCAATATCAGCTCCCGAGTGCGTTGTAAGGTTGGGAGACTTCTCCTGTTCACCATCCCTGCAGAAGAACTTTGTTGATGACTCACACTAGGCGCAACATAGAATGCTGTGTGTATTATCCCTAGCAGCAAGCCTAGCAGCGGTTAGTGATTCTGGTAAGCCGCCGTATCCTTTACAGAAGGACGGATGGAGCCGTCGCACAAACTCTAAGTAGTATCTGCTTCCACATATCTATGAGCACAGGTTTTAAACGAACCACCCTTGTTGGGGCTTCGCAATTGCTCGGCATCGATTACGCTTGTCGCCTATGTTTCGAAAGTCAGCGTCGCCACAAGTGAGAACCGTGACTATAGCGCAGAGGAAGGGTCACCTGCTGTCGAACTGCATCGGTAGTCGGCACATTGTTGGAGCGCAAGTAAAATTTAAACTGCTCGTCGTCAAATCTCAGTGCAACTGCACTGGTCGCACTTGGCGGAGTTCGCTTCACCACATGTTGAAGCTTACATACGAAGCACACACTCGGTGAAGATGGCACCGAATTCGAGCGTCTCCGATCCAGTCGATCAGCGACAACGTGTGCATGTTGCCGCTGATTTTCTCGTTGAGACAGTTCTCCATGAATTGGAGCAAACCAATCAGGACACCGAGGTGCTCGATGCCCTCGGAGCAGTAATCGCTTCGGAAGCGGTGCAGTAGTGGCGATGTCCGGTTGACGGGCTGGTTCGGCTGGAATAGACGCGTTTTCGACGTGTTCAAATACAAGCCATGATCGGGTCCTCTGGAGTTTAGGATCAGGACTGCCTTTTCGAGCTCCGCAGAACTGCTTTCGAAGTTGCAGTTATCCGCGTACTATTTGTGTAGACCAAGGTTTGTCCGCACAGCAATTTCCTTTGCTGACGGATGCAATACATGGGAAAATATCAGCATGCTTGTTGGGTCCCCTTGTCGCATCCCTTCTTGGCTGGGGATGTCTTGTGCAGAAGCCACAGGCAATATTACATAGCAACGGCTTTTTTGTGAACGTGCACCATGTTCAGGAAACGACATAGCGACTGTACCTTGTCCGGCAGCGAGTGTATCAAGCGCTGCCTCGAGAACCGGTTGAACGCTTTATGTGCATCCACGGACACTAGTGAATACTCTTCATCGTCGCTTTGGCGCTCGACAAGTCTCCGTACTCCATGCGCA
Source organism: Kappaphycus alvarezii (assembly GCA_002205965.3). Classification (NCBI taxonomy): domain Eukaryota; phylum Rhodophyta; class Florideophyceae; order Gigartinales; family Solieriaceae; genus Kappaphycus; species Kappaphycus alvarezii. Next base: position 361,776 of record NADL03000758.1, read on the forward strand.
CTGGAATCCAGTATGCAAGGCACACCATTGGCCATTTGCAGCGGCGTGAAGTATTCCCCGTGTTTTCCATAGCTCTCAGCAGAAGCCCCTTGGTTACAAGTCACCACAAGGCCGTCCCGATTTCGATGGTGCGGATCTTATCTGGCCGAGTTTGAATGGGCAGCAGCGTGGCAGAGGAGATCAGAGGGATTGTGTCATGTGGGAGGTACCCTCTGCGCCAGTCTCTTCACAACTCCGGTTATACTAATGCCATAAAGTTATCTCAGTTAGCACCGAGATCCGCTCCCTTGCTTCGGGACTCACCGTGGTGTTGGCCAAAAACCAAGGAAGCCGCGCGGTGCCGAGTTTGGGTGTAGGCGTCGGACCCGAGGTGGAATCCCCCTTCTGTGATATCCACCGGGAGCGGAAGGTCTCTCGCCTCATTGGCTGCAACCGGAGAAGGCGATGCTGGGCGTATCTCTCGCAGACTTTCTATGACTTGCGGATTATGCACGCCGGCTATGCTCGACTGGGGTAAGGTACAAGTCGGGCACGTATTGCGCATCTGCAGCTAAGTAGGCTGCTAGGCGGAACTTATTGTCACGCCCAATGTCGGTCTGCTCTGCTTCGAGGCAACGCCGAATAATTCGTTCCTCTATGGTCCGGTTTGCTTGAATGGCTTTTGTCCATGGTTTACCCCATTCGCCCGTATTGACGGATTTGTGCGTTTCTTAGTCCTCGCCATCCATCGTCATGGGGAGGGCTCCAGGAACATCGGACTTCGTTTGTTTCGGCAACAGGGCAGCCCCCGTTTCCCCTCTGTCAAGCATGGTATGATACATTCCCGGCCGTTGGTTGCATTCGTCTACCTACCCGGCTGGCCTGCCATGTGGCAAAGTACGTCGTGATCTGAGTGAACCGATGACTTCTGGGGCCCTCGGTTTGTCACTCAACGAAGACCTGGTGTCGGATCGTTACACAAACTGTAATAAAGAGTGAGACAAATGTTGTGATGAGGAAACGAGGTGGTCTTAAGTGGTCCTTTCTAAAGTAACAAGCGAATTGATACATTTTGAAGGCCTTTCTTTCGTGTCCTTGCAGATAGAACTACCACCATAATACCTGTGAACTTTGATACTTGCTGCGTTAGTATCGGGTTCCAGTGCAGGAACCGACTATGTTGCTAGCTAAGTGCTAACCGGGTGGTCCACGTCGGCCACGTGCACACGTGTACTTGACACGAAAGCTTTCTGCAGAGACGACCAGATGTTGTAACTAATGCTAGGACAAGCGCTAAGTCTAAGCGTCTTACCGTAAAGAATCTCCAAGAAAAGACCTCAGACGTTTCTTTTGCAAAATGTTAAAACTGTGGAGTTGAATATGCATCCGCAGTTGCTTTCTACTGATCAATGTATTGGGAATGCCAGGACTTATACTGTACACTTAATTTTGGGGTACTTGAACCAAAATTTGGGCGGCTGAGAGAGGTTCAAAGAAGCCAGTTGAGCATTGTAACATTGTAACGTGAAAATTTCATTACAGTAAAGTAAAATGCTTACTATTCCAGTGTTGCAATTGAAGCAACTCCCGCGGATCGCCACAAGGTGTAAATCAACAAGCAGTACTGTACAGTGCTGTAGAAAGAAAACGCGATTCAAATGATGCAGAGAACAAGCGCCGCTATTCCTACGCGTCATCTTCTGCCCAGTTTTGCAGCACTTTCAGCATCGAGGATGACCCAGTACTCTTCTTTCATTCCGACCTTTATTGGACCATCTCTCATACACAGACCTCGACATCGTTCTCCACTTGAATGCAGATGCAGCATCACGGCATCATGGAGTTCAGATTCTGCCATCATGCTTCGTTGCGTTGATCTTGCGAAACAGGCACTGGGTCAGACGCGTCCGAACCCGCCCGTTGGTTGCATTTTGCAATCCTCCGATGGAAAAATTATCGGCGAGGGTTTTCATGCACGTAGCGGAAGTGCTCATGCCGAAGTGGCTGCTTTGGCAGATGCTGCAGCCAAGGGGAATAGCGTAAAGGGTGCCACAGCGTATGTAACTCTGGAGCCATGTAATCATTTTGGACGAACACCACCGTGTTCGAAAACACTTCTGCAAGCAGGTATTAAGAAAGTTATCGTGGGAATGGTTGATCCCAATCCTCGTGTAGGAGGAGGGGGACTTGAGAGGTTACGGAGAGGAGGGGTGGAGGTGGTGGTTGGCGTAGAGGAGCAGGTTTGTCAGGATTTGGTGGAGGGTTTCGTGAGAAGGGTAGAGAAGAAGCGCCCAATGGGAGTCTTAAAGTATGCAATGACTTTGGATGGGAAAATTGCCTCGGAGCAAGGGAAGAGCAAATGGGTTACTGGCGAGCATGCCAGAAAGCGAGTACATGAAATTAGAAGATCAGTTGACGCTATTGTAGTGGGAGGACAAACAGTAAGAATGGACGATCCGCGATTGACTGTTAGGGATGTTCCAAGAAGTGGTTTACTTGAACCAATTAGAGTCATCATGACGAGATCGATGAATTTGCCGAGAAATGCGCGGATGTGGCGTCAGCAAGAGATATCGAAACAGTCGTTCTAACTGGGGTGGACCATGGCCAGCCTGGTCTGGTCAGCGAGTTGCGAGACATGGGTGTCATTGTAGAAGAAATACCTGGAATACAGGCAGACGATGCTATGGCGTACTTGTACAGTAGGGATTGTTTGAATGTCTTGTGGGAGTGCGGCGGTGCTCTAGCTGCAAATGCGATTAACGACGGTGCCGTGCAAAAAGTTCACGCATTTGTTGCGCCGAAACTGATCGGTGGAGAGAGGGCGCCCTCACCAGTTGGTTCCCCTCCTTTAGGGCTTGAAATGACGCATGCTCTGGAACTATCACGACGTAGTATAGAGACATTTGAGAACGGGGACATTCTTGTCTCAGGATTTGCAATGATCATTGATCTGTCTTGCAATCCAGTGGTGTGTGACGGCGTTCTACAATTAAATGCTGCCTGATGGTAATGTAACTTGTAATATTGCAAGGCTCATATCCAAAATACGAAAGCAGGGGTCTCCACTTCAACTATTACGACCCCACTGCCGAACGGTCATCTTCTCAGAGAGTGTTACAGCGATTTCTTACCGTTGGCCTCTGTTCTCGTCATGGGAACAGACCGGAATTCTCGTAGGCACGGGCAAGATTAACTCTCCGTGCGGTTAGTACATACGTGGCGATCTGCGAGCTCCCATCTCAGAAACGTAGCTCTTTGCACTCGGATACAACTTGCTCCATGGGGCAATACGGACACTTAAACCTCGGAGTTCCACGAGGCAGTCTACCGATGGACTGCTTCGATAGCACATGCTTACACGGTAACATCATGGGACATTGCTTCCCTCACAGGCCTCCTCCTTTGAGACTGGACATGTAAAAATTGAGTGGAACTGGCAGTCCCTCCCTATATCAATCTCTACAGGCAAAGCATCGTCCATGCCTAGCTCTCGTAGATTTGGAGCGACTCTGCTGGCCTTGAGAAGTGTAGGAATAGCTTTTGTACCGCATCGAAAAACTGTAACCAGTGAAGAGTCAAGAGACAGCCCTTGAGCTCGACAATACTCACGTGATAAGGCTCTCTCAATATCATCGCGATGGGCAGCGCCCACCATGTCCTTGTACGGAGATTCATCTAAAGACGATGCATATAGCAAGCAGGTCATTAACTTTTGAACGCATTTGATATGCTCTGGGAAGGCGGAGAAATGTTTTCGAGCATATTCTAAGGCAGCAGTTCGATCGCCGCGTTCCAAAATCTGCAAGTATGCTAATCGATGGAGCCGAAACTCCAAATAGGAGCCGCCATCCCTCAAGACATCTGCCTTTTCCCTTGTCCAATTGATAGCAGGTTGCAAATCATGTGCACGGAAGGCGGTGAGGATAACATATAATCTTTCAAACGGTCTGATTTGGTCATCCTCCAGTAGGACTGAACCCTCCAAAAGAAACATGCGACCGATATCAAACATTCCCTCGCGAAACAAATGAGCTGCGATGGCATCGTTAACTTTCTGAGTGTTGAGTCGCACAGAGGGGGCGCATAAGCTGCCCAAGTCTTGGGCAGTGGCGTTGTCTATAGCTTTTCCTAATTTGTTAATTGCGGCACCGACGCTCTTATGGTCGGCGAGAAGGGCGGCTTGAAAGGACTTGGAGAGTTTGAGAAGACGTTGGAGAGCTGGGAGAGGGTTTTGGAGGGGTTGGGTATCAACCTCCATGGTAGACGAATCCGAAGGGCTGTACAAAGCCATAACAATGTCATCGATAGCCATAAGGGCCTCTTCTGTGCTGGCTACGGTTCTTTCGTAGCGCCTACGAACCGCAGCGTACTCGTTTTCAATTGAATCCATGTTGGCTTGTCGTCACGGTGTAACGAATAACTTTTGAAGAGTTTGTGGTTCGATCAGTGATTCGGCGCAGAATTCCGCAAGGTGGCGACTGTATGTAGAGAGCGAGGGAGAATTGCTCGAGACGGGAATGTTGGAGAGCGGGACGCGTTGCAGTTGGGTTCCTTGGTTTTGGGTGGGCGAATTTGAGTTTACAGTTGTAATTTATTGATTGGCTTAAAATGCGTTATCATAGTTTTAGATACTCATAATCAGCGGTCCACTTGGAAGATAACTATTGGTTCTTTTGTCATTACGGAATTTTTTTTTTTTTTTTGGTGCGTACAGCGTGACATTCGTTGAAACTGTGTCTGTACGGTAGTAATTTTATTGCATTAAGTATCACATAGGATCCACTGAGTAGGTCTCCTGGAAGAGCCGAGACCGTGGTTTGCAGGGATGGGCCCCATACTGCTGAAAATACCTTTAATTTGAAATTTATTGAATAAGCTTTTTGGCAGTCAATTGCACGCAACTTGATAGTGCACCCCCGTGACCTAATCGGTCCTTGTCAGAACATCACTGTTGGACTACAGAAACACAATTACACCAAATCCTTGTCTTGAGATGCCGAAAAGCCAGCTGTAGGTTCCATTCGTTCATTGAAAGATTGGTTTATGCAGATATGGTCTACATATTTGCAATATGGCTTTTAGTGCGCGCCGACATATAGTGCACTCATTACAGACGTTTAGACACACGTCGTCCAATAACCTGTAATTATACAGTATTTCGCAATAATGACATCTCTCGACTTTGCGTTGTTCAAACCGGTGAGGTCATTTCCGATTGTCTTCCAAGTCAATGCAAGCGGTGAGACAGAACAGAGTCAGGTCGCTTAGTGACGTCCGGGGTTTACTGCTTTCAACAAACGCGAGCGTTCAAGGTACTGAAGAATTCAATTGCGCAAGAAACTTACTTCAAGTTAGAAGCAAACTTTTGTAATATGTCACCTCGGACCTCGCTCTTGTTCTGCCCACCAGTCACGTTTACTCAAACTCGTCACAGGTGTGATGTCTGTTGCCGTCTTGTCCAAGTCACAACCTCCAAGCGTCGTCATCGACCAACAGCTGTTTTTGAGGAAGCATCTAACCAGAAAAATGGCGATTTACCCCCTGAATCCATCCAGTATTTCAACCGCAAACAAAATATCGCAGAGGACCCTCCGAAGGCCTTCGAACTTCCCCTCTTCCCGTTGCAAATGGTACTCAACCCTGGTACAGCCGTCCCTCTTCACATCTTTGAAATGAGGTTCCGCTTGCTCTTCAACGAAATTCGCGACGCAGATAGCCGCTTCGGTATCGTTTTGTACGACCCCGATTCGTCCGAACTCGCCCTCATCGGTTGTGCTGCAGAGTTGACCAGATTTGAGCCATTGCCAGATGGTCGTATTATTACCAATAATGTGGGAGGGACCGTTTCAAGATTATCCGAATTATTGACGATAAGCCCTACACAAGGGCAATGGTTGAATATGTGTACGACGATCAGCCAACAGAGGACCTCACAGAGCTCATGCACCAAGTCTGGGATACGCTACAGGACGTATGGCGACTCAGCAACAAGCTGTTTGACAAAACGGTTGAGCTCGGTAGCGATTTGAACCGCCTTGCACCGAGAAAAGGAGATGACCTTCGAGGTGATGACCAATTGCCGCAGGGATGGCCCGACGGATGGCCATCTCCGAAGCGAGCTGAAGATTTTTCGTTTGCTGTCAACCAGGTGCTCGACATGCCTCTGAGGGAACAGCAGATGTCCTTACAGACGATGGACACGGCGGGTCGGCTGCGCAAGCAGAAGAGGAGATTGGAGGTTGCACGACAATATCTCGCTGCGCAGGTGACCATCAAGGAGGCGGGCTTGGAATAATTGAAGTACCATTAAAGGTTTCTTGGGCTTTTACGAAAAGGGGACTACGCTTGCTCGTAGACTAGTCGACACTCTTGCCACCACACGTCACCACTTGATCCCGGAATTTTGTCCTGGTATTTGTGCATTAAATCTTCCCACTCCTTTACACCCTCCATTTCGGCATACCGCGACATGGCAACTTCAAACGGTTCCTCTCCTACATATTCAGCATAGTAGAACAGACGTTCGCCCCAGTTCCAGAGCGAAAGGTTGCGGATACCGACAGTCCGCAAGGCAGCCTGAATGTGAGGACGAGGATTGGCATGGTGTTCGATGTACTCCTCTAACAGCTCGGGCTTTATATTGAGTGTCATCGCAATCTTCTTTGGCTCAGATTGTGTCGTCATGATGTGAACGAGATCAGGCAGCGGGTCTGTCGAAGAGAATCGATCTCCGTCATTCGGATACCATTTTCAATACTGCCCCCATTGCAGCCCTCGAAATGCAACAATTTAGCATTTGTAAAACAGTGATATCTTTTGTTCATGCTGTGTGCGTTACAGTGCGGTACCATTCTTGCAACGACAAGTGTGAAACGTAAGGCACCATGAATGTCATTCATTTAATTTCATTGAAGGAAGTTCGTCGAACTATGTCATACGAGGGATTACTGGTTACTCAACGTTGAGAGACCCTTGCTATGACACGGCATGCGAGCGAGTAGGGCGTTAGGAACACTGCACCAGATGGTACTGTAGCTTAGGCGCTGCAAAGTTTTTCTCTTGACATGATTGCACCGGCACGCAGAACGATATGTAATATGTAATCTTTAACAACTTCCCGCGAACGGATGAACAGAGCACCGAGTACATTGCGCTTAATAAATATGAAAACTTCCCCGATTTCTGAGTTCTGCACACTCGCTACAGCCCCGCCTTAAAAGAATACTATAGAAAGGCGTCTCAGTCAGAGAAAGAACAAATCAAGAAAGATTTACAAAGCAATCGAATTACTTTATCACAGACATGTGCAGGTGCAACATGCAAAGTCTTGAATACCCAACTGTAACAAACCTAAAACAATTAGGTTTGAATAGGGTGGCTAAACTCTGCATGTTGTGGGGCGCGACATAATACGGACGCGGCACACGTGGACCAAATCGCATAACTAAGCTGCGATAAAGCCGAGTCTTCACTCCTCCCGTCGAGCATCCGCTGCGGGTTGCGACAGCGGCCGCGTATTCGTCGATTACCTTCCACGTCGTCGCAGACGGCGATCCAAGTGAGTCGAAGGCTAGCGGCACAAATCTTCCATCCCAGTTTTGATCGTCCTGGGAGGGCTTCACCGGGGATGCTGCTACTTTGCTGGCAAGCTCCCTATTTTTCCGTCTTTCCGCTGCATTGGCAACGGCGCCCGCCTCACGCGCTCCAATGGACATGAACCCCTCTTGGAATGGCGATGTTACTGTGACGTCGTACGCCACCGGGAGGGGCGGCAAGGTGTTGATCTCTTCCGACCTCGGGTACACTAGAATGTCGGCAGGCCGTGCATTCAGTCCGGGAAGTAGTATTTCACCTCATATTGGACGCCGACTCCTGCTGCTTTGAACTTGTCGGCCAAATACCTTCACTACGGCATTGTGCCGGTTAGTCCATCCCAGGCCTTTTTGCAAAAATCCGCGGCATGGTCACCTCGGTTGTCCACGGGCCTGTTGCACTCCGCGCATTGCAGCGGCGCAGTTTCGTCAAACACGTGAACTCCAAGGTGGAGGCGTAGCATCACTAACCGCATCTTATTATACGTCTGGCTGACCGCAGACGGATGTGCGGTGAGAAAGGCTGCAGCAGGCGTCTCTAAGTATGCCTGGCGGCGGGCCCTTCGCCGATATCAACTTCCGTATGCAGCATAGTGCTTGGGAACCTCTCCCATTCGTCTTCTTTCTAGAATACCTTTGCTGCCGACTTGCCCAGGCTGGATACAAAATGCTGTGTGTATAGGGCTTGTTTGCAGGATTGGCCGCTGTCAGCGTTTATGGGAGACCACCATGTCCGTCAGAGAAGCTTGGCTGGAGTCGTCGGACAAACTCGGAAGGTGGGTATCAGCATGTGCATAGCTTTGTGCACGGTCGTGGGCTACGCAAGGATCATCGGGGCATGTCACTTGTTCGGAGTCGATGACGCTGGCCGCATACGACGCTAGATTCAGCGTTGCCACGGGTGTGAATCCGTGGCCTCCGAGGCGCAGCGGAAGAGCCACTTGCTGACGGATCGCAATTGTCACCGGCATCATAAGCGACTTAAATATACTATCCCAGTTTGTAAACGGATAATAATAAATATAGAAACTATAGAAACGTTATAAAAATGGTAGAATTTAGGACATTGTAAAACTAATAAAGTACTATATCATGCATAATATAGTTTATCAGAAGCTAATTGGACAGAGTGCCAATGAACATATGGGGCCGGATCCATGTCAGCGCAGGAGGAGCGCGTCACTGACCATGGGGCCATGAGACCGATGTTTGGCGCCGTCGGCGAGTTCATCATCACCAGCACACTTCCTCGCTGCATAGCGCATTAACGTCTCCAGTTCAAACTGGGCCGGACATCGTCATGGACGACCATATGACACTACTGAGCCGCGAGTGAACATGCTGATAAATCACACCGTAGCAAGTATCGTCTTGGCGAGTTTTACTTCGGGTAAATTGAGGGGAGTGATGGGGTAGTTTACTTCGTCGTCTGACAATTCTAGCGAGGGAATCTAAATTCGCCCAGCAGTTAAGAGAAGAGAGAAACTGAGATCTGTATTTAAAGATGTAAGTTGGCCTGCTAAACAGACACAACCCGGCGAGGGCTTCCCCGATGCTTATTCCAACAAAGAGGGCGGAAGAAAATTGTCCCGATGAAATCTCCGCACGCCGAGAAAACAACGGGTTGAAAAACTCTCACTGTAAGCGATGTACTTTCAGAAAACGAAAATGACAGCGACGAATTCTCGAAATGATCTATCTTGAGTAATGCCAACAGGACAGCAACATCTAAGGCCCGGCCCCGCGCTTGCTGTGAAAAAAACGGCACTGGAGAAATCTGTTGCCGATATCGAGCTACGAAGTCCTCAATCTTCAGAAGAAGAACTCTAAGAAGCCAATAGGATGGTTAGAGTGGGAGGAGTATGCGAAAAAGTGCACCGAAAAACTTGGAACAATCGGGAGGAAGTATTTCCTGTGGATGGATCATTGCTACATCGGCCACAGAAAGTAATTGGTCTAACAGGAGAAAATCACATTCAAGATTATACCAAGAATGAGAAGACCTCTTATGATTTTTTCCTTTGTATGTTTCCTTAGAACCAAATTTCTAAAATCGCTGAATTTACAATCAGGAAGCCCGCTAATGGTGGATATATACCTGCAACGGATGTTGAAATTCTAAAGTTCTTGAAATCCCATACTTCGATGTATATTCGAGTTCACGAGCAGAAGGTCACTTTGACGTACATAATTTACATCGAAATATATTGAATTGACAATGATTTGAATAATAATTTCGAGGAACATTTTCGAATCTGGTCTCATATGTAACTTCAGCCGTTACACGGGAAGTAAAAGCACTGACATGAAGACGGTCTCTGTTCAGTGGGTTCTTCGACACCATAAAGCTGCAAAGGAGGTGAAATATGTTGCCATCGGAGGTAAGTTGCATGGATATAAGCATAATACGCTTTTACGGAACGGGTGAACTATGTGTTAGAAGGACTACCGCTTTATGTTACCGTTAACCGTAAGACTGAAAAATGGAGGTGAAATCAAGACTGCATGCTGCGGTGTTAATGATACTGTACTGAATTTGGAGATTTTTTCAGCGCTTGATAGTAGCAATCGGCATTATGATCCTAATTTTACTCATTGAACTTCTTTTTTCCTCCACTTTACAAAGCCTTGATTCAATTCGAAAAATCGTTTGTGAAGACTTTACATTCCCATCTGTGGCTACAGAAAATGGAATTTTCGAGAATGAAATATTCCTTACATGTAGTCAGTAATACGAAAGACAGTTTCCTATGTCATTTATCTCTCGACTGGAACTTTTTGGGCACGAAGATCATATTTTTGGTAATTGAGAGCATGGAAATCCATCAATCTATGATGACTGTGCTGTATGGAAAGAGACCGAAGTTATTTTTTAGTACATATAGTAAAATATCTCCGTCATAGCCTCTAAAGAGATCTATAAATTATAGATTTGTTCGCTGAAACACTGTTTGTGGAAATGGAAAATCCATCTCCAGAGTTATTCAGCGCATGTATAAAGCGAGCTTCCAGATTTACAGACATTTCAGATGAGTACAGGATGATCTTGAAGTAGAGAAGAATTTTGAAGCCAATGATTGTTTGCAATTGTTATTTTTGACCTATGGATGCTATACAAGGGCTTAATGGATACAAGAAATTGCATTTCTCAAACAGATGTTTTTGGAAAACTTCATCGACAAATCATTTGGTGCTTTTGGCCTCCACAGGTCCGACGTTAACGCTCCGGAGCACTATATTCACTCAGTAACCTTTGAAACTGGAATTACCTTGGTGCTTACAGTGACAAGGCACAAAGGAGCTAATGGGGTGCCGAATAAATCGACGTTTCAAAGAAGATAAAAATTTTGGAAATCTGGCAATAAGTACAAATTTATCTGCTCTGAGTGCTTAATGCTGAACACAGAGATTTGGGTTTGTCATTCAGAGTCAGGATGTAACTGATTTCAAAATAACTTACGCGATGTCTACTTTTGTCATAATTATATTACGTTTTATAATACTCTTTAGTGATCTTAAATTATTTCACCGTACATTTTTGCAGACCGAATGAGCAATAATGAATATAATTGGGTTTTTGACTATAGCTGACTACATTTCTGATTTGCGTTGTTCGACTTGTGGAATTAGTATACGTACATATGACGTTATTACTCTTTATGAGTCATCGGTGAATTCCCCATTCTGCTCATCTTCAAGTAGGGGCGCTAAGGCAAAATGATGTAATAGCGGTCGCAGAAATGTCGAATTCCCCGAAGGAAGTTTTTTCCGTCCTGTTGAGCACAGCGAGTAGGACTCACGATTATTTTTTCCGTTGTATATTTGAGGCCCATTACACCGCACAGGTTGTTGTGAAGGAGGATGAAACTAGTTCTTTTAAGGTCAGAGTATGTTAATTTTCAGAGGTTCAGCGCACTATTGGATATTTTTAATTGTAAAGAATAACTTTTTTAACTCATATGAATTCATTTGCTCGTCTTTTGGACATTAGTTTAGCTGAATGTAAATATTAGCTGCAACAGTTGGCTGGGTCCAAAAAATTCTAGACATTATGTACGTTGCCATTTTGGTTTGGATATAGAAGGTACCCAAATCAAACACAGTAGAATATGAATGACCTCAGTATTAACTTGAGAGCCTGATAATTTGCTTGCATGTAAAATACTGCCAAGATTTGACTATTCTACAAGCTTTTAAAAAGACGCACAAGGATAACCTAGAAAAAGGTTGTTCCTTGTGAGAACGGTAGTACTGCAGTAAAAACTTGATACCAGGATATTTGTTTAAGAATAAACTGCAATATAGGGACAAAAACTGCTCTGAAGAGCACGGGGAATGCGATTACAGTCCATATATGAGTATTCACAGGACATCAGATCTTGTATTACAGGTGGAAATTTTCGTTATGCTTGGCAAAGAACGGAGCGCACATGATTCTTTTTATAAGGACCTACTTTGCTACAGAACGATTCGGTATTCTGCAGCAATTTCCCGGAATCTTGAATTTCATTTTTTTATTCTATCACTGTACGATCTACTTGTATTATATTCTATAGCTAACTTCTACGTCAAATATTTTTCACCTTGGGCCTCAAATAACAGGCGGATATGACGGGTGGCTTGCAGGTGTTGTAAAATAGTGAAGTCATAGAGCTGTAGTTGGACCATTACCATTCTTCCCACCAATTTAACCCCCTAAACAGCAACATGATATTAATGTGGAAGAAAATTCCTCCACATCACAAATACACCGCGTATGATGGGAGCGGAGATGTAGAGAGTTTTTTCTTCTTCTACGACAACGTAAATGATGGCTGGGAAGAACAATGTGTAGAAGGATTTATCTCTCTTTGGACATATAGATAACTCCACGTTTAAGTTATATAACGAGACCTTCACAGCTCAGATAGAGCTATCTGAGGATGCTAAAATAATCCGTTGTCAAGGAGAAGTTTGTCAAATTTGGTCAGGGAGGAAGAGCCTGCACGTCTTCCGTCAAGCGTTAGAAATATGCTTCTAGATCGAAGACGTACCAGACTCTTTGAAAAAATTTGAGTGATTGTATGGGAAGGCTAGTTGGGATTGAATCTCAAGATTTGTAGTTCTTAGGGCTGCCACTTGTCAGCATGAACAGTTGCAACAGTTCTTTCCAATTCGAGATCCGAAGAGCTACTATGATTCAGTTAGATATAGAAGGAAATTAATGTGAATGCCAATCGTTTTTTTCCGGATCGTCGGCGCGTAGAGTTGGACTACCGCAGGAATGATTCTTTTAATCCAGATTTTGCCTCAGGAAACATCGAGGACAAGGTTGAGGACCTCTCAGAATACTTATCTCGTCTATCCTTCTCATTACGCGGAAGAGAGGAGATTATTGGACAAGATCAAGCCATTGTTTCGTACGTCGAAAAGAGCGATTGTTCCCCAAGTTTGCCTCTTTTTGGCTAGTAAGGCCACAGAGTATTCAAATACTAGAATTATTCTCGCTTCAATCACTATTGTTCTCTCTGCAGATGAACAGGCCATTCTGAAGCTACATGTTAGACTACAGCTAGTATAGAATATACGGTGATTCTGGGAAACAATTAAAAAGAAGACGGTATGGCTAATGAAGTCCTAAAGAGCCTATCGGAAACCTATTTTGTAGTCGAATAAGTGGTAAATTCGAAGGATGGAAGTGGAAACGAAGTTTGCTGAAACATCCTCTCCAAGAATGTAACGGCAGCATTCTGATTTTTCTTATTGTGAATAATCAGCTACAAGTACGAGTATTACACTCTATTACATTAGGGGCAGAATTAAACATTTAAAATAGCAAGAAACCGACGAAGAAAAGCCGTAGGAAAAAAGTTCAACAGAATTTAAGAACACGTCGGGATATATGAATTAGTCACTGGGCTCACGAAAGCGTACCGCAATCTTGAATTCAGTCATATTATTAGAGGAAACGAAAATGGAGCCACGAAGATAATTCAAGGGCTTTTGCGGGGACAGATTTCCCTCGAGTGGCTGTCACAGCCGTTAACTGTCCGCACCTGTTGCGATTGGTACAGATAAAGGTTTGAATCACAGTGAGATGGAAACTATTGGACCGGGGAGCAGTACCTGACGTAATGACCGCGAAGCCATCCCGACGACTTCACCTGTCACCAAAGTACGTCGAAGAAGATTAATGTCTCAAGTAGTGATAAATGTAGTGCAATGCGCGGTGCGCAGTTCTTCTCGTTTAGGAACGGAACACCGTCAGACAGTGAGAAACCCAACACACACACACGAAGACTCATAGGGTGTTCGCTGTCCCTCTTTCTCTTTAAGCACCCTGCGATGCAGTAGCTTAGCTCGCCGATGGCGAGGAGAACTGGGGTTGGAAGAGCGAGGGTAATTCCTTGCGCGGCTGGACGGTATACTTGTCATCCGGGTTTTAAGGCCGGGCCGTGGTCCGCGGAATGCTAGAAACTTGGTATTGGTCGATTCCAAAGAGCCGTAGACACCAGGGGTGTAATACAGGACGAAGAAGATGTAGTATTGGGTCATCTATGCTGATTATCTCCTTTGGAGATTTGGATGTTGTCAGCAACGACAACCTTGAAGTTCCTATTTGTATATAGACGCCAGAGTCCGGGGCGCCAAGCGTGAGTAAATATCACAAAAAAACAAAAGGGGAGTATAATAGTGGATAAGGGGGGGATAGAAAGGGGACCTGGGCGGATAAACGTGACTATAGCCAAAGTTGCCGATGGCAAGGTTTCTGTAAAGGCGGAAGTTGGGAGTCAGGTTCGGAGCCAACACCGGGGTAGCTGTTTAATCTGGGGCCTTAGTGGCCAGGTAGATATAAATGCTAGTTAACTAGGTTAGGGTTATCTAGGGCGGCGGGGTGAGTGAGGTTAGGGTCAGCCAAGTTAGGGAGATCCAAGTTAGAGATAAGTCAAGTAGACACTTGGCCCAATAGGTGCCTTTCACTTGCGAAAATATCAGGTCTCATTTGGGGGCCGAGTGGTCCAGATTGCAAGCCCTCAAGCCCCATCGGGTGAGGATACAGTACCAAAAGTAATAGTGGGCGACAAAAGAAAATTGCCCTTATTGTACTGTACAGTGCCTGCTGGTTAGCAGTGAATCAGATCAAAAAAAAGATCACCAAAATTAGCTCTGCCGATGGAAGTACAGTATGTGGGCCAATTGCACTACAATAAATAATACTGTTCTACCTCTTTGCTTTAGGTTCCTGCTACTTTTGGAGAGGAAGCAGTAGATTCCCTCGATCTCCTTATTGATCTTCCAACTTTCCCGCCATGCGCGTTAATCTTGATTCCAAAAGTCAGAGTTTCCATACATATATTGCCTCTGAAAAGTAGCATTCCAGTTGTAGCTCGAAAATAAAGTCGCTGAGAAGAAAATAGGGGGCAAAGAAATCAGAACTTGGAGAAAACAGTTCACCGCAGACTCTCAAGTTTGTCTCGATTTCTCCGATAAGTCAGAAAAGGAACCAGTTCTTGCGATCAGGATGAAGTACAAAGTAGCTTCGAAATTTCAGAGGAATAATTAACGGACATTTTGGCAGCCGTAATCGAAGAAGGGGAAGAGAAAATCGAGAAGGAGACGAAATGGCCTTCATAGCCTGAGTTGGTTATCATCCAAAGGAAAAGCAAGGAAAGATAAATAGATCACTCCCTGGCACCAATATAGACTCATTGAAGATCTGTTTACTTCTCCTCGAATCTGTATCGACGGATTACGGGGTATGGCTAAAATTTGTGACTAATTTTTCACAGGGCTTGTAAAATGTATCCAGAATACAACGATAACGCTGGAAACATACGAGATGCATTCATATCACACCCGCATAGCCAGATTGGTCATATTTTGTCGTAGTAGTATCGGAGAAGGACGAGTGGGTCATTTTTGTGTGGAATGTCGTACATTAAATGATGTAGGGCCCCTTTGCGGGCAATATCCAAACCACTGGTGTCAACTCATGAATAAAGGATACCAGGGGGCCTCTGAGCTTATATAAACAGTCAATCGGAGTAGAACTACTCGCAATGGTATTTTGACTCGTAAGGAATAGGCTATAAACAAGAGAATTTCAACAACCGAATCATAGTTGAAATTAACGACCGAATTATCTTCGGTCGTCTTTGCTCTTTGTGGCATGTTACCGAGGTAGAGTGGCGGTAGAAAGAAGACAGATACGATTGGGTTTTCGTCTACTTGCGTCGCTTACCAATATTCACCTTCAGATGCACCCTTTGTGCTTCGAAGACTGCAGTCACCACAGGCGGTTCAACTGAAGTTTGCATGCGATTGGTGACGATATATCAAAGAGGCGGAGTAATGTACAGGGGAGCTATCGAAATAAGCGGCGCAGGTGTAATGAGCAACAGTTTTGCAATGCTGAGCTCAACTGTAGGGAGTATAATTACGAATAATTACTTAATTACATTGATGATGAACTCTTTTTTTCGTCGGCGCTGTACTGTAAAACAATGGAGTACAGGAATGCCCAATTTGTAGATTACCAACCCCCTTGTGATTGAACACCAAAAAATCACTGCACATCAATTATTACTGATAAAGTGATTGAAATAGTACCCTATCTTTGATGGAGAGACCCAATAAGCTTTCAAGATATACAATACCTCTATACCTATGCACGCTTCATGATTATTTTTAATCACGCAGCCTCAGAATGAAATTGAGCGATCTGGCGTGATGCGCCCGTCTTTTGTATGACATTCACGCCACTAAGGAGCGTGAATAACGTAGTGTGCAGACTGATTTTCATGCACAGCAGTATACATCAACCCCGCGATCATTCTGCACCCAGCGTGATCGCCGCTCGCACAGGCAATCTCTGCTCGCCCTGGTCTCTCACTAGCCCAAATTCAGCCAGCTCTATCCGCCTCTTCGGTCCATCGCTCACCTGTCCAACTATCTGCGCACCACTACAATAAGTGACGCCGCCATTGGGCGACTAAGAGATGTCCAAATATCCTCCGTTGTGCGTTTGGAGTCATTCTCCAAAAAACCCAACGGCTACTGTGGATTGTCGAGGAAAGAACGAACAGTTGCAATTAAATAATGAGGATGCCCAATGAGCTGAATTCGAAACCCCCGAAAGAGAAGTCAAGCAACGCAAATACCTTATCCCATCCCATGTGGGGAACATAGTATCGCAATGTAGTGGCAACGATTTTATGCTAAGGTTAACTTTTGATTCCCCTGAAGTCGAAGCGGAACACAGATACTCGACGGAGTAAACACTAAGTGAAGGTGATTCTGATGAATTTCTTGTTTCATCTGGGAACAGGATAATATTACGACTGTATTACTTGCTTCTGATGACTCACTGTCAACCAATGACCTTATAATAGATGATAATGAAGTTTTTACTTTATTTTAATGACCATTAATCGACATCCAGCAACAAGGGAGCCTGCCAACTAGATAGAAGCGACATGCATAGAAAAAAAAGACTACTGGTTCTCGTTTCTCGTACATCCCAACGCAGTTCTATGGAGGACGAGGATGGGTGCCGTTCTTGCTCAGATGTTTATGAAAGTTTCGCGGAACGCAGTCTGGTTGGATCAGAACGGGATGAGATGAAAGGCAATGCTCATTGGCAAGGAAGTATATTTGGTTGGATGATGCTTCTGCATTTGGCAATATATAAGTTCGTCTCGATAACGCGGACGGAAATTTAGCTGAACAGTATGTGCTGGAAACGAACTCTGTTATAAGAAACGTGATAAAAGAGATAAATTTGTACAGAGATGAGGGCGAATTGATCCCATTTAGCCGAATTCAGACCATGATATTGTTCGAGTTTTTCTTTCCACAAAGTATCATGGAGAAGCTCAACATCAACCTGGTTTTAAAGATGAAAAAGAGAATGTTAACTACGTGCACAGTGATAAAATTGAAACAGGTAATGGTTACTCACGTGCTTGTTGCAATGTATCAGAGCGCAAAGAAGGCAATTAAAGCCCCGTAAAATCGCAAATTCTTCCATGTCGGATTTTCCCGAACTAGGTACTTGGAGATATGGTCAGAAATGTGCTGCAATTTACAGAATCGACAAAAAGTGGAGAATTTGGGATCAGGCTGGACCAATCATCCAATACGAGGTAACCGTTTAATTACTGAGTTCGAGCAGCAGCTTGCGACTGTGAACCACTGCTTTGCTTATGTTCCGGCAAGCACTATTTTTCACTTAATGATGGCCACCAGAGGCTTTGTTTGCGCGCAATAACGGGGATGACCAACCTCTCTCAAATCAAACACACTAATCAGGCGTGTGGCCCGGTTAATAATGTTCTATATTCAGCGCTCACCTCTGGCTTCTGGAAAGCAATTATTATCGCAGTCCCGGCGAGAAAATAATCTATAAATGGGAGCAATTGGTTCAGCGTATCCAAGGAAAAGCCACCTCAGTTTCTATTCTGACACTGACAGATACAATGTTTTCGGTCCATCGATGTTATAACTCTAGATATAAAATATATTTTGTGAATGAAAATCTCAGCGTGACTGTCATCGGTACGTGCAAAAAGAGTTTGGATTACCCTTCCGTTTTCGGCACCGGTCCGATCTGGAAGAACATAAAGGCATTTCTGTCAGTGCGAAGTGCTGTCAAGCTGTGTATAGTGCGACTAGAAATCTATCAGGTAATAGTGGGAAGAAAGTGGTCGCATTGATACGACGTAAAACAACGGTACTCGCACGTTTGGAACTTCTGCATTCACACTCATCCCAAAAAGCGGGGTTAGTCATACTTTTTCAGATAAAGGTTTGATTCTTATTCAAGCAGTGTTTAAATTGGCACCGAAATAGAGGAGGTTTGCATCCGTCACACAGTCTTAACCCATAATGAAAGTCAACCTCGTGCCGCAGAGCTTGAAAAAATTCACTTTGCTGCAGTCTGAGGATCCTGACTTGTTTTTCGTGCGTGTTTTTCAGTTTACTTTATTTAATACCCACGGAATCCTCAAAACCTATAGCATCTGACTACGAACGTCATTGGAGGATTATAGCAAATTTATTGTCCGGAAAACGTATTATCGCGGCAGCGAACCCCGTTTCAGAGGATGTGACCACTGCAGACACTGTTTTCACGGTAAATGGGGCACCCTGCTGGATACATTAAATACTCAAAAGCGCAAAATACAAACCGAACAGATATCCCAACATGGTTCTTCAAAGCTTCCAAATTCGACTTCTGATTCCCCCAATGCGATGCGAAAAGAAGATTTTCTCTGTTCTTCGCCAGCATTGATTATCTTCAGTCCTCATCACTGAGAAAGAAACAGCTCATTACCAAAATACTCGCACCAAAAAGGAATGTTGATGAGGGTTCAGTTCAACTACCTACAAGAACCGAACCGTTATCCTACGGGTGGAAACTAAATGAATAAAAATGAGCTTTTACGAGACATATTTGGTATCGTGGTGCATGAAACTGCTCAACTGTACGGTTAGAATGAAGGAAAGTTCCATAAGCGCAATAAAAGTTGTCAAGGCCCTGCCCTACATTTTGTAAAAGCACCCGATGAGAGAATAATTGACTGATATCTCGCATTCACGTTCAAGTAAATGTATATATCACAAAGTACAGTTTATTCGCGCTGTTGGACTGCTCAGCTCACCAAAAGTGAGAATGATCGCAGGGATCCTAGACCAATTGGTCGCGATATCGAACGCCAGATTGCATGATTACGTAGAAGCAGTTCAAATGAAATCAATGACTGCATTGAGTACAGTTGAGAACGCCGAACAGATCAGAATTGATTATGGTCCTCTGAAGCTGGTCTCTATAATTGAGATAGATGATAGTGCCACGACAGCATTTCATCAATTTGTGCAGACAACTGCTTAGATCCCTCAATTTTTGCACCACTATGCCGTTCTGGGAAAACCTAGGGTGCTTTTTGTTTGTCGCCAAAGACAGCAATATGGGAATTGCAGAGGTTTTGTATTGTGTTTTTTTGGAGTTTTTGAATTCTCTATTTGCTTCCGACAGCTATTGCGTGGCATCTATGCGTGTTACTGTTTTTAAAATCTATCTATAAGCGCCAATAGCATCCCCGACAGCTATGATGAGATCCTACATTCAACTCATGCCACCGACTTATTCTCATATGTTCGTTCCAAATTTGAGCAAAACATGCAAGTCTCTGGTTTGCGATAAAGGATCTATTTATCCTACCAGAATTATCAGATCCATCGGACTAGTGTATTTGAATGTATATAGGGGAGGTGACGATGAATTTGTCAGAGCATTATAAAGCCTCTGCTACACATAATCCTCCGAACATCTTATATTTTGTGTCATTGGACGGCGTGTGGCTGCACAAATTAACAATACTGCCACTTTGACCGGTTTACTCTGGCAAATAGCAGAATATTAATGTCTGACGTAGCGAAATGCAGAGAAGCAGGCAGAGATATAGTGCCCAATTTCACGATGCTACATGCTGCGGAACATTTTCCGGGTTTGCACGCAGTCTCGCAAATGAATTTGTCACTCTAAAGGAAGTGCAGGCTGACACGGAGCGTATTTCAACCCCTATTACTCGTGTTCCACAACATGTGGAATTTTCTGATTCCATTATACATCAATGATATAGTATCGAAGTACAATAGACAAGCAGATCGGGACCGCCTACTTCAAACCCTCGA
This sequence comes from Kappaphycus alvarezii, assembly GCA_002205965.3. NCBI lineage: Eukaryota > Rhodophyta > Florideophyceae > Gigartinales > Solieriaceae > Kappaphycus > Kappaphycus alvarezii. The sequence continues at coordinate 382,025 of NADL03000758.1, forward strand.
AAAAAACAAAAAAGACTTTGGTAACCGACGCATTTCTCCGTTTGCTCGCACAGGCACAGTCTCAAATGTAGTGAAAACTGTTCAAGGAGAGAGGCGGAAAACGCTAAAGGCAGAGTGGTTGTGTTTGCTGCCAACCTGTTTGAAGTAAATGCTGGGAGAGTTGGCACACGGAAGAGCGATTGGAGAAAGCAACCATTGCTCCTTTTGAGCTTGTACTGCTCGTAGTGAAAGCTTCTACAGCTAAAGCTAATGAAAAAAAAATTACCGAGATTTATTGCAAGAAGATAAAGGTGAACATTAGTCAAATACATCTCTTAGAGGCCATAATGGCGGCGTCGGTTACTTGGGAGGTGCAGAGATGGTTCGAGAGGTGAGCAAGGGAACGAAGAGGTGGATAGGACTGGTTGAGGTTGGGCTAGTGAGAGTTGGGAGCTGAAGGGGGGAGCGGAGAAGGCCTGCGTGAGCTGCGACCACGCTGGGTGCAGAATGATCTCTTGGTTGATTATACTGCTGTGCATGAAAATTAGTCTGCACACTACGTGATTAACGCTCCTCAGGTGGTTGGGATATTATATGTTAATGTACGATTTTTTATGGCATTGGTAACTAATTGAGTCTACATTTTAAAATTCCTCGACATTTGACCTTGCAAACATGGAGATTAGCTTTCCAAGGAATGATTTTAGCTGTTTATAGCGCGGCGCTGTCCTTGAGATGAACTGACTTGCAGAAGACATATCTCATGAATTGGGAACGCAGAGGTCGAAAGCAAAAAATCTACATCCACTCGGAAGTTGATGATCTGAATCAAGCGCCCATCTGGAGAGGCGCTTGTAGTTCATAGAGTATACATTTAATGATCAGACTGAAAGTCGAACTCATTACTTCATATGGGTATGTTTCAATATCGAAAGTACAAAATCACTATTTTAAAACTTTTTGAGATACTCATATTTCCATAATCAGCCAGTAGAGCCCGTCTCATTAGTTAGACTTGCAGATTGATTTGTTCACCTCATACCGAGATATGTTGTTTAACCACACTAATAAGGTTTGAGACCTTATTTCGGAAAGCACAGCGGGAAACGAGAGGGGGCCAAAATAATGTGCAGCACTACGGGTACAAAACAACTGTGTTAAAATTTTCAGTCAGTTAAATAGATTATTTCACTTAATGAACGCATCTATTTTACTGGCTGGGAAATTCGAAAAACGCGGTTACGCGCCACCTAGTTCATTTCTTTGCATTATTTCATCTCCTTTTATAGGATACCTCTGTCTGATCTGCCTTTGAATAAGTTTAAACCCGGAGCAGTTCTGTGCTAGCGCTTTTTAGAGTGGCTTCAAACTAAGTTACGTAATCCGAGAAAGAACCCATAAGAGACGAGGTATATCATGAAAATGAACTCGATGCAGCTTATTTGGCTTCTTATTCAATCACAAATCTATAGCCCTAGCAGACGAGCAAGAGATATGCACAGTTTCCGACCTTTTCAAAGCAAAGTTTAACGATGAAGTCTGTAATAATGATTATCGAATTGTGTCCAACGGTTTATGAATTGCTTAAGGTTCCATCAAATGGATAACACGACACGAGTCACCTATGTTTGTCCTATGCTGTTCTAGACTATTGCGCTGAGAAACTGCAGGAATTTACTAATGAGGGAGTGGAAACTGCCAGCCCACAAGAATAGATTTACTCCAGAAGGAAGTCGTCAATTAGCACAGCATGACAATATAACAGTTTACTTTGTGCTCGGTCGAAGATTTTGTGGCAAGTATTTTTGCGCCATAGTAACGCTATCTGACCAAGTTATATCATATCATGCTAGTGACGTATGCAATGCGGGGATCCTGAGCCCTACAAAACGGCAAAACCCACTCACAGAAGGGGAAAAAGGGGCGCTGGTATCGGAGTTCCTCAGGATTTTGGCTATGGATTACGGTATGGCTTGTCCTAGAGGACGCGGCTAAGCAGAATAATTATCAGCACTTCGTCTGATTCCAAGCAGATTTACAAAGACTTCAGTGGATTCTTTCTACAAAGTTAAGTGTTAAGGAATGCCTGAAGGAATTTTGAAAGTAAGACAGGATATAATAGGAGCATTGGAGCCGATTCGTTGCAACCTATTTGCTCGGTACTAGAAAAAAGACATACCCACCCTACTTATTACGACTCGGGGGAGTGATTTCTGTCTGCTTCTACATGCCAAAAAATGTTCGGAGCAAAGCGAGAATAGGTTTGTTCTCTGGTACCTGGCTCGGAGAGTGCTTGTATAATTCGAGAGTAAAATAACCTAATAATTTTTAGAGGAAAGCCATGAAAAGAACACTTGTGATGAGGCATTCTAGAACGTCAAAAGAAAGATATTAACTTCCGATGTTAGAAAGCCTGCAGAAATGACGGATGTAATTTCTAGTGGTTCCACAAGGACGTAGTGCATTCCACCAGCTCAATTGGATTGAAAGGAGTAGAAATTATTGTTAGGCAATTACTTCTGCATGCTCTCAAGTTGTAAGATTACAAGTTACCGCATCTTTAGGTTTGATGCAAGCACAAAATGGAGGATGCACGCTAAGGAGTTCACCTCCTCTATGGAAGAACCTTCTTATAATATCAGGGGAAAAGGCGTTGCTGAAAGTGCAGCACAGGCTGGATTTAACTTGAAAAAAGGGCAAAGGTTTAATCATGTGGTCACTCCGCTACATGATGCTAAGTCACAACAACATGAAAAGAGATAAAATGACCTAATGGTCAACATTCTAGACCGCTACTACCCAGAAAATGTAATTATTAGGGAAGCATTTTTAGGAATGACGATTTAGAAGTCAACTAAATCAATAAATACCGAATCCGTAATCCGATTTTGAATTTGTAAGGCTGGAGTTGAGCTCCATGCGATAAAGGGTAATATTAATTTTAATGAAAACTTTTTATATTCTCAAACAATCGTTTGATAACGTTCGATCAGAAAAATAGCGATTTTGTACTGTAGAAATTGAAACAAACCAACATGAGGACTGTGGCTTCATGTTCTTGCACTACTTTATGTCCGCAGCTATGGGGTCTACTCTCAACTTTATCGAATACCAAAATTCACCCATACTGCAACTTCTTTAGGTTTTTGACCAGAACTTCCGAGCCCGACCATCACATATTTACAAACAGCACCTCGTACCAAATATGCGACCACTCCCCAAAATGTTTTTGAGATCTGGCATCCCCTGAAATATCCCCACGGAATTGTAGGATGCCATGACAGGACTATTTTGCAGAACCCCAATGGAATTATCTCGCCACAAATAGGGAAAATGCTCAAATGACGGATTGGGGCTAGAATTTAGCCAAACACACTCAACCTGTAGGATATTCCAGCCCACAACCGACCATATCTTTCAAATGTTAAACCACCCCGCATTTCCCCCTTTTACCGAAATCGGTGGAAAATGTGCGAAATTACGCCACGTTATGTCTACTACTTTATGGGCGCAGTAAAGTTTTGCGTGTTGCAACGTGAACACTGTAAGCTGCTAACAGCGACAAAATCAATAGTTCCGAAATGCAATTCTGCGCACTCCCAAAGACGTATACCGCTTCGTTAATATGTGTAATCATGTTCTGCGTGTTTCAACTTGACCACTGTATGCTGCTTTCAGCAAAAAAATCAATTTGTTTTAAATTCCAATCCACGCACTCCCGAGCACGTATACCGCTTCGGTAGTATCTGTATTCGTGTTTTGCGTGTTGCAACGTGAATCACTGTAAGCTGCTTTCAGCGGCGAAATCGATAGTTCCAAAATGCAATTTTGCGCACTCTCCACTGTAATACATAAACTGTTTCGATATTATGTGTACTCATATTTTGCACGTTGCAACTTGACATACTCTAAGCAGCTTACAGAAGTAATGGCGAATCCGAAGTTTTCGAAAACGTGCGAAATTACCTCGTTTCGAGTGGTAAAACTGGAATTGTGCTAAATTAGGCTGTTTTGTGTAGTTAGAGATATTTTGTCATTGGGCGACTCCAAAATCGAAGTTTTCGGGAACAAGCGAAATAACGTCATTTGGTGTAGTAAAACTTAATATATGGGGAAGTGCGCGTTTTGGGCGATTTCCATAACTTCACGATGAAGAGCAAGTTTTTCAATTTTGGGTGCGGTAATATATGGGTTTGATTCGGAAAAGTCGTTTTAAGCGTGTTTGAGGCCTCGAAGGTGGAATTTTTTTGGATGATGCGAATGAATATACGAAATCAGTCGAATTTTTCTTCAAAAATTTTGGACCAATCAGAATCGAGTATTTCCGATCTTCGTACTAGAGGGGTGCGATAGTTCTATGAGGGGGGGTTGGGCATATGTAGTAATCTCCCATGCTAGCGTCTGCAGGGCGGGCACCCCCTCGAAATGTACCAGAAAAGGGGTGACAGGACTGCGCGCGTCGATGAAATTTTCTCGACAAGCCCTTACTGTTGTTCCCGGGAGCGCGATGGGAAACCACTCAGATGGGCAGGGCAGTAAAATCTGGAGGACCTGGAACCTGGACAGCAGTAGTAGTCTCGCCAGCGGACTACTACTTGAGCGAAACGGTTCTTTCCCATCGGAGCATTTTTAGCAGATTCGAAGAGACAATCGAGGCTGGCGGAGGGTGGTGATGATTTTAGCATAGCTACGCATCACGGTTGAACCTGGACTTGGTGACGGATTTCTCTGAGAATATGGGTGACCACAGTGCGAAGGTTGGGTTGAAGACGGCCCCTAGCATGTGTTGAGACAACTGCAGAACACCTTTCGGGAGAGACTGTGATGATTGCTAACGTTTAGTGATGCAAGATGGTGTCGGGTGGCGAGTGCCGCCGTGCGCCGTCTGCATACGCGGGGTTGCCATGACTTCTGCATACGCGGGGTTTCCATGACTGACGTCAAGATAAAGTATGGCCTGCATTGCCGTTTCGGGAGTGCATTTTCTGTCGCCGAAAAAGTAGGCGGTAAGGTGACAAACTGTTGAAGTGAATGGTGTGCGGGAAAGGATAGTCGATTTTTTCGAAAAAGTAGTCACGGACATCGGCTCCCTAAATGATGTGTTTTCATGAATCTTACTCTTGAAATGCTGTTCTGGAATACGCGTGACAGTCCCTGGACTTTCAAACCAGGAAATGGATCAATGTCAAAGCAGTTTGCTCGAGCCAAAGTAGGATAGATCTATCTCAAAGGATGATTTACGTGTTGGGTGTGTAGGAATTGATGCTGTTCAGGAGTTGTAGACGGCTGCGAATACTAATCGCATGTATGGTAGAGAGTCTATGGGCTTCGAGTTCCGAAAAAGTAGCGATTCAGAGGTGCTGTTTCCGGGGGTTGGATGCGGATTTTTTTTTGGATCTCAGTTTTGGTATGCGAGAACACGATAGCCCTGAGAAAATGTCCAGGTGGTGAAAGGAACGCAATTAGGCATGTTTGGAGCTTTTATTTCTCTTGGAAGATGGGGAAGGATGCGAGGAAGTATGCATAGCTACTGTAGGGTTGGTAAAAATGAAGATTTTGGCCAAGAAAAGTTATGAATAAGAGACTTTACTGTGCAAGAACTGTCGCGTTGAGATGATCGTAAGTGATGTTTCGGAATGCATGACTCTGGCGGGCAGAAGGGTAGTGAAGTATGGCTCCTCGAAACGTTTCTGTTAGCGCTGGAGAGAGCTCTGTGCGTGCTTGCGAAAGTGTTGAAAAAGGCCAAGACGGGAACGGTGGTGAAGTGAATTCGGTGAAACCTTCTTGCTGACTGTGCGGAAGGGAGTAGTGAGTAGCTACTTGGTTGATCTTGTCAGTTTTATATGATTTTCTCAAGGAATAAGCCAAGCAAGTGTAGTGCGAGTGAGTTATACAACGAAACCGAGAATGGCTCGGTAAAACAGCTATAGTTTCGTCGGTAGTAAATACTTTTTGGATAGCCTTAGTAGTTCTAGAGCTAATAAATACCACAAAGCGGCGCTTCTGGCGTGGTAGAAGTTGGAGGAGACAAGCCAATATTTGGTGATTCACAATTTTTTTCTGATTTCACGTGAGTGCGACGCATCGTTAAAATTTCTGACCTACCAAGTTTGGATGGTAAGGTATTCTCTTACCATCCAAACTTGGTAGGTCATGATTGTGAAGGGTAACGGACAGTGGCTGCGGGACTCTGGAGAGGGATCATGAGAAATGGCTACCACATCCAAGAAAAGCAGCAGGCGTGCAAATTACCCAATCCGGACACCGGGAAGTAGTGAAAAGAAATAGAAATAGAGCGCCCAACGGGTTTTTAATTGGAGTGAGATTATGGTAAACAGCTTATCGAGGAGCCAGCAGAGGGCAAGTCTGGTGCCAGCAGCCGCGGTAATTCCAGCTCTGAAAGCATATATGAAAGTTGTTGCAGTGAAAACTCTCTTAGTCGGAGTTTAGTGGGCGGGCTGGACCCTTAGATGTTCTGGGCCGCAGGCATGCTACACTGAGCGCTTCCCAATCTCTAAATACGCTCATGGTGGGAATCTAGGGTTGAAATTTTACCTCTTGAACAAGGAATCCAATGTAAAGATGGGCCATTATCCCGTTCTGAATACTTCTCTGCCCTTTGTATACATCTCCCGTCGTTCCTACCGATTGAGTGGCCCGGTGAGGGTTTGGGAGGTAAATATGGACTATGTTTCACGGACCGTCTGGCTCAAACTTGGTCAAAACTTATCACTTAGGGGAAGTAAAAGTCATAAACAGGTTTCCGTAGGTGAACCTGCGGAAGGATCATTTTAAAGGTGTGCCCTATCTTTCTGGAGGAGCGTCTTTTTGTTTCGCAAATCTGAACTTCGATGTTTATTTTAAATCCAAAACAGAAAACTAAGTAACCAATCCATACAATCCATGACAGTGGTTATCTCGGCTCCAGCAAAGATGAAGAACGTAGCAAACTGCGAAATGTTATGTGAACTGCAAAACATGTGAATGATAGACATTTTGAACGCAAGTGGCCGTTGCTGGTATTCCTAGGAGCATGACTATTTGAGTTTCCGCACAAATATGAGCTTGCGCGATGCAGGACGGAAGTGTTCTGTCACGCTGCAGCTGATAGGAGCCATAAGTGGGGCGCGGAGGGTTGGAGCCCCTGCCCGCGGTCGCCAGAAGTAGAGAGTGACTGAACACGACGCACGCTGTCACGGTAATGTCTTGTTTAACCATGATTGCATAGCGGCGTGCTGCGGAGTAGGAAAATGCGAGTTTCGGAAAGCAGTGTGCCGGATTCGGTTAGGGGAGGCGAGGAACACGATTTTTTTGACGGTTTCGGTGGCCGAGTCGATGATTGCGTTGTGTAAGGACCTTACAGTATCGGTAGAACTAACCTCACGAACCCACTCATTTGGATCTCAAATCAGGCAAGGCAACCGCTGAATTTAAGCATATTATTAAGCGAGGAAAAAAACTAACTAGGATTCCCCCAGTAGTAGCGGCGAGCGAAGCGGAAGAGCCCAACATGAAAAGCCTGCTTGCAGGCGTTGTATTGTGAGCGGCCTCTGGGGTGTCAGTGTGGGTAAGTCGCATGGAAATGCGGGCCGTGGAGGGTGAGAGTCCCGTCCGTCCCACAGGACACACCGTACGAGGCTGTTTCAGACGAGTCGGGTAGCTTGGGAATGCTGCTCTAATTGGTGGTAAATCTCATCAAAGGCTAAATAACGGCTGGAGACCGATAGCGAACAAGTACCGTGAGGGAAAGATGCAAAGCACTTTGAAAAGAGGGTGAAAAGAACCTGAAACCGTCATGGGGGAAGCGGATTGCGTTGGAATGAAAGGGCGCTGTGTGTGTTCAGCCCGTTTGGGGTGCACTGGCACGAGTGCCTATCCGCCGTGGGCTGCCGGGGCCGATTGTGGGTCCCTGGCGGCTGAGGGCTCCCCTCTTGCAGGGTTGAGGACGGCGGAGGGACGACGCGATACGACCCGTCTTGAAACACGGACCAAGGAGTCTAGCGCGGATGCGAGTCAAAGGGTGTGAAAGCCCGTGGGCGCAGTGAAAGCGACGTTGCAAAACGAGCAGTTTGAGGCGGCATGAGATCGTTGTATCTCAAGTCCGACCTGGAGCATTTGCGCTGGGACCCGAAAGATGGTGAACTATGCCGGAGTAGGGCAAAGCCAGAGGAAACTCTGGTGGAGGCTCGTAGCGGTGCTGACGTGCAAATCGCTCGTCAAACTTGGGTATAGGGGCGAAAGACTAATCGAACCATCTAGTAGCTGGTTCCCTCCGAAGTTTCTCTCAGGATAGCGGGCCGACACGAGTTGTTCTGTGTGGTAAAGCGAATGATTAGCGCATTTGGGGACAGTATGTCTTCTGGCGATTCTCAAACTTTAAATGCGCAGGGGTGTCGCTGCTTGGTTGAGCGGCACCGGCAAAAACGTCGGCCCTGTGGGCCACTTTTGGTAAGCAGAACTGACGATCAGGGATAAACCGTAAGTACGGTTAAGGCGCCTAAGTGCCCGCTTAAGACCCCACAAATGGCGTTTTTTTATCGAGGCAGCAGGACGGTGGCCATGGAAGTAGAAGTACACTAAGAAGTGTGTAACAACTCGCCTGCCGATGAATTAGCTCTGAAAATGGATGGAGCTGAAGCGGGCAGTCTACACTGTGCCTTCTGGCGAGAAATACCCCAGATGAGTAGGAGTGCATGGCGAATGTATCGAAGCACGCGTGTAAACTCGTGTGGAACGGCCACTAGTGCAGATCTTGGTATTGGTAGCAAGTATTCAAGCGAGATCCTTGAAGTGAGAAGCGGAGAAAGGTTCTACGCGAACATTAATTGGGCACTGGGCATGAGTCGTCCCTAAGCAGAGTGGTGATTGCTAGGTAGGGGCGAAAGGGGAGCGCGTTGAAATTCCCGCACAAGGATGTGGACGCGGTGACGCGACGGCGGAGACGCTAGCGACGGCGCTGGGAAGAGTTGTCTTTTCTGTTTGAGTAGTTTGCGCACGCGTTCTTGAATCCGCTTGTTGGGAGAAAAACGCGTGTGTGGGCAGAGCACCGGGAGTTTTCCGGACTCCGGCTCGCCATCGACGGCCCTTGAAAATCTGCCTGCTGAAAATATCCGGTTTTGAAATCCACGCCGTGGCGTACCGATCATCGCATCAGGCCCCAAGGTGAACAGTCTCTGCTCAGTGTGAATAATGCAGGGAAAGGAAGTCGGCAAACTAGATCAGTAACCTTGAGCAAAAGGTTGTCTCTAGTTCTTCGTGAAAGTGGTTGCCGGGCTCTGGTGCGCGCAGCTACTGCGGCCCTCGGCGCGGGACCCCGCAAGGGTACCTGTGCCGTGCCGCTGAGTCTGCGCGCCGCTACGCCGGGCGACCGCCACGGCATGCAGCAGACTAGAACTGAAACGGACAAATAAAATCAGACTGTTTAATGAAAACAAAGCATTGCGAGGGCCGTGGCCGGTGATGAAGCAATTGATTTCTGTTCAGTGCTCTGAATGTCAAAGTGAATAGATTAACTCAAGCGCGGGTAACTAGAGGGAGTAACTATGGATACCTTAAGGTAGCGGTAGAAAGGTGAATGCAGCTCGCATTTATTTAAGTGCCCAAAGTTTCATCCATAAGGATCAACAGTGGACACTATGAGCGTTACTGTCGTTCGGATACCTAAATTAATCAATACCCATATAGAAAAGCTACAAATAAAAAAGGAACTAAATGTGCTTACAGTATATCCTGTAATGGTCTAACACGTGCTCGTGGTGTAAACCCACCAGCAAGGATATTATTTTTCCAGTTCATTCGCCGGGTCAGATTCAAAAAGAATTTTGAAAGCCACAAAAACAAGAAATAAATGGGGAAATACTGCTTCCAGTGCGGGCGGAAGCGTGTGGTTAGGATTAGCCCTATGTTTCCAACTTCTGTTCCAAATCACTCAAAGGATAGTATAAAGAGCTGTCCCCCGTTGCAAAGTGTCGCCAGGGTGTCCTTCTCCTTACATCAATCTTCCGGTTTCCAATTTCTGACCATTCTTCTTTGATTTCTCACCTGTTTTCCAATCTTCCCTGGAGCTTCCGACTTACCAATGGTTGGGGGCATCAAACAGATGGCGTAGCAGGTCACCGAGGAAGCCAGCAAGAAGGCAGCTGGGGAGCGTGTGGTAGCACAGGATGCAGCCTGTTGGGCAAATTTCTGCGCGACCTCACCTCCGCGCGAATTTCAGCGCGCGGGGGTAGGGTAGTTAGAGCAGCGAGGCATAAAATCCTGGTTGTCGAATAATTTTGCCTCGGAGGCCGGGACATCGAATGAGCGGGCTACCAAGCAGCTGCCCCGGTCGGGGGATGCACCGTCCGATCAACGGCCTGCTAAGCAGCCCGGTAGCGCCGGATCCACAGGGGACAAGCGGATATTGGTCGTGGCGACGGTAGTGGGGCAGGGCTGAGCTCGGGGGAAAAAATTACAGAGCTGGAGCCACACAAGATCGGGGATTATCGTCCAGCTAAAGATGCAAGTGCTATTGTCGTTCGTTCTTTCGTATATGGTGACGGTTCGGCCGGAGCAGATTGTGCAGTCCTGTAGGAGGGTAAGGTGATACCTCACGCAGCAACAATGGGCCTCACAATTCCTTCTTCCCTTCGATCGGAGGTTTATGAGACTTCAATCGTCCAGCAGTGTTCTTCAACAGGTGTGGAGACCTTCTTTTTCTGCATCCAAAGTTTTCCCCGAAGATGTCCACGCTATAGGCCCGTTGTTCGATTTCAGGCCACCAAGCTGAAGGATGAAGACTTGGTCGCCAAAAGCTGATGGAACATGTGGTCGGCTTCCTCTGTGAGCACCATGGTGCGCGTCTTGTCGTAGATAGCCCCGGAGCCCGGCATAGATCCCAATGTTCAAGAGTTATTCGTGAAGACTTACGGGAGAGTGTGCCAAGGTCAGCGGAGTGGGAACTGCCTTTTCCCCGCACTAGTGTCTATTGGACCGTTGTCCTCATATGAGGACAACTTTTAGCCCTTTTTTTTCAATACAGTTCTTTTTTACCTCAGCGCATTTCTTGTCCCTCCGCATTAGTTTATGAGTGTAGATGGACGATCAAAAACAAACTTTTCAAGATTGTTTGACCTCGGTTAAGCCTAGAGCAATTTTCCCTCACCAGCTTCCGCTCTTCGCAAGAAGTTGTGAAAACGACTACATTTTGGAAGGAAAAATATTTCGTATTATCGTGGAGGTTTCAGAAACGAGGGCGCACGTACAGTAAAAATTACTGTGCTGTAAATTAAACATGAAAACCCTTTTTTCCAGTAAAAAATTTGGCCTTCCAAAACATTAACCTTTCCAAAATGTAACGGAAACTGCCCTCATATGAGGACAAAATGTGCCTCATATGAGGACAGAGCATGGTCGTATAGAAACTAGCCAACGGCATGATATTGTTCTCGGGCGAGAAGCGCAAGTCATTATTTCGACAAGGCTAAGAGCGTCGCGCTTAACTGTTCCCGTGTGAGCGAGGTGCCGGTAGTACTGCAAAGATTTCGGGTGCTATTGGAACAAGGATTACAATTGCCGAAGAAAATTGAGCCTAGGATGTCCGTGACTCTTGTGGAACCCTGGTGGTCGCCGAGAAGGGGGTCTTCATCGTTTTCCTGGAAGAGCTGTCGGATCACTGCGTGGTAGTGGATGCCAACCGGCAGTAGTCTGGGATAGCGTAGATCCCTGGCCATTACGTTCCTCCACTCGAAATTGAACCTCTGTGGATGGGTGATGGGGAGGGGAGTGGCAGCCGGCCCCACGAGCTCATGTCGATTCGTTAGAGAGTATTGCTTCCATCTTTTATATCTCTCTTGCTTGAGTCATCCTGTGCTTGCTGATAAAGTTATGGTAGCGAATCCACGTGTCTATCATTACAGTGTTGCAATGCTATTACTGTCCCTGGATGTGCGTGCCATTTTCCATGGTCAGTGTGGCTAAGGAAACCGGGTGAGCTGGATATCAGTAGATGCAGCGGATCCGAATGTACACTGGCCTGGACAGTCAGATGTACATAGATCGTAAGGGCCGGGAGTAGGAAATGGAATGGGAACTGAGCTGGAAATAGGAATTCAGTATCGAGAACAGGTTTGTGCTGTTGAACTGTTTCGTTCTTGTTCATCATCGTGGTTACTTCCATTACCCACTCTTATAATCTTTCATCAAGTCGGGTTAGTAACTATGCTCTGTAAAATTAACCCACAAAGACACAAACAACAACCATGGTAGGTGAAAACCGTGACGTGTAACAATTCAGCATGGGTAGCAGTTGCCTGCTGCAGCATCATCCAAACTGTTCTGAAACCCATAAGTTCATCCTGAAGCAATTCATTCAGATGTACGTGAACCTATCAGAAATCAAAACATGTGTACCAATAAGAAAACAGATAAAAGAACTGATATGACTAAATCTACTGTATCGTGGCATCAACCTGCATTACTGTACTTCCCTTGCAGGCCTTTCCTTTGGGCCAAATCCTTAAATATTCAGGCTTTGTTGACCAATCGTGTGTAGGTCTTGGCGGGCTTATTGCGGGACCAAGTCCAAAAAATACTGCTTATCCCAAACTATCGCTGAGGCGGCCAGGAAATAGAAGAAACTTTACTTCACTGAGTAATCAGGCAAACGACTGCCAGCGGATTATCTATATATAAAGCGTCCTTGCTCCGTAGGGAGGTAAGCGAAGGATCCGCCGGCGCCCTCCGCAAGTAGGTAAGTGCCAGAGGTGGTAACGTGGTACCCTCCTGATGGGAGGCGTCGTATCGGGAGTTCGGTTAGCTTCAGTTGCTGTTCTTGCTTCGGTTCGTGATGCCTCTGCCTTGAAGTTTCGTGGCCGTTTGGGGCGGCGTCTTCGTAGGGCGGTAAGCGAAGGATCCGTTTAGGTCTATACGGCAGGTGACGGTCTTCTGCTGGGTACCGATTGTACTGGTACGTCTAGGAGGACTGGGAGCATTTGGGACAACGATAAAATGTAGAGTAGGTTCTGCAAGGTGTCGAAACGCGGAGTCGCTCGTTTGAGCTCCTTTTCAGCCCAGGGAGAAGATATCGAAACTCCGGGCGAGGAGGTCAACGCTTCAAGTACTATAGGCCGCCGTTTGTTTGGCAGAGTTTGAGAGAGGGCCTAGGAAGACTGGCGGGCCCATTCCATGAGTTGGTATCTTGCGGGTGTGATCAGTAATGGCTTCTTCTGAAATTTTCAATCTTATCCGATCTTGGAAAGCCGTGAGGAGTTCTGGCGTATCTGTCTTGACCTTTCAGCTCAGCTGTGATGGGCTCCAGGCGCGTGGCTCGAGAAGTGTGGCCCAATGGTTTCGATCCCTAGCGGAGGCGTTCGATTTCGCTGCTCGGGCTTGGAACTTGGCAAGTTTCCGGGCGCCGAGCGATTATCTTCTTTTCATGGAAGGAATGAGACCGGCGAGCAGGAAGCCCCTCGCGATATCCCTGGGTTCCACGGTCGTTCGCGAGATCCACGAAGCCCCGGCCTGCATCAGTTTGTCTGCCCGAAGGAGGGCGGAAGGAGTTCTAGGCTGAACGTAGAGAGCGTACTCGGCTTGAAACAAGGCGAAAATTTTGAAGAGCGCCCGTCTCGCGGCGTGTTTGGAGTTTCCAGCTGCTGGTAGCGGGAGATCAGCGATAGCATGTTCCTCGACTTGGCGAGGCGCTCGATGAGGTTCGTGGTCGGAGATACTGAACGGAATGATAGTGACACCCAAGTATACTGCCTGCCGGCGGCAACTGAGTAGCTGGCCATCTATCTTGTATATATCGCTATTGATGTTGAGCCCCGCGGATTTTCCGGCATTCCACTCCATTTCCGCCGAGTGAGCCCACTCACTGGCTCTTAGTAGTAGCTGATGCAGTGTTGCCGATGTTCCGGAGAGAACTATGACATCGCCCGCGAAGCAGATAGCTTCGCCATCGCCAGTAATTTTCATAGCTTCCAAGAAAGGGATTCATGAAAATATCGAAGAGGAGGGGGCTGAATGGGTCTCCTTGAGGGACTCCGGATGTAGCTGTATACGATCTGTCATGGTTTCTGCACCGAAGAAGAAGCGGGACTAGGAAAAAAGCAATCTAACGCAACAGCGTGTCGGAAGGGAGATTCCGGAGCAACTCCAAAAGTTTCCGCGCGGAACTTCTGTCGGATGAAGGTATCAAAAAATCAATAAAAAAATTCCAAAGCTTCCAAGGAAAAAAGTGACCGATCGGGAAGAGGACGGCGAAGAAGACAAAATTACTCCGCTTCGACGGCACTTGGCGCATCGGACGCGCAAATGGAAGAAAATTTTGTAGCGTGGCGAGCGCGTTCTAGTGATACCAAAATGGAACGGGCGTCGAGAGATGTGCTCAGTGAGAACAAAAATCTCACGTAGCACAAAAGGGTAATAGCTTGTTTGATTTCGATTTTAAGTGCGAGTTGGAAACTCTAATGCATGGCAAATTATATGAATACAAATGAATCCATTTGGCGCCAAGAGGGAAGCAGGGCGCCCTTTCTACGACAACTGGCTAGACTTCCCATGCGGATGGATGTAAATTGAGCAGATACTGTGAGTTCAGCAGAATAGCGTCCACACTACCATGAGGAAAGCCCAGAACCCATATTTCCTCCCCAATAGCAGACTACATAAAAAATCCATTACTGAAGCCCACCTTCACCATTTACCGCCAAACAAAAGCTCAGAAATGCTTTGAGAGTGACATTGAGGCCACCAGCTGGGGCTCAACGATACGAGAAAGCCACATTAATTTCCCAAATAACTCTCTCAACATTCCACTATCGACTCAATCATTCCCACCAAGAGCCCATACGTAGATGCGCTTTATCAGCTGAAAACGAAAAACGTTTTCTCTCTGATAAACTACTATTCATAGAATTTTATTCATGAGGCCTTGAGGATGTGACTAAATTTATTCAAAATATTGTTGAGACAATACCTGCCAAACGTCGCGCAAAGTTTCCCTTCGTCAGCAACAGCCCTAGTGCAAAATTTCTCCGTAACTTTCTAGATTGGAATAAACAAGACATTCGCTTCGGAAAGTCGTCAAAAGACGAGGAGCAACGATGGAGGGCATTCAATGCAGAAAAGCTTACGGCGCAGTTCGAAGCCTAAGAGAGGATCATCAAACATAATGACATTGATGAATCGCGCATTGGCAACATTGATGAAAGTGGTCTTTGCCCGAAAGAGCGCCGAAGATGTTTTCCATGAACGCCTTAATGACTCGAGGGAGAGCGTATGTTCAAAGAACTCCTACATTTCGAAACATAGATAGCATCGAGAAGCGGAATGCGTTGAATTCTGGAGCTGCAGCAAGAATTATATGGCAAAGGGATAAAATTATATCTGAAAGGCTATTGTTTGAGAGCCATTCGTTGGCCTATTGTGTGCGCATGTATGGTGATCTCGTTATTCCATCGCTGAGTTTGGCAGTTAGGCGGCAGATTGCTAAGGATGGCTGTTCGTCGCGAATAAGCAGTACGAGCTGGGGCGAGCAATGCAACAATAGCTTGATCTTTGGTCTCATTGGTTTGAATGGCAGTCTGTGAGCTGTGATTTGCCCATGACCGATAAAATGATTTATAAAATTGGATGTGTTTTTTGGATCAGCTAATCATCTTTCCGTTCAAGGTTGAGGGAACTTCTGGCCAAATAAATGTTCGTATTATTCTTATTATATAATTTCGGATACTCCTGTACTAATCTTACTGTAATGAAGGTTTCATGGTCCTTCCTATAACATCAGCTTTAGTCAGATATGAAAAACTCTAAACCTGGTCAAAATTAGGGGATTTAAGAAAACTTTTTCCCGTGTAAATTTTGAAACCCCCATATGAAACGATTGAAAACTGTAAAATTGTACGAGAAATGTACGAGAATCTCCTACAAATTTCGTACAAAGAGCATTTCATACGAAAAGGTTTTCGTAGGATTTTGCACCCTGAGCCCCACCCCGTATCCTCCACTAAGGCTACTGCGCAAACTGAAGAGGGATATCAGAGTGGAGAAAACCAACCTGCCTCCACAAGCCTTCTTTCCTCTCGAGTCAGCACCGCAACACTTCCAGCGCAACAAAATCAATCTACAAAAACAAAACGCTTCCGTTTCTTAGAAAAAAATACAATCTAGCGTTGGTCAAAGCGTTTGCGACTGTGAAAGCGCATGTACCGGAATGGGGAAAGACAGAAGCTCTCTATGAAGAAGTCCTCCTGACCTTCCTTCCGCAGATCTCGTCAATCTTCTCTAATCACTTCCAGAAACCGTCTGCAAAGACCTTACAAAATCGTTTCAAGCGTCTTGTGGCGTGGCGTCGCAAAACCGTGAGAATGACAGCTGCTACTTCTGGAATAGTTGAGAACTTAGGGGAGAAGGAACAACTTTTGGATGATCTTATCCTTGAAGTCGACGAAAAGGAAGAGGCTGTTAGTTATGAGAAGGAACAGTAGACTGTTCATGAGAAAGAGCTCGTAGCTGCAGGGAAAATATTCGTAACATGACTGTGAAACGGATAGCGGAAGACGAAGATGATATGGGAAGTAATGGTCGTACGCCTGGTTCTGCATGGAAAAAGAAGAAGAGCCGTATTGAAGGTGAACTTTCAGACAGCTAAATGATCAATGCGTTACTGATGCAGTTTAGCAGTCGAAGTTAGAGAGACGAAAAACGTTTAGAGTTCGAAGAGCGACGCGATAATAAGGAACAGACACGCTTTGGGGTGATGCAGGAAGTGAATAGACGGCGTCTGGTTCTGGAAGAGCGTCTGTTTGCTTTGGAAGCGGAAGAGCACAAACTGGAAATGGAATAACGGAAACGTATGCAGGAGCTGATGTGAGCTCTTTCTAAGCTAGGCTGAGATTTCGAGGAAACCTCTTTGGAAAGTTGGTAGTCAATGGTTTTTGCACTATTCGACGCAACCTGCCTAGCGTTTGGCACGCCTTTCCCTTCGCTTACGCTCGGGGGCGCGCCCTTCAAACGAATTCGTTGTCACTTGCTCCGCCAAGGATATTGCTTTTTTACTTGTCTACATATTCCTCGAAGCTCGGTGCTATTCATGTGAAGTAACTACCTACTTGACCTCCCTTATAAATGCACATTCTAAAGTTGAGTAACAGAGCAGAGGCAATGTAGAGTAGACTGATGGGAGCCTTCCGCACCATTATTTGTCGCGCAAAATCTTTTCTTGTCCACATCTGCTTCAGATCCTTGTAGTTACATTCTACTGCTAATCTTGCCTTGCTCATACTTGAATTGTATTGAGCCTGCTCCGGTGTAGCAGTTACAGAACTGAATGCTATTTGTAGCCACGGACGTAGTAGATACGCTACATCTCCATATATGCAGAACTTCCTTCCATCAATAAGCAGTGCTTCTAAGATTTGCTCCTCAATTCCACTGTTCCTCAAAAGAGTAACATCATGACGTCTTCCGACTTCCGGTCCGTAGAAGTAGAATATTTTTCATCTGGTGTTGTGATAGTCTGATACACCAAACAGTGCATTCTCTTATGCCCCGAATAAGATTCTCTTTGTTTGATCCCGTTCCACCTGGTCTTGCCATCTTAATCTTCATTCAGTCAATAAATACTACACAGTTATCCACTGGAGCTCCTGATTCATATATTGCATTCGCATATTCTTCAGCCCGGTTTGGAAGCAGATCTGTATGCAAATATGTTACAAGATGAATGCTTTTCGTGGCTAAAGATTCGAGAGCTTCCCAAAATATCTCACTCAAGGCTGTGCACCGCAGTCCAAACACTGTTTCCAAGCTATACCAGCTATTTGTTGATGCCAATCTTCGAAGAACTATACAAGTTGCAAGAACATGATCGCAACGGTACCGATTTCTTTTAGTTCTACCACTCCAACCAAAGATATCGCTTACTTTACCAAGGTATTTTTTCAGGAACCGAAACTCTTGTAGGCTTTGTTCATCAGAATAACTGTTCAAGTTGAATTGATACATATGAACATGAGTTGATCTCGCTTGTATATTCCTCACATCTGCACCAGCCCCCTTCGCTCGTTTCCAGCTCCTCATGACAACTTCGATTGGTGCTTCTGCAACCAAACTAATAAGAAACTGCATTTTTCGTCTACGGAGCCTAAGCACTGCTTTCCCAATCTGGTATTCTTCCTGCCGAACCATGTTTGATGAATGCACTGATGGCACAAATTACACAAAGAAATTTTCTCATCAACTATTTTCTTACAAATCCAGTACACGTTCCCAAGAAGAGGAAGACGAACTAATGGGCCACATGCTGCTGTAACTCTGGTACCATGACGGGTATATCGTCGCACGCCACGATCAACTCCGCCGCGCAGTGGAAATCCTCTCGTCTCTCGACGCCACCAGCAGGGTCTGCACCTCTCTTGCCAAAATGCAAGGTCTGGTGGCCGACGGCCCCCCCAGAGTCCGTGCAGCGCCTTACCCGAATGTTCTCAAACAAGAGTATAGTGAGGGCACACTCGTCCTCAACGCTCCAATTGGCACAGAGACCTTCACCAAGAGAACTTTCTCCGCGCACGTGAAGTCCTTCGAACCGTTTCTTGAAGCCATCACTGACCTCGAGGATACGCAAATAGCGTTCCAGCTGCTCCGAAATTGCTTCGGAGTCTGCAAACTCGGCTATTTACTACGCGTAGTCCCGACGTCGTCCACCGCCGAGGGAGCTGCCATGTTTGACGATATGACAGAGCGCTGCGTCCGCACACTGGCAGGGGGGGTCCTGGATTCAGAGGTCTTCCGCGAACTCCAACTTCCAGTGAAATCACTGGATGAGAAGCGGCCCTCCCTTGGGATCGGATTCACTTCCGCCAAAAACATCGCCGCGGCCAATGATGGCTTCAAGAAACGGTTCGAGGGACTTCACGTGCGCGGAGAAAGTTCTCTTGGTGAAGGTCTCTGTGCCAATTGGAGCGTTGAGGACGAGTGTGCCCTCACTATACTCTTGTTTGAGAACACTCGGGTAGAGGCGCTGCACGGACTCTGGGGGGCCGTTGGCCACCAGCTGATACTGTACTGTAGCGCGGTCTACACGCAAGTCACGTTTGAGGTGACCATCAACGCGGCATGTCGTTGGCGGATGATCCTCACGCTAGACTCTACCTAGTCCTAGGGAGTATTGGTCTACAACTCGGCTGGCTACAGATCGTGCCCCTTTCGTGATCGTGGAGAACGCATCGGGGTGCCACTCTCCGAGCGTGGAGATCGGAACTGGGACGATCCTGTTCCTACCGAGTAACCCAGGTACGAACAGTAATGTAATTGGGCATAGTTAGTTTTGAACACTGTATTGTAAGGGAAATTCCTACGTTTTGAAGACAACTCACGCTTCTTTTCGCAGAGCGCAACGCGACACGCAATTGGCAAAGTCGTTTCGTGCGTCTCTGAGGGGAGTGAGGAGATAGCGGCATATTTTTTTTCATCGCATTAAACATGGTTGTTCAAGATTGAACCGTAAAAAACAGATTAAAATAAGTTTCATGGACGATTCTCAACTAAAATGTACAAATAGTTGCTACGTTCCCGGAGTAACCCTGATATTAGTTTTGTACCGACCACCTTAAAGCCCGGTGTATCTTCCCTCTCACATCCTGATATTCCCGCGGTAAGACACAGCAATCAATGATGTTCGTTTGTTTCATCACAACTGCCAAGTAATTTTTCACTGCTTGTCTTGCTTCCAAATTGCTGAGCAAGTTTCGTGGTGGGAATTCTGAGAAAAACTCAATCCCTTCATCTCCCTCGATCCACCCTTCTACTCGGTCCCCGCATTCATCCTCAAGTATTAAGCGAACACAGAAAGCCCATTGAGTTCGAGGATCCCCGGTGCTGCTGAATGTATCCTCACAACTAACGCATTTGCAGTAACCGGTCATTGGAATCGATTTTTAGGAAACGCTTACACCTCACGCACCACGGCTTGCAAGCAAACCGAACATCACGAGGTGCTACGCATCCTTTCGCGCTCACTCGGATCCGACTAATCCGAGCAACTCCATTGCTAGCGATTTGCTGCACTTTAGCGAGCGAACATATTCAAGTTGTTGAAAAGAATGTGAAGTTATTACCGTAGTATTCAAAACCATTCTAGAACGTGGAGGCCTTGGTCGCAACTGCTCAGGAGTCGGCACGATCTGTATTTTGCGTGCAGGAAAACCACCAACAATGATACATGTTGACCTTCATTTGATCGAGCGGCAGCATTTCTATGTGTCGTCCTTTGTGCTCTGTTTTGGGTTGGCTGAGGCTGTCTCTTGGGTGTGCCGACTTTGACTGCGAAGATCTTGAGCGTGGTGGATCCCTTGAGGAGGATGCTTTGGAGTGCCGATCCGAGCTCGTCGTGCAGCTGTGGCACGTTGACCCGGTGACTGAGTTTTGGTTTTCTTGATGCGCATGGCCGTTGGTAATTTTTGTATTTCCGAGTTCCGCGACGGATTTTTGGGTAGTTTGGACCTTTCGTCTACCGAGCTACCCGATGCATGTATAATATTCTGCACTAGCGCTGAGCTCTCAGGATACCAAACCAATGTGGATGTTTTGTACCCACGGAAAGCATACCAACTAGGTCTGAACCTCGGACAGACAATTGCAAGTCTCGAATTAGCAACCAAAACGCATGTTTTTTCGACCTGGACATTAATTTCCAGGATGGGTAAAAATCAGAGAACGAGGGGTTCGAGCGGTCGCCCCTCCATTTTAACTGTTGACTGTCGATAATGATATGTAATTTGAATCTGTCATCAACGAAAGCCCGTGGGAAACTATAAACCGAAAGGAGTCACTCTGTGGGTCATTCTTGCAATCTTCCACGTAACGGCAAAGTAGATCAACGAAACCAGTGATGCTCTTATCTTTAGCGAACGTTGCATTTACATCAACAACTGTCTGACGTTCGGAGGAGAAGTCGTATAGTTGTCGAGTACATATGCACGCGAATAACTTCGCAAAGCCCGTATTCTTTCCTGCTCTTGGCGGGAAATTGGGTTGTGAAAAAGTGACATTGAACCCGTCAGGGAAGGAGTGACTTGGACACCTCCTTTGGACATCAAAGGCGTGAATTGTTTCCCCTCATGTGTCCAGAGCAGAACGTGAGTATCCCTACCAGTAAACGCATGTAACTCTGCCCTGTTCTCCCAGAGCCTTCGGTCAACTTTGAGACTTTCAATGCAAATGATATCTCCGATGCACGGAATGGAATGCAGTGACCTGGATCCTTCTCGCAACACTGAACTGCTATGTTTTGAGCTCTCCTCCAGCATGAGGTGTTTTTGCAAAGCTATCATCAGCCACGACGACTTCAACACCAGAAATCTCCTTTATTCGTTGCGCACGGTGCGGTACAGTCAACAACAACAGCAAACAGGTGAACATTACCTGTAGCTAGAGCTCCCGTACTCGTGAAGTTCAACAGCTCGTTGACGGATGTGTACTTATATCTTGGTTCTTCCCTTTGCGTGGTATTTTCGGCATGCATGTCTTGCATTTGCTTTTCTGAGCTCGGCGGTACTGACCATCCGTCACTTGCATTGCTGCTTGAAATACTGACGATAACCGAATAGTCTTCCGCCAACATTGACAATGTCCAAGCAGGAGCTTGTCGGTTGCCGCTTTGAGAATTTGTTAGCCGCACAGGAAGCCCCTTCACTTACCAACTCCGCGCCTTCAACCTGAAGCAGGGCCTCCTTTCTTAGAGAAGTTGCTCCGTGCCATCCAGGTCGAGTTGTATTGAAAGTGTGTTTCCCTTATGCCAACCCCATCAAGCACAGCCAAAGTGATGCTGGCACCGCCTTCATGGACATCCTGAATTCGACCGATAATACGTTGTACACTGCTGCCATGACGTCCAACGTCGAGCGATGTTGTTCGATTGGCGGAACATGTTAAACAAAACGCGATTTGTCTTTTTGAGGCAACCGAATCCTCTCTACTTGAAATAGAAGTTCCACTCGGACAGGATGTGGTCGGTTGCTACGCGAGGCTGTGATCATTTCGAACAACTGCCATTTCAGAGGCACTCTTTTGACAGATTTGCGGTTAAAGTCGGGGGTTGGGAGTATTTACCATTACGAGTCATAGTAACAACGGACATCCGGGGTGGGGTAGATTGCGGCATACGGGTGTACCTTTGACCGAAGATACTACTACTGTACAAAAGTTTTTTAAAGAAGCCCAATTTAATGTACCTCCCCTGGGCCGAGGTCAAAGCCCTACGCTTCAACCGTCACTGCTCACAATTAACTGAACCGTCACTGAACTTGGACAGCAGCTGCACCTCCCGCAGCGATGTCAATACCACGGCCAGCGTTTTGCTTTGCTCCCGGCGCGATTATCCGCCTAGCTCGCCCTTTGCGATCTTGCCGGGACCTGGTGCGCTTTTTCGCGACAGCCACTTCTCCAAAGCGTGTTGTCTTCCTTGGCACTCCCCCTGTTGCTGCCCAAACACTTGGCAGATTAGCTACTGCTGCTGCAGCCCCAGGTGCATCTTTTGCAATTGAAGCTGTCGTGACACAGCCGCCGGCCCCGGTCGGTAGGAAACAGATTTTAACGAAATCCCCCGTGCACACATTAGCAGAGGAGCTTACCATATCAAACGTCCTAACGCCAACCTCAGCTCGAAATAAAGAGTTCTTGGATGCGGTGCGGTCAATCGCTCCGGACTTGTGCGTTACGGCGGCGTATGGGAACTTTTTGCCAAGAATTTTTGGATATCCCCAAGTATGGCACCCTGAATATTCATCCGAGCCTCTACCTCAGTTTCGGGGAGCTGCACCAGTCCCCAGGGCTTTAGAAAAGGGGTGAAAGAAACAGGCGTATGTGTATTGTACACTGTCCTCAAGATGGACGCAGGGCCCGTATTGGCGAGAAGAGTGAAGCCGTTAAAGGGCCACGAGCAGGCACCAGGACTGCTAAAGGAGCTATTCGACATCGGAACTGAGGCACTTTTAGACGCACTACCAGAAGTTTGGGACAGAACGCTGACATGGTGGAGCAAGATCACAGCTGGCCACTCATGCCGCCAAGATCTCAAAGGACGAGGCCCGTCTTTCTTTCACAGAAAACGCATGCATCGTCCATAACAA
Organism: Kappaphycus alvarezii; assembly: GCA_002205965.3. Classification (NCBI taxonomy): domain Eukaryota; phylum Rhodophyta; class Florideophyceae; order Gigartinales; family Solieriaceae; genus Kappaphycus; species Kappaphycus alvarezii. Next base: position 405,112 of record NADL03000758.1, read on the forward strand.
AGTGCGCGCATTTGCGGGATGGCCAGGCACGTGGGGAGACTTTGAACTTGTTGGAGACAAGGGAACAGAGCAGGTGCGGCTAAAGTAATTGAACCGTTGTCTCCCGTCGAGAGGGCGGCATGTGCGTTGGGGTCCATGACGTTTCTTTCGACACGAAAATGGACACTTGATCATCACTTGTGACGACGGGAGCAGGATTGGGGCCTTAAAAGTTCAGCCGGCTGGTAAAAAGGAGATGGATGCGCGCAGTTTTTGGAACGGACTTCGCGGAAAGTCAGTCCAGAGGAAGCGGGTTCCACACTAAGTAAATCAACGAATGGTAGCGTCGGATAATTTGCAACACAATATCATTTCTCGACAACCACCCGACCATCAACTTTCATCAAGCAACTACTTTCCACACGACCACAAGTGTCGCCCGTGATTCCGAGCTTTATTGTAAGAACTTCTACCTAGGTAGCGGAGATGGCGGCAGGGGTGAGTCCAGACTGCCGCAAAGAGGGGAACCAGAGATGACGGAGGGGGAAGCGGACCCGTAGTACCACAACGTTTACATCGGCGGCGGCGGGGCGGTGGGGCGAGTCCGGAGGCGGCGGCGGTGGCGGTGGCGGCGGTGACTGCGGCGGAGGTGGTGGCGGCGGGCTTGAGGGAGGTGGAGGCGGGGCGGGGCGGGGCGGCATGGGCATGCCAACCGCCTTGGGGCGGCGGAGGCGGCGGGGGCGGCTGTTCGTACGGATACATGTGTTGATTCTGCGCATTTAAGCCATTGTTTTCCGACTGATACATTGGTATGGGTACTGCGACGCGGAAAGGTCCCCAGGTAAGTTTGAATGCGGATACGGATGCCCGGGCACACCTACCCTATATGGCTGCGCTTGTATGACCGTGTGTGTCCATCTGCACCATTCCCATATGATTGACGGGAGGCGGTGGCGGTGGCGGCGGGGGGCGGCATCGCACCTTGCATATACGGTGCATGCATGGTGTTGGGCTGGTGTGAAACGGCAGGCGGGCCATGATGGGGCTTGGTTGCAGGAGGAGGCGGGGTACTGGAAGCAAATGCACCGGGCAACAACCACGGGGTGTCTTGCGCTCCTTGGCCGCAGATGACGCGGGTGCGGCGTTGGTGTTGGGCGGGGCGATGGACGCCGTCTTGGTGTCAACGAGGTTTGCATGTGTAGTGGTACGCCCTTTACTTCGGCCATGAACGACTTGAATTCGGCATCGAGTTCATCGGCATCGACTTTATTGGCGGTGCCGTTTGCACTGCCGTCTGCGGTAGGATTGGGACGGTCGGGATATCGAGCGGTTGAGAGGCGGGGCTTGTCGTGAAAGTTGCGGTTGAATGGGGGCGAAAGTCGCGGTGCTGATCGCGCAAGGTGCCGTTGAGTTGGGCGAGTTCGCGGAGCTGGGCTGTTTGTGATCGTTGTCGTCATCCTGACGAGGAGTGATGATGTCCATGATTTTGCGCTTGCAACGTTGAATGCGATCGTTTGCGTCCATACCCTCGGCTGTGATGATGACGTGGAGTTGCTCATTGTCTTCCGGTTGGGACGGCCCCCTGGCACGACCATCCTTGACACTACCTTTCCCTCGTATGGCAACCTTGCAATTGTAATCCTTTTAATCTCTTTTTGTGTTTCCTCTAGGTCCCAAGATGAGGCCGATAAAGTTCAAAGTGCCCTCCTTTTCCTTTGGAATGAACAACTTATCGACACATTTCAACGGGCGCATTCCATGCGGTGGACGAAATTCAGGATCCAGTTGTGACAAACGTGCACACAACTTGTGTCGCTCAGCCTCCAACTTTGCCAAAGCGCGATCATATCGAGTATTGACACGCTTGCCGCGATTATCATAGCGAGGTTCTGGTGAAGGGGAGCGACAAAGATCCTCGACTGGGATTGAATTGGTGCATGGTGCGGGTGATGCGGTCAAGACGGGATTGGAGCTCTCTTTTTTCTGCTTGGCGCTCATCGACGGGTTCCCAGCGACGACGGCGACGTTTTCGTTGGGGCGGGTCCGACATGAATAGTTGCGCGGATTGGAGGAGATAGTGTGTTTCAAGGTGGGATCAGTGCGTGGCCAAGGAGATGTCAATTGCCGGTGAAAGGCGGGGCGGAGGGATGCGTGCAAAAGCCACGCGGTGGCGAAATCAGTCGATGGGGCGAATTGTTTGCTGGGAAGGGACGTGTCATAGACTGATCAAGTTGGTTTGGTAGGCTCGCAAATATGGCGGCTCTGGAGATGTCATGTGGGTGGTTGCTGGACCGAGTTGGCGCCAACAAACGGCAGGGCGGAGGGCATCACCCAAGGTACCGTACAGTACAGTACAGTACAGTACGTTATTCGCCGAAAGTTTCCACAAATTCGTCCTCCTTGGATCACGCAGGTCTTCCAAATTCTTTTCTGTAAGCATCCTGTGACCTGTAACCTTGTACTCTACAATACAGGGATTACGCAAGAAGAAAATTCTGCAATGCAACTTTAATGATACTGTAATTAGAATCTGTAAGGAGAAAAATTTCTTTAGACTAGGACTACTGTAAGTAGGGTAACCACTTACTGTACATACCCTCAGAACGGAGGTTCTCTGGTTCTCTGGTTGGTTTACTGTAAGTCATAGAAAGGTTGTGAAGTAAAGCTTCTTCTTGTTCATACTACAGTATACAAACTATGTGTAAGATGCGCGCCAAATGTAGGGCAACGTTGTACACGTATTACGGAAAAATTGCAGTTTTCACCTGACTAAAAGGTCCCAATTCTGCAGTGTAGCTCACGCCACATTGCAGAATTCTGAAACAATTTTTTTCTACTGTAATTCAATTAGAGTTTCTTTGCAGGTTCTTTGCAGTTGCGTAATCTCTCCAATACTGTATACAGTGCATGCACCGTACTGTACTGTACATACCGCATGATACTGTACTGTGCTGTACCGTACTGGGAAAGCGTTTTTCATTGGCTTGCCTGAGGACGCCTTGAAAGTCCCTTGTCCTTCCCTTACAGTACATGTGCTGTTCATATACAGTACTCTACTGTAATCAACGCCGGAGACCCACCTACCCACCCAACTCGCCTTCGCCTTACAGAACAATACTGTACCGTGCTGTACAACAGCATCGACGTCACCTCGTGCTCTACCACAAAGCAGCCAAAACGATCACCGCTTCCCCCCTTGTCAATCCCACCCCTTATCTTGTCACGGAGGAAAGGACCTACTCACCGTCATTCATGCGGCAGGCAATGCGTTCAAAACCATTCTACTCCTTCTCATTCCATCCTTCGCCACACCCTCCCATCTACACTCTCATTCACCAACCCGCTTGACCCACCTTTCTCCACCCGCTCCCACATCAGCCGCACCATTCGCCTACCTCGTGCCACCTGTCCTCGCTTCCGACCCCGCACCGCACAAGCTCCTCACTCTACCGTCAATTGCAACCCGCTACAACAACCCACCCCTCCGACATCAAAATACCGCCCCTCTCCTCAATGACCTTCTATCCGAATCCGAGCCAACCATATTCCACACCGTCCTTCTGAATCCCACCTACGACTCGACAAGCTGCTCTCCTCCGTTTTCCAACCGTATCCCGTTCCTACTTGCAGTCCCTATTCGCCACCAATCAAATCCTCCTCAACGGCTCCCCGCCCTCTTCCAAATCCGTCAAACCGCCCCCGCATTCTCTCATTTCCATTCAATTCACACCACCTCCTCGTGCCCTCCCCTAACCCCGGAGGATCTCCCCCTCCACATCCTCTACCAAGACCCCCACCTGCTCGCCATAAACAAACCGCCAGGTCTTGTAACACACCCCGCCCCAGGCCACTGGTCCGGCACACTGGTACACGGTTTGACCTACCACTTTCCGGATATCCAAGCGTTAGGCGGCCCACGTCCAGGCATTGTACACCGACTCGATAAAGGCACGTCCGGGGTTCTTCTAGTGGCACGTACGCATACGCACAAGCCAAGTTGATGGAACAGTTTGCGGGCGGACGGTGCGTAAGAAATACATCGCGATCACGGTGGGAAACCCGTGCCAGACAGGGTGCACAGGGAGAGTGGTGGAGGAGGGAATCGGGAGATGTGTCAAGGATCGAACACGGATGATGGTGATGAGCGAGGAGGCGGGGGGAAGTATGCGAGGAGTAGGTTGCGTGTGCATGGAGAGATGAGAGGGGATTGTTACATGCGGTCGGGGTGCAGATTGAGACGGGGAGAACGCATCAGATTCGAGTGCATATGAGGCATTGTCGGGCACCGGTACTAGGGGATGAGTTGTATGGGGCGGCGGACGATGAATTGGAGGTGGAGGGCAAAGGTGAAGAGATGTATGTTGCATGCGCACGAGGTGGAGTTTGGGCATCCTGTAAGTGGGGAGAGGATTGTAGTGCAAGCAAAGCTGGCGGAGGATATGAGAGAGGTGATGAAAGGAGTTTACCCGAAATTTGAAGAGGAGGGGTGGTGACTTGAGGAATAGCAAGGGGGGGATGTTTAACGACGGGGATGACGGATGTGGGCGATTATCGGGCGGTGGCAACGTTGCGGGATGAATGGTTGGATCGATGGGAGGAAGGCGGGATGGCAACAGGAGGTAGGTGGGAGGAGGGGTGGGATTGGCGGGAAGGGAGAGCGAGAGAGGGGATGGGAAGGGCTGCTGAGTTTGGTGCGGGGGAAACAAGGGTGGGTTGGCTTGCGGGGCGCCGGCGACGTGGGCGAGCAGGCGGCGGCGGACTAGGAATGGAGGGATGTTGTGCAAGTGCGTAGAGAGTGATTTGAGATTCGTCAAAGAGGGCGCGAATGGCGTATTCCTTGCTCTCCTCGAGCTCGACAGAGTCCATGATGAAGTTGTTGTTGGGTGATGAGGGGATGGGTGCGGTGGAGATTTGGGTAGGTGTATGAGGTTGAATGTTTACAGCTGGCCGAGATTGGTGGGCAGGTGTGAGAGGGGGGGTTATGGGCTTTAAAGTAAGGGTGACGGATCGCAAATGTGAGATATTGGAGTAGGACAGACTGTCGGTTTGTTGAGATGGGTGATTGGAGGGAAAATACAAAAGTACTGTACCTTGTTTTTGGTTGCGAAGAGATATTGTTTGTTAGAGTATGACAAGGAAACGAGGGTATGGCGAGGAATGAAAGGTAAACAGGTTGTGGGGCACCTATCGGTGCTGGATTGATGCCAACCAAATTTTCGTGTGTGTAAGCTTTGTTTGCGACACTTTACAAATATCTGTGGCACTAGTTTGGTTTTGACAACAAGCCGTGGAGGCTGACGTGAATAAGGCATGTCATTGGTGGCAATGTCCTTTTGTACACTAGTCACATCAAGCCAAACAAACACCTCAACCGAATCAAACATGACTGATTTATATGTGTATTATTTTCTAATCTCAACGCTGTGTACAGAAACGGTATGGATGCGGGATACGGCAGCGATGGATTGTACTGTACACAGTACACTACACTGGACTGTGGTTTAATTGTCCACCGTGACATAACTCTGTAGCAAAGCAACCCGCGTTTCTCCCATATCCCCGGCATAAAACCATACACCACCACAACCCCTTCATTTTGGCCCACTCCTCGCGACTCAACCCCTCCCTTTTCTTCCTTTTTCCCACTATCAAACTTCCCTGTCTACCCACTTTGGCATTGTCTCTCGAACACTCCCGAAACGAAACCGAAAAACAGACAAACCGAAAACAATCCCTCACGCGTCAGCATCCTCTGCACTCGTTTCCTCGAAAAAATCACTTCTTTTCACATCAACACAAATCCCTTTCCCTCTTCCACACGTCAAGCACCTCTATCAAGCCCCAATTCGGTTTCCCAATCCCAACCACACGTGCCCGCTACCCCTCCACCCCCCTACCACCCTCCATCTCCAAACAACAACAATGCCATCCACAACATGTACCTACCGACATCCTTCCACCTCTTCCTCTTCTCCACCACAACTTCCCCCTTTTCAGCATCACAATCTCCACCTCCCCTCCCCCTTTCCGTTTTTCCTTCCTCTTCTCCAACCCCAACTCCAGTCCCGTCAACTTCCTCTCACTCATCCAATTCAATGGTCGTCCTCAACATAAAGCTCTCCAATTTCCGCTTGCAAGCCGCAGCCCCACCAACCACACTCACTCCATCCACTCATCTTCGAGTCTGGTCTTCCACACGACGTATCTGTGGCATTGAATCACCTGCTCCCAATCCAACCTCCGTTCGTCATCCCACAGAACTCGTCTTCCCCTGCTCTTGGTCACTCTCATGGACCGAGCGCCTACCCGACCGTCTTGCCCAAAAAGCGCCGTCTTGAACATTTCCGCTCACTGCACCCCTAAATCCAAACTCCTTTCTCAGCCTGTGCACCACGTCGTCCTGTCCATCTCGGTGCCCTCCGTCTTGACTTTTTCTCTCTCGCTACAGGCACCGTTTGTCATTCCTTGGCCTTACGTGATCAGGCAGATCAACCTACCCCTTATACATTATCTTTTGACATTATCGTCGAACAACTCACCCGCATCACTCTTACCTTTGCCGATCTCCACATTTCCCATCCTCCCGACTTACATCCGCATTCCTTCTCCATCGAACATCTTTCCGGCAGACGCTCTCAAGTACCCCTAACCAAATCTCCCGACTTTGAACATCAAGCCATTACTGCAGCTGAATTTCCACCTCTCGCCCTCCATGCCCCTAATTTACGCAAACTGGCCCATGCCTCACTCCGCCTCCGCCTCCATGGTCCAGACTCCATTCTCGCACAGACCACTATACCGCTGCATCGTCTATGGTCAATAATAGCCCATCCTAATCACCCTCATCACATTCACACCGATCTCTCTGACGATATTTCTTGTTCTTGCACCATCAGTGCTGACAGACCACCTCCTACTGGTCAAATGTCCGGCGGTGTGACTACAGATGTCGGCATCACCGGAGCACGACCTGTCGTCTTTGGCGCCTTGCTTCCTGACACCCCTCATGCCCCCAGAATTCCTCCCTGCCCCCAGGTTGGGTCACGCTCGTCGATACCTTTGGCTACCGATACTATCGCAATACCGTCGCAGGTGTTGACGTGTGGACCGCTCCCTCGGATGAAACTATTGCCACCGCCCTTGAGCTTGACGACAGTCGTGCTTTGGACCAAGGTTATGAGACAGGCAAGTATGGAGTTTACAGAAACCAAATCAACGGGACCGCATCTTGGATTCATCCAGAGGCCATCCGCCTTTCGAGATCGTCTTACACAGTTCCCAGCAGCTCAGCATCGTTGCCCAACCCGCCGAAGTCGAGTTCAATTCCCTCTCCTCTTTTGATCTTTCTGCAAACTTGCATCCTGCCACTTTCACTAGCGTTACTCGTGTTGCTTCATTGGAGGCAGATGGGACAGACACGCCCTCTACGGAACCAAAGGAACCGCCGCGGGGGCGGATAGTAGAAATGGAATGGACTCAGTTACCAGCACGCTCTTACGCTCCTGGAGTAGGAACCGAGGGTCATACATTGACGGCAGTGAACGGGGGAAAAGCTTTGTTGAAGTTTGGCGGGTCTCTGGGTTCTGGCAACACACGACTGAACAAGCTGCAATCGTATGACGTGGAGACAGCGAGATGGCGAGAAGTCAGAGCGTCTGGAGTGCTTCCCGTGGTGCGAACGGGCCATGGAGCAGTAGCGCTCGGAATGGATCAATCGCGATTACTCATTTTCGGAGGCTCTTCACCCCAAGGTAGACGCAATGACTTGCACATTTTCCATGTCCTCAGTGAAACTTGGTCACCGGTGAGTTACACAGGGGCAGCCCCCGCTGTGAGAGCGCGCATGGGCATGACGGTCACGTCCGATGGATCAACGGCGCTGGTCTTTGGCGGTCGATCGTTGTACAGGTATCTCGGAGGGAAATACTATGATCCTCTTTACGTAAATGCGTTCCATGCGGAGCGGTCGGAGTGGTTGCAAATGCGACCGCAAGGCATGGGCCCACGACCGGCACCGCGAAGCGGTTGCGTAATGGAGTTCATTAACAATCGGCATATGCTGCTGCATGGAGGGTACGATGATGGAGACCGGTACTTTGACGACACCTTTTTGTTTGACATGGTGTCCTCATCATGGCAGAAGATTGAGCAGGACGACGAGCACATTCCGTTTGCACGAGAGAGCCACATGTCTACGATGTTGGAAGGAAACGTGTTGATTTATGGCGGAGATTCTAGGAGGGGCTTGCTGAGCGATTTGCACGTGTTCGACTCCGGATTGATGCGGTGGAACGAGAGACCGAATATGGTAGGGCTAGGACCTGGTAAGGTTTGCGGAGGAGCCATGGCGGGAATCGGAGACTCGAGCGTGCTGCTTGTGGGAGGAGATGTCGGGTTTAAAATGTCTCGAGCGGCATACACACTGCAAGTATCCAGAAGATCGACGATTGATGCCAAGAGCATGACAGAGCTTGTGCGAGAACGGGGACCAGATGCCGAGACCTGCGTTGTATGTCTAGACGCACCGGTGACGACTATGTTCCTTTGGTGCGGACATTCGGTATGCTGCCGGCCATGTTCAAAGCTTGTGAAAGGAGTGTGTCCTGTGTGTCGACAGACATTTTCGGAGGTTGTGCAGACCGCGTTTGACGCGTAAGATGAGTTCGGGTATCAGAATTAGGGATTCTATATGTGCTTTGGTATATGCATGTTTAGTATTTGGCTGTGCCGCTGTCAACATTTAAACTATGTTGCGCTAATTAGCGTGTGATATTGCACGCTGGGGTGTGCAAAAGGATTTGGGGCGAAAGCAGGCTGTCAAATGGGCGCGGGGGATTTATTCGAAATTGAATATTTAGCGATGCCGAGAAGGTCAAGTGCAAGGTTAGATGAAACAATGAGGTGTATATCGTGCTTCTGGAAGAAAGTGATTAATGCGAATGGTTATCGGATTGTTCTTTTAATCTAATCCCAAGAAAGGCTACAACCCAGATACTAGCGAATCCGTTGGCTTGGTTACAGAGCCGATACGAGGTAGGGATTGAATCGACGAGCGGAATGTCACCGTAGCGCCTGCAATCGTTTTGGCTCCATGTGTTTCGCTTTCATCACCAGTACCACCGCAAATCTTAACTTGATGTAACGCCGCGGTATCGACCGAATGGCTAAGAAAAGTTGTGTACAATGAGATACATGAACTGTACTGTAAGTGTACAGAGACCGACACGACATACTGTAGTGCTTGATTGGATAGGGCCACGTACATACAGTACAATTTCTGACCAATCGAATCTGTTGGCACCAGTGTAGGAACACGCATTGGCATTTTTTTACGTACGATTTTGGAACATCCATTGTTGCCGACTGTACTGCATTTGTCTTATATGCTGGGGCACAGGAAAGGTACAAATTTCGGTTCCGCCCAAAAGAAGTGCAGGGATCAGTTGGTCACGAGGCTACTGCGTTTGTGAAATCAAGGTGCAATGGACAGTGGTACTGTAGGAAGGGAGGCCACTCTGTACTGTACTTTACTGTACTACTTTGGTGCCGAAACAGACCGCACTGGAAGTACGGAATTGGAAGGTTACCCTCGAAAGTTGTTTTCATTGCGTGAAGTTTGGTTTTTGTTGCGCTCGATCTGGTTACGGGCACTACACAGTACTACCCCGTAAGAGTGCCTTAGGCACTTGTGCCTTTGGTAGTGCAGAACAACGCAGTGTGTACATAAAAACAGGGAACCGGCTGGCCTGGCCCAGGCGGGAACTCAAAATGCCCACAGCATTACTGTACATGTGGCCCAGCGATCGCCGATATGATTTAGACCAATAATAAGATTCCACTTGCCGCATACAGTACCGTCCTCAGTTCAATGAAAAAATACCAACTGTCTTTGAAATGCACGTTGCATCCGCTGATTGGGCATTACAATACTCACGAAAAAATCCCATCCCTACAAACCGCCTCTGTCATGCCTCATTTTCCCACTTAGAGGGCAGGTCACCCAGACTTACAGCGATAAAGGCGAATCCGAAAACCCAGACCCTTCATCGAACACCTGAAATCCTTCACTACCCGCCTCATCCTGCAATCCCATCCGGTGCCCAAACCTCCTCCACCCCTCCTCCAATGCCGCACCGAATGCCTCGACGAGTGTCTCGTCGAACGCCTCCCAATCCCCCCCCGAATGCCTTCCGAGCCTCCTCAACTCCCATGCTGCATCTGCACCCGCGTCAATCCCCGTCAATGCCGTCCATCCCCTCAAGCTCCAAAGTCGGTCTACACCCTGAAATCCCTCCCCATCGAGCTCCTCCGCCACATCCTAATCTACGCCGATGTTCCCACCCTTGCCGCCCTCAGTGAAACATCGCAACACTTAACGACATACTCCAGGATGAATCAATCTGGCGTATACAAGCAATGCGTCGATTCCGCGTTTCTCCACGCGTCTCACAATCTCGACGACTGCAGGCTGCCGGTGGCGTCTCCTGGCGTGCGTTTTATGCGCAATGGCATTGCAAATGCGAATGCCCATGTCGCGCGTTCTGGTGGCGCCCATGTCGCATTTGCAAAGGGGGGTGGTCGGGGGTTTTGGTGTGGGTTATGGTCGTATCTACAGAGGATTGTCGCTTGGTTGGAAGCAAGCTTAAGCTTCGTGTATTGGTGCAGAATGTATGGGGTGGTCCTGCCTTGAGGGTGACTGTGGGGAAGGGTATGCAGTTTCTTCTCTCTGACGGTGTTCATCTTTCCGTTGGCAAAGGGATAGATTCTATTGCCAGTGCATCGGAGGTTGGTGCCGGTCGTACTTCAGGCACATCAGGCGATAAGTCCCTGCCATTCCGAGAAGGACCGAACCGGGCAACAGCCAAAGATTACAAGGCATGCGTGAAAGAATGGTTTATCGAACGAGCACAGGACGTGATTGGGCGCAACAGGATTTTGCTCTATCCAAGGATGACTTTGCCGTTCTTAATGTCGAGGTGCAGGTACCGGGGGCTAGGTTTGAGGTTGACGCCCTCGAGCGATTGCGGAGTTTGAGCGTGATGGCCTCAAGAGGCCGACATGCACGCTGCGAGCTGGTCGCGTGGTTTTACGAAAAGGTTTTGTGGATAGCTATGAACGACTGCCAGGGGTTGGTGGGTGCGTAAGGACGCATCAAATTCGCATAGGATGTGACTGACCCACGCTGTCAGTGGAACTGAACGGTGTACAAGGCGAAATGCACCATTTACAGCCGTTGAGCAATCATTCAAATGTGAAAACAAATACCCCCGTCCCTGCAGGCTGGCATTGACACACCTTCCTTTATCAGAAAGTCCGCGATTTGGCGATGCAGTTTTCGAGAGCTCGTGAATCAACGGGAAGTGTGATTATTAGCTCTCGTAGATATATCAGTCCAGTCAGTCATCAAGTCGATGTTTTCGTCGTCATCGTCCGCGACGTCAAATTCGAGATGTGGCTTCAAGTTGTTCTCTTTTTTTTGTGTCCGAATTCCTCACGTGCCAATGTCCCGGGCGCCTTTACTGACGCTTTTATTCCAGCGCCTCGAAGACGCTCCTTCATATTTGTTATTCGAATCCTCAAGTCATCCTCCAGGGCCTGCTGTCTTTCGTCCTCAATCTCTGCTAAATTCACATCGGCCTCCTCTCTTCCTTCGTCAAGTACCCTCACCTCAGCCTCGAAAGCAGCCATATCCTCGTCCAGCCCATGTTGTCAGCCTCGTCACTTGCTCTTCATTTTGCACTCTGCTGATTTTAGCAGGATTCTGACCTTTGGTATCAGTTGAAAACCTAACACGCTTGCGCTCTTGGGTGCCTGTTTTGTTTCCGTGATGTCGTTGACAGATGGAGCCGAAACCTGTTTATTGGTGGAAATTTGGAGGAGTCGTCTGAATTAGACGAGGAATCTGAGCTCGATGAGTCTAGGTCTCCGTAATTGCTCAAACCGGGCGGTTGCTGCGCAGATTTGAGGGTTGGCACGGATTTTGGATCTTGCACTGTGCCATCTTGGGCTGTAATGGTTTGGATAACAAAGTCTTCACTGTCGTCATCTGATTGCTTGCTGTGGTCGGTGATGCGTCATGTGGCCGCTGCTCGGCCTGATTGATCAGGTAAGTAGATTTGGTATCTACATGAGGGACATGTTGCCAGCTGTAGGACTGCTGCAAGCCGTATTTTGTCAAAGATACACAAGTTGGTTTAGGCGGTCTAGTGCAGGGCAAATTGTGTCGACCTTGCAATGGCAATATTGTGAATGGAATGGAAGGGTTCCCTGTAATTTCGCAAGCCGTATATATTACAAATTATACAGTTTTGTAGGGCCCACCAAATTGGCCAAGTGTCTCCAATAGGTAGCCTCCATTTAAAACCAAAAAATTTGAAAAAAATTGTCGTGGCCAAACTCGTCAACCCCCCCCTGCTTAATAGCCTTACCGTTTATCCGCCTGCAGCACTACACTACACAATATCAGGTGTGGTCTAACGACAGTCATATAACCCCATCAACCCCATTGCTTCCAACATTGCCTCATTTTTACTCACAGCTCGTCTTATCTATCAAGAATCGCACACTAACCTAGAACCGGCGGCTTCAACGCCGCAGATCTCAAGGGACTGCCGTTCGCAGCAGCCATGGAATTTGACGAAACATTCAAGATCCTTCTAGTCGGGGATTCAGGCGTGGGCAAGTCTAGTATTCTACTTCGATTTACAGATGACGTCTTCGAGGCTATGCAACCTACCATCGGCGTCGACTTTAAGGTCAAGGCAATGAAGGTTGACAATCGAAGGGTGAAAATGACCATTTGGGATACGTAAGTGCATCAACTCGTGCTTGCACAAACACCATCTTCTTGTTCCCTCTGCCGTCAATTCCACACATGCCTTTGCAAATGCCTGCCTCTGACAGGTTTGCATCCTACCACTGCGACTTGTCTTGCATTTTTCGCACGCGCAATATCTATTCCGGTCTCGATTATCTTGACAAAGCGCCGGACAAGAGCGGTTTCGAACATTAACAAGCGCCTACTACGTAAGTCAAAGCCCGCTCTGTTTCTCACACCCGCCCGTTGTTTCAATGCGCGCAAAGTGATTCAAACCGAAGCTCTGACCCACCTTTTCGCTGGCGGGTATTCACTTTTGCCACGTTTCCACGCATGCAGAGAGGCGCCCACGGTGTTATCCTTGTTTATGACGTTTCAAAACGAGAAACCTTCAAAGCGCTCAAGGACGTGTGGCTCAAGGAGGTTGCCATGTACAGTACTCGCGCCGCCGCGGTGAAGATGGTAGTCGGTAACAAAGTCGATATTGATATTGCAGATCGACAAGTATCACGAGAAGAGGGTCTCGCATTTGCTCGACAACAGAGTACTTTGTTTGTAGAATCGAGTGCCAAGACAGCAACTGGCGTAGAGCAGACGTTTGAAGAGCTCCTGCGCAAAATCCTGGAAACTCCTGAGCTTTGTACTGCAGAGGGTAGCGATACGAATATCCGACCGTCAGCGAATGGCCAGTGGCTCGTACGCCGAGAGCTGCTCATGTTAGATGTCGTATCTATTTTAAGCTTAGACCGCGGCATGTAATAAACTACTCCTAGTTTGTAACTCCGATAAGGTTACACACCACGACTTTTTGCAGTTATAAATCACCACCACCATGTGATAACTAAACGGGTTACATTTCTACGAGCGCATTCTCCAAGATGGGGAATGAGAGGCGTCAACGGAACTGCCAGACCCTCGTAATGCACTCAAACTACCGCATGGGATTCAGTACACCCGCCAGTGCAATGGCAATCCTCTGGCAAGGAAAGTAGGCACTGATGTTGCAAAAAGAAACGCAAAAACTGGTCTTCAATCATTACGAACCCTTTAGGACGTTGCGCAACTTCTCCATCGTGGCCATGTCGCCCTTGCTTAAGCTGTATAACATGGCATCTTCCTCCGCCACTGAGTATGCCCGACGTCAAATGTGCTGAGCCCAAACTCCTCGCATTCACGACGACGTTTTTGTTCCAGAGAATGACGTCGGCATTACTTGGACTTGTCGCCCGGCTCTATTAACTTGGAAGCCACCGTAACCACTTCATCCAAAAAGCCCCATTTCCAATGTGATCGGCTCCAACCCTAGGCTGCGGAACTTGCGATTGGCAACATCCAATTCATTTTCCGCCAGACTCATTGCGCGGATTACTCACGTTCTTTACCTCGCAACCCGTCTTCTCTGAAATCAAGTTTGCCAAATCGCGCACGCGATGAGTTTCTGCCACCTGATTAAAGATTTCAACCTGAGCTCCCGGCTCTGGCGGATTCGCAATAGCAAGGCTGATGCATTTTGCGGTATCTTGAATGTGAATAAATGCCCTTGTCTGTCCACCAGTTCCATAAACGGTCAGCGGCACACCCATGGCCGCCTGCATCAAAAACCTGTTCAGCACAGTACCATAATCCGAATCGTAATCAAAGCGATTGATCAACCTCTCATCTCTCCTTGTCTGCTCCGTGTTGGTACCCCACACAATGCCCTGATGTAAATCGGTAATGCGCAAAGAATCATTCTTTTGATAAAACTGGAACAGGAGTTGATCCAGGCACTTGGTAGCATGATAAACGCTTCCAGGATAAGATGGTGCAGAATCCTCGACTCCCGGCCGCCAGGAGCACAACATTAATGTAGCCCTCCGGAATTTCTCCTCCAGATGTACCATAGCCGTAAACGCCCATTGTTCCGAGATGAACGATATGAACACAACCCTGACTCCACCACTGCGGCCAACAAGTTGTGAGTGCCGCTCACATTGTTATCCACGGTGTACCTCTTCTGTCTCGACCCCTTCATCGAATACGGAGCGGCCCTTTGTTCGGCAAATGCACGATGGCGTCCGGCTTCTCACGCACAATCAAATCCAGTAAGCGGTCATACTTGAGCGACATCCATGAGAACGAATCGCATATCGTGGCCGGTGACATTACGCCAGGCGGTGTCCTTTCAGTCATAGTCTGGATCGGAGTGAGACTGTCACACTCGAGTTCGAGATCGATCTTGCGACGGGACAAATTGTCGACGACAATGACATCATGACCAAGTTCACTGAGATAAAGACTGGTAGGCCATCCGCAGAAACCGTCGCCACTAGGACGAGAACCCGTTTCGGTTTGGACGACGCGGGACCATTGGTAGCGGAAGCACGAACCGCGGAGCGATTATGGACTGGAGAGGTGTGAAGTATTGTGCGGCGTGGGGCAAAAGAGGAATTAGAGGAGACTGAAGGGGATGTCGCACAAAGTGAATGATTAACGGACTGCTGGAGGTTACAGGGCTGATGCTTGAGACGAAGGCCATGTTTGCTTTAAACGGGTGGTGAGGTGAAAGGTGAGCGATCAAAGGCGTTGATAGTTGGTCTCCTCCGCGACGATCCGACACTGACGCCCCCACGGTTGACGACGTTTGGTGATCAATGTCAAGAAGAAACTTCAGTAGATCTCCAAGTCATTGCCTGCCCAAAATGATGCGACCACTGTCTGGGCGACAGCGCCCGAACGGAAAAAGGTGTTTGACCAATGAATGCTCGCCAAGTGAATTTTGTGTTTGTTCTCGAACTGCAACAAGTTTTGATAAACAGAAATCGACATGATTGTTTTAAACTGCCATTAACCATCACAAAAACACTGTGTCAATGACATCTACGACATTACGCCAAAAACTACTGTCATCTTGTCAGCCAACTTTGCTCTTGGACGCAGCCCTCCTGCTCTTTCCGAGCCTCTTTTTCTTTCCACGAGGGCCTTGTCTCCTCTTTTGCACTCTACCACCACTCGGTCCATTCGCAACATCTTTCCCTTTTCCCGTCTTTCTACTCCCCCAAGCCCCACCAACTTCTTTCTTGCCGCTCCACCCTTTCCGCTTACCTTCAGCTATTTCCTTCTCAGGCCGAAAACGATTTTCGTCATCCAGCTGTTCAACCTCCAGGAGGTCAATCGGAAATTCATCGCCGTCATCCTCCCTCTCTACACCCACTTCCTCCCTGTCTTTCAACCTTTGCTTTCTCAACCGACTAAGGGCTTCAATTTCCTCCCTTGCTTTTCTCTTCTTCTCTTGCTCCTTCTCCATTTGTGTCGCTCTGACCTTTTTGCGATTCTTGGCAATATCCCTGTTATTCCTTCTCTTTTCTGCCCCCTCAATCCTCCCCTTCTCATACAAAAGCTTGTCCTTAACCTTCACCATATGCGCATCCGTCTTCACCATCTGCGCAAAATAATCCCCGGGTCTTCTAAACTTGACATTTTCTGCTCTGAGCCGCTCCAATCCCTCGTGTACAGCGTCCCTCGCCAACTCCGCAAATCGTCGCTCCCGTTTCAGATCATCCACAGCCAGCTTATCCCCTAGCTTCTCCTTGAGCGGCATTGTCACTGCTAGAGACTCACGAAACGGTAACGCCTCCTCCCCACAAAATATTCCAATCTCTTCCAGCTTGCGTTCCAGCCCAGCCTCATCGTTCCTCGCGTCGCTAAAAACCTGTCCAGGTAGGAGACCCACGGCTACAGTTTCCATAGCACCTTCATCGTCACCGTCTTCCCATCCTTCCCCTACGCCCACTAGCCTTGCAAACCGCTCGCTATCTTCATCCTCTCCCCCTGCACTAGGTACTCCTCCTGACCCATTGGCTGCAACATCCTCATTTTCTGCAACCTCGCCCTTCTTACCTTCAGACCCGCGTCGATTTCAACCCCATCATTCTCGTTTGCTGCATTCTGTTCTGCGTCTCCTTCATTCTTATAGCTTTCAGATTTCTTCTGCTTCACAACATCTTCTTTCCCAGTCTCCTCGTGCCCCGTGCCTTTGCCTCCCTGCTCTTCATCTGCTGGTTGAACCTCTTTAGATGTAGTTGGCGTCAATTCATTGTGCGCAGCTTTCCCCTTCTTTCCCTTCCTCTCAGTGCTTTTCTTCCCAACATTCCCAGCAACCGCCATCTTCAAATCAGCGTCTGCATCCGCAGTGCCCCCTGCACGTTTCACTTTGCCTCCCATTTTGTCACTCTTTTGCTTCAACAGAGACAGCGCGAAATTCTCAGTAAAGTTTTGTTCGCAATGGCAGCCGTTCAGTGCAAGAACCCCTGGCGACTGGGAGGTTCAAGAACGAGATGGCTTCTGCCGCAGGCGCTGCTCGATGGCGGTGGCGTAACAGGCTAATCGCCGGCGACAGTACTTTGTCAAGATCTCGCCAATCTATTTGATTAAAAATTTTTCAAATTTATTCTGGGCATCCCAGAATTGGGACCCAAATGGAAGAAACTGTAAGGTTGTAGCATACTGAGCTTTTGCAAAAATTCTTTACAGTTTTGCGTACTTGACAATCAAACTGGCAGGATTCTGGTTATGTATGACTTCGAACTCTTAAACCCAACTTCGCACGAATCTTTTAAACTGTATTCCCAGGTCGAGTAAAGATCCAACTCCCGATTACGACAAACGCTTTCTATGGCCCAGCAAACAAATATACTACTCAGATCGGTCGATGAAGACCAGATACGACTCTTCAAGGCGCAAAGAGGATTTAGGCCATAGGTCGTACCAGCCTCACCAATCGCGTATCTGCCGCTTCAATAGATGCATCGGTTTGAACAACCGTCATGAAAAGCTCGTTAGTGTCATTTCTTGTTCCTAGTACGTGGAACAAAGTAAATTAGTTTACTCTACTGAGCGGCATGTGAAGGCTTTCACGGCGCCAGTATCCTCGCCGTTTCATGGTGCTAAACAAAAGATTGTCTGTGCTCCAGCCTGCCTCATGTGCCGCCTCAACAAAGCCAGTGTAGTTTCGTTTTGTCCACTTGCGTGCCGCACGAAGGAGTTGTTCCTGGTCCTCTATCGACATTGGTTTCCTCTTTTCCTTACTTCTCATTTTCTTCTGAACGTATCCAATTAGAAGGAATGCGCGCAGGACGTCTTCATTGCTGGCATCCTTGCGTAGTACAAGGCGGCACGGCTGTCCACTTCCTGCTGGCGGAGGTCCAACCAAGAAATGCTCTCGTCTGAACACTCGCAACAGCAAATCTAGCTCCTTTGGATCCTTCGCCGCCTTTGCTATGCTAGACAGCCGAACTTGGAACTGATAACGGGGTTTGAGGAATATGCTCTCCTTTGGTGAGACCTCAGATGGAGTCAACATTCGACCGTGTCGCACATAATTGCTTACAAGGATGCTTGTGCGTTCGGCGTTCAGTGTCCTAAACACTACCTGACGAAGTTCCATGTAAATACCGAACAAATCGAGAATGGTTAACCCACAGTACATTGCCAGGATGTTCTGTCGCGAGGAAGCTAGTATCTTGCTCAAACGGATACCACAGCCCATTCCTATTAGATCCGCAACCACAATCTGAGCCTCTCCCTTTGCCGTAATGTTTGCAATATTCTGGGACCGATCTCCGAAACTTCGATACATAGCATTGCGTGTTGCGGAGGCCGTCAACATGGAAACCTGCTTCATACTGTTTGCCAGTGTCGCAAAGACAAGGAAGGATGCTGGGAAAATCTGAGTTACAATTTCCAATCCATTACCCAGGGCGTATAGCATAGCTGATCGAAAACGCCATCTCTTTGGGTCGACATCGAAATCCTTCCCCATGCTACCTGCCCAAACCATTTTCCCAACCCTTCCAAGTCCATCCTTCAAAACCCACGAAATCACAGCAGCCTGGCCAATCCTTCCCGATCGAATGCCCAACGCGAACAAAAGCGAAGATGTTCCGAAGACCCCAATGGTGCACTGACACATCTTTGCGAAAATCGCCAAGCGGTAAATGAGTAATAATCAGGTGTCACATCCTCTGGGAAAAAGGAACGAATGAAGAAAAGTCTCCGGCGACGCCAAAACTCCTGCCATCTCTCCGTGAGGTTCATTCTTCTCTCCATTTCAGTATGCTCCCATTCCTGAAGCCGAAATGATTTGGTTTCCTCATCCCACTCAACGCCGCGACGATCGCCCCCGTTCACATCGTATGCAACAACACTTCAGCAGCAACAGCGGGTGACAACCGAAACTTCATGAAGAAATCCTGAAAGGTTGTGCGAGGGCATATGGATCCGATTGAGTTCTACGTCGTTTTTGTTGGCACTCGAATACTATCCTCGCCCTCGATACGCATCCATGATTAGCTCGTCGCGAAGGGCAGAGGTAAGGCTGCAAATTGTGAATGCGAAAGGTTTTTCCAGGTCGCAATTGGTGAGCAAATTACGAAGCTTATAAATGCGGCACGTTCTCCCCCCGCCTACTCTAGGTTGCACTTCTATGTTTGGAGTTAACCGATGCGCCAGCTCTGGTATCTCGGAAAGTACTTCGGCCTTCAAACAATGCTCTGCACCACGCGTCTTTCGCACCGCGACTCGAATTGCACACGTGGACCTCTGCTCCCCAGCGAAGAAGCTGCTGAACTTTCCCCCTTGAGACCAGTGACGGAATTAGTAACAACGCATCGAGTCCCTATAAGGTTCATAACACCGTGTAGGACATCTACCTCGCGTGCCCCATCAACTGCTTTGATAATTAGAGTACTACATAATTGATTCAAGCCGCTTTGTAATTCTGCAATGGCATCCAATACTTCTGGTCGCATGTCACGTCTCTTCAATGTCAATAGCGGTAGCACTGGCCCTGCGAATCGCTTACAAAAGTCGACAGCAGCATTGTCGGCGAGCCGCAAATCACCCAACGTAACCACAATACCGCCACTTTTGGTCTTCGTGCGCCAGCAACCCATGGTTTTTGGAACCATGTATTCCACGCTAGCGAGGCGAAATCTTCTGTGATCGGTAGTGAAATGCAGGAAACTGAAAGTTGACGGAGTTGACAGATTGGTGAAAGGTAATGTATCCTTGGACAAGTGCCGGGCTCGATAAGAACGCGGGATCAGTCATAGCGGCATGGAGACAATTCGGAGATCCAACGTTTAGAATCGACCGCACATCAAAGGCAACCCCTAGCTGATATAGCCGGCGATACCGCGTAGAATTGTGTAATGGAAGGTTGGATTCCCGTAGTATTGCGAGGATCAAATTGGTTTGTTTTCCCAAAATGAGCCGGGAGAGGGCGACGAGGACGAATAGCGATCTGCCGTTGGGCCATTTGTCCAACCGAAATTTCCTCCTCATACATGAATTTATCTTGTTAAAATTTTTCCAATCTCGGAATATAATAGTGTCTATTGCATACACACATGTAAGGGTTCTGTACCGTTTCAAGTCTGAAGTACAGTATTGTTAGGGTTCAATTAGTACGTGTCATATACAATACACGTGTCTAGTCGGCGAAGTGCAAGTAACACCTACTGTACAGTACTCTACTGCACAGTACTGTCAGTAGCGTGCCCAGTGTCTGCATTTAGTGCCCCTAGAGTATCAGTCCTACACCTAATGTAACAATTTGCATTAATTTAAGTACCTTTCTGGTACCATTTCGAGGACTTTCCAATGTTGGCGCCGTTTCCAGCAGATACCAAAACACCTTACCCCTTCTATCCTCTTCTCTGCAAATTTGGCGCCCTCTCTGCCAGCTTTTGTAAACAGCACAGACTGAGCTTTGATATGAGCTCACTTGTAGTTCACATAGCTTACTAAACAATGAGTTATCGACCAGTACACTCCATACAACTCTTATAGAAGTGACATGCAAACACCATGGAGTTAAGTATGATCGGCTCCGTGTCGCCGTTTTCGATCGTCTCAGTGCCAGTGGAACATGGCGTGAGATAGCACTACCTCGAGGCATAACTGTCATGAAGCTGCGAGTGGCTTTTAGAGCTTGGTCAACTCACCCACCACAAGCACAGCCAACTAGTACGAGAGATATTCATTTCGATCATCAGTCTGCCGGCCGTCCATGAATAAATTCTAGAAGACATATACTTGTCATTGTAGAGGGAATCAAACATTACGCAGACAAAAACACTCCGTTGACAAAAGATGGAGTCCTGGCCCTTGTTAAGCAATATCTCGATCTGCTTCCAATTAACGAGCAGATAGCAATTGGATTTCACAAGAAAACAATCGTCCTCCTCTACGCTTCTGTCAACCCTCATGGAACTTCATGATCTTGATTAAAAGGGTGTGCGAATGGTTGAAGACACCCGTGTTGATGAGATGAATGAGAAGAATGTAGAAAAGCATGTAGCTCGTGTCCAAGCTGTAATGAACCGTTTAAAAATCAATGCTCCCCACCTGATCTTCAGCATGGACCAGTATGGTGCTTCTTTTGCAGAAATGGTTGGTAGATCACTTCGAAAAAGATTTGCTGCTAAGGGAAGTAATAACTTCACGCAAAAGTCTGTCAGCACGAAGTGTTGCATCGAACGAGTCACGATCATGCCAGTTGTCAACGCTGCGGGAGCGGCATTCAAACCATGTGTTATTTTTCCGGGGAATCTTGCTCATTATCGCAAGAATAACGGTTATGTTCAGACTTTGAATGAAGTTCTCATGGATTGCTATTTACACCTTCGTGAGATACCAGGTGCTGATGTATCTATCGTTTTCCAATGGGCACGTGAATTTTTCGACGAGAAATCACGTTTACTGGTTAATAACCAGAGGATGCTTCTCGTTCTTGACGGATACAGTGCCCACTTGCAATATTTTACATTTTGCTTGTTGAAAGAATATAACATCATTTCTGTTGCTCTACCGAACATACTTACCATGAACTTCAGCTCTTAGAAATCACTGTATTTGGGGCCAACAAAAGTTTTCTACAAGCTGTGCTTCATCGCTCTTCTCAGAACAAGAAGAAGTTGAACGCGTTTTATATTGGCGCTTGTATTAACAACACATACGCTTGGACTTTTATAGCGCCAAAGATATAAGAAGGTTTCGTTCGAACTGGTTTTTGTAGTGCAGAGACGTTTGGAATGGATATATGTACATGCTTAGGATCATCTTTTTGAGACTAACCAGCAAAGGATCATTTCCTTTCCCACACCCCTCTCTGCATTTCAGAAGAAGAGCTGCTCATTACTTAGTGAGTTCGTTGCTGTGGATGATGGACAAATAAAGGTAAACACCACACATGGTGCGCATATAACAAGTTAAAATCTTTTAGAAGCTTTGAAACGCCGCGCAATGAACAAGGAGCAGGGTGTAAGACGTGCATATTTATCGAAAAGGAACAGGAACTTCGTAATGTGTAGTGCGATGTGATCCTTGTCCGTGATCCCTCGGTTTACCTATCTAGCTTAGTTTATCTGAGTCTACTGATAGCTATGAAGCGCCCTGGTTTACAGTGTCGAGTAAACGCTTCCCTTCCTTGCTGGCCTGTGCTGCTGGCAGTTGTCTATTTTGGGCTAATTTACAGTGGGACTACCTTATATTCTATCTGGGCTCCTGCCACGTAACCCCTTTTGCCAAGTGGCACGCTACCCTATTTTTCTTAATTTTTAGCCATCCCTTTTAATTAGACCATTAGAGCACTTTCGTTAGTCTATCTTGGGCACTTTTAGTACTTTTTCTATCGAACCTACAAGCTACACTAAATGTATCGATGTTGATCCTGATCTTCCGACCCCCGTCCTTTGGTACGCCAAGCCCGGGCTCGCCCCTGTTCAACCAACCTGGTCACCCTCTCTAGTGCGCGCACGGACTCCTTTGTAGCCAATTTCTTTGTGTTAACCAAGGTTCTCGTCCCCGCTCCCGGTTATCCGTGCTACATTCGCGGCTATTCCTTCGGACAGCACTAGCTCTACCCCTCTACCTGCCCTTTTTACCCTTTGTGCGTTTTATCACTGCCAGTCCGTGTTCTCACCGCTTTATCAGCTCATCTGTAGGCCTTGAGGCGATTCTATCCGAACGACGTGCCGCGCAAGTCGTCCCACGATCCCCGCTATTGCACTACATTTTCGTCTCCCGACCTAGATTAGCATGTGATCACACGTTCTTTTCCTTTCATTTTACTCCGTCGTTTGACGTTTTCTTTGTTTCTTTTGTCCTACTTCTATTTATTCTACTTTTTCTATCGGGACCCCGAGATCGATATGGTTCGAACCAGGTCAAGCTCGCGAGGCTCACAGTCAGGGAGAGTCCATAAACCAATCCCCGCCATCCGCGAAGCCTTCTCGAGATCTGCCTCTTTGGCAATGCTGCCCACATTTCTACCGCCGTTCTGGCACCCGCTGCATCGTCGTCAAACCCGCAAAACCAGGCATTCCCGTTGCCGCACCTGGCTCTATAGGATTAACCGGGCCCCTTGCCACAAGCTTGTCCGGGACTGTGCCCTATCCTACCACGGTCGAAACCGTCTTCACTGGTGTTCCTGGACTACCACCTCATTTTTCCAGCTCTAGGAACGAATCGTTATCGACACTGTCCCTTTCATGGCTCCGCGGCCTGGCGTTTCTTCAAGTCCGACGCATGGCCGTCATTCCTAGTCCATTTCTTTTCCTTTACCTCACCCGCTCTGTGAGCATCTTTTTCCCAGTACTAAGGATGTTCCCTGATCAGCCCCCCTTGTTTCGAGCGCATCAT
Source organism: Kappaphycus alvarezii (assembly GCA_002205965.3). Lineage (NCBI taxonomy): Eukaryota > Rhodophyta > Florideophyceae > Gigartinales > Solieriaceae > Kappaphycus > Kappaphycus alvarezii. The sequence goes on from NADL03000758.1 coordinate 428,591, forward strand.
ACGCACACGCGGCGGCTCTGCCCGCAGAGTATCTGCAAACGTCGGCGAAGTCAGCTCTTACGGGAGAACCCCGAAGGCACCGCGCACGCGTACCGAAAAATCCCATGTACCTTTACCTTTCCAAACATCTAATTCATATCCTACACTTTATGTAGAAGTGCGAACAGTTCCAGAATCCCCGCCGTACGATCCGTCGATGGAAGATAAGATTCTAGTTGCGTTTCGCCGATTGACACGGCTGGAGAGCCTAGATCTGCAGTTAAGGTCGGATGTGTCCGCCTTACAGGCTAAAGTGGAGCAGCACTCGGCGCTTTTGCGAGAACTGTCCCCGGTGATCCGTGAAAACCGAGCGGATTTGAATCTCCAGAAACAACGCGTTTCCGCAGTACACCATCCTGTTTTACCCTCCCGTTCCCAGTGTTCCTGGTTTTGATGTTTCTAACCCCAGATATTTTAGCTTGTCTCCCGCATAGAGCGTCTTGGGAAAGCTCCGAATACCGCGCTTGACGCGAACTGAGAAGCCTCGTTTGAACGAAATTGAAGAGTTCGATAACGACGACATTGAACGATCCCCTTCGGAAGTCGAAGTTTACAAGACCCGCTCTGAGCGAGGAGAACGCGGACGATCAAAGAGGAAGCACAATTGGCGAGACTACGCTGAATCTTTAGGTTCCGAAAGCGATGATAGTTCCGACGGAGGGTCCGTCCGGTCCCTCGCTGGAGTCCGTCGCAAAGGTCCCCGTCACCCCTGTCTCACGGAGCTAAAGCCCACTGACCCTCAGTTCAATGAGTTGCTACCCTACCTTTTCTATCGTTTGTTGAATATTGCTCACTATCGCACGGTAGCGAGACAGACAAAATCAAGGACCATATCATGCGCCTCGGTCTAACGATGAAAGACCTCGCATTCGATGGTTCTGACCCTGTGCTTATTTTAGATTTCTTGAATCGTTTTAATGATGAGTGTGACACCCTCGAGATGTCCGGAGCCCAAGTTTTTATCGCGGTACAGCACTTCCGAATGGGAGACGCCTTCGCGTTGCTCCGCAGTTCGAAAGCGACTCGCTTTCGTCCTATGTAATTTATTCTTGGCCCGAAGCCGTCAACTTTTTATTGCTCACCTATGCTACTCCTATTGCGCTCCATGAAGCTCTCATCCACGCGCGCACGTTGCAGCAAGGACCCAGTGAATCTGAGACAGCCTTCGGGACTCGACTCTCGAAAGCGTGAAACCGCGTGGGAAATGTAATTGATCCCTCTGCTAAGATGACGATGTTTATTTATGGTTTATCCGAGCTCACTCGTTCTACACCCGCGCGGTATCGCGAAGACCACAGTGAAGAAATGCCCTACGAACGTTTTTTGCATTGCACAAAGACGAGGGAAAATCGGCACTCGCGAAAACCCGCAAGGCGAGAGAGCCCACTCGTTCCCTTTCGTTGGTGAAGTCCGGCAAGGCCCGTTATCCGCGTGTTGAAACCAAGGCCATGCTTGCAGAAGTGGAAGACGAGTTCATTCACAAGGAACATTATGAAGAACGGTTGGATGAAAATGAGTCCAGCACGCTTTGTCGTCACGGTCACCCACGTCTGTGAATGGGCAGGGAATTCCCGTGGTTCGGCGGCGCGAATCTTTTTTGTCGCGCGCTTTCGCGGTGCGTCCTTCTTCTCGTTCGTGACCGGCGTCGTTTCAAAAGAAGCTTTAAGATTTCGGCTGCAATCGCTCTCGGTAACGGCTTGCGCACAATGGGCACTACTGTACCGTCCGTTAACTCGAGTTCGCGATTCTGTAACCGTCTGAGAAAACGTTCCTCAATCAGGGTATCCTGGCCTAGAATGGCGTTTCCCAGGTAACTGCGAAAACGCCATTGCGAATTCTCGTGGCCAACTTCTGGGACTACCCTGTACGTGTAATGAGAGATCCAGTCTTGTCCCACGCAATTCCGCATTCGACCGAAGTATTTCAGAGTCATGTGATGCTCACAAAAGTCTCGGGACTTGGACCCTCCGACCAAGAAGAGACGACCCTTCATGTCGAGAAGCAGCCGTCGGACAACCCGGGTACAATATTGGATCCGCCTCCGGTACCCCTTTGGTTGACGACATGGAAATTTCAAAGTTGAACACTGATCAACAGAAGCGCGTCCGAGACATGCTCAAGCAGTTTTTCCCCATGTAGAGTGGTCAAGCAGTTTTTCCCCATGTAGAGTGGTCGTCTTGGTCAAATCACTGGCGTCGAGCATCGTATTAAGCTAACGCCAGGGGCACGCCATTCGCTGCGCCACTGTACCGGACGGGCCTAAAACAGAGAGAGATCGAGAAGAACGAAGAAGAACGAATGCTAAAAGAGGGCATTATCGAACCAGCTAAGTCAGAATGGGCGAGCCCGGCTCTCCTGGTTCCGAAGCCGGATGGCAAGGTACGATTTGGCGTGGACTACCGTCAGTTGAACGCAAGGACAATCAAGGACAGCTACCCCTCTCGCGAATGGACGAGTACATAGACTCGTTGGTAGAGGCGTCCTGGTTCACGACGCTCGCCACGAAATGTCGCTACTGGGAAGTACCAGTCTCTGCTCAAGACCGAAATAAGACTACTTTTGTTTATCATAGCGGTTCCTGCGTATGCTATTGCGCTCAAAAATGCGCCGGTGACTTTCCAGCGCACGCTGGAACTCTTCCTCTAGAGATTGAAGTGACAGAAATGCCGCGTTTTTTTGTATGATGATGTCATATTTTCTAAGTCGTCTTAGGAACACCTCAAGCATCTCCAGGAACTCCTTGCTGTTCTCCATAAGGCTGGGATTTCCCTGCACCAGAACACTGCACCCTTTTTACCGACTTTGTGAAGTACCTTGGGCACATAGTAAGACCCGGAACGCTCGAAGTTGATCGCGCGACTACCGCAGCTTTCAAGGACGCGCAACCGCCTCGAACGCAGACTGAACTCAGCTCTTTTCTGGGACTGTGCAACGTTTACAGGCGGTTCGTGCCCAACTACTCGAAGATCCCGTAACCGCTGAACGTATTATTGAAGAAAGAAAATCCACTCAAGCTTCCCGAGCTGAACGCCGAACAGCTCTCCGCCTTCCGCGATCTCATTCGTCGTTTGTTTCATTCGTCTTTTGACGGAACCGCCCGTGTTAACACTGCCAAAGCAAGGTTTCCATATTCGATTGACGCTGATGCTTCAGGATACCAAGTTGGGAGTGCCCTGTTCCAAACAGTCGATGATGACCGACGCCTGATTGGGTATTGGTCTCGAACGTTGTTGAAGAGCGACAAGAATTATTCGGTGATCGAGAAGGAATTTCTTGCTGTGGTTTACGCAGTCTCGGCACTACAGCCCTACCTACAGTACGAAATTTCGTGTTACACATGGATCAGAGCTCCCTAAGTTGGTTAATGGAAATCAATGATCCGTCTGGAAGACTCATGAGATGGCGATTACGCCTTTCCAAATTCGATTTTACGTTTGTATACAAAAGGAGAAGTTGAGCACCCAGACTGACGCGCTATCGCGGCTCCTCTCTCCGGGAACTTCCTCCTTCAATATCGATGAAGAGATCTCATGTTTTGGTGTTGAACCCGCTTCAAGCGATGAGACCAGTGACCGCACGGAACGAAACCGAAGTTGACTTTCTGTCTTTCGAGTACGACGATTTCGATCGGACCCTAATCGCGAGCGAAGCGTTCATTCCGGATGGCATGTTGAAGTCCATCAGTACTGAGGAATTAGTCGAAACCCAACTGGGAGGTGTGTTCTGTCAGCGGGTACGCTCTCGTCTGAACGGGGGGGAGGCGCTCCATTTTCCGCTGAACGAGCAGACTGTCGTTGTGCATATCTTTGAGCCTCGATCACAGATTGTGGTTCCGAATTCACTCAAAGTGAGGGTTCTGCATCTGTCACACTATCCTAAGTTATCGGTACATCCGAGTGGGACGCGTATGTACTATGGTTTAAGAAGATTCTTTTACTGGCCTGTTATGGCTATTGACTACGGTTCGCAATTGCGGGACTTGTGCGCGAAATCGAGTGAAGCTCCGACGAGTATTCAAACCGATGCGACTGTTACTCGCGAAGGTTCCCTTGGAATCTATATCGATCGATATCCTCGGAAAAATGATAAAGACCTCGCCCCGCGTGAGAACGAATTCGTTCTGGTGGCTACAGATCAGTACTCGAAGCTCGTCCGCACGATACATTTGAAACGAATTAGCCCACTCGTGGTTGCAGAAGCTTTCGTTGGCCATTTGGTATTTATCTTCGGCCTTCTTCAATCTATTTTATCAGATAACCGAAAGCAGTTCACTGCACGCTTGTTTCAGCACGAATGTCGGATCCTACGTATCATAAATCTGTTCATTACTACATACTACCCTCAGGCTAATGGGAAAGTCGAAAGTTTTAACCGCACGATACTCCCTGCATTGCGCAACTACGTCGCGGACCACTCTACTGATTGGGACCTGTTCACAGATGCGCTGATGTATGCGTATAACACGCAACCGCGTTCTACGACCGGGCCTTCCCATTTCCAGTTGTTGTTTTCTAGGCCGCCCCCAGCTCTGGCGATCGAGGATGAGCCTACTGTAGAGCTCGGTTGTCGCCGAAGAGTTACTATCAGAAGTGGAAGACATGGCTGACCGCGTTGATGGGGACCACCTAGACGAAGATGGACAAGACCCAAGCCCGCTACAAGAACAACTTCGACGAGCAAATTCGTAGAAAGAAGGAGACCCTGAGACCAGGAGGATACTATTTCGTAAGGAAAGAACACTAGTCGAAGGACGCGCTCATGCACAAGCTGGCACCGATTGGTGATGGCCCGTTCCGAGTTATCTCAGTTCAGTCGGACACCGAAGTCTTAGAGGTGAAGAGTGAACACGAGAAGTTGTCCCTAGATAGGTTAGTATCGGCTCCAACGCCTGAGGAAAACCTTGGTCAAGATGGTACCAATCCTGGGCAACGAACGCTATGAACGTATGCAGGAGTCGGAAGACCGGAACGAACCGGAAGAATCAGAGCGCAGTACAAGTCATGAGGCTCCAAAAAGTAGAATTATGGAAGGGAATCTACCACGACTCGCCAGGAGGCAGAACGTACCCAGAGTGCTACCACGGATACTGTATCTCAGTCTGCTATCTCGCGCACCGTGGATCTCACGTCTAATTTTAATGAAAATATGATACGCGGACTCGCGGACCTGCCCCCTTTGATGGAGGACACAAGCAAAGGAGACGGGACAGTAGCCAATGGGATCGCACTAAATGTTTTTGAGGCGTACAGTACCAAAGCAACGTTCAAATAAGCTTCCAGAATTGGTTGACACTGGCACCGCGCTCTCGCAGCTGAACAAAAGTGCTACTGAACACGGACCCGAATTACCTCCCAATAGTGCTCCCACTGCAAGCCCGACTCAGAGTCAGCCTGGTGCCCCACGACTTCAGTCGCAGAGTTTGAAGAAGATAAACCTCAAGGCGGTCCCACTCTAGGTGATCCGAGCTCAGTACACTTGCCCCCACCCCCAAACGCAACGAAGAGCCCTCAAGTCAAGCCGTTAACGAATGGGAGCTTACCGGTTCAGTCGTCGACTACGCCTACCGCGACACTGCTGAAGTTAACTAAAACTGGAAAACAGATCCTAGCCCTAAGACGGTTTCGTTTAGTGCTACTACAACATTACTTACAGCTCCCGGAGGTGCACCCCTCGCCATTTCGCCCAATTCCACTCAGTCAAGAGAACGGTACTCACGACTGGTGACGAGGAGCCAAGGGAAACCCCGGAATCGAGTGCCAACTGGCGCAGAGACTCCGGAGCGTAACGGTGAAGCTGAGAACAGAAACGGGACAAGAGAGCCAGAGAATTCGTAATAGACAAGCTAGTTGACGATGAACAAGCCGAGGACGGGGAACCACTGTATCGTGTTCGTTGGTACGGGTGCACCCCATTGCAGGATATCTGGGAACCAATTGAGCACATCCAGCGGAGCCACGTTCTACGCTATTAACGTCGACGGAAACCCAAGTTGCCCGAGAACTTCTCAAGAGCACAAGTGGGGTAGTCCCAGATCTCTCTCTCTTATACTAAATGTTGCTACGCTACAGTACGGGAACTCCCTGTTCATCTCAGTGACTCTCGTGGCCAATTTCGAAGATCAAGGTGAGCCCGGTTGCCACACCCTCAACGGGGGGATGCCTACCGTGTTGACACGAGCCTCATCGGAGTTCCATACCTGTTTCGAATCCTCTCTCTCTACCCCTCATCCTCTTTACCACTCCACTCTACTTCTATAAGGGGACAATGCCGGATTGGCCGTTCCGTTACCGGTACTCTCCCTTCCCCTTTATAACCTTTTCCCCTTTACTGGGCTGATCCCGGATCTCCATCTCAACACCGGGTTCCTCCTTTTCTCCCTTTTGTATTTTACTCTCTCCCTCACAAGGGACTACTGTACCGGGTGACCGCTGTCACCCCTTTTCCCCTTACAAGATCGGGTACTCCCAGCTCGCCGGTTCCGTTGGAACCGTCAGAAGACAATGTCGATCGGAACGCCCAGGCTACAGACAACCCAATTCCCCCTTTCACAGTAACGCCTCCAGGCAGACGTGGAAAGTGATCTGGCTTGCACAATATCAAAATGGCCTACCAATCGTTAGTGGGACCTGAGATCCGGGCAATAACTGAAGAAGATGCTGCTTCGGGATAAATCGCCTTGGAGCCCTCTACGCCTCGACCCCTCAGGACGACCGTGTCAATCCAGCAACACCTTCCCTGTTCCCAAGAATGACTTTTGGTGGAACCATATCCCTTTTTTTCTTCCACAACAATCGTCTCATGACGCTCCCTGTCCCAGTTTATCTGAGTACTATTGCTCCCCTCCTCACCCTTAACGGAGGGGATGGAGACGGACTACCCGAAAGGGTTTCTGACCCAGCACCCTCTGAAAGCGATATCGCACACGATACCGGTTCCCCTTACCAATACTGAGGCCACTCAAATCCTATTTTGTAAGGGAACTACCGAACTACCAACTACTGTAACGGATCAAACATGGTCAGCACTTCCGATTGTACCGCCCTTTCCTCCCTTATTTAATAAGATCGAGAGCACTCGTCATTATTGTGTGGGGAATCCCGGCCTACTGCTCATTGTACGGGATTACCCAATGATGACCGTGAACGGTGAACTTACCACCGTCTCACTCGGACTCATTATACCTCTTCCTTTTTCTATCTCCTTTTATGCTAAGCTATCTTTAAGGTTATCCGAGTACGCTAATATTTCCTACGAATTTGGTCGGACCCACGGGCTATCCTGGACGAACTGTAAGACGAAGAAGAATTTGTTTATTCAAGGCACAAGGAACGCTGTTTTCGCCGTACAGCACTAAGGTCTACCGCTCCCACCTCCTACCATCAAAAGAAAGCCTAGGCTGCCGTAATCGGCGCTCTTGCTGCGAGTCCGCGGATGTACCAGTCCATGCAATAGCGTACTGGTGCGACCATTGTATCATACCCGCCCTCCAACTCGTCCTGGCGAAGTCCACAATCGTATAGAAAGTCCAGAACGTGGTCAAGTCGAGACTGAGCGATCTCACAGCCAGTCCCCGAAAATTCGCGATGACGATTCTCTCGGTCCCAACAACTCTGGCAGCGACGATCGTGGCTCGCCCCACATAGGGCCACGACGAGAACGGGCCTCCGAGTTATTCTCGCGACGAGAGAGTTGGAAACCACCCACGCGTTGGCCGCCGCCATCCTGAGCCTCTGTTTGATTACGGTAATCCAGGTGCACCAGAGTGATCTCCTCCTCTTCCATTGGTTCCACACTCTCGTTCTCGTCGTGGGTCTCGCCCTGGTACACGTACCCGATCCCTGGTCGTCCGGCATCGGACGCGGGCTATCCCGGTTGATGCCGAAACTTTCGCCTTAACGAATTGGCGTTTCAAAGGGTCGTACCAAACCCAGTCTCCGCACGTTGGATGGGCCCGCCCCGGTGAACGATTTCCAAGAGGCCGTTTTGCCTGTTTCATGTTACTTGACGGAACCTGATCCGGGTTATCCCAGTTGATGTTGCTGAATGAGGCCAGGTGTTCAAGGATTTCCTTGTTGTTTTGGGGACCACCAAGCTGATAAGTGAAGTCCAGTTGGCCGATCCGTGATGTCATGCACGGGGAGAGCCACCACATACGGTAATTGTCATACAGATCCCAGAGCCACGAGGCGGCCGTTTTTGCAGCCATGTCCGCATAGAACACGCGCCAGAGACCAGCCTGAGTAACTAATTGAGGGAGACAACTCGACCAAGAGCCCTTCCGGAGTCTCCACCTGTGCATACTGTGGGAACACGGAAAGGTATAAGCGAGGACGCATGGGTATGCAGAATGGATTCGATCTCCTGTTTTCCATAAGGTACCAAGTACCCAAAGCGTGACCGCGTACGACGCTCCCCAACGGATGAGATAACAGTAAGGGTTGTACCGTTTACGAAGGTAGCGGAACTCCCCATGCAGTAACACGCCCAAGAGTAAGGCATCTTGGCTGACCGCCGGCTCTTTGGAACGCAATTCGTCCGGACGTGACAGGCCCGCCAAGCGGTGTCCGTAGTCGATCTCCCCGTCTGTACAGAATAATCTGAGGTCTAGTTTGAGCTCACTGAGGTCTAGTTTGAGCTCATCCAGGATGCGTTCACGCCCAATCATTTTGCGATGACGCGAATAGGAGTGCGCGACCAAACGCTTTTTGGCATCGAGGAGGGACTCGGACTTGTACACTATGATGTAGTCATCCGGGACAGCCAAGTAACGTTCCCATTGGATGCTGTATACCACTCTAAAGGGAGCTCACCTGGAAAGAAGTTTTTCACAACGTACTGTTCTCGGAATCCCGCCTGGTTATAAGCGGGGTGATCATACCACGGAGCGGAAGTGAACAACGCGCGGTCCTGAAACGGGTTCTTGCCCACAAAGGCTTGAGGCCGAGGGAAGACAAACATTTTTGCGGGAGCCGCCACGATCACGTTACCAAATTGAGTGCCTTCCGGCGTACCGGGAGCCGTCAAAATCCCGGGCGCATCAGCAGTGCCCGGTCCACCGGTTGTCGGAGCTGCCACCGTAGGCGCAACATAGCTCTCAGTTGGGGTTTGCTGGTTCTCCGTCATGACGAAAGGGAAGCGCGATGACGCGGCCGAGTCGGAAATAGAAAGAGTACAATATAGCGAGAACGCGGGAAGGAAAAGGAAAAGAGCGGGGAAGACAAGGAACAGAACAGTTTTTAACACGGACAAAAGCCAAGGAGTCAGAACACGTGAGAAGACAGTGCGGAGAATGAAGTTAACAGTGCAGTGGCCCGTGTTTGAATTTAATTCTGTATGCCCCCTTGTCCCAGCCTGCTGGCCTTGGTTGGATGATTCATTTTTTTTGTAACGGGTTACCTGGACTTCACTGATTGATCCGTTTTCTTGGGCTACTGTTTCTGCTAAACCCTAGCCCAGTTCTTAGAGTTCAGTCGGTCTTATGGGTGCTGCGACGGAGCACCTACACCAGAGGAACACCTGCAGTCTGATTTTCACAATGGGTTCTCCCGATGCTTTTGTACCGAGATGCCCTTATTTCAGACCCGTCGATTGAGACCCGCTGCTATTAGCGCATGAGGATATACTTTGGAAGTGCGAGTCCGAGGATGTGCGCTAACTAGCGAACGCGAGTAAGCTGCACTGTATTTTATCGACTGAACCGAGACTTTATCAGCTTATCTGAGATCTTATGTGTTCTAACGGAACTCTATCTGCGTTAACGCATACCTACACCGGATCACCTGCACCCTACAAATACTTTGGCGATTCGACTAGCCTCGCTCTTAACGGGGGGATATGTAGTGCAAGGTGATCCTTGTCCGTGATCTCGCGGTTTACGTATCTATCCCCGTTATCTGAGTCTACTGATGGCTATGAAGCGCCCTGGTTTACAGTGTCGAGCCCAGCGCATCCCTACCTTGCTGGCCTGTGCTGCTGGCAGTTGTCTATTTTGGGCTAATTTACAGTGGGACTACCTTATAGTCTATCTGGGCTCCTGCCACGTAACCCCTTTTGCCAAGTGGCACGCTACCCTATTTTTTCTTAATTTTAGCCATCCCTTTTAATTAGACCATTAGAGCACTTTCGTTAGTCTATCTTGGGCACTTTTAGTACTTTTTCTATCGAACCTACAAGCTACACTAAATGTATCGATGTTGATCCTGATCTTCCGACCCCCGTCCTTTGGTACGCCAAGCCCGGGCTCGCCCTGTTCAACCAACCTGGTCACCCTCTCTAGTGCGCGCACGGACTCCCTTTGTAGCCAATTTCTTTGTGTTAACCAAGGTTCTCGTCCCCGCTCCCGGTTATCCGTGCTACATTCGCGGCTATTCCTTCGGACAGCACTAGCTCTACCCCCCTACCTGCCCTTTTACCCTTTGTGCGTTTTATCACTGCCAGTCCGTGTTCTCACCGCTGTATCAGCTCATCTGTAGGCCTTGAGGCGATTCTATCCGAACGACGTGCCGCGCATTTCGTCCCACGATCCCCACTATTGCACTACATAATACGTACCGTGAGCTTTTGGCAGACATTCGTCGAATTGGAACGCTGGAAAATCAAAGGGCTGTTACTCGGAAGAGGTTGGGTGAAACTCGCACATCACGAAGAGATGCCCGTCGACTGCGTCGAATAATTGCATCTGATGTCCAGATTTGAGAACCGATCGGAAGAAAACTGTTTGGTGGGAAATGGGTCTAATTTTACATTATTTTACCGGTCGATGGGTTGTTAGATTTGTTAATGGTTGATTACAGCCTCTAAAGCCACTTTATTGTTCCATATCGCGTCTAGGAGTCGTTTCAGTTATCCAATCATAGCAAAATCGTAGACTGGTGGTTCTCCTAGCTTCTGAAATTTTTTTGAATGGTCGGAAACGGCCAAATAAACGCGAAGTTATGACGAAAATGCTGCTGCTTGTCATTTCCAGCTCGCCGCCAGCTAAATCAAGTGTAGGACTGTTATGTGTCTACAATGTATAAAGTGCTGTGACCTGGCCTCCACCATCGGGTAGCTACCAGTAATCTTGCAGACTTCGAAGGGACTTAGTATGCACACGTAATCTGCACAGCCCTGTCAGTCCGTCGCCAATACCAATGGAATTAGGACTGCGATAAAATACAATGTTTGGTTTTTTGTTGATTCTTTTCTTAGGAGGTAGAGTATGAACACCGAAGTCTACCAAACTAATGTAAGAGGGACAATGTCGTGAAGAAGACCGCTACCTCCGTTCATTCTTTGTCTTTGGCTTCTCTTGTTGCTTTCGTACTATTTCTTGCGTGAGACAGTTGTTCTTGGTTCTTTGTTGATTGCGGCCTTGATTTCCGTTTCATGTTTTGTTTCTTGGCTGCTTTATCGGTCCCGGGTGAAAACGGTAAGTCGAGGTTCTGGGTGTTGCGATGAAGGCTGGGAGGCGGGCTGTCGAGGTCGCGGATGGGTTACATATGCGTCTAAGCCTAAGCACATTGTTTCCAAAGCTTGAGACGGACGAAAGCCTTGGTGAATATTTCAGCGATGTTGTGTTGGGATGGGATGTGCGTGACTGTGACGTTGCCCTTGTTACGGTTGTCGACGAAATTGTGGACAACTACGTGTATTAACTCCTGAATTCTGGTGGGAGATATGCTACTGGTGGATTTATGGTCGATTTGTTGTTTATGAGGAGCTTGGATAGTCGGGGGTCAGGAATGCCGCAGTCAGCGATAAGGCGACAGAGCCAGATAATTTGCTGGACGGCGTCGAAGCTGATGTATTCTGCTTCACATGTGGATTTTGTTACTGTAGGCTGTTTGAAACTCTACTGCTCGATGTGGGAGCCCTAAGCTGTATGTAAGATGCCTGACTGAGACTTCCGATTAGCTGCGCTGGCGTATTTGGCATGGCTGAGCGTAGCGATCGTGTTTTCTTTAGCTAGCAACATATTAGATTTATACACTGGACCCCAAATATTAATGCAGTAAATTTTTCTTATTTCCTCTCAAAATCCACTGCAAAGTAACTTTTTGTAAAGAATTCCAATTTACTGTTCAATTTTACTGCAAATCATCATTGAAGGTTACTTCCGTATACGAAATAGCTATAGAGCGGGTATCGGTAATATCGACTTTGAAGTTGAATTTTGTGCCTTTAGTACTCTTTATCATCTTTAAGGTCAAACATCTTTAAGATCAAATAACTATAGAATGAACCTGAGTATACTTTGAACGAAAAAATAATGAAGTTTTAGTCCATTTTTGCTCACCTCTTGGTAGTCCTTGACTTCGCATCTTCAATATTGTTAGAAACGAGAGTATTCTTGTCTACTGAATTTATATGAACTCTCTAGATGTTCAAGATTTGAATTAAGCTCACGGATGCTTTCGGGATAGTATATGAAATTGCGTTTTATGAGATTAAACAGAATTCTAGACGTTACATCTATTGACTGAAAACTTTCTTGCTGAAATTCTTGTCTATTTTAATTAACCTAAGATGCAAAGGAAGATAGTAGAATAATAAAAGGCTCGCATATACCGAAGCTAGCTTTCAAATTTGCAATTGAAACTCATATATCCTAATTTATTTCTTCTTATTTTCTATTTAAACATAGAAACCCCTACTTCCGTTTGAAGACTCGAAAGAAACTTTGCTATTTCTGAGAATCATGTCTGAAATAAGAAAAGTTGTCTAGAAAGTAAATTCTGGTTTCTTCACCAGAAAGCAAAACAAGGCTATAGTTTCTCATCTTATATCATTCTCTGGACCTGGGGAATTGTACATTTAGCGTCTTTCCTGTATTAAAATTTTAGTTTAGCAATTCTACACTCTAAGTTTGGCCCCTGTAAAGGAAATATGCTTCAACATGATAATTTTGAGCACAATTTTAACTTTGTAGATTCCAATTGCGCTTATTTAGTTCTATTACACCATCTGAATCAATTTTTGCTTGACCGTGTTTCTTTTTATAATATATCCGCTCTTGTGCCATTTTCAGTTATGTACGTCCCCCTAGGAATATTTGGATAGATTTACTCCTTTAAGTTGACGTGAAATTTAGAATAAACAATATTCACCTTGTGCCAAAATAAAATTTTCGTTGCTCTAAAGAGGTTATTTTAATTTCTTGGGGTCCATACTGCCACTTTAATTTTTATATGTCCTTTTGGTATGGTGTTATTCGGTTCATCTGGGGCCCCCGCTTAGAATTCTCTTGTTCCTACGTAGTCGTTTGCTTAATTAATTCACTTGCAGGCAAAGAGCACCAATGCGTATAAAATATCTTTTTCATGAGCTTAGAGAAAAAGAACAAAAGTTAGTCGATTTTTCAGTTGAGTTTAGTTTTTCCGTTTTTATTTTTCTTATATTTTTTTCGAGCCCCTGTAAAATAGAATTCAATTGCGTAGAAAATGATCTAAGAAACTCATTTACTTTCAATAATAAGAAGACTTTCGAGTTATATTAAAGGTTTACGTGAATTCTAATGTCATTTCCGTTTGAGATATGATACTTTTGTTTAAGCATTGTAGTTCTTATAAATGAATGCCAGAATTTTGAGATGTATTTTACAACTATACACAATTGAGCTTGAGAATTAATGAGGTCAAAAATTAGCGCCTCTTTAAAAGTCTTTTTCAATATTTTTGCATGTATATTTCAAAAGTAATCTAAGTTGAATGATGTTGTGACGAAGGTAAAAATATTTTCCGAAAATGTAGAAGTTTGTACCCTTTAACTAAAGTTACGACACAGTAATTATCACGCCATATATCAAGACAATGATTAGAGTCTGAAGATGATGATATCTGGATGTTAGAGAAGATTATGGCACTTTGAGATCATAGAGGCACTATTTGAGCTGCAGTACGGCTCCAAAGGTTTAGAGATCATTAAAATTATCTATTATCTAATTTATATAACAATGCTTCAGCGTTTTGTGCATGTTTGATCTTAGCATTTCACATTAAGATAAGTCTTCAGTTCAATAGCTAAAAATTTATCGTAATTTAAATCTAGAAAAACGGAAAATATTACAACTCAATTTAAGTTACTAGAAATGTAATTTCGATATTTCAATACTCTTTTTACATCTTAATCTAGTTTTATTCAGTATCACATTCGGAATGTAGAAAATTTTACGTTCAAAACTTAGAGGGGCTTCTACAAGTTAGTTCAAGAAAGTATGCGCGGATCGATTCACTGCGATATAAGAAGCTTGCGGGTAGTTTACCCATTAATTTTCTCCAGTACTTGTAAAGGGCCACTAAAATTGACTAGCTTTGGAGCGGGAGGAAAACTTCTGCAGGTTGCGGGTTACGAGCAATCGCTGAAGCTGCGCACCTGGATCAAATGGCATAGCTGAGCTTTTGATAAAGCCGAGAGGATTTCTTCGCCTTAACGCTTCCGATACGGCCGCGGTGGCGGCCGCATATGGTTTTTTATTAATCGCTTGAAACTGCTCTTCACCTCTTAATTGCGATTGTGAAGAAATAGAAAACTATTACATCACGGAATCACTGGAATAACATGTGTATCTTTGAAAGAAATTAGAATCGCACATAATAAGAAGTAATGAATTGTTGGAAGAATAGCTGCAACGAAATGAAAAAAACGTCGAAAAAGAGCATTCTAATTTTATTCATTCACGAATATTGATACAGTAAGGTAAATATACTGAGTCCGACAATAATAATTAAAACTGGCCATTGGTACTTCACTTATGATATTCAATATAATTTTAGTGAATACGATATATCTCTAGAAATTTGACTAGGAGCTTTAGAATACTACAATGATATAATTTAGGAACTATTTTGACCAAAAAAACTTTCATGCTGATCTTGAGCAAACTTATATAACTATACTCTGTTCATATTTTTCTACTATCACACTCAAAGTATTGAACTTAAATTGCAATGCGTTCGCATTTGCTATTTTATTGACCTCAAAGGGACGTTTCTTTACATTTACCAGCGTTCAATTAAAATATTTTTACATATCTTTCTCTTCAAATTGTTAAAGCATTTCACTTTTTTGATTTTGGCGACTTATTAATTTATCGATTTTCCTGTCACGCTTAATTGGTCAAACCTAGCATCATACGCCTGAAATTTGATTTTCTCTCTGTTTTACTTTATAATTACACCGGAGCTCAAATTCATGGAGAAATAAATGTGAAAGTTCGTATTGATTATGGGGGCCCTATTTGAATCTTGCGCAGAAATTATACTGTTTCCTATATTAAATTTATTGTATATGTTTTTTAATGTATTTTTAGGGCGAAGATATGATTTATTACCAGCTTTCGGAGACAATTCGTTGTGTTCTTGGCAGATTATTATGAGTTTAAATCTATTACAGTTCAGCTGATGTGAGTAAGAAAAGGGGGCATACTCGTTGAAAATACTCTGTATGAGTCAAAACGCGTAATATAATAGCTCCATACTTGGGATCTATTTCAAATTATTCAAGGGGAACTTTTTATCAAATAAATAGGTATAAAAGTCGTATAAACTATTAAAAGCAGGTAAATCGTATTGAAAAGAAAACTTTGTCCAGAAAACTGCTTTAGAGACTTGATAAATTATTACTACATCGTATCACAGATGGTTAAAACCATCCTTCTTGCTGAAACTAAATTAAATTTGATGTTTTACACATAAATGATATCTTAAAACTCAAATAAAATCTATTATAGTATATCGATTTACATATATATTATTGCAACTTCATGATCTAATTAATTGTAACCGATTTGCAGATGGAGAGGCGCTAGTTAATAGCTAATAACTAGCTAATAACTAGCCAATAAGCTTGGAAATAGCAAGATATATTCGATAAATAATTGGAGTATCTGTAATGACATGATTTGAAGCCCTCTATGTGGGGTGCTAAGCGCACACGAGCAGATCTGGTAGAACTGTGATTGAAACTTTTGGTGAAGTTGGCTGGATTAAGCGGGCCGCTCCAAACCAGGATTTCTTTAGAACTATAGATAGCTACACACTAAAGGAAAATGTAGTCTAACAGTGGCGAATGCAAAGGTTTTTCCCATAAAAAAGCCCTGACGGTATCGTAAGTAGCGCTTTCAGAATTGTAGTCGGCATGGGTGACATACTATGACGATGTGTAAGGCGTACATTGATCCAGGTGGCGTGGAAAAGAAAGGCAACTTTTGATTTTTAAAGCAATGATATAAATCCCAGTGTGCAACTCGCCCATAACTATTCGAAAGGTACCAATGGGGTCAAATTCTGTGTTTAGAACAGTAAGGGAAAGTGTAATGACAGCAAAATGCCTAGTAGCCCTGGTTGTAAGGTTACCAGTGGTTTCAATCTACAGTGCAGTAGATGTAGTAAATTCGTGTAAAGCTGTAAGGTCTGTGAAGTGAAATACAACACTCTGGGTCATTTGTTTGAACAATGTAGATCCGTGAGAGAGAACAGTGGCGCAAAGGAACTGTTTGAGTAGAGGGTTTACCCTGCGGTAATTTTTCGTAGAAAATTTGTAAAGGCGTATTCCGCGTTGCAGAATTGTAAGAAGAGCACGAAATATGGGCGAGAAAGAGAGAACGGGTTTCGTACAAACGCCAGTTTACACGAAAAATATTTCGTAAACTGGCGCCAACGGCTTCATCCACTAACTCCCTTGCCCTACAACCCTCCAACCCTCTAGCACACCAAACTCACCCGCTCACCCACTCCCCAACTCCCTCACAAGTCAACGACATCACACTACAACGACCGCCCTCACCAAATAGCGCCCTCACCCCAGCAGCGCACTCACCGGGCGAGGCCCTCCTTCACAACCGCCTGCTCTCACCTGCTACCACCACTGCCAACTCTGTACGGCCACCGCCCACTCTCGACGGCCACCGCCCACTCTCGAAGGTCATTGCACGCCCTCCCCCGCCATCGCTCGCCCTCGTCGGTCACCGCACACACCCGAAATTGCCCTCCCCCCCCCAAGTTACATTGGGCTCGCATACTACTGCCACCATCACGGTCACCGATAGAGTTAAAGTAGCACCTTCCCTCCAGTCACGCCTTCCGCGACCAACCCCCCCGAACCTGACACAATGTCTGTCCTTCTGCCCCGACGTCGCCTCCGCCGGTGAAAGTGAGGCGCTCTCGCCTCTCTGATATGTACGAACTTTTCCCTCGTTTCTGTTTGCGTGACGTTGGAGCAAATATTAAGTGTAGTGCCCGGCTCCCTTAGGCGTAATGGCACGTGGCCTCTGTCGCGAATTTGGGACATTGATCCCAGTAGCACCCGACGGTGCGTACTTTGGCGCGAAGTCGCCACGGATGGTTTTGGGAAACCTTTAATTTTGGTATTTATTTGGGACTCATGGATTTGGTCCAACGACTACCGTATTTTATGGCTGCATTGTATGCATGGGGTGCTGACAGCACTGTATGGCACTGTAAACTATAAGGGCACGATCCGCACCCTGTGCCCCGGTATGACTTACCGTGGCTCACCTTTCCAGCTCGATGCATGCACGCCACTGACTACTTTATTTACTGTATTTTTAACTGTATTTCTAACCTAACCGTTAACTCTAGGAGTAGGATAGTCTAACTAAGCTAACCTATATATCACTTGGCACTTTTGCCACTCGACGAGTAAACGGGGAACCAACTGCCTACGCTAGGATATCCCCCATACTTGTAACTATTCGGCGCTGCCACTGGTTTGCAACTTGGGCAAAAGAGCCCCGTAGTAATCATCGTTACTCAGGTAAACCCGTGGTCGGTTTCCTGTATTGGGTGGGTTTTTTGTTGGTTCACCCAACCCAAACTAGCGTTCAACGCTACAGAAGTGCCAGCACATTCTAGTGAGTTCAAAACTCAAACTCTGGGTTCTGAACCCACAAGCTCTACCAACCTACCAAGAAAGTGGGATTCGAACACCCAAGTGGCTTTACTAGCCTTCAGCTGGTATTGCACCACATTAAGAAGTGGGGAGAGTCAGATGCGTCATACGACAAATTACTGAAGTCGTTTTTGAATATGATGCTGTTTGGCATCTTTGTGTAGATGCAGCACCCGTCTGGAAGACTTCACGTGATTGTTTCAAGCACATCGTCTCCCGCTGCCGTGATGAAGTGAAGAAGAACGCTGCATCGTCTGGTATTACTGCAAGGCATGGCGAGAAGTAGGTGCTTCTTGATGACCTCATAATGGAAACTGATTAGAGGAACGAAGCGACGCGGGCTGAAAAGGATGAACAGACGCAGAACAACAAAGTATTGGTAGCGGCATGGGAGGCGATTTGGGGTATGGAACTGAAGCATGGCGATGGAGTGGAGGACAGTGAGGAGGGATGCAGCCTGAGCTCGTGTGGATTTGATATGAAGCGAGTCCTTCATGCTGATGAAAGGGAAGGTGGTGATGAGCTTTCAGATTTTTTTCTCGCGAAAGCGAAGGAACGAAGAATAGTGGAGCAGACGAAGCCTGCTCTAGAGGAGCAGCATATTCTCACGGACTGTATATCGGCTCTAGACTGCAAAACTTTATGCTGCGGAGTAGATACCAAATAGCCTTTTGAATGCCAAAAGTGCTCTACCACCTCCCTAATGGTGTCACTTAGATGAAAATACCTAATATTCAACACTGGTTCCAGTTCATACCATTTGCATACGGAGGAAAGGCGACGGAGTGGTATACAGCACGATGTTATCGGATCACAGCGATACCGATTCCGAATTTTCGTGCCAGTAACCCCATCGATCGTGTCGCTTAACGCCAAAAATCACGCTTTCTGAAGCGAAAGCTCTTTAACGCTTGCTAGTCGGAATTTAATTTGAAAAACACGTGCTTTGATGTTTGCATCACCGATAAACCTTTGTCGTGCTATCAAGAAAAGGCATATGGACATATCTTCCTGTTCATCTGTTTCCAGTGCCATGCGAAAATTGAGTGCGCTTCAATACCTTCTAGAAAGCGCTAGACTGATGTGGTAACCACTTTGTCCTGTGTAATTCCGAATATTTATCAGCATTGGTGTCCAATGCTTGGAACTGCAGTGCGGTCTTTCTACGAAGGGCTATCCTGGATCGTACCCATGGATTGCGAAATATTTGAATGCGAAGTAGTGCATGGAATATTCGTATGCCAAAAATTTGCTTTAACTCGGCACTCTGTAACATTATTGTCAAGAGAGCTTGAAAAAGCCAAAACTGATGCCTTATCCGCGACTCAAAGTTCAATTCTTGTGATAGCTGCAGCTCTGGGTCGCTTCTGAGGTGCAATTCTGGGCTACTTGAGCTGTAATCGCCACATCAAACAAAAAAAGCCCAAAATCATCGCAAATTTTCTGAGTCTAATCGACTCCGTCTTCTCCGCACTGGGGCGAGGAAGGGAAACAGTGCGAGGTAGCTTAGGAATCAGATGAAACTATCCGTTCCTGTCAGACGCTTGCAGCAGCTCTTATCCGAATCACAGAAACTGTATTATCAACGCATAAAAGCGGCACCATACATGCTGTAATGTCACAAAATTGCGTGCTTCTCATTCGTAAAAATTCATCTTACTTGGGACATGTGTCAATGGAAATTTGTAGTCTTCAGCAATGAAAAATTTAATCTAAACGGCCCGGATGGTTTCGCGAGCTTATTTGCACGATATCAGGAAAGAGAAGAAAAAAATTTTGCGGCGACAGATAGAGGGTGAATCATTGATGCTATGGAGGGCTATGTATTTCCTCGGACTCGCAAATTTATGTGTTAATAGTGGGCGGATGAACTCCTAAATGTATTGAAATTTGTAAGGGAAAGAATTGAGGCCATTTAATTCTGTTAATTTAGGGGAAGACTGGATCTACCGGCAAGGCAATGCTGCTGAGTATATCTCAAAGCACAAATAAAATGAATGGAACACAATGACTTCTCGATTTTTCCCTTGGCCCGCTAAAAGCCCGGACTTAAATATCATTGATAATATCTGAGAGACCCTCAAGCGGCGTATTTATGGAGGTTTAAGCAGTTTGGGTCTCTACAACAGCTTCGCATTGCCGTCGATGAGGCATGGGATTCTATCGGCATGGGGACTGTGAAGTTTGTACAACTCTGTCCCTATGCGCTTGGTTGCAGTTGTACAGGCATGGGGTGGGCCGATAAAGAATTTGAATCAATAAATAAATGTTTGCAATTCATCTTTACTAAAGTTAAAATACTTGGATAATATCTTATTTAGCGTACTTATTGTATTTCGCATAAGAATGTCCAAATTGTGGGAAGCCATTAAGGTATTTGGATGTAATGCGTGTGCAAAGTCTATTCATTTACTTTGAATTCTTAGTCAGGTACCTCAATAAACGCTCATTTATTACAATATTGTCTATGCGATAATTTGGTTGGGTGTACTCTAGTTTCATTGAGAAAAATAGACATTTTAACGATTCCACAAGCAAAAAATAGCAATTATAAATTACTCTTTAATCTTATGAACTTTACCAAGGTGCTGCTTCAGGCCGCTTAAAGAAATTTGGGGGCCGATTCAGTGCGTTGGAAAAATTCAAACTATTTTGTCTCGATTATAGGGTATTCAAGTACTCTATATCCTATAAATATCAACGTAAATTACAAAAAAAGATCACAATGAGCTTCTTAAACAATAGAAAATACCCTATAGGAAGAGCTTACTTACTCAAAGGATCTCATTAAGTGTGGTTTTTTGTCAGGGAGGTAACTTGTTTTTCAATTAGTGCACGTCTTCAACAGCAATCTAATACCGAAATTCCTAACGATAATTGCTTAACATCAAATCAAAGCCTTATCGTTTCGTACATTTTCAGAAAAGGCTGTAATTTATCTCTGAAGATGCTAGAGAAGAAAGTAATGACGGGTAGAATGACTACTATGAGTGCATGGCCGGTACTTTTGAGTAAAATTTAAGTTTAAATATTTTCTATGACTAATATCGTTAATAATATCTATTAATACTTATTAATGTTTTAAACCCTTTTCCGTTGCTACAAATGGATTAATTAATGATAATTTGCGCAATTTGGGACTTTTTCTGTTCCGAATAAATTCATTTCAAGCAGCTTCCGTTCACTGTAACTGTAAAATCAGTAAAGAGCCATTTCTTTGGTTTTGTTTTCATATTGTACTTAAAATTTATAATCACAGTAACTTAAATGCTTAGATGTGTGCTGTTCATTATCCCCACTGGTTGCAGCTTTTCAAAATTTTCGCCTAGTGCTCTCAAAATTTTGGCCTATTGCTCTGGGCACACGAAAAACTTTAAATCATCGACGACTACAGCCAACACAGTAACAAGAATAACATATAAATTCTTTAAATTGACTACCCCATTTCGAAATTAGCTACCAACTTGGAATCAGTGTAACACATTACTAGTACTGAAAAATCATTCTATCAACTGTAAAAGGTTTTACTGATATAAATTAATTCAGTACAACAAGAAAACTAATTGTGAGGTAAATCAATTGGAATTAGATGGATTTTCAAAATTAAAAGACTAATTGAGAACTTTTTCTTTTTAAATCTCTTGAAAATAATTTAATCTGCAAAAGAGGAACTATTTGTTTCTTATGGGGAAAGATTCAAATTTCAATCTCAGAAGCAACTTAAGAGTGCCCAATATCTTCTTGCTGATTTTTATTCAAGAGAAGGATAAAATTTCCGACCTTTTTAAAACCCAACCATGATTGCATGTTCTCTGGAACTGCTTTCGGTGGTCATCTTTTCATAATTGAGTTTTTATATTAAAACTTGCGTATCATCCTAAGAGACTACTGCGCTAAACTGGCTGCCGAAGTTGAAGAAACTAAATATGTGTTTTTTTTGAAAAATTACTGCAAGATGTTTTTTCAATAGTTTAAATTAAGGGTTTTTTTTGAAATTAACACTCTCAGTCAAAGCAAACTGCAAAATTAATCATTTCAATATTAACATATATTTCAATTAAGGCTGCTTAGAACTTACGACTATTTTCTATTAGTATTACTGAATTCAAATCTAATTGGTTACGATGTATAGGTAAGTCAATGTGTTTCAAGTGATGATAGGATTACTGACGCACCTTGTTGGAATTATAATGGAACAAGAAATTGTGAAATACGTAGTGAAACTGCTAGCTCAGATTTCGTATGAGAAAGCTGCAAAACCGCATGCCAAACGTTTCCATAGACTAGTCAATTGAAGGACTCAAAGCTGTTGACATTGAATTTCCACAAGTTGGAAAAAGATTGCGAATCTACATCTCTATCGAATTCGATTACAACACCAATCCAATTCTCTCAATTAAAAAGGTCTATTTATGTTTCTATTTACGAATAGAATTCATTTTGCTCAATTGAGCTCATCGAAATGTTAAAGAGTAACACGCAATATGTTGGCAGGAAAAACGTATGCCTTTTGCCAATGCTATGATTACAGCTATAGTATGAAGTATCTACTGCTGCAAATTGGAAAGGAAATACAGCTATTCTTCTGTATCGATTCGATATGTTTATTGACTATCACCAAATCAAAACGTCCAAGCGAATTGATGAACGACAGAGCAGATATTCATCGAGCCCATCGTGAGTAAAAGATCAAAAACAGTGCTTTAATTAGTTCCAGAAACAATGTCGCCGAAAATATGACTTTTGAATGGCAATTCGTTGCTTAACAATGCACTTGCTCCTTCTTATTTGCAATTTACGATCGAGCAGTGGATCTTAAATGACCACATTCTCAAATTTAAGGAGTCGAATTGAGATCCATTCAATAGTCTGTTTTATCTATCAACTATGGGTTACTATGGGATATCTGCTAAGAAAAGGAGTTATTGATAATCCAATTTTATTTATATGTCGCTACGGCTGCTACGGTCAATCAGAATATGACTAGTATTTACGTATGTATTTCGGGCGCATATTCTATAACTCAGGATGTGTGTGAGTTTGTGAGATATCTGACAAACAACCAATACAGCCTGCCTCAAGCAAGAAATAGTATAAAAGCAACAAAAGAACCCAAAGTCAAAAATAAATAGAGGTACTGTTATGGGCTTACTAGGCTTGCCGTGGTCGCTATATGCCTCCCCGACACATTCCGCCCACTCGAAACCATCTTACACGGCGTCATTCACATCCCTCCAGGATTCACCCCGTTCCAAACTCACGATCGGCTACCAAAACACAACCCGAGGCCGCCGAGCTGCCCTCTACGCGGCCGTTGCAACATCATCCTCGCTTATACAAGAACTACTCCGACTTTCCAGGATCACCGCTCACGGCACATCTCCGCCGTACAACGCCAACCACAAAAACCAACCTCCAAACCATGGAACCTATTCAAATTCTAAAAATCGCAAGACTTGACCGACTTAAAAATACACCTTGGCCACTCCTCATGAGCGAAGCAGCAGCAAAATCCATAAAAAGCACGAGAACACGTCGTCGGTGACCCCCCGTCACCGACCAAACCCGCCCTCTAGGAAACCTTCAACGATATAGTGCTCAGTGCTCTGATTGAATAAATCTCCGCAGAGGTCGCTGCTTTAGTCATTCAATCTGACAATTTAATCGCACTGCACGGACTCATCAGCGCTGTCACTACCCACCTCGACACCACCAAAACCGTAAACCGCAAGTATCTCAAGTACCTAGCCGAGAATATAACTTTTACAGCAAACATGGATATCACCATATTAGCCATCAAACACGAAGAAGTCAGGTCTAGAATGATCGCATTCAAATACCCAACCATAGGGGACCCCGGCGCCACAGTCGACTTCATGATCGCCGGACTCCGCTACAACCCCTTCGCTGCACCGATTGGCATGTACAGTACATGCTCTCCAGCAAGCCTGCAGACACGAAAGATATAGGTCACAAGTACAACGATTTTCAGACTTCCACCACACACACCGCACCCGACAGCAGCTCCTCACAGGTCCCCAGACCCACAGACCTCACCGACACCAAACTCACCGAACTTCCCAAGCAGGTGCGCGCACTCCGTAAAGATAGCAGACCTCCCGTCGTCGATAAACACTGTGCCAACACCATGTGGCCCTGAGATTCTCCAACCCGCGCCACACCGATAAGCAATGTCCTGAGCACAACCACCCATGATATTGCAAATCTAAAGCCGTCGCCAAGAGGTCAAAATCGACTATTAAGAGCTGGCGCAAGAACTACACAGCCTTATACGACCGAAAACCAGTGATCATAGAGACCAAACCACACCATCTGACATTAAGTTATTTCTTAGCTCCGCAGAACATCCCACCCTCACCCATTCCCTCTACACCCAGATGACCCCCTCTCCCATCCTGTCCCACCGCCACGGCCACTAATGACATAACTGTCTGGACAAACCATGGCTCAATCACAGTTAAGACTCCGGAGAATAAGACTATTCGACTTCCGGCCTTGGCCAACCCTGAACTGGCGCACAACCTGGTCTCCGTCGGAGCCCTAGCATAAATCTATGGATCAGTACTCTTCGTCGACGAGCTAGCGATTGTCCTGAACACCACGCCAGCCGGCCTCCGGACTCTAGCCAAGTCACCATGAAACCATACCACCCAAGCATACTCGCCACAGGATCAACAAAACAACGCTCACGGGTCAGCCCGAACAGCTACTAGACCATATACAGCACCCCGAAAAACCAAAAAATGAATCACGCTGTACACAAAAACGCCACCAAAGTTCCGTACCACAAACCAATCCCCGCACCAGCCCACACCAACCACATCAACAAAACGCAACCCCGTCGAAAATTTTCACGTCCCTCAAGAAATCACTCCGCTACTTACTAAAACCCCCACGAATACTCCCCAAGCCAAAAATCAAAGTCACAGAACTCTGCCACAAATGGAATCTTATAGTAAACCGCGCAGCACTGCGTACAATAAAAACAATGCCAAAGCACAACTCCCTACCTCTCCTGCCTCTATCCCTCAAACAGACACCATCACTTATCACGTGTCACCCGTGTCGCAACGCCAAATTAATCCAATCCCCGCACAAACCCAAACACTACGCCGTAAGCAGCTATACAAGCTCAGACACGTGCGATCCCATCAATCCCAGATCAAAACAAAAAAGCGAATATGCCCTCATATTCATCGATGCGGAAAGCCGCTTCCTCAACGCCTACTTCCTCTAAGAAAGAGAAAAAGAGTACTGGCTCACCCACTCCCACCACCAAGGCACCACAGTTAAGCCACGCAACCCGTACCAGACACAAGAAAACAGCCACACGGAGCGCATCAACCTCAAAATACTCAACGCAACGAGCGCGACCCCACAAAAGCGAACCCACCACCCGAGTTCTGAGAAGACACACCCCAAGATGAGCGTACAAGTACAACCTTATCCACAATTCCATCACTGGGCAAGCCCCGCCAAAGTGATGCACCAAGCTCCCACATACCAACAACAACTGTTCACATTCTGAGAATGGGTTGACATCCCAATTTCAAACCACAAAAAAAGGTAAACCGCCGCGCGAAGCTAGTCAGAGACATGTGCCTCATAGACAACTGTATTATCCCCGCCTGGAACCCTGAGACAAAAACATACATCAGTGCAAGCGCCTTCGATTTCCAATCATACCACGAGGCCACTACCCCTTCTCGAACCACGACTACAGCACTCCGAACAATTCCCATCCGACTCCCCGACGTCCTCCAGACAACATCCCAAGTCCACCTCTACAATGACGCACCATAATGGGCAGTGGCCCATGACGAAGATGTGGACACTCTCGAAAAAGAGAACACATTACGCTGGATCCAAAACCACCGCGTCCCCAGCTCCGCCTAAGTCACTCCCCTAAAATTTAATTGCAATGAAGAACATGGACAGTCCCTCGAGGTCCAAAGGAAAGCCAACTGATCCGTTAAGGGCGATAAAATGCAACCACATCTAGACTACGGGCCGTCCAAAAATTCCTCATACATGGCCGAGAAACTACAAAACGCCTCCGACGAACCCTTGCAGCCCATCATCAGTGGCATATTTGTCATTTCGAAATCTCCGCGGCATACCTGCACGAATCCAACCAGCGCGACCAGGACGTGTACATCATAGACTAGCCTAGATTAATGGCACTTAGCGATACCTGGGGAAAAACCTGATTTTCCTTACACAACCTTTACGGCACAACCACACCCGCACACGCCTTCTACAAAGATCCGGTGAAAAATCTCACCACCCATGGAGACCAGCACAACCAGTTAGACAATTTCCAGTTCGAAAAAAATATTTAAACGACAGCCCCATTCTTACAGCAGTCAGAATGGACGACTCCTTACCCACTTTCACTTCCAGAAAATCCATCTTCAATCTTTACAACGTGTCCAGAATCAAGTACAACATAATGGACCTAGACCATCTCACTAAGTACCAAAAATGGCACGTCAACATCTCCAGAACAGAGAGATACATATATCACAACCTTACATAATCCATATAATCCTGCGAAAAACCAGGATGACGCAGTGCAACCCTCGTTCAACACCCGTTCTAGAACACACCAACTGCAATCACACCGTCACTGTATCTTCGCTCCCACCCAACCTCATGACTCAATAATGAAGCATCTCCGGTGGCCTATAGCTACTTGACAGACATTACAAGGCCCAACATGCAGTTTCAGTGAAAAAAATGACTGAAGTCATACATCAGATCATAAAACAACGCCCAACCACGTCAGCACCTATCGCAACGGATTTTGAGATTTTATGCAACTTTTCTAAATTAAATGACTTGATACCAGTGAAAGCTAAAATAAAAATTTTTCGTAATTTCTAAAATGTACAGCTCTAATTGTTATAACTCAATTTTCAATAAAAAAACGATCATTCTGCCATTCAACTCCACAAATACCATGGCGCTAAGCTGTCTTCACCATGTCACAGCTCCCGTTTTCAACCAGAGACTTCAGCAGATACGATGGCTTATTCCCATCTTTATCAGGGCCCATTGCTCAAATTGAATGGAACTTGTTGCCAGATAACACATGTTTTGCTTTCTCTGTGCTTATTCGATTTAAGATCTAGTGGAAACAATCTGCTGAATATCAATGCAGATTGATTCCGTTTTCCTTACGTCTTTTCTATCCAAATTTGACCAAGGTCGGTACCACGCGTTCCTTTCTCTATTTTGTTTCAAGCTGGCGGAAACTATTCAAATGTTGCCTTTTACTAGCCGGCCATATGAGGTGACGCATATAATGACAATAAGATACGAGTCGATCATCCTTCCTCCGCCGTTCGTAGCACTTCGACGACTGGATTTATGAGATATCGAATCTTCCGTACATGTATCTTTATGTTGCATCTCTTCTCTTGTGACATTACACTGGCCTGAGCGTCGGAAAAGAAATTCAAATACTGCGTCAAAGCTATATGCAGCTCCTTTGCCAGATAGAGTTATCTCTATTGATGAAAATGTCTTTGCATACTTTTGCAATGGTAAAGGAATTGATGGAACGTCAGATTTGGTTTCTCAGCGTGATCAGAGGCGAGAACTCTCTGAGTTTGAAGTTTCTGCTTTTCGGGAAAACAGAAAGGTATCCTTTACGTCACTGTATCTGTTGGAGCCCCTTGAAAATGACCTCTCCGGGGTGAAGGAAATCAAAGATCAGATGAAGACGTTGAGTTACGGAAAAGCGGGAAGATAATTCTACAATTGCTATTGAGGACACTCTTGTTTGCGTAATTATCGCCTTCCGATTTCGGCGCCCGTGTGAATTTCAAATAAGTTTTGAACGAAAGCTCCTAATGAATTTACTGCTCAGTAGAGGGAAAAGGGCTTGAGGAGCTGTATTGTTACCGCTGATATGCGATAAGGTAATGAATATTTTATGAATCTTACGACTGAGTTTGGGTTCGGTTCTGTATTTTTTATACCCGAACACCTCCTTCGGTTCCATCTCTTTGTGGGCGTTTCATTCCTGAATCTCCGAAGAGAGGACGGAGAAATAGCTGCTGCCGCTGATAAAACCTACAGTAGATCCGTAGAAGTGAACAGTAATTTGTATGAAATTTGACGTCCAGAATCAATAGAGCAGATTCTCGGCAATTGGATACATGAATCGCGGATCGTAGGGTACATTTTTTATTGAATATCAACCGGTCCTCTGAACTCTCGTTAGTTTTTCTACAACAGCATCTTCTTTTGTAGCTGAAACAAAATTGGACTGAGCGAAATTACCGCAATTGCCTTTAGAAAGCTAGGAACTCATGCATTCAACAATATATTAAGATCCATGTGTACTTTGCCTCATTATTTCGATGACTCTTTGAAGACTTATGTATCTTCCCTAATTCTTTCATGCGCTGTGAAAAAGTTCTGTTCAAAATGTCGAATGGGGGTGAAATAAAGTCACAAGCAATGAAAGATAATATTTAGAATGAGATAAGAAGCATTGCGATTTTCTAATAGTTTCTCGGAGTTGTCCAGATTTGTTTCTGCTCAGAAAGTCTAGGGTTGCCGTAATTAAATGCAGGTCTTATTTTAATTTTAAACTCAGAAGCGAGGTTAGCACTTGGACTGGCAGACAGGTTTATTTCGGTGGAAAGGACGTTTTTTCAGTTTTTTTATCCACTGCACCATGGCTTGTTAACTAGAAAGGCTTCTTCGTAGACTATGACGCTCTGTATTAAAAATGAAAGATATGTCATGTCTACAATTCGTTCGACGAGATTTATTAAAGGCTTTTTTGAATAGGCTTGACCTTGATGGTCGCCATTTGAGATTCTATCTCCTCTCGAGTAATGCTTGCGGTCACTACTTGTTCGTGATTGTGGCTCTTGTCGTTCTTGGCTCCGATTTCGTTGAGAATTATGGGACCTTGTGTGTGCGGCCTTGACTGTACAAGAAAGTGCTAGTTTCCTACTGACAGTTTACTGTGATGCTTTGATCTTCCTAGACGTATCTTGGTATTTCATGATACCTATCCCTTAAGCTGAGACTGGAATGGGCTTCAATACCAGTCCGGCCAACTTCCACGTCTGCTAGCTTCGCAATATGAATGAATCAATCATAAATTAACGATCCTTGGTCAGTAAGGGTCTCATTTGGCTGACCTGTGTAAACCAAGGCTTAGCACTTCACAAGTGTTCTACATATCATATAGGTAGATATGATTGGTAAAAAGATGGCTGCACTGAACTTGGCGCCTTCATCCACATTGTGCAGAACTGGATCACCATCAAGGTACATGATATCGAGAATTAATTTTTTTTGAACTGGACGTTCTCGGGCCTTGTGTAGTCCTGAACCGTTCCGGAGCGTACTATAAACGCTGCCATGGATCAAATTTCTTAGAAAGGTGCTCCAGCGTCTTCAATTTGTGTGGAGTAGCATGTTCTCGTCTCGAAAGTCTGATCAAGTTGAGCAATTTACGTACACTCGGATGGATGAAATGTCGGTCTAACTTAGAAAATTTGGCCTTCTAAAATTAATCTCATTAGACAAATGAATTGCAGCGTATAAATGGTTTGTTGCTGAGAGAGTCATCGGCACGTACCACTCGTCCACGTAGATAGTACCACCGTTCCGATCAGTGTGGGGAACTCGCTTAACCACCCGGTTAGAGAACATGCATTGCGTCAGGAACTCCTTTTCCAGTATTTCTATCCCCAGTAACACTGGATATCTGCGTCCACAATATCCAGCTCAATGTAGATGCGCGTTATTCCGCTGGGCGTATGCAATTGGATTACTTCTCGACCGATAAAGTCTTATGTGACGTCAGCGAGCAGAAAGAAGTTCCTTGACGGAATTTTCTTCTTATGTTATAACAAGAGCTCTTCAAATCATATTCAGTTCCTTTCTGCCTTTTGAATGATTTGGGGCTCCGGTGTCGCAAAGAAACCTACTGGGCGTCTGTACCTCATTTCAGAGCTCATCTGTTGTAATTAGACGTCATTCATCATGAATTCATTCACTTTCCGCTATCTTCATTTTTGCTCTTCTATTGCCACTGATTTCCGGTAAAGATTTTCCTTTTAGATGCTCTCCGTCACCTACCCGAAATACTGCCTCTAACTGGCAGCTCATCCGTGGTCGGACTTTATGGAAGACTATATTCTATATGTGTGTTTGAATGACGTCTTATTTAATCTTTCAATAAAATCAATCTCGGAGAATGTTGTATAAATGAGAATTAAAAGCATCCAATTCTTTCTCTGCTGCTTGATCCTCACTGCCACCGGAACTTTAATCAGAGTCATTAGACGTCATTTTCTCAGCTTGATAAAATAGAAGATTGTATGAACAGATGAATAGCCATACTGCAAACGGCTCCTCGAGAGCTTCTCCATGTCTTCGGGCCTGGGCCCGGGAGGAAGTAGCCGCGAAAGGAGACCCAAGGGCGGTTGTACGGTGAAAAGGACTAAAGGAAGGCTTTCTTGAGTGGTTAGAAGCCAATGAAGGAGATCCGGCACGGATGGAAGCCCTTTCGGATTATTCAGACCCTTCCTCGACCTCGTCGTTAATGAGGAGGTGCCTCGGGCAGGCTGTGATGGTAGATCTCTCCTCTTCGGTGTAGTTATTGACAAAAGCCTCACTTTTCTCCTTCCGACGGAGCTCCCGGTACCTTCGATGATCCTCCGGAGTCCGCAATGGCCTCCTTATCCCTCCAACCATTCTCTTCGAGTACCAGGAAGGTTTAAAGTTTAGCATTCACTGAGAGTATTGCCCCTTGAACTTCATGCTAAGCACCGAGAATCCAAAGAGACAAGAGACGCCTGCAGTATAATGAGTATTGCCCCCTTGAACTTCGGTATGCACACCGTAAGTCCAAGGAGACAAGGGACACCACTGCTTTGAGGACAAAAGACAAGAGAAGGGCAACGTTCTGGTTGTGGTGTTCTTCGGAGCTTCGGAATAGGTGTTATGGTGTGGGTGTTGTGGTATGAATGTTGTGGTGTGGATATTTTGGTATGGGTGTTGTGGTGTGGGAGGTGTTCGTGGTGTTGCTTGCCTCTACTGGTCTGGACCGAATCACTCCTCACCCCTCTCTATATAGACAACTCAGAAATATCAAAATACGCTAGATGGAACTAAAAACATAGAATACAGATACAAATTAGCCTCTACAGTACTTTTTAGTCATGTATTTTGCTTGTCGCACTGTGTTGTAGTGCGATATTCACAATATGTGGCTCAGCGAAATGAATTTGTGCTTGTCGCACTGTGTTGTAGTGCGATATTCACAATATGTGGCTCAGCGCCATGCAAGATACTGTGCATAGCTCGCGTGATGCAAATTTTAGGCCCTGTAAAGTACTACACATGGCTCTCAGGATCCAACTTTGTCGCCGTGCTGTTGGCGGTACAACATTTTTGTACAATTTTGTACCGTGTTCTACAACATCGCGCCGATCGCCGTCGCGAAGAACAACCGCCGCGAAGGCACGAGTCTCATGACAGCTTGCGTGTAAGATGAGGATCTCGCCCCATTCTCCCCTCTCTCGGTACCTTGGGAGATTATTTATTGACAATAAACTAGGAGAGCCTCTCGCTCCAACAGCCTTCCTTAACCCCCGAGCTCAACCTCGAGGTGCAACCCACAAACATCTTAGTCAACATTATGGCTGATGCCGCATTTCATCTAACCTAGCTTGACACCCCTCCTCTGCATCAGCTTTCAGCTTCGAACTTAGAACCTCATCGTTCCAAGAAGGCCTCTTGGCAACTGAGCAAATTCAACATCAAAAATTCAGCTAAAAAATCAACAATCACAACAATGGACCTGTCAGCAATGCATTGGCCCAACTCAAAGATCATAAAACAACAATCGAGTACAAATACTAATGCAATTCTCTGCATCATCGTCCAGTTTTTCGCTGTAAACAAAATACCTCCGGCGGGAATTATTCGATCGGGTAGTGACTTCTGTATCTTGCTAAGGTTATCTGAACCGCTTACTGAGCGATACAACCCACACGGGATAGGTTCTAATCAGGTTCTGATAGCTGCTTGCGTCTGTGGTCAAATAGATTCGAGTTCGATAGTGGTAGGCAATGAACATGAGACGTAAAATCTAGAACAAACCTATTGGATATCCAACTCGATGCGCAATATCTTCTTTTTTGCTACCTCATTCAACTCAGCGCAAAACTTGATCATAGAAACGGCAGCTAAACTTCTTTTCTACCAGCAGCACTTCTCGATGCTTCACCAATACAGGACGTGACGCAGGCTTTTTCAAGATATCTGCTACCTGCAGCCTTGTCGGAATGTAATCCAGCTCAATATACCCGACTGAGTTCAAATGACGAACATGATGAAACTTGACTTCCACATGTTTGCTCTTAGCCGATATCTGGTATTTTCCAACCATCGCCAACGCAGCAGTGTTGTCGACGAAGATATTGGTCACTCGTAACTGCACGCGTTCAACACAAGGTCTGCGGTTAACCATGTCCCAAAATAAACGCCTTATCCAAGTCAATTCTTTTGCGCACGTGGACAAGGCAGTGTATTCAGCCTCTGCGGACGAAAGTGAGAACAACGGTTTGCTTCAAACTCTTTCAGGTACTAGCAGCTCCATCGAATGTCACAAAAAAACCAGTAGTAGACTTGCGGTTTGTTTGCAGACAGCCCAGTCCGAATCCGAAAATGCCTTAAGTCCATGCTGAGATTCAGAACATGTCCTCCTAAAGAAAATCCACAAAGTTCCGAGTCCTAGATATATACGCAATACCCGACGAAGAAGATCCATGTGTCTTTGTGTTGGTGCGTGTACATTTCGTGCCAAAACCGCAACCGCAAATGAGATGTCCGGTCTGCTGCAAGCAGCTAAGTATAAAAGCTCGTCGATTGTTGTCCGATATTTAGCGTGATCATTTGGTGCAGCAAATGTTCACCTTCTTCAGCTAGTCCAAGTCTTGCGTCCATAGGCAAAGGTTTCCAAGATCCATTCACGTTCTGCAGCTGATACTTTTCGAGCAGTTCCCTTGTAAAACGTGACTGACTGATGATGATGCCTTCATCAAGTTGTGAAATTTCCCAACGAACGTACGCAATTTTCCAGACAACTTACATCAAAAGTGGCCTTGAGACGCATCTTGAAATAGTCCAAAAGCTTTGTTCAGTTGGAAGCAAAATTCATGTCATCCACGACGATGACGACAATGATGAACTCGTTGTTCACATTTTGAAGAACACACGAGGTTCTATCGTTGACTGAGTAAAGTTACAACTCAGAAGTGTTTGGCACAACAAAGAACCCAAAATTTTCCAGCCTGGCGTAGTCCGTACATCGATTGCAGGAGTTCGCATACATGTTCAAGCATTGCTTCTCTGCAAGATGAGTTGGGTAGGTTGTTCCATAAGGACTAAAAAGCCACGCATGCTTGAACTGTAGATGTAACAAGGGAGACAGAAAATGTTCCGAATTGTCTCAATTGAGAATTTCGGAACATCACGAACCGTGTTGGATAACATCATGTAGCGGGCTGGAATTGGATTTACAGTCCGACAGTGCCATCCGAGGGAAAGATCAAGGTTCTTATTCGGGATCCCAATACGTTACTGTGCGTTGATTGAAAAACGGGCGCTAAACAAAGACGAATTTGAGTTGTTAGATCCATTCAGCAGAAACAACCCATTCTAAATTTGTGTCTGATACACAATGGTATTCGTTCCACGACGGTAGATGATGCATGAAGGAACTCCTCCGATAGCGGGTAGATCCGCTGTGAACAGGACTGTGAGTAACTTCGATAACTTCCCAACCGACAAGATGTTGGTCGAGAACTCAGGTGCATGAAATGCCTCAATATAAACACCACCATCAAGTGGGACACAAATTGTACCCCTACCAACAATCATCGAAGTAGTTGAGGCAACATTGACTGGCTCCGGCTCGATATTTTGATATTTAGCAAACAAGTCTTTGCTAAAGTAGAAGTTTTGTGACCCTCCGGAGTCGAGCAACGAAAATTTTTTTCCGGTCCTAAAATTTGGCGATGGAGCTTCGGAACTTGTCGCCAGCCACTAACACTTAAAAGTTCTGTGATCCATGATGCGTATCATGTTCTAAGTTACTCAGCATTGCTGCATGACCATTGTTGTTCTGACCATGGTCTACATATGGCGGATAATTTTCAGGTGCAGTTGGTGGTGTGCTGAAGTGAATGTGAATTGTGGCTTGATATCTAGGGGTACGATAACTTCCTTTTCCAAATCCTCTTCCAAATCCTATGCCTCGTCCAGAACCTCTTCCACGTACTCGACCGTGCATGAACATACCTCTGTCCCGACCACGGAATCCAGCTTGGTTGGGGTGAACATTTTTGTACCAGCAGTCTTTAGCGTAATGTCCATAGCATCCACAAACATAACATTGGACATTCTTGGGGTTCTTCTTCTTCTCCACAAAACCTTTCTTCACTGTCGACCCAGGTTTCTTCCGACTTGCATTGGCAGACTTTGGAGTTACATCGATACCCGTCACATCTTCATTCTTGCTAATGCGACGAGGCAAATCTCCTTCCACTGTAACTACAACACGATACAAAGATAGCTCACTTGTTTGTGTAACCATTGCCAAAGGGGCAAACGACTCGGGCAATGCGCGAAGCAACTTCAAGGCCTTTTCTTCTTCTTTAACCAGCGAATCATACGATGAAAATTTCCCACCATTTTATAAAATGACTCAAGCTGACTCTCCCAACTTGCGTTTTCATCAAAGCGAAGTGACCCCAGCTCATTTTCCAGGCTCAGTATGGCTTGGGCGTTTGAGGTCGTGTATAGTCTTGCAAGTCCATCCCAGAGTTCTTTGGCGGACCGTTCATTATCATCAATAACCTTACTCATTTGGGCAAGGGGCCCAGAGCCCAGACTTAGGACAATAGCAGAATTGGCCTTGATCATGGCCTTAAGCCTTTTTTTGCGAAAAGCCACGGACGCAAAGACAGATTCTTCAGAGAAACATAAAAACTCAAATTCATGACGACGAATGTAGGTATGTACACCGGTACCAGTGTATATAATCCTTGGAGCTTCCAAGCTTTGCCAACTTTGTAACCGGATCCTGGTCGGTCGAAATTGTTCTTGACGAAGGGGTACTGACGGTAGGAAGTGTAGGACCGCAAGAGTGGGTGGCAGGAAAGTGGTGTTGCAACCGTTCGCGATGTTACCATGAAAGATGAGGATCCCCCATTCATTGGCAATAAACTAGGAGAGCCTCTCGCTCCAACAGGCTGTCCTTAACCTCTGAGCTCAACCTTGAGGTGCAATCCACAAATATCTTAGTCAACATTATGGCTGATGCCGCATTACATCTAACCAAGCTTGACATTGCGTGCCATTTCACGATTCCAGCGATAGGCATATCTTGTGGTGGACACAAACTGCCATAGGGTATAATTTAAATGTGTAGTTATCATTTCTTCATGTATTATATAATGCGGACAAGCCTAGTGTCTATCCGACCACGCACTGTCCTCATATGAGGCACACTTTGTCCTCATATGAGGACAGTTTCCGTTACATTTTGGAAAGGAAAATGTTTTGGAAGCCCGAAATTTTTACTGGAAAAAAGGTTTTTTATGTTTAGTTATAGTACAGTAATTTTTACTGTACATGCGCCCTCGTTTCTGAAACCCCCCACGATAATACGAACTATTTTACCTTCCAAAATGAAGTCGTTTTCACAACTTCTTGCGAAGAGCGGAAGCTGGGGAGGGAAAATTGGTCCAGCCTTCACCGAGGTCAACAATCTTGAAAAGTTTGTTTTGATCGGCCATCTACACTCATGAACTAATGCGGAGGGATAAGAAATGCGCTGAGGTAAAAAAATTTTGTATTGAAAAAGAAGTGCTAAAAGTAGTCCTCATATGAGGACAACGGTCCAATAGACACTAGCTAATAGTGTAAGCTAAGATAGTTGAAGTTCGTCCCTGCCGTTTTGAGAGTAAGCGCTAGGATCGATGTTGCAAGGGTAGACCATATTGTCGACGAGGTTCGTTGCCGCAGATGGTCAAGGGCCGCCGTTGGCGTACAGAACAGTCGTCGCGATATCAATTTCGCATGGGTCTCAGTCACCCCAGAGGTTGACTTACAGGGCGCGGCGAAAGAGTCGAAAGCGAGCGGGACAAAGTGAAAACCGACCTTTGGAAAGGTAGCGTCCGGGGTCAGGTTAAACGCAGCTCTCACTGAGAGGTCGAAGGTCTTCACCTCGTCAACGTAGGCCGATTCGGCTGCTCCGCAGGGTATCGCAGGGTGCCAATGCAGCTTGTTTGAGGTAAGATCGGGCCATGGGTCTGCCAATGGTGACATCATATACGACTTGCGTCTGCGCATCGCGCGTTGTCAGTAGGTTCCGGTCCACATTGGACGAGGATGTCGGCTGGCCGGAGGTCTGTACCCGGCACAAGGTTGGGAACTTCTTGTCTGTGAGCGAGACCGGCAGGTGGAACATGTCGGTCGTGAGGAGGTTCCGGAGGAAGTTGTGTCGGGTAGCGGCGTTGTATCCTGATGTGCAACTCGAAGCATGGTCGCCTTGGGCGTCCATGTAAGCGAGACAGTGGGTGCAAACAAGGGGAATTGACGAGTCGAAGACAGGGAGTCGAGGTGCCGGCGAAGCATGATGGACCAGACCTCGGGGGAAACATGAGTAGCCTTGGAGGGATGCGCGATGAGCCACGCGTAGGCGCATGGATTGAGCAAGGAATTACGTCTCGCGCGAAGGCGAATGGAAACCTCGGTGTGTCGGGCAGGTCGTGGTTGAGCTGTCCATGTCCTCTTCCCATAGCTTGGAAGCCGCCGAATTGTGAATGGCCTGAAATAGAAAGTGGTGTGGTCTTCAGGTCGCATTGCTAGGGCTTCGGGCTCCAAGTGTCCGAGAGAGTAGGACTGGGGGTTTCGAAGTTCTTCTTGCAGACGTAGGGGCTGGAAGGGGGATTCAAGCGCGGTGGCCACGAAGCGCATTGCAGGTCGTGCGCATCGCATATAGAACTGGCAGGGCGTTCGGGTGTCGCAGGGGTGCGGACTCGATGAGGCTGGCCGCATATGAGGCATGCAAGGTGAGGGCTAGGGACGTAAAACCATGCCCGCCAAGGCGAAAGGGGAGGCGAACTTGGCGGATGCTCTGAGTGGTAAGGGGTACGGAGTTGAGCCTTGAAGAGGCTACCGTTTGGGCCTTGTCAAACTCCTTGGCGAGCGGGTATGCAATGGCCGGGGGGGTGAGCCGGAAGGCGTGTTGCACTTTGCAGGCCGATGCGCAGAGTCTGTGGAGGTGGAAGGCGATGCGAGGGTGAGGCAGTTTGAGCAGGGTTGAGAGCATGTTGTCGCAAAGGTCCATTCGAGACTTGAGAAAGGAGCGCATGTACTCATCAGAGCCCAGGGGGCGCCCAGGAGGGTAATTCCGTTCTCATCTGGGATAGACAGCGGGAGCACACATCGTAGCTGGCGTAGGCTGTCCGAGGATAGAGACGGCCAATATGCCAGGGTCTTGGAGGCGTTGATGTGGAACTGGAAAGCCGTTCCGGCGGCGTGAACCAGGATGCGTAGGGCCTTGCAGATCTCATCAACAGGGCCGAGGAGGAGTCCATCATCAGCGTACTAGCGGTTCAAGTTGAGAGCGCATTCCTCGGATATTTTCTGTACAAGAGGCTGTAAGCACAGAGTAAAGAGGAACATACTTGCAGGATCTCCCTGCTGGGTTCCCTCATTGCTGTAAAGCATGATAGGAGCGGCTTTGGGGGCCCGGGTGCGCACGAATAGGGGTGGGACTAAGGCCGTATATCATGTTGATAAAGCGCGCCCGCAGCGCGACATGTCTGATCATGTGCATTCTGGCGTCATAAACTATGGAGTCCATGCCGGCGGAAACACCGCTGGCGAGTTGACATGGGCGAAATGAGTGCGGGTGTCAGCGAGGGCCGGACCAAATAGGACTTTAGTTGCCAGGCGTCGAGGCGTTTGTCCAATTGCGATGGGGCGGATCTTGTCCGGCCGGGGCTGGATCGGGATGAAGGTGGCTGCGGTGAGGAGAGGAAGGGTTTGCATGGGTAGGTCACCCCTGGCTAGGCGCCTGACAAGGTTCGTGAGAGCGGAGAGGCCGGTGACGCCAGCCTGCGGGGAGATGGAGCGGTCGTGGCGATGAGGCGTACGCGGGGACATAAGATCGGGACCTGACGAAGCAGTTGGATTGAGAGATCTTGCTGCCCGTAGGACGTCAGCTTCCGTGATGTGTGAGGCGGCGGGAGGTCAGGAGAAGGGATTGGTTGCACAGGTGCCGGGGATCTGGATGGAGGTCATGCAGCTTGTTGATGACATCAGAGCTCCCAGCGTCAGCCACTGAAGCATGGAGCAGGGTGCGCATGGCGCGCATGGCGCGCGAGTACTGTCCTTCTTTCGCCAGGTGGAGAGCTCGCGTTGTGCGGAAACTGAGAGGCGAAGCATTTTGTCGCCGGGGCGTCGGTGCATAAGATTCAATTCAGTGTTTCGGCGGTGTGCAGAGATTGCCTCAGTCCACAGAGCAGACCAATCCCCTCCGGAGGCTCTCCGTATGCGCTCTCGGAGACCGCGCACTTGACATTTGTGGGACGCCAGCCAGGTTCTCGAAGTGATCGACGTAGAACAGCAACTGGGAAAAGGTGTAGCTTGATAAAGGCTGCATGTGTCTCATCGGGTGGAAGGGAGGAAGATGCAGCCCGTATTAGGCGGATAAACAGAAGCACGGCATCGTGAAGGCATGGGCGGGAATGGATGTGAAGAGATCGGATGGGCGGAAGGGGGAGGTGAGAATCTCATGTGGAGATGGAAGGCTTGGTGCAAGGGTAAGAGGAGAAGATTGCATGGGAGGGGACCGATGGGGTAGGTAGCGGGGGTGGTTACGAGCTCGGGGGGTTGGTGATAACGCCTTTAATAGCTGACGCGGCGGCCGTCAGAAGAGGAAGGCGACGAGGCAGCATGGGGAGCCGGCAGTCGTTCGGGCGCCTGCTGCTTCGGATTGGCCGGGAGGGTCAGAGGGTCGGCACCATGAGTGTTCGACTTTGGGGTTGGGGTCAGCAGCGGCGGTTGTGGGATGGTCCGCGGAGCACCGGCGCTTTATTGCCGCCGGTGAACCGCCAGGTGACCGCATAGCGGGGTCCGACGGGGCGTACAATGCTTGGTTGGCGTTCTGCGAAGGAGGCGGGGAGGTGGTGGTGCGTTTGCTCCCTTGGGCTTTAGAGCGTTTTTTGCCCTTTGAGTTGGAGCGGGAGCGAGAGCTGGAGTGGGAGCGGGAGCGGGCGGGGGCCGTATAGTTTAAATGGATCAACACACGTATGGTTTGCATAACACCGTTCTGCGAAGTGCAATATCTTAGTTCAAACCTTGTCTGTGTGGTGCACTGAGTGGTTCGACTACTCGTAGGATCTTACTGGATGTTCCACGTTAGGGACCTGAAGTAGAGTGCAAGATACTGTAGAATGGACATCGCTATGGACGACCACATGAACTACTGAGGCGCTGGTAAACGCGCCGGGGAATCATACCGTCGGAAGTAAGGTATCGGTGAGCTTTTCGAGGGACAAATTCGTTCAGCAGTTGGGTGGTCTCGGGAGCAGGGTGCACTCAGGGAGTCGAAGGCTATAGGGCAGAAATAGAACCAGGGTCGCGGTCTAGGCGTCGGATGGGTGCGTCAAGGCAACGTGTGAGCTTTCGTCCCTGAGCTTATCCGGTGGGCGAGGTCGGCGTCTCCTCCAGCAGGCTGGGTGGCCATTGTTGTGGCGGTAGCCTTAAATGGTGAGACCACCATGATAAAGAAGACGATGGGGGGGGGCAGGTTAGTGGCGGGAAGGGTCGAACGGTAGGGCCAGTACGTCCGCAGGCCTGAGTTCCGTACCCGAGAGGAGTGGGACCTCGAAATGGCAGTCAGTCCTGCAGCGCGGTTGACGGGTATGCCAGGGCGTTGCGTAGAGAATTGTGGCGGTGGATACGCCCGAGCCAGACGGCAAGGTCGGCGGCGTGGTCGCCGAGGTCGTCCATCTGGTGGGGCAGTTTTGGCACTGGAGCGGTAACGAGTCCGAGTAAACCGGGAGTCCAAGGTGTCGGCGGAGCATGACGGCCCAGCGGGCGTTGGAGACCGCGGTGGCCACGGGGGGTGAGCAGCGATGAGGGCGGCTGCAGGGGGGAGCGCCGGAATGCAAGACCGTACTTGTTTAGTGGGACATCACCGTGGTGTGTCCCTTCTAGCCCTCAGTCCTCACCAAAGCCGCCCATGCCTCCGGTGGCGTCGCAGACGCGGCCCATCGCTCGAAGATCTCGGACTTTGAGCGTAAGATTTCCCAGCGCGCCCCCCTGACCTGGTCCCCGAGCTCTTGGTTTCCGGTTCCAACCGTTCGCCTTCGACTCGCTCGGCTCACCCTCCCTTCCTCATCCACCTCCTCGAAAACTACATCCCCGCATCACCCGCCGCTACCACACGACCGACGATTTGATCCGCCGATGCATATCAGCGTCTCTGCACGGTCATTCGGTCCTCGTCGGCCACGCTGTCCTTTCACGTGCACCGCTACTTGCGGCAGATATGACTCAACCGGCTAGCTCTAGTCTACGTTCACGCGTCAGTGTACCTGCTGAAAAACGCTTGAGTTACAAAAAGTCAAAATTACTACAGGATAGCAGTCGGTTGTAGTAGGCACCAGCTGGTGACTACCGTACATACAGTACTGTGCTGTATCCTGTCATTTCGCGCCGAAAACTGTGATCTCCCACCGCAACGAAACAATCGCCACCTCCACAACACCATTGTTAATGGAAGTCGCCTTTACCGCGACCCCACTTGGTCGAGGCGGGTTAAGCCACTCATTCGGACCTTTTGCAACTC
Organism: Kappaphycus alvarezii; assembly: GCA_002205965.3. Lineage (NCBI taxonomy): Eukaryota > Rhodophyta > Florideophyceae > Gigartinales > Solieriaceae > Kappaphycus > Kappaphycus alvarezii. The sequence goes on from NADL03000758.1 coordinate 469,449, forward strand.
AAGGTACGAATTCGTGTGTAAGAATCCTCGACAGTTACTCCGCAATGGAGGGTGCGAGCACCATTTACCCAGATGTCAACGAGCTCACTCCAACCAGCAAGAACACCACGTCAACGGAAGAAACATTTGCCATTGACGCTGGACGGGATTTTCTTTCCAGGAATGGACGCCGATACATGCATTCAAATTCTTGATGCGCCTCTTGGTTCGCTCGAGTCACGCGATGATAGATTCATTGCGGCCGAGCGTTTAAAGTTCTATCCATCAGATCGAGCTGCAGATGCCATTATCAGATATGTCCGCAGGTTTGATGCAGAGAAAATGGACACTATCTCCTTGAGGACAAGGTGGCCAGACGCAAAGCAGTGAGTCATTGGGTAGACAACAGGCAGTTTCGAAGGACTGAGGTTGCTGCTTTATTACGAGATTGCTTGCGAGACAGAGACAGTTTTATGGTCGAGGTTGCAGTTTGGTCGCTAGCCCAAGGCCGCTTTACTGATAACGTCGACATCTTAGAGGACATTGTGAAGGTTCTGGACAACGATAGAGTTGCGAAGCGCGTTGTCATTCAGTCTCTTATGCAAGCAAAGTATATTCCGGCGCTTGAAAAAGTGCGGCAACTTGTCGATCATCCGGACCCAGCTACCAGAAGCGCCGCGTTGACAGCCGTAGCATTCCTCTCTGGTGATCAAGGGTCCATGAGCCCAGTTGTTGAAATTTTGAAAAGTACAGATCTAAACATGCGTCGGGCTGCTATTGAGGATATCACCTTGTCCAAGTATGTTCCGGCTCTACAGCAGGTAGTGGTTTGTCCCAATTCGCTTGTTTGCGATCACGAACAGTCAGAGTACTGCTCGATGCGACCAGAGAGAACAACGTGAGTTTAGAGGAGGTTTAGATGATGAACGGCTGCCGTAATTGACAGGTTAATATGGGACCATCCCAAAGACCTCGACCTCCTTGGTCAAAAGAAAGAAACCAGGAAGGCAAGGGACCCAGCAAGGAACATAAGGCAGTTGTACAAAAATGATGCGCTTGCTGCTTACGCCGCCTGTAATTGTCTAGCAGAGGACCACAGAGGCTCCGGCTCTTATGAGATCGCTGCTAATGTCAAAAAGTCTTACGACGAGCTCGGCTACTTCGACCTACTTTGGTGCGTACCATGTATACAAACATTGGGATGGCTGCGGTACGGTGATGCGTACGATTTCTTGCTCGAGAATGCGACGAGTTTACCACCTCGATTCTTTAACCATCAAGTGGGTGCTATTACTGCGTTGGCAGAGTTGGGCCATGACGCAGCCGTGTCAGTCTTGCAAAAATGGCACAGAACACGACAATTTGGGAACTAAAATATGCCTGTTTCCTCACTTGTGAAAGATTAGGACAAGGTCTGAACTCAGATCAATTTTGCAAGAGGATTCCGACTGGTTGATCCGCGCAAGGGCAAAGGCATCTCTTGGGTTCGACCACCTGCGCGCTCGTTCGATTAAGGAATTTTTTTTGCAACCGTTTCTGCCTGTTGCCGAGAAGTCTGATGAGGGTCGCCAAAATTTGATGACGAGAATCCGTCGCATTCTTCAACCGTGTGACACTGCACCAGTGCATGGAAGGTTTCTATAAACCTATTGACTGTTAGGCTCTGGAGATTAGGGTATACGGTACCTTGTGAAAGAACTAGAAGCTACTATACCGCAGAATGTACCATTTGTTCAATCATATCCGAGAGAAAAAGTCAAAGAGTATCCTTCGAAGTTAAATGCGACCTCTTGCATGAGTCAAATGGCTACTCCCTCCACTATGGTAATCGGGGTACATCATGAGGGCTATTGTTTCCGTACATGTTGAGACTAGCTTTTCCTCTTTGAAGCCGAAACACTTCCCGCAACACATGTCGATCAGGATGTAGCCAGAGTGAGACTAATAACACAGTCGTTTGACGTGCCAAATGGATTGCATTTAACGCTAACGTAACTGCGTATTAGAGTAGCACTTTATCGTACAGCCAAAAATTGAAATGCTTCCAATGCAGTTAGTGTTTGGACATAACCGGCACCGATGAGAGGCTAACACCCCACCATCGTTTCCCACATCCTTCTTACGCTTGAAAAGCCTCATATTGAGGCCGCCTTTCGTATGAATGGTGGCCCCCGTAGTCATCTCGATCGGCTCATCAGGATTCTCAAGACAGAGGTCAAAACGCTGAACCACAGAACATAGCGCGACAACAGACTCGAGAAGTGCAAACTGGTCACCGACGCACTTCCGCGCTCCTCCACCAAAAGGGAGAAAAGCAAAGTCAGCGTTCGTTTCATTCGGATATAAGGGTTTCCCTTCTTCAAGGCCAGGCGCAGGTGTGTATCCATTCCATCCCTCAACGCCAGGGTTCTGGTGCGGTTTCAACCATCTATCTGGGTCAAATACCTCTGGCTCATTCCACAATGCCGGAGATCGGTGCAAGGAGTAAACATTGATAAACAAGTCAGTGCCACGTCTCAATTGCGTCTCAGAGTTGGATCCACCTTTTGGTAAAGTGGTGTCTGCTAGTAGTCGGCGAATGAGCACAGGAGGTGCTGGGTAGAGACGCAACGTCTCTGCTATTACCCTGCGCAAGTACGGCAAATTCGCGATATCAACGAAGCGTGGCATACGATCGCCCAACAACTCTGTCAGCCTCCTCTCGCGCTTTTTCAAGTATGTGCGGATTCTGTGCAAGTTCTGCGGTGGCCCAGGTAAGAACAGCTGCAGTTGTTTCATGACCCGCAATCAGCAAGGTCATGAGGTCGTCACGAAGCTGCGCGTCAGTGGTTTCCTCGCCGCGAAGCTCGACTAGAAATCGAGCAGACTTGGATCTGATACTTTTTCGTACTCGCGATTTTCGAGGTCAGTCAGATCGAGGGAGGTGGCACTCCTTTTTGCCGACTGAATAAGAGTACTTAGAGTATCATTGATAAGCTTCATATCTGAGTAAAATGCTCTCAACCGCGGGACCAGCTCAGGGCAAGGGGGCTTCCAATACGGAAAGAAGGATGTACTGCGATGTTCTGTCTCCTTGAGACATCTGTACACGGCCTTGATGACCGGACTTTCCTGGTATACACTCTCAAAATTGTAGTTGAAAACGGCCTGGCCGATTATATCCAACGCGAGGCTACTGTACTCCATTTCCATGTCAACGACAGAGGAGCCATCAATGAGGGCCAGCTTTTGACACATATTCTCCGACACTTCTGCAAACATTTTGGTTTGATGGTTCAACCATTTGGCGTGAAACCCTGGCAAGATAGCACGGCGGCGTATTTTCCATGTCTCGTAATCTGCGGGAATAAGACCATTCCCCATTACTTCCTCCAAAATTTCGGCCAAGATGCCCTTACTGTACAAGATGCTCTCCTCCTTCAATATGCTTCTCGCCATGGCCGGGTCTTGGACGACGACGAAAACTTTGGGCCCAAACGCGAGTTTGTACACAGGGCCTGTATCTTTGAATGCTTGATGCAGCGATAGGAAAAATGGGGAGTCGCCAACAATTGAGGAAATATCGCCCTCTGCAGTAGGAGTGGAATCGCGAGCCCGTCGGAGATTGAACAAGAGAGGATGTTCTCAACCCATAGGGAAAGCGTGTCGGGAAATGAGAGAGGGGGTGGAGGAGTTCGAGATTCAGCCATGCGAAGTTGACAACGGTGCCGCGCGCATCGTAGTAGACTGGGAGAGCCGTTGAGGGACTGAACGGAGGGAGAAGGTTTGCGAGAGAAAGGAGTGGGAACGTTTGGGATGAATGCCATGGTTGCGATGGCGACAATTGTGCCACTCCAGAATTCGGTAAGCCGAAGTCACGAGTTGGAGGAAGCGCAGCTCTTAAACCCGCGCTTTGCGTTTGCCCGCACTGATCCTACTGTACGCAGGGGCATTCCCACGCAATGAAAGAATTTGTGCTCGAAATCGCTCTGAGATCTCGACAAGGTACAATTGCAGTTTGAGCTCCTGTAGGACAAAAAGTAATGCCAAGATGCGGAATGGCGGCGGACATGGGCCGCCGTCGAGGCATGGAGGAGATTGCCGTGTAGTTGTTCTGGGCCCTTGAAATTCATTCTACAGACTACGTTAAGCTTGAAGTGACCACAAGTGAAGGACTTGGCGCTCATTGGCGATTTGACGCGGAATGAACGGATAGTTCCCTCCGAGCTGACAAAACAAAGCTAATCGCACAAATGCACGCATTTTGTTGATTTCGCAAAAGAATATTCACGAAAATTAAGTGAAAAATCGATTTCGAATCCTACATCTCCTTGTGAGGGGATGCAACGTGGCATTACTTTCTACTGCACCGGATCGCAGAAAGAAGCTATAGCACTGCACTGCACTGGCACCAGTACAGTACAGTGCAGTGTACTGTACTGTACTGTAGAACATTTGAAATGAATTGCGGAAATGAATTACAATAAAGTTACATGAGATATGCAGTAATTTTAGCATGGACCCAGCTCGCAGGGGTCTGTTTTTATGTACTACGCGCGAAATAACTATAGACATACCCCTATTTTTGCTATATTTTGAACTACAAAGTCAGATTAGAAAACTAGACTGGCCAATCTTATTCTTTTATATAGTATCACAGCCCAAAAAGTATGACACGTGTAGCACGCAGCAAGGTTGCTTGTGGAATTCTACTGTAAGCCCCACAAGCCGAGATTACAATGTCTGACACAACTACTGGCCGTTGCGGTCGACAGGCTGGCTTCCCCTTATTACGACAAAAATAAGTTTTTACTTCTTCTGTCTGATGGCTGATGATTCTTGTCTTGGACTTGCTCCAGTACTAGGTACGCAAGCCCTTATATATATACAGTTCGGGACAAAATGATAGCCCACCCCTATCTTTGAGGCATACTCCTGAAAAAAACATCCATTTAAACAGAAAAACTTGCCATTTCTATTTATTTCTGATGCCGACTCTGCACTTTAAACGATTCTCAAAAAGGGCAATTACTTTTTTATTTTCATGAAAATAGGCTACCTGGGAGGCTGACAAAAAGATAGCACATTACCATTTTACACGGAGTCCAAAGCAAGCCAGTCCGGCTTCAGTAGTCCTCTTCTTACCACCTCTTTCTAATACTTGCTTCACACGTTTGGGCATGCTTCTGAGTAAAGACAGAAGGTATTCTGATGATATATCCTCCCATTCTTTAAGCACAGTATTTCTAAGCTCCCCCACATTACAAAACTGCCTCCCATTCGCGTATACCTTCCTCGCCAGCAGTCCCCAAACGTTTTCTATAGGGTTGAGGTCTGGACTTCTAGCGGGCCACATCATAACCTTAATATTCTTCTCTTTCAGCCAATTCTTCGTCGTCCTCGCAGAATGAATTGATGCATTATCTTGTTGAAACTCCCATAAATATGCGTGATTCTCAGCAGCAAACGGTAGCAAATGGTTCGCTAATGTCTGCGTATACATCTCCGCGTTTTGGTTCCCCGAAACAATAGCCAAACTCGACTTTCCAGCCGCAGAAAATGCACCCCATACCATCAATGATCCTCCCCCTCTGCCGCTTCGATAAAACAGTTTCTTCCCTCTTAAGTCATGCCAGTAGGACTGGAACCCGTCTGGCCCATCCATATTAAATTTTTCTCGTCTGAGAAGACCACTCTTGCCCAGTCTTTGTGGCGATAGGGAGCATGGTCTACTGCCCATGTAAGACGATTAGCGATATGTTCGGAAGTGAGAGGGGACATCGCTTAACTTTCTGAAACTTCATAAACGGGGCACGGGAAAGGACTCGGCGGGTCGTACGCTTGGAAACTGCAAGTTGAAGGGTCTTGTGAATGTCTCCGGCCGTCACATTTGATTTCTTTGCCTCTCTCAATATACGGCGTTCGGTGGCTGGCGACAATTTCCGCGGCCTTCCCGGTGACTTTTTCTTTCCGTACCCCTCCTTATTCTTGAGGTAGGCCGCCACAACCTTTCTGGAGCGCTTGAGCTTAACAGCAATGGAACTAATCGTCCACTTTGCATCTGAGTATGCTGCAATCTGGGCTCGCTCAGTTTCGGTGAGTTGCGGACCCTTTCCCATTTTGGCGTGACCAATTGACCGCTGCAGTGCCTCGAAGGGGTTCGTGGTGAAGTACTGTGGACGTTTAATGGCAAAGCCGCCTTGCATTTTGGCGCAAAAGTGCTGTTTCTGTTCAGTGTGCTATCTTTATGTCAGCCACCGAGGTAGCCTTTTTTGTAAAAGATATAGAAATAATAGCTTTCGGAAGGATTTTTCATGGAGGCAGAGCCGGCATCAAAAATAAATAGTACTGGCCAGTTTTTCTGTTTAAATGGAAGTTTTTTTCAGGGAGTATGCCTCAAAGATAGGGGTGGGCTATCATTTTGTCCCGCACTGTATGTACAGTAGACTACTCGAAGCCCCTCTGCACTGCATTTGAAAGTACAGTACAGTACTGTACAGTGCAGTGCAGTGCTATTACACAGTAAAAATTAAATCCAGTGGCTACAGTATTATTCTGTACTAGATTAATACCATAAAATATCTAGGCACTCCTGCTGAGCTGTCACAAATGTTGCACTGGCACGACCATGAGCCCTTTTGCATAATGTTCCCGCCTCTCAAAAAGCGAGGCAGATGTCCTTACTTCTTACGGAGAATCCACTGTTCCATGAATGTTTTGTCAACACCGGTCCGTATAATTTCTAGCAGAGGCGTGGAAACATTCGATTTGTTAGGTCCTCAGCAGGATGTGCAGTAGAGATAAGTCCGACATTTTATACTTCCAACTTGTCGTAGGCTTCGAGAGCAACAACGATGTCGATTTATAAACGTTTCTCAGGTTTATTTCAAACACGGGTAATGAAATCGAAAATTTGCTTCGAGTCTGTGAACATTTTCGTAGGTATTTTACGTCGTAGGATGTGCTCTAAGTCGTATTTCCATATACAAGTGACATCAAATGCGGTGGAAAATGCGTACAAATCTCTATCCATGATAGACCGTACGACTTGACGAGACTTGCGGCTGTTATAGTTCAAAACACACCAGCGATCTGCGTCATTACAAAGCAAAGTAATGAATTGTACCTGCGAAGTGAGATCTTTGTTTGTCGAAAACGATGGATTTTCATAAGTATGAATACGCAGGGTATTGACATTGAGCAGGGAATACTTAAGACAGATGTCTCTGGTATATGTCACATAATTTATGGAAGTACTAAGCTCGTCGATGGCCTTCTTTCCGAAACTCTCAACTGTTACTTATGCTGCGCGAATTACTGCACACCATATGTCCGGAAGAGTGTGTGATAGCCACCTGAATGGGGTTCGGACGGGGCAAAAGAGTTCAAAGGTAGAATCCTATGGTATCGTTCTGAGATTGGCAAGATATTCTGGCTGATGGGCGTAGAACTTTCGCTGACCATCAATCGATTTCTCAGTTTCAATATGGATGCCAAAGAACTCAAGATTTTCACACTCAAACGGTTTTGAGTCAACCGGACGAGCTGTCAGTTCAATGAGCTTATCAAAATTTCATTTCCAGCGAACAAATTATCATCGGACATAGGCTCTAAGAAGTCCATTGGTACCCTTTGTACCTTTTTTCATGTAAAGAGACCGCTCACTGTCAAGTGATAGTATTTGTAGTTCGTTCTTGATAAATAATTCGAGGGTAGCGCCCCAGCAGTCACCAGAATCACAAGTACCATAAAGGGATTTTTTAGCTTCAGTACTTGACCTCTTCCGATGTTGAAGAACTTTTGATCAGCTTCAAGGATCTTAAAGTATTCATCACGACTCAGGTTTTCTTTCGCTTAGAAGTAAGCTTGAACGAAATCAATCATTGCGTGGCTGTAATTAAAAATGGCACATACTGAAAGGATCGTTTTGGTAGAGATTTGTCGTGGCATTGGGCAGCTATGCACTATAAACTGTTTCATGTCGTTTTTGTAGTCTTGTGCAACGAAACGGGCTTGGCCTTCTGACGATCGGTACCTGGATTCTTTAGCGAAAGTTCAAATCTTTCAGTGACAATGTTTGCCTCCGGGTGAAGAGACGAAGTATTGACGACTTTACAGACCTTAAGAACAGATAGACCCTGAATTTCATTGCGTTTGGCAGTTTCAAATGCTGCGGAGCTGGATCTTCTGTCAGCAGAGGAAACTTTCTCCATGATATATGCTAGGTTTGGTGTCTATAAGCCTAATATATACCATTCTTTCTTGAACAGTTGCAAGAAATGTTTCACCCGAGAACACTCAGTCAAAGACGGTTATATTTCGTCATACCCATTATCAGACAATTTTTCCTTTCTCTGCTGATGATCCGGGTCCGTTATATACTCACGTACTTTGTCAATAGAAACTCTTTTAAGGTTTTATTGATACTGATCCAAAGATTTTTTCATTTCCCGCAACAACCTTGTCTGGGCCTTCCCATGCTTTCACTTTTTCGCGGTAGAAGAGTACGTTAGATCCAATCCTAATCTCGCGGTCTAATGCAATAGTGACGTTACGATTAAGAGCAGTGCGAATGCGGGCAGAAGCAACAGGCTTAGAAATCTCAGAGCGAGCATTTTGTAATGCTTTCACTCGCTCACGCTGCTCGTGAAGATCTGAGAACCGTAGCGGGAGTTTTGGAACGACTCCAAACACGAAACTAGTGGGTGACAACCCATCTGGTCCGGCGGTTTTTTAATGGAATGAACAGAAAGAAAGAAAATCATCTTTCGAAATCTTTTGGTGCGCCATTCGTACCTTAAGATAAATTCTTCGGAGGAAGTCGTGGTACTTTCACCAACGCCAATAGCATTATGGCTTTCGATACCTGAGTCCAAGCGTTTTACCCACTCGCTTGCAGAAAGTGACGCCACCGGTCACTATCGAATTGCGGTACACGATTAGTGTGAATTTCTTTCGAGTAACAGACGTACTTTGTAACCCACTGACGGACTAATTACTGTGTAACCCACTGACGGACGTAAGCTGTCTATACGTTTTTTTCTGACTCTCCATCGAGATAGACTGCAGCACTGAACAACTTATCCTTACAAAACATGTGTACTACGGGATGCTTTGCAAGTACATAAGATCCATATGCACAGTTAGGTTGGAGAATACGTCCTCGTTTGGCAGTGCGACGCGGAAATAACCAGTTTGCTTCGAAATCCTTTGGCAAACATCACATGACTCCGTAACTTTTTCGAGTGCCTTAACGTTTCTGGTGTCGCTTGAGGATCTTGGCCTGCTTCATCATTTTGTATATTCTCAGCGGATGCGGATGATAAAAGTGTCGGGGAATCCTTTTCAATTCTGACTCTGTATACATAACTTCATAGTTCCATTCATAGTAGGCATGGCCTAGCTTCCGAGGAGAGGTGCGCTGAAGACAGGAACTTTGCATCGGATACTATTGTCCCCGTTGTTTGCTAGAAGCTTGTGCTTATCAAGTACGTTGAGTCCTAAAAGAAGCGGTATTCCAATATCTACAACATTCAGAACGATCTTTATGCAACGGTTGTCGCCGTATGAGATTCGAAGCTTTTCTTTTCCAATGCTGGTTTCATATTTGCTCCAAATTTGTAGACATTCACTGTTGGCGGGGTAAGAGCTAGAGGGATTCCCAGGAGACGTAGTATGCCTCAGCTTGACTCTTCCCTACTACAGATCTCTAAACTCCAGTATCAAAAGGATCCATTGAACTTTTCAATGCCTTTTGGGCCGAAGGAGAAGTAGGTTGATTGTAGCTTCAGCTACAGATTTTTCATCATTCGTGTCGCGACATAATCAACAAGTGCATCGAAGAGATCAAAGTAGTTTTTGTACTCTTCAACTTCATCATTAACATGTACATCTGTTTCTTCTGATACTTTTTGACTCATTTACTCTTTTGCTTCATTTGCAGAGTCGAACTTTTGACATAATTCAAATAATAAAGCCTGAGCATTCCGGATGTTTCCATTTTTCGACGAGCGGCTTTAGCAAGTTCAATCTTATGCAGACATGAACTTAGCATATGATCAGGGGAATCACAGTTGAAGCATCCCAAGACCGAAAAGGTCCAAATGGATCCTTCCTTTGGCCGTAACTATGTGTATCACCGACACCATGATGTCGGTTTGCGTAGCGACCAAGTCCCTGATAGAGTATCCGACATTTTCGTTCTCACCTGAAGTAGTCCGTGATCTAATTGCAAATTTATCTATCATTTTTGCCAATTTGGCTTCCCTAGAGAGATGCAAGGCTGCTTCAAGTTCTTCATAGAGTTGCTGAAATGGGATAATGTAAGTAGCGAAGCGACTTAACGGCTCCGTCGCCCATGCGTAACCGACGATAGCATTGCGAAGAAATTCAATCTTGTTTGCCTCACTCCTGTGCGAAACAGGCACTTGCAGTGACAGCTTCGTTATCATGTTGTACAGTTTTCAAGTGCTGCAAGCTCATCAGGCCTTCAGAAGAATACTTCGATAACCTAAGTCCATCTAGATAGTTCTTCACTCGAATTTGACAAAAAAAGGAGTTGTATTCATTACTAATGAGGTTTATCGCCTCAGTAAACGAATTAACTTCGTTATCGACCCGATCCAGGTAAAATCTCTTAGCATCACCACGTAGAAGCTTATGAAGGTATTGCTTCTTCTGCGCAGCGCTGAGACTATAATCACGAGCTGCTTGTTGTTACTCGGCAACATATTCCACCCATGACTCACCAAGGTCTCCGGTGAACTCTTGGTCCTTTACACGAATCTAGAGCCGATTTAGAACGCCAATTTGTCCCGATGCGCAGGGACGGATGTAGCACGAGATTCTTCATCTTCGGGGCTGATTTTCTCTGGCCTCTTCGGGTTGTACGACGACCTGATTTCAGTATGCCCTTTGTTATTTCTTCTACAGCTAACTTGTCTTCGTCTTCTGTATAGATATTAGCGATTAGCTGGCGGATAACGCGACGGGAACTATGCGGCGACATATTTGCCACACGGCATTCAACCATTCACAAAGTGCTTTATAAGCAATATGCAAAGATCGCATAGCAGGAGAGAACAATAAAGCCGGCCGAAAAAGTTCGGCAACCTCATCGACTACTTGAGGCCAGTCATGGACCGAGCAGAGATACGATTCTCGAGTATTCGAAGTGAGTTGATGAGTCCTGAAACCTCTTGAAAGGCATTTTCCAGTGCTATTTCAGACAGAAACAGGTCCGATGCATTAGCAGTGCTTCCTGGATCCATGTTGATCACTGACCTGGAAATTCGGATGGGTGCTGACTTGTCTTGAACAGAAGGTCGGTATGTAAGTCACAATGCTCTAGTCAACGATTTTCGGAAGGATATTCAGGCTTTTGTTCAGTGGAGTAGTATGTACTTGTAGGAGTAAAGTGTGGAATAAATAAAACTGAGGACACTGTGACGATAATTCGCAAATGTAGTATCACATCCAAACGGAATGACACTCGTAGCGCGCAGCAAGGTTGCTTGCGGAATTCTACTGTAAGCCCTACAAGCCGAGCTTACAATGTCTGACACAACTACTGGCCGCCGCGTTCGACGGGCTGGCTTCCCCTTATTACGGCAAAATAAGTTTTTACTTCTTTTGTCTGATGGCTGATGATTCTTGTCTTGGACTTGCTCCGCTACTCGGTACGCAAGCCCTTATATATATGTACAGTAGACTACTCGAAGCCCCTCTGCACTGTATTTGAAAGTACAGTACAGTACTGTACAGTGCAGTGCAGTGCTATTACACAGTAAAAATTAAATCCAGTGGCTGCAGTATTATTCTGTACTAGATTAATACCATAAAATATCTAGGCACTCCTGCTGAGCTGTCACAGATGCTGCGCTGGCAACATCATGAGCGCTTTTAAATAAAATTTCACTGTCGGGACGTAGAAGCTTAACTCTTTTATTTCATAGACTGGCGAATCGCCGACGGGCTTTTATACTGCTTTTGCCTCAGGACAGGCTGTCTTGGTTCCTCCGACTGCTGTGATTTTGATTCTCGTTTTGTGTAGTGTGTCTTGTTTCCTTCAAAAATCCCGGGGATAACGATGGAGCAAAATCACAGGATTGTCAGGGGTCGGGGTTCAAGTTGGTTTGCGTTGGGATAGTGACGTCTGGATGGGGTGGCTTGGATGTGGTGTTGGGCGCGATGCTGTGAATGTTATGTCGGCCGAGTGCCTTGGTGAGCATGTCGGCGGTGTTATGCTTGGACGGAATGTAGTGAGCTGATATGTTTTTGCGCTGTATGTGGTCGACTATATGATGATGAGTGATGTCAATAAGCTTTCGGCGTTTTGTTGGGGCGATATTCATCGCAATTTGGAGGGATGCGGTGTTTCCGTTATCATTTGGTGAGTTGGCTGGCTGGCAGCTGGCAGTCTAGCACAAGTCGGAGGAGCCATTGGGTTTGATAGACCGCATCGGAGGCGGCAATGTATTCGGCTTCACAGGTAGATTTCGCCACTGCGTGCTGTTTGAAGCTGCTTCAGTGGACGGGGGAGCCCTATGCCGTGTGGAATATGCCAGTGCGCACTTTTCGATCTGGACTACTAGCGAAGTCCGAGTCGGTGTAAGTCGTGATTCGTTGTGCGTACGGGGAGAATTGGAGTAGTCCAGCGGTAAGTTATGCCGTGGTGGGGAGTGACGTTGAGGTACTGCATTAAACATCGCAGTATATTGAAGTAATGGCGAGTTGGGCGATGCATGTGTTTCGGCCAATTTGTTCATTTCGAAGTGTATATCGGGGCGCTTGCTGTATGTTGGATACCGTAGGTCGCCCAAGATGGTTTGAAATTGTTGGTGTGCTCGGCGATGTGTGGGTGAGGTTGCGGCGTCTTGTCAGTCTGTGTTTTCTGATACGAGGGTTGAGCGCGGTTTGCTGTGTGACATTATGTGTTTGTGCAGCAGTGACTGCACCAAATGGGGCTGTGAAACGTATATGCTGCCGTCTGCCGTGGCTGGATGGCCGTGTTGGAGATTTCGTATTTTCGTTGAAGGACGGAATGCAGTTCGTCGATGTTCACTTGGGGATGTCGGAGGAAGTCGTCCATACTGACGGCTATCAGTATCGAGTGTCCGTTGGAGTGTTTGTAGAAAATGCATGGGTCAGCCTGACTTTGGTCGTAGCCGTGGTGGCGTAGGTGCTGCCTTAGTCCTTTTTAGTAGGTATTAGCCGCGGGTGGTGTGCCGTATAGATTATGGAGGAGGACTTCTGTGTGATGTGGATGTCTTATGTCGCCATTGAATATGGGTTTTTCTCTGATGTAGACGGGTTTGTCATGCTGGTATGGTTCGTGGAGATAGGCGGTCTTGATGTCAAAGTAGCCAATGCGCCAGCCATGGGCAGCGGCGATGGCGAGGAGTAGTCTAATCGTGGTCTTTTTTGTCATGTACGAGGTTTTTTTGGTGTGGTAGTAGTGCAGATGGGGCTGAATTTTGTCACCCGGACTGAACATATCGCTTTGCGGTGGAGGGTTAGGATCGGTGAGTGCTTGTATCTGTAGGTGAGGGGAATTATTTTCGCCTGACGCGGGACTTTGTTGTTGTGGGCCCATTAAAGGTCTTTTGACGTCCCAATGTATCAAGATCTTGGTCATGGGCAGCTGCCCATTCATTCGCTTCTTGGTATTGGTGTTATTTTGCTGTTTTTTGGGGTGGGTCGGGGTGCGTTGGGGGTGGTGTGCTGAGGGATAGTAGTGGTACGGGGGGTCGTGTGTAGTGAAATTGGCACTTGTACTGTACTGCCACTGGCAGATCTGGTTTAAGTGATCTTTTGAAGATACAATTTTTATTCGTGCTGACACCATGCTACCAGAAGACACCGTACTGTAGAGTCAGGGCTATTTTTGATTGTCGCCCACCATTATTCCTGGTGCTGTATGCTCATCCAAAAGGGGTCGAGGGCTTGCATTCCAGACAACTCCGCCCCGAATTGGACCTGATATTTTCGCAGGCTAAAGGAACCTATTGGGCCAAGTGTCGACTTTACTAATCTCTAGCTTGCATCTCCATTACTTGGCTGACCTTAACTTTACTTGCCCCATCGTCGTATATAACCCTAGCCTAGCTAACTAATATTTATACCTACCTGGCCACTAGGGCCCCAGATTAAACAATACCCCGATGTTGGCTCTGAACTTGCCTCCCAACTTCCGCCTTTGCAGAAACCTTGCTAACGGCAACTTTGGCTATAGCCACATTTATCCGCCCTGGTCCCCCTTTCTATTTCCGCCCTCTCTATCAAATATTTTAATACCTCTTTTGTTGTTTTTTTGTGATCTTTAATCACACTTGGCGCCCCGGACCCGGCGTCTGTATACAGATAGGAACTTCAAGGGTGTCGTTGGTGATAACATCCTTCTGTATACAGATAGGAACTTCAAGGTTGTCGTTGGTGATAACATCCTTATCTCCAAAGGAGATATTCAGCACTGCTGACCCACTGCTAAATCTTCCTTATCCATTATTACACCTCTGGTGTCTACAGTTCTTTGGAATCGATCCTGATCAAGGTTCTAGCATTCCGCGGACCACGGTCCGGCCTAAAAACCCAGAGAAAAAGTATACTGTCCAGCCGTCCAAGGAATCAACCCCGCTCTTCCAGTCCCACTTCTCCTTACTGTCGGCGAGCTGTGCTACTGCATCCCAGGGTGCTTAAAGGGACAGAAATACAGCGATCACCCTGTGGGTCTTGGTGTGTGAGTGTTGGTTTTCTCATTGTGTTGACGGGTTCCGTTCCTAGACGAGAAGAACTGCGCACCGCGCATTGCACTACATTCCACTACAGTCGTGCCATGGGTCGTATGGGTGGATGTCAGCCGCTCGAGGTTGGTTGTAATCATCTTTGGCTGAGATCCATTACTCTGATTGTAGCGTTGTCGATGGGATGCATGCAACGGACGAGCAGTGCACGAGGGTCTAGCTTCTTTTTCGTCTTGTGGATGGGTATGTGCCCATATTGCCGGAAGATGAATATTTTGGCCGGAACAGGTTTCACCTTGTGCACAAAGTTCGTGGGGGACTTGCCAGTGGCAGTAAGCTGCATGATGTTTTTTGTACGCCACGTCTTTTAGTGCGTCCTCCCAAAATTCCATCGGTTAGATTAGCTGTTTCATGTACGGCGCGCAAAGCACTATTGGGGTAGGTGTTTGGAGCGATTCCGGTAGGAGTGGGATCGTGCAGTTTTTGGCCATGGATTGTATGGTGCGAGGTCTGGCATTGTGAGGATGAGATGCCAGTGATGGAAGTTTTCTGTTTGTTTGGAATAGGGCTTGGCCGGGATGGGCGATGGCTTCGGTGCAGTTGTCTGGGGGTTTTGTGGGCTTGATATCAGTTAATGGCGCTGTGGCCGCTTGCTGGGGTGGGAATCGGTTGGGAGGGGGAGCTTTTGTTGGTGACAAGTGGGGAGGTGGGGTTGGTAGGAAGGATTTCATACGAGGTTTGGCTTTATGTGTTGGTATTTTCGCGACTCCAGCGATGCGAGCCTGTGACAGTTTTGTGTTGGACAATTTGGCCGTGAGGACATAGGCGCTATCCTTTCGTTTCCACGGTGCGACGATGAGGATTCTTTACGGTGACGGGGGGAGGTAGTCATGTAAGCGGTTTTCGGTGTGAATATAATATGACCATATTTATTAGTTAGGTTCGCGTACGGATAGGAGGTTGTTCCTGATGGAGGGTTCGCAAGCGCTGGGGCGGTGAGGGTGTGCTTAATTTTGCTCTTCTGGAGTGAGGTTTGGCCGGCATGGGTACAGTGCGAGGTGCCATCCGTGGCAGTAGAAGTGAGGATGAGTGAGCCGAGAGGGGTCATGGACTGGCTGTGTTTGTTGACGAGGGAGGTTTTTGCGGCGGAATCAAGGAGATACTTACTGTCTTCCGTATCTGTGTCGTCCTCTTCGTTCTCCGGAGTGGCAGAGAGGATGTCATGGAGTTGCTTCATGATTTCGGTGTAGTCTGTGGTGGCCTGTTTGGCGGCAGTTTTGCGTGACTTATTTTTCGGATGGTTGATGTAGGGGCATTGTTCGTCTGAATGGCGCGGGATTCTGGAATCACATCTGGATATGGTGTTGCAGGGTTTGAACCGGGGCGGTTGATTTTTCCTGCAGTACAGAGGGAGCGAAGTTGCTTGAGAGATTTCGGTTAACGTTGCGGCGGTGGTTTCAGCTGGTGTGGGTATGCCGTTGGATGGCCCTGCGTTGGGCTGTTTCAGAGAAGCGTTAGAGTGCGGCGAGGCAGTGAGCAAACTCCTTGTGTCTTTGAGCTTGTTTTTGTACATGACCATGCTGATTTGAGCCGTGCTTGGGTTGCTCCGGAGGCCGTCTATCATGAAGTACACTGTGGTTGCCGGGTCGGATATGTCGGGGTAGTTGGCTACGAGCATCTTCGCGCGGATGGATTCATGTTTGGCGAGGTAGTCAGCAGAGTCTTCGCCTTCTCCGAAGCGAATGTTTTCGGCGAGGGTCTGCAGTTATCGGTAGTCGCTTGCCTGGGTTGTGTCGGGTAAGTTGGTGAAGCCTTAAATTAATTGTTATGGAGGGGTGATAGTCCGGCCTCTGCTGCCTCGGCGCGGCGGGATGGAGTCGATGAGGGCCTACGAGAATTTCCAGTTTGTCGTCAAAAATCTTGCGCTGAGCCGGATCAGCGGGGTTTTCTTGGGTAACATGCTCACGTGCGTTGATGGATGCCGCTGCGCCTATGATTAGAGATGATCCATGGCGAGTAGTTGGCTCGGTCGAGTTTGGCTACTTTGGGGGTGGTTTAATTGTCCATGGTGCCTTTTGGATGGCTTGTTGGGTGATAAGGTGATTTGGGTTTCCGTTCCTGAAGCAAATGGTCAGTCTCAAGAGTTCTTGTGTTAGATCTGAAAATGGGGCTTACTCGGCACGCCGTTGGGCTCTTCTTGCTCTGTTAGAGATGAGCTGTTCATTGGCTGGGTTCGTAGGCGGATCCATGGAGGAGATGTGTTCCTTTGATGCCGGGGGCGGCGAGAGTGGAAGAGTTATATAGCAATGATTGAGCATTGTTGCCCATAACCTGTCGTGACGTAGACGCTTACCTCTTTTATTTCATATAGTGGCGAATCGCCGACAGGCTTTTATACTGCTTTTGGATCAGGACAGGCTGTCTTGATTCCTTCGACATTTATCAAGGCCAACTTTCCCACAAAAATTCAAATAAGTCGGACAACTATTTTCGAAAAATGTTCAAAAGGCTACTTGGGCGGAGAGGGAGTGAAGTATCTATAGACTCAATGGCCGTAACAACCCCTTATCTACAGAAATGATATCCAGCTTACAAAAACCCTTAATACTGTATCTAAATCAAAAACCATCTTATCACATTTACCACATCAACCATCGCAAGGGGAACAGGAGATTCACTCATTGACGAGGAAAGGTGAAGTATGAGCTATGGAGAGAATCGCTAACCGCGAGATAGCTAATCAACTGGAAAGGTCTGAAAAAGGCTATAAGAAACTTACTCCGAAACTAAAAAAACTATGACGACAAGCAAGAAGGCCGTTAATTTTAAGAAGTGATCGCTCCAGACCTCCGTCATCTACATCGAGAGGTATCGAAGGGGAAATGTCAGCAAAAAGTAAAACAGAGCTTAAATTGCCTTTTCTAAAGCGTTGTATGCGCAGATACTCTCTGAGACGTTTTCGTTGAAGTATGAAATTGTAAAGAAGGCAACAATTTTTACAGCTAGTGTGGACCATGGCATATTGGCGTCAAATGTTCTCTTCTGACAAGAATAAATTCAGTCTAGATGAACCAGATGGATTAGCATGCCATTTGAATGACCTCAGGAAAAAAGAATAGTTGCTATCGCTGAGGCAAGCAGGTGGGAGATTGGTGACTATTTGGGGGTATTATCAGAGAATGCAGTGTCCTCACCTCCAGTTTTATGTGGAATTCATAACGCATAGAAGTATTCAACTACTTTGGAGAGATAGTTGCGACCATTTGTTAGTGAAAAGCACCCCAATGGGTATGGTTTCAGGAAGGTAACGCTTCCATTCATACTGTAAAGGTAGCTAAGGATTTTTTTCTGAGCAGAAATGTGAATGTAGTGAGATGGCCTGCCAGGAGCCCGTACTATAATTCAATTAAGAATGTCCAAAGAGTAACCTTGCGTACTGTTTTAGGCATTATTAGTCAATTTAATACTGTTGATGAGCTTAAGGAGTCCATTTTAAAAGATTGGGAGTAGAGCTAAATCTTTAGTGCCTCTATAAGCTCATTTGCGGCATAAAGAAGCAAATCCTGAGTTAAATCCAGTCCCTGGCACATTAAAGGGACCATTGAAGGCATTTTTAGTCTGGAAAATGAGAAAGAGAACCAATTACGCCTATATATATTTCAACCCCTCAAGTACCCTTTCTAAAGGTTTCTACAAAAACATTTTTCGATTCATCTAAAACTTGGTGATCTTGTTAATATTTTCAAAAAACCAGATTAGTTACTTTAGTTTTTCGCCTTCATTTTAAATATGGAAAATTAATGGTGTTCCTATCGTTATTTAGCGCTTTGTAGTAACAATAGACCCTACGTACAAAAGTTAGCTGCCGTATTAAAATAGTACTGCAGAAGTGAAAATATGTAGTAGATCGGAATACGGGCCTTCTGCGCTCTCTCCAGTCGGCCCTCGGTGGCCTCTTTTTATTGACCCTTAGCTGTCTCAACTAAGGACATCCGATATACGTAAAGTAACACAGCGACGGCAAACCTCAGAGACAGCTGTCCCATATTCCGCGGATACTGTGGTTATCTAAGTACAGTACTGTAACATGAAAGCCACATGTGGCAATTGATAACTGTCTCTGCACTACTCTAGGCAGCACTGAGCAAAGGTCGGATAAATTGAGACTATAATTGGCCTTGAATAATCTATTTTAGCACCGCTTAAGGCAGGAAATGCGCAAAAAGTCGGACCAAATCGAACTATTGGATGCAGACAAAGATGTACGCAATGGTAAGGAGGCGACACTGTCGTTGAATGCAGGCTATCAATGAGTTGCTACTTTTTGTTTAATTGAACTGACAAAGATTGGTTGAGGTTCATCGTGCTATAGAAAGAGGAGGAGAGACGTAATAGCATATAAGGAAGGGGAGGTAGATCTGTTGATGGAGAGGTAAGATAATTGGCAAGGAGTAAAGCAGTAATTCACCTCCAGCCATTTGTTGTTCCGGATGAGTCAGAGTGTGGCCATTTGCCTGTATATGTGTTGGTTTACGCACCGGAGTGTGTTAACAGAAGTACCGAAGAGAATAACTTGCAAGGGTGAGTGTGTCCTCTCGCAATAATTGCAGTTCTCAGAGCCTCGCCTGAGTAAAAGGCAAGAGTACAGTACAGTAGTCACAATATTTCATGGTCACTTCTGCTGCCGTAACATTTTGCGCTGCAAGTCTTTTTAATTTGTTTCGGTGGGCGACATTGACGAAACTGCCGGCCATTTTTTGTTGAAATTTTGCGTAGTTATTGTTTGAAAGGGGAGAAAACGGCAAGGTCGCATGATATAAGGCAATATTCAATCAGAGAAAAGTCTGGTGTAACTTCTATAGCTTCTCCTCGAACAGCAAACTGACCGCATTCGCGAATTTAGGTCCAGTGAACTATCTCCTCTCGGGGGTGGCGAGGAAGAGGGACCATCCACGAAAGTTTTAAGTCTCCGTTGCTTTGGAGTATTCACCGCCATTTGGAAATTTCTAACCGCAAGAGTAAACCGGTTCCTTTTGTAACACACTGACTTATGGCCAGTGAGGAACGCAGAGATTGCATTACGTCTTTTTTCACGGGCTTCTTCAACAAATCTGCAATTTTGATTTCATTAAGCACGTAGTTGAGCTTTCATAATACCTTTTTCACCATGTCCCGAACATGCTTGAACTTAACGTCTATGTTTTTGTTCCTGTTTGACACCTCATCTGTAGATGAAATAGATATTCGAGCGTTATTTTCTGAGGAAATATTTGGCACAGAAATGACTACACATTCATTCAATTCCTGTTTTTTTTCATTTCCCAAATTAATATTGAAACCAAAACAATTTCCCTTGCACATGAAGGCGGGCTGTTTGGTCTAGATCTGCAAAGGAAAGTGCAACAAAGCTCTGCTTTTGACTTTTCCAAAGTACAAGAGATCAATTCAACATTAGTGCGAACCCGTAGTTTGTTTCCTAGTGGTAGGATTCCCTGCCTAGTATGAGTCCACGAAGACTTCGGATTTTGTGCTGTCTTTGGTGTCCTCGCAATAATTAGCAAAATAAGTGATTCCAAGATGACGTGTATCGGATAGGAATGTTGGAACTCTACGCATTAATTCCATGTGTCGTACGCAAGAGTGATGAACATGTCTGGCCAAATAATTAACTGCAAAGTATAACTCCGGCCTGATTCAGACGGGTAGATTAAGTAACTCTCCAACTGTCGGTCGATAACTAGCTTGTGGGAAGTTAGACAATCATGTCTCAGATGGAAGGATTGGTCCGATATATGCATTAGATGGAAGATTTTTCACGCACTGTTCGCTTCTAAGAATCCATCTCTTGACAAAATGGTCTCCGCAAATCGTCTTTGGGTATTTCGAATCATATTGACTGCCCTAGCAATTTCCCAATCGCCAAAAGACATGAGAGAGCCGTACAGTTTGATAGAGAATTTCGATCTTATCAATTCCTTCAATTAATCTAGGAAGACTTAAGATAAAGAAACAGCTTGTATGTCGTCCAATACTGCCAGCAAATTGATGAATTCATTGCTGTGACCCTTGAAAGCAGTATAGGCTAAATCTTGAACTGTTAGAAACCCGTTTAAGTAAAACCGTGACGAATGGCGATCTCCATACCTTTCCGGCCTGCTTTATCCCTTACATAGATTTCCTCAATTGAAAATGAGTCCCGGTTTCCCTTCTCGGTAGCTTGATTCTGTTGGATTTGAAATTTAAACTATCCTATCGATGGTTCCGTAAAGGTATGCGCTGGCCACATCCCATCCTTCTAAGATCATTAAGTCTGTAGCAGTCGTAGAGAGAAGTAACCGTATTACCACGTGGAATGTTACAGGTGCGTACAGTTTGTTCGGATCGAAGCCGAATGTAAGGCTCTGCAAAAATCATCTCGCTAAACACCTTGCTTGTGCAAGACAAATTTCCACTCGAGTCAAGTATTTTAAGTCTGTAGAGCTAAAATTATAAATTCAAGTCCCCCTCTCGCGCAAGACACGGTATTCTCTGTTAATTGCCTCACGCCATTTCCATACTTGATTGCTTCTTGGAATGATTTTGGCAAGGGACGATCTCTAAAATTTCCTAGAGCAACAGTTGCACTCAGTTATGTAACAGGAAGTGGGACATAAAGTACGATAAAGGCTTGAAAAAATCCTTCATCTGATTGAGAGTTGGGTTCATCTCGTTCTTAATCTAGCCAAATTTGTCTTGAAATTCCATCATTTGTTGCGCTGATTGATAGGAGATGCTCGGTTTCACAATTTTTGAAGTCCTAGGGTGTTGTCGGTATTACCTTTTCGGATTCTAGTGTCTAAAGGTCCATTATTCTCATATCAGGACTAATTTTAGGGCTAATTTTCAAGAAAAAATATTCCTTTTCTGGTTTTCGCTAATCTATGATTTCAACAGTAGTTAATCTCTATCAAAACAAAGTTTTCGTGAATTTTAGCGCTAATCAGGGTACGAACTACTTTATTCCACTTGATAACATTTGATTTCGGTGCCAATTTGATACATTTTATCTTGTAGGTGAATTCTTTAGCCGAACGGGTGTAGATTTGACGCCACTGAGCACCTCTCTACTGTAACTATATATTTTAGAGTATAACTTTTAGTAAATACTTACGGACACCCATTTTTTATTTACTGCACATTTTTGTATGGTAAAGAGGATTTTTCTCATATGAGAGAAAATTGTACCTCATATGAGGACAGTGCTATCGTGGATAGGCACTAGAAGGTAGATTTTTATAGGTTTTTTGATCTCTGTCTACACGCACAAGGTGTCCGTGGGATGCACGTGCGGGACACTTCTTGCTTGTGTGATATTCAGGCTCATAAACCAACGCAAATCTTTGCTGGCAGAATATTTTAAGATGTTTGAAGCTTACTCTCGCAGTCGCATCCTAATCGATTATTGAATTCTTTCCATTAATGGGATCATCCGGGATGCGATTTTTAAGGTAGTTTCCATAGCTTATCGCTTCTGAACACAAGAATGTACCCAGTTTTGTTCCAAACAAGAGGAAGCGGGCTCGTTTTACGACCTCCTTCTTAAATATTTGCGCCAAACCGTTGCCCGGAAGAGCGTAAGATGGCGAGAATTCAAGGCGAATACCATCCTATAGACCATAGTTCTTGAGATACCTCGAGGAGATCTCGCCAGCTCCGTAAAATCTAACATTCAGCAGCTTGCAATTTGTAGCACCGCCCGATCTTCCTTTGTAATATTTGAATGCCTTGAACAATTTAGTGCGCTCTTTGGCAAAACAGACATCTGATTTCGCAGTTTCTTTATGCACAAAATCAATTGCGTATTGGCTTCAATCGAGGGAAGCTTTGGACATCTTGCCGGTTAGTTCCAGCTGTACGAGCTTTAAAGGCTTGGAAGTTAGTCCTCTGCTTGTATTAATTAGTTTTCTTTGAACCTTTCAAGGGCATATGGAACGCAGAGGACTTAGTCGAGCAAACCCCTAGGAAACTGCGGAACGTCATCAAAAATTTTGATAACTTGATGTACCTCCCTGTATGTGGATGTCCCGTGTGAAAGTGCCATTAAATGGTAAGCTCGCGATCCTATTTGTGTCTTCCATCGTGAATTTTGAAGCAAAGGTGACATCTATGGTCCTCTTGGATCAGATTCGAAGCAATTGTGCTTGGATTGTGTTTTTATGAGGTATTTTTAAGTAAGACAGTCCATAGTCTGTAATTTCCAATGCTTCAAATATCTTTCTTTAATTGCTCTCTCTCGAAGTAATCAAGTGCTAATGAAATTATTTGCGGTGTATTGATCTTGAAGAGGAGGTTAAAAGATGCCGTCAACTTTTCGACAGAAACTATGCTGGTCTCCAAGTGTGGGGCGTAATAAGCGCCATGCACTTCGAGACCACCACAACTCCCCCTTTCAATGGGAGTAGAACCAGACACTTTCCAACTTGAACTGATTTATCTGAAGCCTCTTGAACTTTGCAAACATCAATTTCCATATAGCTCGAGAAACGTTTGTGCAATTGAAAGAAATAGAGCGATAATTCTGAATAAATTAAGGTGTCTATGTCCTTCCTGTCACCACACTTCTCGTTTGTGCTCCGAACCTTGATTCATGCCATGAAACCGTAGTGATCGTGAGTCCTTGATGGGATGTCGATATCGAAACCAATGAGATGGCTGTTTTGAGGCCGAGTTCGGTCACGGATTTAAATGCATTGAGCAGATGGCTGTCGCTGCAATTATCCACCTTGCTGATTAAGTTTAAACTGAGTTGAAACTTGATGGTGCGTAAATTCATTTCCAAAGGCGGAGTCCTGCAGAATATCGCGATATGGTCACTGATAATTTTCATAGTCACCTCGTCCACGGGGGCTGCCTCGACCACGGAACAAACCTCTGAAAATTTCACCCCTCACCAGGCATCGTTCTTTTTTTGAATTTTACCCCTGATTTTTCAAATTGTCTGTGCGAAAGAAACAGTGTGGAACTGTAATTTCTTCTGCCAAAATTCCAACAAACTTCTGATCCGGTCCCTTTCGAATTCTATTTTCTATACCATCACCTAGTGTCTATAGGACCGTTGTCATCATATGAGGACTACTTTTAGTACTTCCTTTTCAATTCAATTTTTTTACTTCAGCGCATTTCTTCTCCCTCCGCACTATTTGATGAGCGTAGATGGCCAATCAAAACAAACTTTTCAAGATTGTTGACCTCGGTTAAGGCTAGAGCAAATTTCCGTCACCACCTTCCGCTCTTCGCAAGATGTTGTTAAAACGACTTCATTTTGGAATGAAATGTAGTTCGTATTATCGTAGGGGGTTTCAAAAACCAGGGCACGTGTACAGAAAGAATTTATGTACTGTAACTTAATATATAAAACCTTTTTTGCAGAAAACATTTCGGGCTTCCAAAAAATTTACCTTTCCAAAATATAACGGAAACTGTCCTCATATGAGGACAAAGTGCGCCTCATATGAGGACAGTGCTATGACGGAAAGACCCTTGATTGTTCTTGAATCTATCAATGATTGTCATCCGTGATTTGGTAAAATTGAACATTCTTGAACATACGGCGTGATATGTCGGTCTCCACTGTGTTGATGAGTTCCTCTAAATTCATCTTGTGTGCCCTCATGGCGATAAGATAGAAATGTTCGGGCAGATTTCGTATTAGATTCGAAAGCTTCTCTTTCCACTCTTTTGGTTTCCTAAGTTCAGAAAGCATGTCCAAGATTTTATGAAATTGATTTAAATATTTCTCCCAGCTTTTTACACCTTGATATTCTAAATTATCAAGCCCTTGAACAACGTAATAGCAGTATGCTCATGACGTAGTTTAATTACTTTCCAGAACTTCGCAAAGTTTCCTTGAAGTTGCTTCATCGTCACCAATAATGGAACTTGTGAGTCCCATCGGGCCGGTGTCAAGCGTAAGTGTGACGGAGCCTTTTGCCCTAATAATCGCTTTTCTCCATCTCTTCATCCGTATAAAGGAGGATTCTTTACTTTATTTTGGTTTTAGACTCATAAGTTCGTATAAATACCGAAGAATTTACCCCTTCATCCTCCTGTCCCAGAGAATTTATTCTTTACTTCAGAACCTTTCGGCACGTTGGCCAGCGGATTGCCGGATTCGCTAGCCATTTTAAGTCCTCAGCAGAAAATTGAAGGTCTTTCAAGGCGTTTGCAAGGCGGTGAAGAAGGGCTGAAGTATGGTTGAATCTTTGAATGAAGGAAGCTTTTCTTTTCGTATTTTTGTTTCCTGAAACTCAAGTACGATGCTACTTTGAAGTAGATAGGCTACGTGTCTACTGCGTACTCTCCCGTCTACCCTCGGCGGTCTCTCTATACTGACCCTCAGCGGTCTCAGCTCCGGCCATCCGATGTACGTACAGTAAAACGGCGGCGGCAGCCCCCAGGGACAGCTGTCCCATATCCCGCGGATATTGGGGTCATCTACGTAATTCCGGTAGTCAAAATCTTTGCTTGAATCTTCAGTCGGACCTGGCTTTCCCCTCCTGGGCCACTAATGTACAGTACCTAGCTCCGCACACAAAGGAGCCTCTCATAAGATTTACATTCCTTATCTAGAGTGTGATGGCTACAGCACGTACTTTACTGGGTGCATCCGGGAAATGCCAGTTCGCCAGTTCGCCAAATTTTGGCGCCCCAGAAAATTCCATTCCTGATGCACCGAAGCCAAATCGCCACTTTCGATGTGCCTTACCAAGACAATATATTTGCGCCATAAAAACATTACATCTCTACATTCAATTGCACGCCTGCCTCTCTCCCTCCCATCATCTCCCTCCCTCTCAAATCGGTTCTGTCTCATCCCCTAGCTCCTTGTTGGCCGCAACCCCCTCACTTGTGCACCCCCCTCCCTCACCAGTCGTCTGTGTGTCATCCCCACCTCCTCTTCCACTGCACCCCCTCATTTGCGCGCCCCCTCCCTCACCCTCGTTTCCTGCCGCCGTCGACATTATGAATCTCTATCCGCTCCCGGTTCCAGGGAGCCAGAGGTGTCCAGTGCATCACCAGATACTATCTTGTCGCCTCCGGCGGGGTCACCCCTACAGGCACCGCCGGACCCACCGTTTTAGTCGGGACTCCAAGCTCTCCACCCTCGAGTGGAACGGGCAGAAAGACAAAAACAACACGCGCCGGTGCCCCTAATTATTCCGCAGACGACACGAAGGCAATGCTTGATGCGGTGGAGGAGGTCGAGCCGATGGGCAGTAACCACTGGGCAGTTGTTGCGGCGATATTCAAGACGTGGACGGAAGGGAATGATCGGCCTGTGCGGGATCAAGACTCCCTCAAGAATAAGTTTGAAAGTTGGCTAATGCCAAGAAGAATACAGGCGACCCTTCATGTCCTGAGCCGATAATATGGGCGAACACCTTGCGCGAAACATACAGAACAAGGCCGCGGCGACTGTGCTTGGAGAGGACAGCGATGATGACCAAAACGAATCGCAAATGAACAGCTTGGCAGCTGGTGGGGAGTGGAAAACGCAGACGGAAACTGATCCTGTGGGAACTAGGAATGGGAAGCGGAAGGCGGGAAGTAAGGGCACAGGAACGCCTTCAAAGAGGTCTGCAAGTATTGATGGCGAGCTTCTCGAGCATGTCGGTCAAATTTCATCGCACGTGGGTGCGATTTCGCAGGCGCTTTCGGCACCGGAGGGCAATACTACGAATGCTATGACGAAAGATGACATTAAAAGTGCTATCAAGGAAGAGGTTGCCGAGAGTCTGCGTCCACGAATGAGTTGTTGCAAAATGGCTGTTATGATCAAGAGTTTATCCGAATCTCAGGGCTGAAGCTTCATCGTATACCAACTTTGGTTTTATTTTCTTTACCCTCTCTGCTGAATCCGGCTGTAAACTGTGCGGATTAGATTCAATCCTACATATTATGTCCTATAGTTTAACAAATGGCAACATATGGTCAGAAGCCGTAAGCGCTTTGCTGCGTCTGCTGGTAGCGGGACTTTGAGGGTTGCGAATGTCGCCTTTATGGAGCGAATGACCCATTCTGCACTCTGTCGCTCGCTCGGTATTGTCGTTCTGCCTCAAACCAGGGTAGGAGCTGATCCTCGACTAAAGTACGAGTAAAGTTTGTTGTAAGCAGAAATTCATCGTCTGTACCACAGGACAGAATCTGGTTCCACGATGTTGAGCTGGAGCTTCTAATCGGATGGAGCAGTGCGGCTCGGCGGAATTTTGCGATGCGTCGAGACCGATTGAGGCGCCGGGGTCGCGCTCGGGATCCACGAATTCGGAAGGAGACTATCGCAACAGTGAGGGGTGCAGCTAAAAATGGCAAGGCGGCCAAAGCCTTTCGTCTTGTTGGATGCATAACGGTTGGGGTGTGTTCGATATGATGTATGGTGTCATATCTGATATTTACATGCACCTCCAAAACACGGTTTTATGTCACATCTGGCATGTGGCGAAGTGGAGAGACCCCTGGGGGGTCTCTCTAGTTGATCATAATTGGCGGAATTTCACCACTTTTAAGGGCTCTCATTGGTCGGATTTTTGGCGAATTGGCTAACTGGCATTTCCCGGATGCACCCACTGTAGCATTCCGTAACTGGTGGTCGGAAGTTGACGTTTCACTTCATATGGACTGGCTCAGGGCCGTTCTATAGACTTTTTAAACACTGAAACATTGAAAAAGTGAAACGAGGTATTACAAAATTTTCAATATTTCAACCTGGTAAACCACTCTATAGACTGTGGTAAAAATTGAAACTGAAACTGATGGAATAGATCTTTTGCGTTAGACCATGGCCACCAGTTCAATTGCCTTTGCATGTAGTAACCCAATAAAATTGTGCAAACCGGATAGGCTCCCCGTACTCCCACCACCGTACTGCTGTCTTCTAAACAGTCACGACACTTCTCCGTGTTATACCCTGTCAGCGGAAATGACTACACCATCGTCAATTTGTGAGATGACGGTAAAGTTTAAAGGCGGATGGCCGGGTGGTTGGATGGGGCGGATGGAACCTTGGATTATGCGCTGGACAGCTGTCGATCAATGCGGGGAATTTCGGTGGATTCCGTTCCATTTCTTCCTGTTTCAAGGTGTTACCCGGAAAATCTGGGAATTCTTGGTAGGGGTTGAAAGGTTGAAACACACGTGGACAGTTTGGCAGTGCCAATTGACTCTCTGTTGGCGCGCCGTGTTGGACTTCCAATTTTAAAGCCTCTCTAGTGTCTATCCGACCACGCACTGTCCTCATATGAGGCACACTTTGTCCTCATATGAGGACAATTTCCGTTACATTTTGGAAAGGAAAATGTTTTGGAAGCCCGAAATTTTACTGGAAAAAAGGTTTTTTATGTTTAGTTACAGTACAGTAATTTTTACTGTACATGCGCCCTCGTTTCTGAAACCCCCCACGATAATACGAACTATTTTACCGTCCAAAATGAAGTCGTTTTCACAACTTCTTGCAAAGAGCGGAAGCTGGTGAGGGAAAACTGGTCTAGCCTTCACCGAGGTCAACAATCTTGAAAAGTTTGTTTTGATCGGCCATCTACACTCATGAACTAATGCGGAGGGACAAGAAATGCGCTGAGGTAAAAAAATTTTGTATTGAAAAAGAAGTGCTAAAAGTAGTCCTCATATGAGGACAACGGTCCAATAGACACTAGCAGTGCGGTAACTTTGTATCCCATACTTGACAATCCGCTGTCACTTCGAATTGCGATCTTGAAAATACAAAATACTTGATTGTTTAATGTAAGAACAGTCAATATTTGAACTTTTTTCGGAGCCAAAATGACTCCTGTTGAAACTGAGAAATGCAGATCCATTGAAAACATAAATCATCCCCGGCAAGAATTCGTCAATCAGTTTGAAACGGCCCTTGTATTCGCCCCAGCCATAGGGAACTCGCAGTACTGTAAAGTAGCACTTTCCTGTATCCTACACCCCTGAAAACACCCCAAGCCCCTTTCCCGACCTTCCCCAGGCTGCATACGAAATCTCCGCGCATCGGTCCCAGTCGAGATTCCCTTGGACACCTATCTAGTCCTCCTCAGTTCAATTATCGGTTCTATGGCTCATTCTTATAACACAAGGCGGAAAGTAATAGCACTCCTAGGTATCGAAGTGGTCCGCCAAACCGCCTTCCAAGACATCTATTCCAACGTATAAAGCTGGAAGCCACTTTGAGCAGCGCTCTCTCTCCATCCTGCCCTCTTCTTCCGCGGCTTTTCTTTGCGCCCATCCCCTCTACTCAGCCCAGGTCTCGACCCAACACTGATCTATCATTCACAGCGAAAGTCGCACCTACCGCTCTACAAAGAACATCCTCAATGAAGATCTCCATGCGTTGACATGAATGCACTGCAATATAGTGTCATAAAAGTGACGCAAAGGAGGTTCATTCCGTGTTCGTCGTAAAGAAATAGGTGCGTCGGTATCTAAACCGGGAGTGAGCGTGTCGCCAGGCTTGAAAACGTAGGTTGGTAACTTAAGGAGATGAAAAGAGCGAGGATGGTAAGGGTATAGTAGTAGGGTAGTTTGGGGCCAGCCAAGGCGAAGCGTACGGAGGAAAGGAGTGGAATGCAGTACTACTGGTCTGCCCGTTAAGGTGTGGAGAAGCGAGGATGGTCAAGTCTGATTTGGTCGCGTTGTGCGCGGCGGCGGGTACGTTGGTCACGATGAAGGCTGCAGTGGAATCTCTCGGCGGCGCAACAGCTCGGGGGTCAGTATCAAGGGACAGCAGCTAGTTGATTCCGGGCGTAGGGCGTGTAGGGCTTCCCGAATAGCGCTGTACGCCTTGGCTTGGTGAAGGCTGGCAATCAAAGAGCGAAGCATCTCACTAGCCTTGTCTTCTTTGCCGTCCATTATTTTGCTGTGTCCGTCAATCGCCGTCGCCTTCACCAGATTACCTGCCGCTGCGACCGAATATAGCGCTTGTGACTCCCTTGCAATATCCGTTCCGTAATTTCATTCCTTTTTTATGAAAAATCTACGTCACCGTCTCTTTCAAAACCCATATCCGCCATTCCATGCTCCCCCTCTGAAAGATACTGATCTTTGTTTTGGTAAATAGGTGACTGCGTACAAATAGTTCAATCACTCTCTTCTCCCTTGTCATTAATCTCAACTCTAGTGAATCCGCCAAAGATATCGCAGAACAAAATCACAAAAAGCGTGAGCCTTCTTGTGTCCAGCATTTGCTCTCTCTTGTCCTTCATTCTCACTGGTCCTTCGTCGCCGATTCTTGATACCATCAACGAAGAAGACGCAGTTGAAGAAGCCGATAATCAGATCATGGCACCATGCTCGCTCTTCTTCTGATGGTCAGGAGACTAGTTCTATACTGAGTGCATCGAGGGCTTTGTAGATCGCAAACAGTGAATGTCGAAAGTAATTTGAAACTGAGACATTTGAAATACCGTCCCTCTTAACTATTGGTTTAATTTCCTCTCCTTCCTTGTTTGTTACACCTATCATGTCGAAGTAAAAAATTAAAATCCCCATTGTTTTAATAATACTTAGAACGCCCCACGTACTGTTCGTTTCCATAGCAATCCTGAATCACTTGCAAAAGTTTAAAAAGCTCATTCTCACACAAAGTAAACAGAATGTCAAACGTCTCGCGATGTATATGACAGATAGATTCAACAAGTTTGACATCAGTGTCCATCTCTCATACTCTGCTGTATTCGTCAGTGTTTCCTTTTCACTCATACACAGCCTTTGAAATTCTATCAACTGTAAACCCATGCCCTACAGTCACATTTTCCTCGGCAGTCTCGTTTGCGGATTCTTTTCCTATCATAGACTGAATGATTGATTTTAGAACAAAACTTCGCAACAGATGCCAATGAGTCTTCCTCGTTTGCTGTATGGATAGTTGTACAAGGGAAGCCGCCATTAGCACTTTATCATCGTTGAACATGTCCATGTCGATCGACGCTATTGTGAGAGCTCATGTCGACATCCAGAATGATGATGATGGTTTTAAGGACATTTTCATCATCTCTGAACTACATTTTGGTTTACAGTTTCGCTTGAGTAAAGCTCTCAATTTATCTTATCTTTTAACAAACCCCTGTTATTTCTGAAATATGAACGCCCAGAAATGAAAGTTCGTAACAGACAGAGGATTTTCCTAATGGAAAAGGTCTAATATTCTGAAAAGGTTACGTTCGAGGGTACCGGACTGAAGAACACATTAATGTTCAAAACTTTCATAGCCTTTTATTCTACCTGTGGTATGACTTACAGTATTCAAGTAAAACTTGCCGTGCAAAGCTATCCGAAAGTTTAGTCGGAACTGAAAAATAGTTGACATTATTTCAAAAACGAAACTAATGATCGAATCAAAACGGACACTTCAAAGCCATCTGAGGAGAATAATCCCTATTTTTGGACCCTACGCCTATATTCACCCATTCTGTAGTAAAAGAAATCGACTTCAGCGTAACAACATCTCCAAAAGTGTTGAGGCAAATAACATTCGAAGTAAAATTAACATTTAGTGATTTACTCGGGATTCTGTAATCTCCATCAGGAGGATCAGGCAACCAAAGAAGAAAACAGGTGGGCCAAGTCGCAAACCCAGGTTCTATTTTTTTTTAGAGTTTAGCCACTTGAGTTAACCACCTGAATTTCCAGTTGGCACAGTTTTATTGGAGCATAGGTTGATCTAGAGCATTTTGACGCCAGATAAAAACCCCCCGATATCTCCAACTAAATCTTGCCGCCTTCTCTTCTCCATGAGAAAATCCGCAGACCCTCGTTCTTCCAGTTGTAGTCCTTTTCAGCTAGTTACCTTCACAAAAATAGACCTTTCCTTCACATCGTCTATCACAGTACAGCCCTGTTACTTCTCCAAAGCCTTCGATATCTGAAACCATCGCGATGCTTTACACCAAAGTAAGCGGCTGCAACTGCGCTTTTGGCTAACATGTTGCCCTTGCTCGTGCCTAGGTACGTGTCTCAGACGACCCTGTTGTCAGCTCCGAGCAGAAATCTACAACGTTCTATGAGAGGTTCAGAAACAAATAAAGGAACTAAAAACCTTCTGGCCTCGCTAATAGGCCACTGAACTCCGTGAAAAGCCGCATCAAGCTGATTTTGAAGAAGTGCGTCCGTTTCTCCGCTTGTCACAGCACATTAATAACCAGCAATACCACGTGGGTGAATGAGCCAGATATACCCACACTGACATTTAGTGTGGGCTCTTCAGTAAAAAGGGCAAATACCCAGAGGATGACATTGGAAAGCCTTTCAGGTTTCAAGCGGCGTAGGATATTTTACGCTTCTACGAGAAGTTTTTTGCCCGAGCGCACGTAGTTTCCGAAGACAGCTCCGATTCTTCTCTCGAACCGAAGAGGTGCCGATATATCTTCCAAGGCCATGTAAAACCTTGCAAGTGTGCTTTGGAGACGGACTTGAGCTCTAAAGGATGTGATGCTCAATCTGTTGGTAGGCCCGTCGGGAGAAAAAGGGAAAAGTAGCAGGGTCAAAGAGCACAATTCCGCAAAGAAGCTGAAGATTACGGACAAGGCCCACAAGTTGCAGGAGAAACGAGACATCGCTCCGACCCGGCACAATGAGATACTGCTATTTACTCAAGGTCCAGGCGGAAAGGGATCTGTAGGAGCGAAAAAGTACTTCAAACTTATGCAGGAGAAAGCGCTGGAGGCCATGTGCGGACTGCAATGGGAGTTCCAAACTGTGTCCGGGAAACAAAACCCCTGAGCATTTACGATTACGGGGAAATCCCCAATGACCATGTTGGATCGGGCGCTGCATTTTTTGAGTAAATCGCTATTTTCGATCTCCTGTGCTATAAATCTTGATGATAGCCCTTTACCATCGATAAATTTTCTAATTCTCACCTTTCTATCTCCAAAAGTGCTCCATGACCATATTAAGAATTATAAAGTACTCCGTGCTGTCTTCCTAGTATGTATGCACTTCACATAAAGATATTATACTGGCTTCGGGTGACAATTTAGTTGCTGGTAGTCTCTCTAGCGCCCCCTACATGGATTGAAATATATTGGATACCTTCACTGTACAGCCATTGTCCTCTTTTACTGGTAGCCCACCCCTCTCCTCCACCATCATGTAATGTAAAATGATGCAACCTTCATTACCTCTTTCATCGTTTCCTTCGACCATAATCGAGAAGGTCTCGATACAATGTGCCACCTGTTCTGTAAGACACCGAATTGTCTTCTCCATATCCTTACGACATTTCTCCTGATTGGAAGCTACGCAATGTTCCTTCCTAGTGAAAAATAATCCTAAGGTCTGTACAAAGACAGGCCACTTCGGATATATTCCGTCCGCTAGCCAGTACGGCCTATTACGTCTTTCGCAGGCTATGTTGTACTCCAACGGGGGTATAACGTCCCCGGAACTAATTTTCTCAACCAGCTTTGACGCTTCAACGACGTTAATGTCGTTCGTGGATCCTGTAAATCCGAAGAAAGCATACTATTTTCATAGAAAGAAGTCGCATGTGGCTTCAAGCTTCACAGCAGGCGTGTTTTTATTGGATTAGTACTGCCCATTCCAAGCGGTAGGGCACTTTTCTATTCCCATCTGCAGCACGTAATGCTGCCCGTCATCCTCGGAAAGCCTTGACCTTCGGAGTGCTTAAGAATCTTTGTCATGTCTTCCTTGTTTGGGTGGCTTAAATATTCAGCCCCGAATCAATATTTCACAGTCCTCACGAAATGTTGAAGGGAGAGTAGCTCTGTCGTCTCGCTTATTCCGAATGGTTCATCGACTGCGCTTGCAGCTACGTCATACGCCAATAAACGCTGCAGTTACTCTGAGCAGGGCGCTCAGCCCCCTCTTGTCTGTACAATCTTTTCTTTGCTGAAAAAAGTTATCTTGGGTAACAACAGTTGTGAATGGACCGTTCCCGAAATTCCTTTTCGCGTTAGTCGAAAGTTAATAACTGTTAACTCTATTTGAAATAGGTCTGTTGCACTAGGATCTGAAATCATGACACCAAAAATCAAGCATGGCATATGCCAATGCTCGTAGTCAATCGAATAAAAATATGTAATCCTCAATTGTTACAATTCGACGTCACAATCATCTAACCATTCCCAGAATCTCAACTGTTCTCTTGTTTATGCTCATTAACGATCATCAGCAACGCGTTGCTGTTGACTTCAGAGATCAGCTTTCTCTCGAAGCTGTAAGGCGACGAGATCGTCTCATTCGTCGAAGAGCACTTTTGTCGCCGTCCGAGTCTCCCTTTATTTTTTTTATCGTTCCAAATGGGATAAATCTCTGATAACTCTTACTGTATTGGACCATCAAGCATTTCAGTACATCTTAGAGATGTACTGAAATGCTTGAATATTTAAACCCCTAATGAACGATTTACGCCTTATTCTCGGGATGTTTTTGTTCGTTTTCTACATTTGCGTGGTCTGCGGAGCGGTCGTCCACGTTCTTTAAACTCTGAGCATTGATTAACTTTATCTTTCACCTGGCATCGCACAAGTGGGTCAAACATGACGCTTTGTTTACTCTACGGTACAAAATCTCAGTGTGCTCAATATTCATTTGCTTTGCCAGGGGCTTGGCACTAAGGGCACTCTGCGTGGATGAATATGCAAGGGTGAAAATGCCATCAGAGCTGGAAATGAATGTGTACATACAAGCGATATCCAGCGATATCCAGCAAGTATCAATTCCTAAAATATTTCTATGCTGTTGCTGACGGATTAATGCTTTACCTTGACCAAAGTGGTGACTGTGCCATACAGAACCGATTTTACAACGGATGGATGCATGACTATTTTTTCTCAAATGTGTTATTGTTTGCTCCGAGCGGGGTGATAATCGCTTGCACATTTAATGCGAGGGGTATTATGCACGATTCGCTTGTACTAGAATGGAGTGTAGTGTATGATAAGTTACAACAGTGCTTCCGACAGTATTGTGGAAGATGTGTAGTTGACTCTGCATTCTCAAGAAGAAACTATACCTTTCTAATCAAGAGTTCCAAAGATGAGTCGTATGCAAACGATACCTCTGAAATTGTCAAGATAGGACAAGCTAGATCTGTTCGCCAGGCTTCGGAATGGAGCATGCGCGTCTTTCAGGGATCGCTTCCGCGAATGAAGGACAGATTTGTATACGACGAAAAAGGCAATCGACATCTTGTGCTTCAGTGTACTGTCCATTTTTTCAAGCTCTGGTCAAGACTCGGTATAAACCAATTACTGTCGACGCACTTGCCACATCTCAGCGAGGAGGCAAAACTCTACATAATAGATGTTCTGCACCTGTAA
The DNA here is from genome assembly GCA_002205965.3 of Kappaphycus alvarezii. Taxonomy (NCBI): domain Eukaryota; phylum Rhodophyta; class Florideophyceae; order Gigartinales; family Solieriaceae; genus Kappaphycus; species Kappaphycus alvarezii. Next base: position 504,469 of record NADL03000758.1, read on the forward strand.
TGTCCGGCAATTTGTGAGCACATTCCATGTCAAGGGCTAACCATCGTTAATATCCTTGCCAATACCACCACCATGGTTCTTAATTAACACAAAAATCATGATTTCCATAAGGCGGTAATGTCGCGCAATGTCCCCTCTTCTCCGCTCCATTTAGTCTCTACATTCTTGTTCCAACCTTTTGCGCTCCCCTTCGCCCTCCTCTTCCCTCTTTCTTGTGGCTCGCTCTCTTCTTTTCTGTTCTTGAACTGGAGTAGTCTTTAACACGGATGTCAAGTCCTCCCCGTCATTGCCTGGCGAACGTAGAGAACCGCGACGCTGTACTATGAGACGCACTACTGTCGCAGCAACTGAAAGTGTACAGGTAGATACCGATGCAGCACGCGCGAAAGAACCCGAAGAACTCGGTACTTCGTTTGGTGCACTTTCCCAATCAGGTCTAGAACTATCCCAAGTGCCAAATGCCGAGGGTAACGCCTCCTCAACATCATCTTCAGCATTCTCCCCGTCTACGATCTCGGCAAGTTCCGTCAGTCGATACCTGAGATGCTTTGCACGACGAGCGTCATCTGGCATTCTGGGATCTCCAGCAGGCATGCACTTGCGATGCAGTGTCGCAAATTTCTTTTTGAGGCTATCGGCTGTTCTGTTCTTCTACCGGAATGTTTTTGCATGCTCCGCGGCCAGTACTTCCTAGTCGTCTCTCCCGAGGGTTGAAACTTTTCAATGCCATCTAGTAGATGATCTACTTCACGTTGATCGAATCCGTTGCCTCTCGTAGGTTGGATTAGCCATTTTCTTAGATTTTTTATCTCTTCCTGACGGGCAATGTTACCGTCGGAGAGTTCTGCGATGGAGTACCCCGTATCCGTACAAGATACGAGCGGTAATAAGCGGATCGACTTGTGATGGGCGTTGGGAGGTTCTGGGATATAAACGGAGTGCTGGTAGTCGATAAACTGAAAGGGCTTGAAGTCGGTATTAGGGGCATGCTGTAGAGGAGGGTGGCTCGTATCTGCTGGTTGTTTCCCATTGCCATTGTGGGTATCTGTGACGACATGGAGGCGGAGGTTTTGCCGTGCTTTGTCCGGAAATAACTCGCCAAAGACCATTGCTGTCGTCTTTGAACACATGTTGGCGATCTGGCCGGAAATCTGTTCCGGATTCTCATTTGGTATGGTACGAAGTCGTCTGCGAAGAGGCTTGTCCTTCAGCCAAATTTAGCTATTTGCGTGCACTCAATCTGCCAAAATAACCAATTTACTACCCGCAATTTGCGATTTGTAATTTCAGGAACGGCCCAATATTCGGTCAAAATACCTTTCGTGTCACTCGAAAGCAATGCGTAATCAATCGGTCACCATATGTCGGTGAGTCTTCAAAGTACTTTGATGAAGTCGGAGATCTGCTTCATCGGGGTTCCGATCAATGTAGCTGCTTTGCCAGGGACGGAGCCACCCCTTGCACGAACCGAATCGTCAGTGCTGCTGCTGGACCTGAGTAGGTATTGACGATGTTGTCGTCGTCTTCGGTTACTTCCCGCCACTGGATGTCCTCCTCCATACCTCGGGGACAGCTCGTAGAAAGAAAGTTGGCGATGGGAAGGAGGGCTTGCGCGAGTACGACCGTGTATCGAAGATGGACGCTGGTGTGGTGAACATTTATGTATTCTCCTGACTGAAAGCCGCCGAGAGGGCTATGCTGGTTGAGAGTTGTAAATGTTCGTCAAATGACCAAATCGGCACGACGCCAAATTTAAGACCCAATGAACGTGATACAGGTGTCAAAAAAATTGCTCCTTTGCTCGTTTGCTGAGAACGGGGGAGATGCCTAAGCCGCTCAGAACTAATTTAGTTGCAGTGTAACAAGTAGGGAAATGCTGGTCGACCGCGATGCCACGATTGTAACTCTTTCATTTCATGAATAAACGCTTTCACCCCGGCCCGCGCCATGTCCAACAAATTCCAAGAAGCATTACGGATTTGAGACGACGCAACCAAGCCTCTTGCATTCCCTCCGAAGTAACCAGTGTTCAGGCCACGTTGTATCAATCAACCGTCATCTCAAAAGTGAACCCCTCTCCGTTGCGTCACATCGCCTACCACAAATTATTCACAATGGAGAACATGGAAACTGATGACATAGCTCCCTTCATGGTTGCGACTCTATTCTCTCTGAAAGCGTTGATGAGACCTTTCCAAATACATGGCCACCAACGAGAATATCAAACACGCTATTGACCTCTTATGAACAACTACGAAGGCTACCCGACATGATTCGTTGTCCCATGCAATGGGCAGATAGCTATACTGACGGTGACGGAATCTCGAAAAGGCAGTGAGGCTGTTCTACTCGACCATGAGCAACAATCGTCCCCAAACTCGACGAGGCCCTGGCTATTCCGAAACCGCTCTTCCTGTCATTTCTAAACTAACCTCATGGAACGCTGGAGTCCTGTCGTCTCCGGAATGGCCTCTCGCAGTAAGGAATCTATTCTCCATAACATACTCACCAGGAAACTAGGCTCTCCAAGGCAGGCATAACCATGATGTCCTCGCCTCCCCGAAAACCTTTATCGATGCAATTTGAAGCAAATTGGCGATGTTATCGGAAATGGAAGCCCGTCAGCGAATCGGATTTGCTCGAAATGTACAAAAGAATTGCTACCATGTCTACATACGATGAAATTACTACCATAATCGCTATGCGACTTCTCACCATGCTCGCTCGAGATGCACAGGATCCCAGTACTCGTGGCTTGCTTCGTCGCATCTCCCAAGAGATTCGAAAGGAGCAGTCAGGTAATGAGAAGCACGGGTATTGTCCCTGAACATATAGCGCGTCAGTACATCATTCGTTGGCTGTGCTTTCGGATTGTGTGGCGAACAATGTAGCTATGCGTGGTCAAGTGCTTGATGCATTGTTGAGTCTCCTTGCTGGAGACAGAGGTGTACGGAGGCAATTTGAGGTAGAGATACAGCACTCCAAAGTGTGTACAGTGTCTTCTGTGGGATTTCAGTGTCGGTCGCGATGAAGATGTCATCGTAACTGGTACGGAGCTCAAGTGCGATGTGGCGGAGAAAGTCGTTCTCATAAAGACTCTTTGTCATTTCGAGGTATTTGAGGATATTCTGAAGGCCCTTTCAGCCATGAACATCGTACTTACATCGACGGTAAGCCAGACGAGGGGAGGCGTAAAGTGTTGGCTTTGTTATTGGCCTATGGAGGAGTTTTTATACCCCTCGACGAATTGGAATTGCCAGACATGCTCTCCGACAAGACGAAACGACGCTTGCGAAAGCAAGTGAGAAACTTGGCTTACGAAATTGAGAACGTTGAAAGTATGCGAAGATCTTAAACCAGGTTGCCCGCGGTTCAAGAGAAGGGAAAGCTGTGAGTGACCTGCATAAGCTGAAGAACCCATTGCTCGCTCGCGGAATTATGATGTGGGAACGTGAGGGCTCTATGGAGGCGAAGATACTAGCATCAGTTGTATTCAGGCTTTGAACCTATCATATCTTTGTGGGGGAATTTTGATTTCCCCGACATCGGAAAAATGGAAATCCTGAAAGGACAAGTGGACTGCTTTAACTGGCCGAAACTCCAAATGTAATTCCCGATTTCATAAGTTCCGGCGATTTATCTCATAGATCGGCCCTTATTATCACTGTAATGCCTAAATTATCCTCTTCTACATTGTTTTTTCCCGCCAACTTTTAGGGCTGCAATACTCATTTTATCCAATTATTCCTGTAGGATAAGCCAGTATTTGTTCGACTCGGGCCATTCATGAGAGCTGCTTGCTTAAGCTCAAAGACTGCTGGATCAACTGGAACAAAATCACAATGGATGCCCGCATAACAGATCCCGCCGCCCTCCGCCTGCTCGCCCGCACCATAACGCTGTGCTCCAAACTCTCTGAACACCTCCAACTCTCTCTCCACCCACCCAACCTGACGTTCGTGTCCTCACCTCCTCTCATTCAACTTCCTTCCATCTTCGTCTATACCCCTCTCTCTTCACCCACCCCTCCCCTCTCCGCTCAAACCTCTCCGCCAAACTCCCCTCCCGTGCCCTTCTTCCCATTTTCCGACTCCCCAAAACCTACACTCCCTCCACATCTCTCATCCGCCCTCCGCCGACATCGTCACTTTCACACCACCACACGTTCCCATCTTACCAAAACCTTCCGTGTCCCAGTCATTGATGGTCGTGTCCCCCTTGCCGCCTTTCACAAACAAAGGTGTACAGGACTATTGGCCACTCGCTCCAACATGCTTCAAGAGCTCGTTCAGCATCTCCATGCGCCTCGACGAACTTACCATCACCCCAGGCATCGATTCACTTCGCGTCGCCTCCTTTATCGAGGACAATGCAAATCCCGCAAATCTCATGCTCCGTACCGAGATGATCGTCGCTGCTCGGAATTGATACTATACAGTCGGTAACGCAGCAGATAACCCGTTAACTGTTTCCTGCAATATTTTCGTGCTGCCCTCGACTTTTGTGAACTCATCGAGGAGCCCGTTAAATTATGGTTCGAAGTGCCGGGAGGCCGCTCATGCTGGAGGGAGGTGCGAACGGTAACTCAGGCCAGCCCCTGTTTGATGCTGCCTTTGTTTTCGCCAGTCGGATAGTAGACGGTGATCAATCGGGTAATAATCGACTGGAGCATGCCGCACCGACGGCGGAAGGGAGCTACCGGAAAGGATTGGTCTAAACGCAGCAGGAATTGATGTCGGCGAGACAATGCAGCGGCATCCAATATCTCTCCAAAGAACACCAGCCCGGTCTATAGATGATACCCCCCGAGAAGACAGTCGCCGTATAGCAACCACCAAAATTTGCATATGCCGATTAGTGGACTCAATGAAAACGAGGAGGATAACAGCGACGAGAACGCAGATCACGGAAGTGCCGCATGACTTTGTAGAGGGCACGCCACCACCGTAAGAGGAAAGTATCCCACCATGATTAAGAAATGACTAATCTCACTGGCCCTAATGTTTATTAACATATTGAATACTTATTCTGTCGCTCTATCGGTAAGTTTGGCCAAGGCCTCTCTCGCCGTGTTAACGCGAGAGTCCCATTGGCTTTGTTGTCATTGTGGAGACTTTCATACTGCGCCACAAAGTGGTCATCGTCCCCCAGCGGAACCGCCATCCTATTCCTCTTCAAAATCTGCGACTTCAGCGAGGATGGAAAGCAATGTTGTTTGGGTGATCAGCATGCGGTCTCCAGCGCGTCGACTGCTTCCTTCTCTGTGACAACAGGACTTGTTCGAAACAAGTTGAGCACCAATACCCTCGAAAACTGGTACCTTTCATCAGCTCGCTTCATTTTCTCCAACTCTCTAGTTCCTTTTTTAGCGACCCAGCAGCCGCGGATACACATCGCTACTTTCTTAAGCTCTCTCTGGACTCACTGACCGCCTTGTCCTCCCCACCAAACGCAAAATCTCACGAAGTCAACTACCCTCGCAGAAGTAACAACCTGCTCGACAGCACTTCTTATAGGAAGGCCCTCAAAGCCTTTGCGGAGAGTGGCTCCTTACCCAAGGCAACACTGGCCTTTGCTACCAACCCATTCTCGCTTGCTGCGTATGGGCATAGTAGAGATCTGTACTCTGTGGTAGCGTCAAAGACACCATCTTGCCTCAATATGGGGCGGCCGGCCACTCCGAACAAATTCCGTTTCGCCTCCTTACACGCTGATTGTGGAGCAAATCAAAAGAAATCCACGGCTCCTCCTCCTCCTTTTGACGCAGTGTAGCATGCGAGTTTTTTCGGCGCTCCTCCGCTCGTTGAGTTTCTCGTCTCCGAAAACCAACCTGTGTGGTTTCCTCATCGGGATTATCTTGAGCATCTTGCTTACGGACGTTGAGGCCTTTCGCAGCCGCTTTAGCAGCTTTCTCGACCATTTTCTGACCCATAACTTGGAGATCGTATTGATCCAAATAGTCGAACGCAGGCCTCATCTGTGACTGATGTCAGCGGTACCAAAGTGAGAGATGCTGCCCTGCTTGTTGATTTATCGGCAGGGAAGAATGCAGCCATGCAATGATTGGAGGTGGCGGCAGTGGAAGAAGACCTTGAGCGAAGTGTTTGGACATGACCGACATTCTTCTCCGGGGCTAAATGCTGTTCCTCATCAAAGGAGACTCGGAGAACGGGGCCATGCCAGGGGCCGGGGTGGGATGCACGGCAAGTTGAACCTCGAATCGGCCGTGTTTGGGACGGAGCTTGATACCGTGAACGGTGCGGTCGGTCCCGACTGGAACACGAGCATCGCGGAGGGGATACTGCAGAAGATGAAGGTCGGCTGTTGAGGCTGGGAGGGAGAGGAAAACATCAACCTCTCCCACAACTGGGTCGTCAGAGTATGGGGTGGACATGGTGGGACATGTGGAGCGGGTTGACGGCCGGACGGACGTTGGGATGTGACTCGACGGACGTTGGAATGTGACTCGACGGACGTTGGAATGTGACTCGACGGATGTTGGAATGTGACTCGACGGACGACTTGCAACTACAGCCGGCAGTGGGATTTGGATAATTCAATACTCTGGATGGGTTAATCATGCTGCGTGGCCCGCGTCCACATTTGATCTGTAAGAATGGTGTACAGTTTATTCAGTGTTGTACAGTATACTGTAGTACAGTACTTGTACTGTTGAGTTTCCTGGGCCTTTTGTTAAGAATTACAGAATACTGTAATTCAAATCTATAGTAGGATCAAAGCTACAGTACGGTACCTATGATCCATCATAAAAAAGTTGTGCAGTACTGTACATTAACTTGCATCATTCTAATTCGTAAACTAATCGTCCAAGTTCACGCTCACATCATTGTGCATTGCTACACTACATTTCGATGGACGAGAAGCCTAAAGCTGTAGGTAATGATTTGGTACTGCAGATCCGTCGGCCTATCATCTCGGGAGCGGCGAAGAATCTACAGGCGATGTAAGGGCTAAAGTCGTCCATGGTGCAGTTTGCGGCGTTGCGCGGGGCGCTCAGTTTGCATGACCAACGGGATCAAAGGCGTTCGCCTGGAGTGAAAATTTGATTCATTCCTTTCTGCGTGGAGTACAGTGCATGTACTACAGTATACAGTACGCTACAGTACAGTACAGTACTGTACACTACTGTACACTACTGTACTGTACAACAAGGGAAAAAAAATGGTCGTTGTCTTCAAGCCAATTTTTTCCCAAAAAAACTTATGACGTCAAATTCACACAGAATTCCTGCGTTTGACGCGCTTTATGTATCTACCGAAGAGGCACTCATTGCGTCCGCACCACGTCAATTTGACACTCGGAGAAGAGATGCCGTCCTCCGACGTAGCCGCACAATTGCTCACCGCGCGTTGACAGAAGGAAAAGTGCCTTACGCTGAATTCCGCCAACCTCTCTCTGACCAAACTACACATCACCAAACCATTCAATTTGCGCCAAGTTTCCCTAGCTAACGCCCGCAAAATCCAGCTCCCACCTGCGCATCTAACCATGTCTCCCATGTCTTCCCAGCAATTACAACACGACCGAAAAGGTCCTGCATCCCAATCCGAACAGCTCCACCTCGAAGAATGGAATGACTTTCACTACAACCCTTTGCAAATATCTGATATCCTCACCTCTGATCTCTCCCTCGAATTCCGTCATGTGTTTGGCCTCCTATACGCAGTCAAAGCCAGCAAAGAGCGCTCCTTGCGTGCTCTACACCTAACCTTCGTGCCATTCGTCTTCACCCCAGCAATCCAACTGTATGGATGTTACGACACCAAGTTGTCAAAGCGCTCGCTGAAAAGATAAAGCCGTTTGGGCTCGGGAGCTTTCGTTCTTGACAAACATATATCACGTCTAGTCCCAAGAATTATCAAGCATGGGAGCACCGCCGATTTATCGCTACTGGCGCTTGCTGTTTGGAGGCAGAGCTTGGATTTGCAGACCTTGTTCTTGCGAATGACTCGAAGAACTATCATGCATGGTCACATCGTCAATGGTTGTCAGGGATCACGCATAACGCGTGGAGAGCTGGAGGCCACTGAATGGTTTATACAAACCGATGTTAGGAATAATTCTGCGTGGAACCATCGATGGCTTGTAACTGGCGCGGAGGGAAAAGGACGAGAAGGAAATGGACTTTGCCATACAGATGATGAGGAAGGCGCCGAGAAATGAAGCCGTGTGGAATTATATCCAAGCCTTGTCCAAAGAGGTGGGAACACAACAAGCAGCAAAGAGCGCAGAAGATGCATTGGAGGCAGATGCCGCGTGCGTGCCGCAAGGAGGTTTTTAGTGCTCAATGGCCGTGATTTGGAAAGGTGCGGGAGCATTGCAAAGTGCTAATGGCTACCGATCAAGTGAGAAAGACGTATTGGAAGAACGCTGGGATTTGGCCGAGATCATGTCGCTGCGATGAACGTGCGGTGGGAAAACAGTTTTTAGACCTCTTCCATTGATACCACTTTGCGCATTTGGCTCCAGCCGGCTTTGTCATACAATAGACTTGACTTGGTGTCACAGCCACGGCCTGTTGCGAACATGGCGTCTACAAGGTCAGTGTGTTCCAGTTTACAAGGTGGAAATAGGTGAACTTGCGGTGGTATTGCCACGCGATGGACGTCAGATTCGGGATAATGAAAGCCAAGTGCGGATAGTTATTTCGACAGTCATCATGTCGACTCTACTCCTTCTCCATTTTAATTTCGTAAGGAGCCTTATCGGCCACCTTCCTCGCACGCTCGAGACTTTCCGCCGGTACCATACTTAGAAATCGCTCCAGATAGGCGACTGCGTCTCCGTAATACCCCCTTGCTTGGGTTTGATATTTTTGTTGCTCTACGCTGACGCCTTCATCCGAGGCAATGAACAGAGGTGTATACAAGGACGCATCCAACTGAGTCATTGTGTTGGTCATTTCTCCCATAATATCCATGCCCTCATAAAAAGAATCACCTTGAAGCTGCTCGGCAGCATCGCGCATTCGTGAACGCAACGCCAATACCCGAGTGCAGTAATTAACATTCGTACGCCCCTTGTCCCAGGAACCCTCCTCAATATATCGAGCCACTGGCGTCATGATGGTGCGACACATGAGGACTGGGACAACTGCCGATTCAAGTTTTGAGAGTTTGTCGGCGGCAAAGGACGGGAGAGTCGGGCATAGCGCAATGGTGGATAGGGTGAGAGAGAGGTTGCGAAGAAAAGCTCGTCTGGTGGTTTGGGTGAGGGTGCGGCTGCGCATGTGGGTGGGTGGGTTGTTATGGCGGGTGTGCGACTTGCTGGAAAGAGTGGGGGCGAGGAAGAAAAGCATGTGACCAGGCTGTTGACCGAGGACAACATGGGGATTACTAGGGAAGGTTGTTGGTGGTGGTGGAACATGGAGACGTGGAGATGAAAGAGCCATGACCAGTTGGCTGAGCTGGGCAACTCGCATTGTGTTGAGCTTGAGTACGTGTAGACATGCGGATCACTGCTAAAGTGGCTCAAACATGATCTCCGCATCATTCACTCGACAAAATACTGTACTGTACAGTACAGTACAGTTCAGTACAGTACACAGCCTGCATTGATACTGTAAATCTCAACGTTTACTGTAAGCAAGGAAGAAAGCGCAATGTATTGATTTTCCCGCGAAAACTGAACCAAAACATCGGAATCCAAAATGGGCATCCAAAAGCGGCGCTTTGTCTTTATTGAGCAATCTGTTCTCTGAACCCTGACAGGATACAGTCGTGTCATGCGAATATCTTTCGCTATCCGCCCGCGCCCCCGCCTCTCCTCACCACAGCCCCCAAAGCATACCCTCTTCCCCCAATACAATGCCTACCAAACCGTCCGAGGACACCCACGTCGGTGTCGCCACCCTCTCCACAAGAGCCCGGCACACCCTTTCTCAGGTCCTACAAGATATTCGCTCCACCGTCTCTCATATCAGCATTCCTTCCGTCTCCCCCTCTCCGTAGTCGACGCCACTGCCATCGACGCCATCAAGGACTCTACTACATCCTCAACAATGAGGACCCTCTCAACACCATGCCGGCACGGAAGGAGGTTCTCGACCAACACCTCGTCCGCTCCTTTCTCTTACCATTAGCCGCTGCCGTTCACAATGACCCCGCATCTGAAACCAACCAGAAGCGCTGGAGTATTCCTATGTACCAAACCTTGAGGTTGCTCTCAGTTCTCTCCCTTCCTCTTTCCGACGACAACGACTTGCTCAAGCCCGGATGCAGTCTGGATACACACATGATCAAATTGCGAACCGACTTTGCCCTCAACCCTCGCGCAATGGCCAGCTTTGTCGCTCTGCTCCAATATTACATGCAGCGGAAGGCTGAAAAACAAGCCGATTTCGCTTCGCTGAAGAAACAAAACTGGAGGATGCCCGAATTGATAACATTCTCCGCTTCTTCAGAAACATTCTCTGTGCTCCACGGAGAGGAGTCGGCCCTGATATCTTGGCCCGTGATCGCGGCGTCCACCTAGCTCTCGTCGCCGCCCTTTCACACTCCGACTTGTACTCTACACTCACGATTTTTTCTCCTCAAAGGAGGATGCTGAATCGCAGTATTCAGACTTGGTCTTCCTGGTTGCCGATGTGTACGCCCAAACCTTACGGCACACCACTCCACACGAAATTTATCGTACCTTTCGCCCCAATAAGCGGAGTGGAACTGCGCTCAAGGCTGAGAAAGAAGAACCCGAGGACGCTGCCGTGGACAACTCTAACAAAAACACTAGTGTTTTTGATCAAACACCCACAAATCCGGCCCCACAGCCCCGCCGGAAAAGAGCAAAGCTGCCGACCCCGAATGTCATCTCGATCTTTCAATCTGAGGACGCAATTCAAGAGAGCGCGCCATCTTTGGTGGTGCTCGAGCCATAAGCAAATCAGCGAGGTGGACTAGTCGTCATTTGGTTTCATTTCGGCCCTCGCACTCCCTCGGTGAATAATGCTGGAGACACTGCTTCTGGTCCTAACAGTCAAGAGGTCACACCAAGGTGGGTGAGGAACTCCTTCCTTTAGCTCTAAGGCTGAGAGGACGGTTGTCGGGTCGCGTCCTGACAGCCCAAAATGCAATTCACTCAAGCTTTCACTAAACCCTGACGCAATGCTCGGATAAAATCAGAATCAATTCTGAGATCATGTGCCTGCAAGCTGCAAAGGCCGTCTGAGAATACGGACGCCAAATCGGGTCAAGGCCCAGCCAGTGCGACGATGCGCAAGGATCTGCAGAACGAAGGGCTCAAGGGGATTGCAGCTCTGGTCATCGAGCTTATCGAGAATGTCTCAATAGTTTCCTCAAGTGCTTCGCAGTCGCCTTCAGGAATTGAAATCAAGAAATATTGGCGATGATACGGATGCCCTTATGACAGCACAACGAGCTTTCCTCAACATCATAGGATCCGTCGTGGGTTTCCAGCGCAAACGATATGGCAAGGTGCGAATACATGACATTGACAATGAGGTCTCTGCGGAGCTCAAATCCACGAGAACAATATGAAATCCCTTCTCGCTTCCGACTGAAGGTTATCAGTGTGGAATGGGCATCTCTGGAGTCCGTTTTGGAACTCGAGACATTTCGGACTCTGTTTCGCATGCTCGTTGAGGCTGGTGATTCAGTCAAGAACAAAACCAAAAGAGAACTGTTACCAAAGGATGTCGAGCTTGCTACTTTCGCAGTTAAAGAAATGATGTTGACCCTGCAGGGTATGACAGCGGCTGAAGACGAAATAGCGGCCTTATCGCAAAGGATGTTGAGCAAATCGCTGCAGATATCAGGAATAACCAGAGCAAGCTGACTACCGAGAGAGATTGCCCTCAATACAATTGAAGATCTTTTCACTGAAGAGGAGTTCTCAATGCACCAGCCGATTTGGCAAAAGATTACAACGTGAAGTACTTTTCATTCGAACATCTCACAAACATTGTCGAAGTGACACATGCTTTCACGACCATTCTGCTCGACGAGAAGGAACTTGCACAGCTTCAAGTGTCGAAGAGAAAGCCGCAGAAGATCAATGCAAAGTCGAAGAAAGCCAAGGTTTCAGCGAAGAAAGAAGAGGAGGAAACAAAGAATGGAAACGAAGGCACTGCTCCTGCATCTCCGCATCCCGAACAAAATGTGTCCTCTGGGAATTCAAATGATGAGAAAGGGAACCAAGAGGAAGGGGAACAAAGAATTTGGAAAAGGCCAAAAGCGAGACCCCTGCTATGGTGGGGGACAATGTGAGCAACGATGACCAGGAGGGTCAAAAAAAACCCGTCGAGCTCCCTGAATCTGATCCTGCGCAACCGATTGTTTCTTCTCATGAAAATGAAGACCATGCGGCAGGTGTTGATGAAGAAATCGGGAGAAGGATAAGATGGGCCAAGCTCTAGTGGAGACGAAAGCTCCTCTTCGAAGAGAGAGGACTTGGAGCCTGAAATTCGCGAAATCGAAAGCGTCGGCATTATTAGACGGTTTGCACATGCAAGGGCTCTCCAGAGCATATTCTTGCCAATCCGAGCAGCGTTGTGTGGCGCTTCTTCAATGACGGGAAAGATGCACAACATCCCCGAGGGAGCAGAGGCAATTCTATCTCCTGTGGTTGTAGCCAAGAGTGTGCAAGTGTTGGCCGCGGTGTGTGGGAGTTGCAAAATCTCAAGAGCGGGGTGCTCTTTGTGGTCAATTTTTCAGTTTCGCGACAATGCAATTACTGTCGACCTCGCTAGAGGCGTCGAAGAGGGATTGTGTGCAAGGAAAGTCAGTATTAGCATGCTTTGCAGCATTTGCAAAGGATGTAACAAAGACCTTCTTCTCTTGGCTGAAGCTCAATCCGGGTTTGTCTTGGATATGTTTTTTCCGATGGAAAAGCAGTGCTGCACTGCGTATGTTAGTTCCATGAGACATCGGGAACTTCTGTTGCGTGAGCGAGACCAACCAGAGAGTCTGGTAACGATTCTGATGTGTCGAACTTAATCGTTGCTGAGAGGAATGAGCGAGAAGTAGACGTAGATAGCAATGGAGATATCGAATTCGAGACGGCGGAGAGGCGAGCACCGAGAAAAGAGAAAGAAAATCGAGGCAGGTACGCAACCAGTTGCGGAAGAATGTCGTGGAGAGACGTAAGGATAGGAGCAACGTGGAGGAAGACGAGGATGTAGACGACTTTGACAAGTTGAAGATTGGACTGCCGGAGTCGTCAGATTCCAGTGATTCTGACAAGGAAACAAATGGAGATCAAGTGGAGGGTGGATCACCGAAGATTGAGCCATCAGGTAACGATGAGAAGGTAAGGGGCCCTCTCCCAAGCTCCCTGCAAGCAAGCGGCGTCGTCATCGACGTGTATCTGAGTCGAGTTCTGAGGAGGAAGGTGGCGCACCCAGCAAGTCTAGGAAGGGAGTGCGACGGGGAGCGAAAAAAGCAAGGTGGCAGCAAGTCCGAAGCAGAAGCGAGATCGGCCAAGCCGACTGAGGTGAAGCGAATCTACGAGAGCAGTGACGAGTACGATGAGGAGGATATGAAGATTCTAGTTGATGGGCAGAGCTAGAGTAGGGGCGCGCTAAATGCACTCTAGGATCGCTCAGTCGACTTGCACAGGCGACTTTCCATTAGATACAGCACAGATTTTTGGATGTGCAAGGCGTTGCATACTTTGATGCCTAGCTCTGCAGATTAGTTACAAGAGACAGAGTTAGTGTTGGGATTGCACCAGAAACCACATCTACTCGTCCATTTACAAAACTCATTATTGTTGGAACACTTTTTGTACTAGGGTTGTTATCCGTATGAACTGTCACGACTTTCTAATTCTCCTTGAATGCCAAAAGTAAAATCAGTGACCAGGCCACTTTTTAGGAGGAGGTCCTGCACTAGTAGCTGTATTTCGCTGAAACATGGTTTTCCCTGCTCTGATACTGGTTACCAATTTCATACTTTGAGATGTGTCACTCGGTCTGCAGAGTATATGAAAAGGCACTGCAACATTAGCAACTGAGGCAAATATCGGCGGCAGAACGGGGCGGGTATCTGTGCAGGTTTTGTCACAACATCGCAGGGCCAGATTGGACGTGCACGATATTGTACAGATGCATATTGCAAGTGAGGCATGTTTGCTTCGCCCGGCAACGACGGCTATATGCGCGCTTGGCACAGGTGGATGCGGAACTACTGTATAGTTAGGACGTGCGAAGTTCCCCAGTAGATACTGAACGCATTAAACTCCTTTCTAGTCTACATGCAATAAAGCGGAACGCATCTTAGTGAGTAAACTTCTTCAACTTGGAACTTGTACAGCACAGGGCTGCGAAGAAGCAATGATACTGTAGCAGCAGAAGAAGAAGAAGAAGAATGACGCTTTATTGTTTGAAAGTCCGCACTACACAGGACTTCGGGTTAGTACGACAGCTGTAGACGGATTTGCCAGCGTTAATTTACTTCGAACAGGAGCTACTGTACAGTATGTTCTGTAAGCATAACGTTACTGTAATGTATAGCTCTGTAAAGTGATTTTACAGTAGTTGACAATTCTTGGCCAGGTGAACTGTACGGTAAGCGTCTCTGGGAGTGTAAGCAGTCTGTCTCGACATTTGATCGGGCTATCGCACGGAGTTTTCCATATGCGACAAGCCGACACTCACAAAGCTTGTCCGCGGGCCGCTGCCCATTCCATGATAATACGCAGCGTCATCAACCCGATACCAAAGTACGCACGCAGCGGCGCGTTCCCCTCCGTGAAAATGGAGCAATGCAGCCTGCATCTTCTCTCGCCGAGGACCACAGCTCACCAAGTGATCCTCTGCAACTGGAATCCGAGACCGTCGCGCAGCAACTGCGCGCCAATCTGGACGCCATTCAGACCAACTTGATCACAATATCAACCACAACGATTCCAAACCAATCCGTCCACCACTCACTCCAAACCACCTCACCGTTGCTCGACAGGCCCGCGGCCACTGTCACGTCGTGCGTTCAAAGCTGGTCGCGCTCTCTGAATATCACCGCCACATTCAGCAAACTCATGCCGAACTTCGACGCCGTCACCGCCTTGTGAGCTCCTTAAAGTCCACGTTACTTCACCTTGATCGTATTTACAAAGTCTCAAAAACTATCCTTCTGCACAATTCAATGCAGATCATGCCGAGTTATCCGCGCCTGCATCTTATTCGAAAACCTCACCACCGCACACCCTCTGTCTGACCTCCCCGGTACAAGTGTCTCGATCTCATTTCAGCTCGTGTTGCACATGCTGCCGTGCAGTCCACGCGTATCCTGCGCTCCTCGTTACGCAATGTCTGTCGCCATTTTGAACCCGTGGAGTATGTCAAATGTATGCGCGCCTTTGAAGACTTGCGTGCAACAAAGCAGTTGGCAAACCATGTATTGCATGTGTTTCGAGAGGAGGGTGTGGCACAGTATGACGCCGCTGTAGTGATGGATGTGCGCCCCTGTCAAAGGGTTCTCACTTGTGTGTTGTCCGGGTTGACGGACTTGCTTAACCGCTTGTTGGAGATCGTCGCCTTTCATGTCGAGAGAGCGGGTGGAAATGGGGAAGACAAGGCTGCGAAGGAAGTGGGTAGGGAGATTTGTGCAGGTGAGTTGCCGTTTGACAGGTTTGGTCAGCTGGCGGTGGTCATATCCGGGAGACTCGTTTGGCCCTGCTGGGTGAGCAGACGACGTCCCCCTTGCAAGTGTTTGAAGCTGCACAAGGTTTTTGTGAGCTCATTAAGGCATGTTATATCTCTGTTGATCGTAGCTTGTGCTTGCTGGAATCGCCTGAGGGGGTTGAGAAAGAGGTACCCCTGCGGCGGGAAACCAGCAAAGAAAGGTGTCAATATCAAACCTGGGGAACACGACAGATTCATTGCAAAAAAGAAGATCGCGGAGAGTGTTAGACGGGGAATGATTACGGAGGATTCGCAAAGTTGTTAAAGACCTTGCCTTTGACTGCCTCTCCGCACGCCATGCTCGCCATGCAGAGGAGCTCCGCGTGATAACAGAGTCGCCAGAGTCATGGGTTCGTATCCGGATAGACGAACGAGATATGAGGTCATTGTTTAAGACTTATTCGCGGGGTTGGATGGAAAAATTTCGGAAAAGGTACTTGCGAAAACTTCAGGTAATGCGGGTTCTCCACGTTTTCGACACTGAAATCGGTGATATAGATTGCGCCGCTATGACATTTACAACTGCATCAATGGCAATGCTGAGGTGGGTTTCCGAGTATGCTTCCATTGGAGTTGCCATGCCAGGTGTGTATGCTGATGCACTGAGCAACATAATCGATATCTTTTTGATTCTTGTCTACGCGTCAATTGATATGAGGAGCCGGATCCAAACCTCGGCTTCCGCATCTTTCTTGAAAGTGTTTGAAGATATACTCTTAGAAACGGCCTCGGGACAAGTCATCGCTGACTTTATCCCCACTGAAATGAAACAGTCGTTCGAAGCCTTTATAGACAGATACGGCTCAACAGGCTTCCAGCAGCTCAAAATGCGGATGATGGTAGGGGCCCGTGCAATGGGGATGTCATCACCTGTGCAGCTCCCTTCGTATAGCAGTGCGGTGGGCCAGCTGTTTGCCAACAGTACTGTTTGTACACTCTCTATCACAAGGCAGTGCGTTGCAGCCGAGGGAATCGGCACATTTTGCGAAGTCCTGGAGCGATTCGTCTTCTATCTTGAGGGACATATAGGGAGCAGCAGAGAGTTCAGGGAGACCCCTTGGCCACTGAAATGGCATCTTTGAAATCGGTGATACGGCTGGGAAGGGCAGTGCAGGAGCATTCTACCAGCTTCTGGCGTGGGACATCATCGGCGGATGGCAAGCCGTGTCGGCAGTTGCAGAGACTTGCCGGTCGATTCATCAGTTACGCGGGCCTGAAAAGGTCGAGACTGCGAGCCGCCGCCTCGCCTTTGTGGCGAGATGGTTTCCCGTATTCGCAGAGCGTACTCGATGCAACGTTTACCACCAGCTGCTGCAGAGAGAACTAATATTGTAATCTGTGAAACAGCTATGGGGATTGTTTTGGAGGGTTTTTCGCGTGTGCAACACTGCACAGAGGCAGCAGGAGCATCTCAGATGTTAGTAGATCTGAGACATTGGACCTGGCCCTCGTGGATCACACGGGTATGCATCCTTGCCCCGGTAGGCAAGAACGGAAATGTATGTGAAAGCAACTTTTCTTGATGAAGAGGAGGTGATTGCGTGGGCGCAGAAACATAAGCGAAGACTGAATCTATCCGATGACCATGTTAAAGCACTGATCGTTGGTAGTAGGCATGAGGAAGTTCCGATCGTCGATCAAATTATCACACCATAGTGTTGAAAGTTTTACGAACCATTGAGCCGTGCCGTGGTGAGAGCCTCGAAATAGGGATAGCACTTTGTGGAAAGCAACTCCGTGCCTCTCGCAAAAGTCTTCACCGAATCATAAGCAAAAAATTCTCAGATGGGCCCGCTTCGCTTTGCAAAGTTGAGATGAATCTGCCGTAGAAACTCGATGTCAATGGCAACTATGTAAGTTGCTGCGCATTGGAATCCATTTTGGCCTGCTCATGTTAAACTCTAACACTAAAGCGTTTTCTGGGTACCAAGAAAAGGGATCACCTGGAGGAAACTTTGGGAGAGAAGAAGCAATCCTCGCAGTCCCCGCATGCAGTGCTGCGGCAAGTCTTACGTACCAATGCGATAAAAAAACCTAGGATAAAAAAAAAGGCACCACTGCAACCCAGCACACCATCAGCGCCGTATGAGGGGTAGCTTTATAAACGGAATACAGTCTCTTAGGCAATCTATCACAGCTTCCGGCATTGGTAAAGAGGCTTTAGACTGTGGGAGAATAGTCCTCATCGAGAGACCCAAGTGCTAGAATCTGAGTACCGAATAACTTGATCCGCACCTCAAATATCAGCAGGGACTGTGCTGCTCAAGCCGGTAGAAGAGTTCATCTCCTCTACGCGTAACGCGCCCCGAGGTTAGTAGAAGACATCTCAATTACGGAGAGATACACCGCATGCCCCTCTGCACCATGTGCCGCAAACAACGAGCAAACAATGACGGATGGCAAGCTCACTGTTCCAGCGGACTGGAGCAGGTTGCAGAGGACCTTTTCGTCATAAATGGCCGTTTCTGCCTCCCAGGCATCCCTGCCAACTCGCATGATCGTCATTCGACTGCCCGAAGGCCAGGGATAGTGGTGTACTCTCCTTTTTCGCCTAATACCGTCGATCTGTCTCACTATGTCAAGGCTATCATTGCTCCAAACATGATGCATGATACTTTTGCACAAGCATTCAAACAGGCACACCCTAATGCAGTATTGTACAGTTCCCCGAGTCTGCCCGCGAATCACCCGATCGGGAGTTGGGGCACTGTTTTGCGGGAAACTGGAGACGCTGATATTATATCAAAGTATGTGCTGGTGCGGGTGCTGTCAGGGTTTAAAAAGTTCCAAGAGGTCATTTTGTATCACGTGCCGCCGAAAATCTCTCGTTACAGCGGATATGGCATTTAATTTTACGCAGAATTTGTTGGGAAGCATGAGTCGAAAGTCTCGCTTTTTTGTGCTGGCAACTCGAGGAACAGGGAACTCTGAACTGGAATGTGATTGTCAAGTTGTTTATGAGAAGGGTGTCGGGAAGGCCTGCCACAATTAAATGCGATGCTAAATGAATGGGACTGGGATAGGTGTGTTATGTGCCATGGAGAAATTGTGCACAGGGATGCAAAGCAGTTGTACAGAGAGGGGGCGTATAAATGGGTCAGACAGATTGCCAGTGAGGAAGGAACGGGAACGTGGTTGGGCATTATGGCAATCATTGGCTTGGTCACCGTGGTCGTATTTACTGCGGCGCATCAATTGCGATAACCCCTTGTTAAGTAACGGGCCGTTTTTTCGATGAATCATGTCATTGCTTTTTACCTTGGTATTGGTATTGAAGCGTGTAGAGAATTGGTAATCCACTGACTCCCCTGCCGCACCAATCTGTGATTTCTTTCCTAGGCAAGTCTTGGACTTAAACGAGTTTATATTGTCCTTGAATGTTGGATTCATGATAGAAATCCCCGACAGGAAACAGCCATGAGCCACTGCAGCTTCGCCATGTAGCCACAAACATTTAAGGGCCGTGCAGTGCATTTAACTTTCTGACGTTGCAGTGACTCTCTACTCTCCTGCCCCGCGGGTGAACCTCTGCCTACCGTTCTGGACTGTTGCACGAGATCCCTAGTTTGCTTCGGGCTCATCGCCTAACACACTGGCGAAGAACCGCGCCATAAGGCCCTTTCAACTTTCCGGAAAACATCGCTTCATCTGAGTCGCCCCAAAATGACTGATATTTTTCCGGAAAAGCTTCAGTCCTGTAAGGGTAGATCCATACGGTTCATAGTCCACCGTCCTCTGCGAATGTTAGTCGACCTCTTCCTACACCGGTCGCGACTAATTGCCATAATCTTTCATCGGCAGACATCGGATACTGACAAGAACGTTTCTCACTGGCGGTAACCCGTCACATTGCAACTCCTGAGGCGCCCGAGCAAAGGAACATACAATAGTAATCCCGATCTAGGCAGGTTTCATTCTTCGTATGTGCACTCAGTGCACCTTGCTCCTTGCCCCGTTAAGATAATCATCTACCCTATGTCCACCGCTATGGACAAGAAGGCGGGAAAACTCACTGTCACGTCCGGCATTCAGGCGCTCAAGATCTTTTTTCAGTTGAGGGCTCGTTCAACGCATTCGGCGTGCTCTTCCCTCTTCGAATGCTTGTTATCCGTTCCCCGAGTCAAAGGATCTCATTGTTTATTCTCGTTTTGTCCCACCGTCAGTGATCTCTCCTCACTTGGAACGGTCAAAGCCTTTATTGCTCCGAATCTCGTCATGAGACGTATGCACAAGCATTTGCGGAAGCAAACCCACAAGCGACGTTGTACAGCTCACCTAGCCTTCCACATTATTACCCAAACCGTAGATGGGGAACTGTGTTAGATGAATCTGCCCCTGAGAACGTGATCTCCGATCATGTGCTTGTCCGCGTGTTGACCAAGTTTAAAACCATACAAGAGGTTGTGCTTCTTCATATCCCCACACGCACGATCATTGCGGCTGATCTTGCATTCAATTTCTCTCCCCAAGTATGGGAAAAGATGACCCCTGGGAATCGCTTTTAATTCGCGCTCTTGGTGCAACACAGCCTTAACTTGGAGCTTTCCTGGCCGTCTCTATATGCGCAATTCATCCAGTGAGTTTTTACCGGAACTTGATAAGTTGCTGAATGACTGGGATTGGGATCGATTCGCAATGTGTCACGGCGAAATAGTCCATGAAGGCGCGAAGGATGCTTTTCGGGAGGGCAACTACAAGTGGGTCCACTCGGTTGCAAATCAGTAGTGGCTCTTCTTGGAAAGGAGCATTGCTTGTTACAATTGTTGAGGTGACTCTTGCCTTTGCAGACTACACTAGAGGTGCTACCGCCGTGAGAAGCACGAAGCAGTAACAGCAGCTTAACCTCATATAAATTCGCCGCCACCCAAATGTATGTACTTGGCTACGAAAAGCGTAGCAAATCAGCCGACTTACTCATGGCCATTATCTATTAGCTCACGGTTGCACTATAAACAGGAGTGCAGCCTCGAACTATGCGCACCCTCACTGGTTTACGTGTGCGTCAAGTGCTATTCGCATATCAGGTCCCCTGAGGCAAAAGTACACTAAATGCGATAAGAGAAGCCTAAAGAGAGAGGAGCTTGTGACTAGGATATGCGGTCCACTTTTCGCTCTTAAGTTAGCAGAAATGAGTCTTTCGGGCCTTTTCGATAATCTGAAAGGGCCGTAAGGTACCCTTTTAGATTATTGTACACCCTATACAAGCCGTATAGTTAGGACGTGCGCAGTCCCCAGTAGATACTGAATGCATTGAACTTCTTTCCCACACGTCAAGGTCACCTATTACTTCTCGAGACTCTGCGATCACCGTGAATTTCTAATTTCCGCTTATCTGGTGTCACCATGGACCAGGGCTAGAATCATCGGAAATTATTGTTGAATGCCAGATATAGTATCTGCCTCTTACGCTGAAGCGAGGATAGTATTTGAATCGCGTCCCACGGCAACTTTATGCCAGGTAATTTTAGCGAAGTCTTCGCATTGACTTGTGACTTGTTCGCATTGAGCATGTAGTGCTTGCTTCAAGCCCCGTCTTGAGTTTCCCTTTCTGCAAAAATTGTGCAGAGCTATCGTTTTCAATACATTTCCATTCAGCTTCAAGCTGGATGTACTTTTTCAGAGGTAAATCAACTGTCACGGGAAGACATGCAACACAGATGAGTTGATTGACTATTTCATTTTTCTGGAAAGGACTACTCAGTTTGGGGCTAAGGCCAGCGGGTGAAGCCCAAAATGGTACATAGTTCCCTGTCATCCATCGATGACTTATAATCGTACGTAAAGTGAAACAAGCCAGGTCGTACTGGTACCAACAAGCTTCACTCTGCAGCAAACCTCTGCGTAGGGAAGAGTGACCGATTAGAAAAGCAATAAAATGCGTTACAATGGTTATTTGGCGTCAAAGGGCTCCGGTACTTGAGAGATTCGCTGTGCAGGGTTATACTTGTACCAAGGACAACTAGTCTGGAATTATTCGCTTTCATTCACGACCAAACTGAACCTAATGATGGACAAAAAGGGAGGTAGTCCGGAGAAGGGCAAGGCAGGAAAGAAGAGCAAAGTTCCTCCAGTGGCGAGTTACTTACTCTGTTTCAGAGGCAAGAGCTTGAAGTAGCGGGTGAACTATTCGTGAAACCCTCTCGTTTCCAAAAGTCTAGGAAATATCATGTTGAGCTCCGAAAGGCAACAATTGTCGCGTTCCGAAGCGCTCAGGCTGCTCGTTCAAAAGATGTGGGAATTGCTGATGTTGTTTTTGTTTTTTCAGTTTCGCGATACGACTTTGAAATCATACAGATCGATGACAGCCACGCTCGCATTTCCATTTTATGGAAACCGCCGCGAGGAGAATCCGTCATGTTTATCAAGGTTACAGGAGGCCAAAGAGAACTGGATGCATGGAGATACGGACTTGCGCGCTCTAAAGCATTCCCGCCTCCCGTGTTGAAAGATTTAACTATTGAGTCGATCATTGGAAGAGGTGGTGGGGGAAAGTGTTTATGATTACATGGAAGCAAGAGACACAGGTAAAGACGTACGCACTCAAGGTTATTGCAAAAGCACGAGCGTTTAAATCTGGAAAGACGTTCCGCCATGTTGTGTCAGAGCGTTACTTGATGGAAAGGATTGGTCACCACCCGTTTCTGTTGAGGATGCAGTTTGCATTTCAAAGTCACAAAAACTTATTTATCGGTACTCCATTTTGTGGTGGAGGGGATCTAGCGTCATACCTAAGGGCAAAAGGGGACAAGTCGTTTCCATGCAACAAGGAAGAGCTGGAAAGTTTGTGTCTAAGTGATCAAAGAAGAAGGCGGATTTACGGAAGGTTGAGTGAGGAGCAGACGAGGTTGATTGCGGCCGAGGTGATTCTGGCATTGGAGCACCTACACCAGCAAGGAATTGTATACAGGGACTTGAAGCCGGAAAACATATTTATAGACGAGACGGGACACCTGAAACTTGGGGACTATGGCCTTGCAAAATTGATAGACGATGAGTCAACGGACGGAGAGCAGAAAACGGATAGTATGTGTGGAACTCGCAACTATCTGCCTCCGGAAATGCTATCTGGGAAGACTTACTCTTACGAGGCGGACATGTGGAGCTTGGGTGTGATGCTGTATCGTATCATGTGCGGGGCGTTTCCTTTTGAAGCGACAAGGACAAAGGACCTGTTTCGCAAAGTGACGGGCATAAACCCAATAATTCCATGTTGGATATCAGCGGGGGCACGGCAGCTACTGATCGATTTGCTGCAAAAGGATCCGAAATTGAGGCCGTCTACTTCAAGTATCAAAAAAGAGGCGTTCTTCCATGATGTCAACTGGATGACGTGTTAAAGTGCCGAGTGGGCCCCAGCGTACCCGAGTGCGTGCGCATTGGGACGGGATCGTTTGACCCACTGGAGAATTTTGAATTAAGCAAATTACAAGGCTTGACGGTTGGGGAATATGATGTAGGGTGTGATGGAGGTGAGGAAAATGACATTAACAATGTGCCGACACATGAGCAAAAGGTGGGAGATTTGGTGATTGGGTTTGAATATTGCTCCCCTCAGACGGACGAGAAAAAGGTTGCGCCGTTGGTGGTGAAGCAGAGGAGCGGGGCATTTTTCCCAGGGTGGGCGGAATAGATACTAGCGTAATCTTTCAGAGGAAGAGATCATCGCTGGATTCGAATGGATTGTTTTCTAAACTTGCTTCATTGGACCTCGGGATCTCGTTGCGACTGCAAAAGGAGCAGTGTTCTCCAACTGGAGTGCAGGAAGGGCATTTGGGTGATGATGACGATCTTGAGGGATTGGGTTGTGGTACACACTTGGTGAAATGATGCAGTATGTGTTTCATTGTTTGTATCTCGAGTTGTAAGTTTACGACGGCCTGATGTCGATTGGTGGGATGGGGTGTTTGCCTCGCAGACTCTAGAGAGATAAAGACGATGCGTGTGGCCTGCCTGGGCTTACGGCAGGTGGGTAAATTGAATTAAAGTAGATGCATTACCGTCTGATCAAGACAGCAGTCTGATCCACTGACCCGTGGCCTCTGTGCTCGGCTCAAAGTTTGATTTCTCTCGGGGAAATTCGGGATGCGTAAAAAGGCTTTCAGCACTGGAATGTCACAATAGACGGTTGGCCGTTGTCTGATTCCAAATTCGGACATTACAGTACGGCAGTATGGCAAAATGCTATTACAGTTCCTAGCCACTGTAAATGTAGTCGTACTGTAATCGACTCAAATTTGAGGCGACCATTTTACACCCAAGATGTACAGTGCAGTACAGTACTGTACAGTACAGTATGTGCCAGGTCTCGCCGACTGCATGGCTCTATTACGTTCAAACGGGGGGTTGTGTTTGGTGTAAATCCCACCATATGACAAGAGTCAACGGAAGCATCCAAAAAACCGGCAGTGCACTATTATTACGGGGGAAAAGGTGACCTTTTATTCAAATGCAAAATTATTACGGTATTACTTATATGTCGAGTGTGCACCGACTGACCGACAATCCACGTGGATCCTTTCGAACGGCGACGGCGACACATTTGAAATCAAATCAAATGTGTCATGTGCATTACCTTACACATCTAATCGTCATGCGACAAGTGGCAACAATTCTTTGGATGATATCGTGGCGACGGCGAGGTTCTCTGCACACATACAATGCGGATGGTAACTATCAACTAGTTACAAAACCGTTGCCGAACGCGGCAGCTTGGTATTCAGTCGCTTCACTTGCCCTCCTGCGCCTGCCACTTCGACAACGGGTCGTTTTTCCTCCTGCACTAGGAAACTAACTGCCCAAGTGGAGGTCCTCCTTGACTCCAAACTCTCGCACCTGTTTATTCCTCTTCAGGGCTTCAACCTTTTATCTACCATTGGAAACAGGTTGGACATAATGGGCAAGGGCCAAGCCGCATTAGCCATCGACCCAGAGGAGCACGTCAACGAATTGGTTGACGTCGCACCACTCACCGCAAAGGACGCAAAGAAGGAGAAGAAAAGGGACAGAAGGAAAAGAAGGAGAAAAAGGACAAGAGGGAAAAAAAGGACAAACGAGACAAAAAGGAAAAGTCAGACAGGAAAAAGAAGCGCCCTTCAAGTGACATTGCCCAACCCAATGACCACGCCATCGCATCGATCCCACCAATGAAAAAGCAAAAGTCAAACACATCAAATCCGACATCAACGCCGTCTACAATGCCCGTTCATCCTTCACTCCATTCCGCAATCGACAACGACTTTGAGGACACAGATATCGGATTGGGTACTGTCGTATCCAACAAGATTACATCCAATGCAATAGACTCGTTTGGCATGTCGCATGTCACCCTCAACCAGTTGAGATCCAAGGGCTTTGAAACTCTCTTTGACATTCAGGCCGCCACCTACAACAAGTTGCGTAACGAAAAGAAGGATATCATCGGACGAGCGAGGACAGGTTCGGGTAAAACCCTCGCCTTTGTTTTGCCCATCGTTGAGACTATTGTTGCGGAGCGTTTGAATCGTGTCTCTATCCATCAAAAGCCACTCGTCCTTTGTCTTGCTCCTACACGTGAGCTTGCCCAGCAAGTGGAGCGTGATTTCAACTGGATTGCCTCGGCGCATGGATTGTCTACGGCATGCTTCACGGGTGGTAGTGCAAAGGGTCCGCAGTTTGGCGCCCTACGTCGTGGTCTGGATATATTGGTTGGAACTCCGGGGAGGATCACGGATCATTTGGATGAAGGTTCGTTATGTCTGGGTGCTGTTCGGTTTGTCGTCTTGGATGAGGCTGATGAAATGCTTTCCATGGGCTTTCAGGAGGCTGTGGAAAGGATTCTGGGGGATTGTAATACTACAGAGCTTAAGCAAACGCTTTTGTTTTCCGCTACCGTCCCGCGTTGGGTCAAGGATTTGGCACGAAAGTATATGCGTGCAGATGCTACTGTCACTGTGGACACAGTGTCGGATGATAAGAACCGCACAAACTCGGATATTACACACCTCGCCATTGCATGTCCTCCGACGGAGCGGGGTGAGACTATTGCCGATGTGGTCAAAGTATACACTGGAGCGCTTGGGAAGACTATCATCTTTACTGATACCAAGGCTGAGGCGAATGATGTCGCGAGTATGGAAAAAAGTTGATCAATGCTCGGAGGTGTTGGGGTACTCCACGGTGACATTCCACAAGGACAGCGGGAAAGTACATTGGCTGCATATCGGGAGGGCAAAGTGAGGGTACTCGTGGCCACAGATGTCGCCGCACGTGGTCTCGATATCAAGGCTGTGGATCTTGTCTTGCAAACGCACCCTCCTTCCAACTATGAGGCGTACATTCATCGGTCTGGACGTACTGGCAGGGCTGGAATGACGGGAACATGCGTGACATTTTATTCGCATCGGGAAAAGTACCTTATCGGGTTGATTGAGCACAAGGCAGGTATGAAGTTTAAGCGTGCCAACCCTCCGCAGGCGGCCGATATTGTTAGGGCGAGCGTGGCGGACACGGTGAAGACGATTTCATCGGTTCACGCAGACAATCTGAATTTGTTTCGAGAGGTGGCTCGCAAGGTGGTGGAGAGCTACAATGGAGCGGGAATGCGGCGGAGACTGCATTGGCGGCGTCCCTGGCATGCATGGCTGGGTATAAAACTAGAGGTTAAGACGCGGTCGCTGTTGTCTTGTTTCCAGGATTGTACGGCCATGATGGTGGGTGGAAGGCAACCGTTTGAATCGAGTGGTCATGCATGGAGTATATTGAGGCGTCTGGTGGGCCAGGAATTGGCGAGTGAAATGAAGGGTTGCAGGTGTGCAAGGACCGATGCAAAGCTGTGTTTGATGCACCTGAGAGGTGTGTGGAGGACATGTTGGCGGGGAGGGAGATGCCGCATGGTTTTGTGTTGGAAGTTTGAAGGATGAATTACGGGAGCTGGAGGAGGGAGAGTTTGATTTGAAATCGGCGATGAATAACTTGCAGGAACGGAGACACTTTCATCGGGGAAAGCCGGTGGTGGTGGGGGCGGTGGGGGCCGGAGAGGAGGCGGATTCCAGGGAGGGCGAGGCGGGGACGAGGTGGACGGGGCGGATGGAGGGGAGGAAATGGCGGTAATTGGAGCGGATCATGGTAAACGGTTGACGAGTGACGTACTGTGCACGATTTTGTTTTATTTTTAAATGTTTTTGAAGCCGTTTGAAATGGACGGTAAACGTGCAAGGTATGCAAGTATGCGAATCCATAAATGTTAATTATTGCTAATCTTTGGCCGTGGGCGACAGGAATGTTGCGCAGCGTTTGGACGTGTTGGCAAGATGAGAGGGTGGACCACCTGTCCCTGGTGTTACAGGATTTTCTCTAAAAGGCAGTAAAGCGTGTTGTCAAGGTAGGGGCAAACGGATCATGGTTGAGGAGGCTGCGGAGCTAAACCTGCACTAGAGGAGGGCAATGACGGGTCTGCGGCGACGGCGACGGCCGGGTCCAAACCTTGAGGGACGGATGAGACTGCGGCGGCGGCAGCGGCGGCGGCACCAGCGACGGAGGGATCTGCAGCGTCAGGGCCTGGTTTGCTTGTTAGGAGATTGCGGAGTTCCTTATTCTCAGCCTCTAGACAGCGAATACTCTCCTCCAAAGTAGTCACGGTTTGTCGAGTGTCATTGAGCTCCTGTTCCATAGCTTTGATTCGACCTTTACGACGCTCATTGGAGACGCGGGCGAGTTCGCGATTGCGAAGAATGCGTTTCTTTTCACGGGCTTTCTTATCGTCGAGGGGTCTCTTTTTGGGGTTTGCGGCGGTAGAGGGAGATTCGGATTGTGGGGGTTGCGGGGTTGGAGATGCGGATACCGGGGCCACGGGAACTGGTACCGTGGGAACGGAGGTTGTTTGGGGGGTTGTGGTGAGAGAGGATATGGAGGGGGGGGGGTACGGGGGAGGGGAGGGGGCGGTGGGAACGGCACCGAGGATGTAATCTAGGTCTGTTGTTTCTGTTGCGTCCATGGTTTTTGGGGGGGGGGTGGGGGGTGGTTGGATGAGGGGGGTTTTCCGTGCTGGGGACAGCACGGGTGAACAGGGGGGTGTGGTGGTTGGGGTGGTGGGATGGAGCGGGTGTGGTTTGTGTGTAGGGGGATTAAAGCGCGGGCGGTGTGGGTGTGTGCGGATTTTTTATTTTGAAGGATGATGCGGGTGGGTGGTTGGTTGCGGCGGGTATGGAGGTTTCTCGGAGGTGGACGGTGGTTTTTTTGGGGGCGTGCGCTGGTTGGTTGGTGCGTGTTTTTTGAGGGGGGGGGGTTGGGGGCGGCTATTTAGTGTGGTGAGCGGTTTCTGTCGTCGTGGCAAGAATTACCATGTTGGCATTTGTGATTGGTCGGTTGGTTGAGGTGAATGAGATTGCTCACACGTGCGCATTTCTGTTGCGCTTGTGTCTCTGGCGGCTTGGACTGTACAGTACAGTATCGTGGCTGAATGCTGTTTGAATTTTTTTGGTTTTGGGTGGTTCCGAAGCGGACGCTACACTGCTGGACTTTGTGGGCGGTGGTGCGTGGCGCGGGTTTGGATGGCCTTTTTGCGGCGGGCGCGGCATGGCGGCGTCGAGTCAGCAGAAATTCCCGCTCTCCACTGCCTGGCCGAGTTTTGTTGCACTGCGCAAACACCTCGAATTGCAGGACATGCTGGTCTTTTTAGTGTCAGTCGACTTGCTTTGCGTTGGACAGTGCCAACGCACTGTACTGTACTGTACTGTACTGTACTGTAGCTCTACTCTTCTGCCAGACTGATACAGCCTGTACTGTAGCACTGGGATCTGGGATCTGCCAGACTTGTGACGGCTGTCTACTACTTTACAGTACTGTACAGTACGTGTATGGTCACAACATAGACCTAGAGTGCAATACTGTAGCACAGTGCTGTATCCCTGCTTTTACTGCAGTGCTGTACGGTATAGTCGTGTGAGACTGCCCACTTCCTACGTACACGTATGGGTCACAGTAAATGCACGAAAGCCCTCATAAATATACAAACAATCACATGCTCAGGGAGTACTGTGCTATACTGTACTGTACAGTACTGTACCGGGAATTGGACTTTTTTTTGCCACGTTGAGGGTGACAGGAATTTGTTTGGCGTACACGCTCTGCACTCTCAACGGCCCGCCTGACTTTACCTCCTTTTCAGACTCTCCAATACTGTACACAGACTACAGTACCCCTAGCTAGTGTCTATGCACCGTTGTCCTTTTACTGTAGACTTCTTTTTTAATACAAGGTTCTTACCTTGGCGCATTCTTGTCCCTCCGCATTAGTCCATGAGTGTAGATGTCCGATAAAAACAAACTTTTCAAGATTGCTGACCTCGGTTAAAGCTAGAGCAATTTTCCCTCACCAACTTCCGTTCTTCGCAAGAAGTTGTAAAAACGACTTCATTTCGGAAGGAAATATAATTCGTATTATCGTGGGGGGTTTCAGAAACGAGGGCACATGTACAATAAGAATTTCTGTACTGTAACTTAACATAGGAACCTTTTCTGCAATAAAAATTTCGGGCTTCCAAAAAAGTTACCTTTCCAAAATGTAACGGAAATTGTCCTCATATGAGGACAAAGTGCGCCTCACACAGTAGTGTGACGATAGTGCTATGAAGGATCGACACTAGTCTTGGCACATAGATGTCCTACATCTCTAATCAGTACACTCAACGGTGCCAAATTCCGTATTAAAATTCGCTAAACTTGGAAATCCCCATCGGACTTTCCGGGATGGAGGTGAAAGTCCGATTCCGCAAAACGGATAAGAAATGAATAAAGGCCAGTGGTATGTAGCCGCCCCAAATTCAGGCCTATCCGAACGGGGAAATAAAAAAGAAGCCTCAACGGAGTGCGTTGCGCAGTCGAAACCAGAAGGCAACCCCACGCACGTCACGAACAAGTGCACCAAAAAAGGAGCCTCTGTTCCGACGAACGACAAGCCCAGACAGGAAAAAAAGACCATGAACAGCTACGGAACTATTGCGGTTGAGGATTAAAAATGCATCGTGACTGCCAGAATGGGGCGACGCAACGCGACGAACGCGCTAAAAGTACGGGCTCGTCTATAACGAAGACGTTGAACACGAAGACTGCCAGCATGCGGTCTCGGCGGAGGAACTGATTCTTGTCAAAAAGGCGATTTTGTGCAAAGCCTATGTACCGGCGCACGGGTCCGCCCCGAAGAAGGTCGACCCGGCCGCGTAATAGTCATCCAGAACACGCATTTCTGCTTCGCTGTCAAAACGCGTGCCGTCGAAGAGAAGTTTGGCAATCTGCTCAGTGACTTCGAGACCCGCAACACGCGCGACGGGAACGAAGCAGAAAGTTCCACGCAGCTCAACCCCCTTGAAGAACTTCTCGCGTCCGTTGTAGACGCCATGGACAGCGCGCATGAGGTTGATAGGAAGGAGCGCGGAGAGGCATCTCTTGAAGAGAAAAGAAAGCACAAGACGGCCCTCTGCGTGAACGCCGAGGAGATCAGAGATGTGAAATTCTTCGGTGCCGAGGATGAACCGCAGGAGGATGAGAGTCCGTCCGACTTGCGTGGCTGAAAGCGTCGCAAATGTACCCCGGCGATGCCGCGCGTTGATAGCCTTGCGTCATTCGGCGCCGCAATGCGCGATGAGAGCTAGGCGGGGTCGATCTTCAGGAAAAGATGCTTGCATTTGAGTAGCGTCGTCATAAAGAACTCGTGCGCGATCGCGATGGGGAGCTCAAGAAGCAAGCAGCAGGCGGTAGAAAGCCAAGCACGGAAGAAGGCGGATATAAATCGCCTGCAGGCCATTCTGGACTCCCCTGCGAGCTACATCAAGAGCGACCCGATCTAGAATTGAAGAGAAATCCCTTCCTTGGGACTGTGCTCCTTTACTTGTAAAACTTGCGTAAAATAAAGTAACGTTGCTGGAAGAGGGGGCTTGGTCGCGTGTGACCCCTCTCACAAAGTCGAGAATCCGCTTAGCGCCCGACGCAAAACTGCGGCACGCCGTACGCGGCATTGCTGCGACTATCTGACATTCGCTCTTTCCTTGCCGTTTTCCGTGGGCGCGCTGATTTAGTCCTCAAGAAATGGATCGCACTAGGAGTACTGCGCGATAATATTCGTCGAAACGCAGTTGTGCATGTCGGGAAGCAGTGCGGCCGCGAGGTACACGACAAACGCCGATTTTTATCCCTCACGCATCTTTTATTCGATTGCACCAGTCCACATACCTGTCGAACGACCATGAAGTACTAAATTGGCACTTATGCACACTTGCAACATCATGCATTTGAAGCCCCGTTACGCCTGCGATAAGGTGGCTCCTGCGCATGATATCTCGACGATAATAAGCAATTTGTATCTGGAGTCCCCATACAGAAGGCACTGTTTTCCATCGATGACCATGATGTTGATGTAGTGCAATCGCGGGCCGTAAATTGACGGATGAAACGGAGAAAAATACATTTTCCACGTCGGTAGTCAGTTGGGATTTCCGCTAAATTGACACCATGGAAATTGGGACACAAAATGGTGCGGGACAAATGGCACATGAGTAAGAGTTTTTTAATTACCAAT
The DNA here is from genome assembly GCA_002205965.3 of Kappaphycus alvarezii. Taxonomy (NCBI): domain Eukaryota; phylum Rhodophyta; class Florideophyceae; order Gigartinales; family Solieriaceae; genus Kappaphycus; species Kappaphycus alvarezii. The sequence goes on from NADL03000758.1 coordinate 535,676, forward strand.
TTTAGTACAAATACTGTACAGTGTTACCTTTAGTGGTTAGCCAACTTTGGATTTGGATATGTAGTTGACAGTTGTTTAGGTTACCCTACAGTAGTTTTACTCTGGGGTCGTGGATATAAGGAATGACCCAAGGCTGACCCTAAGGCGATTCTAAAGCAACCAAGCCCGACGCCAGAGCTTTCCCGTCTATTGAGAACCTGCTACTAAAAGTGGGACCCCCCTTCACTTTTCGTTTTTCTGTTCCTGGTTTGGCTTGGTTCGCCTTCTTCCCCTTTTCCCTTTAACCCTTTTACGGAGATCACCAAAACCGTCTTTGCAACTTTCGAGTCCTGTAGAATAGCTCCTGCTAGACAGATACCCCTTCACTGTGCCCTGGTCTGTTCGAGGTGGCTTGGTCCTCTTTCACATCCCCTTTACTTCCTCACGGTAGACGCCGTTATTATAGGTGCTTCTCCTTTCTTTTGTTTTTGTTACTTTTCTGTGTGATGGATCCTGGGATGGACAAGAGTTCCGTCGCCGGAGGCCGTGATTGTAGATCGCGAAGCTGCCGTAGCCAACAAGCTACTCTTTGGTATCCAAAGTTTCTACGTTATCGAGGCCCTTAGCGAAGGTTGACGACTGCCCTCGTTTCAAGTGGTGACCGTCGAGCGGGGACTCTGGACGACTCTCCAGTAGACATTGTATAAGACGCGTTCGCGCGCAATTCAGCCCCCGGAAACCGATAAGGTATCGGATTTATGACCCGAAGTTGTGCCATCTTGCCAACGCAAACAACGGGCTTCCCAATCGAGACTTTACCACCCACTACCTTTACGGCATTGAGCTGCCTGAGGATCGCAATGCATGAATCTTACGCCCCGTAGATTGCGCGCTTTCATGTCTCTATTGGTGCTAGTCTTACCCAAGCTACTGGCAGAAAACCTCACTGGAGAAACCGGAGTAGGATTGAACTACAAGTGACGAGGCTCGTGTCCAACACCGACGAGGCGTGGCAGGAACACATTGTGGAGCCGACCCACCGAGGTCCGTGAAGATGGATGCACAAAACATACGGCGTCGTCAACGTCTCGAACTTGATGGCGTGCATACGTTTGTGGCCATAGTTGACAACACGCTACAGAATGCTGAGGCCACCCTGTCGCGTTATATCTACAACAACTCGGTCGACGAGCGGCACTCAGTTGTCCAGAGAGTTGCTCTTGGAGTACACAGCTGCTATATACATCTCCGCATGCCCAGCAATGAAATACGAGGGCAAGTTGATCATCAGTAAATGTGAACTTGCATTCGTGAAGTATGCCAGAGTCTTGAGAAAGATCTCAGCGAGCGCGCCAGCGGCTCCCCGTCGCCAGATGACGCAACAGAACGCAAGTCGCCATTAAAGCGTTCGTTGAGTAGCAGTTATTCCGCGTCTTGGTCTAGCGGGGAGGCCACGACATCAAAGGGAAGAGACGAAGGACTTACTTCTTGCAGAAGCGGAACAGCTTTGTGCACCCCAAGTCTCAAATGCTCAAAGTTTGACGCGAATTACGTTGACATGATCTCCCTCGTTCAAAGAAGCATCAGTTCGAGCTGCTCCGTGTCATCAGCGTGCATGATCGCAGCACTCATCGATGCCGGCGTATTTGACTCCATCTCTCTGATTGTATGAACTGACGCATAGAAGTTGCGGCGCTACTGCGACAACGCCTTTGTGTGGTACCTTTGCGTGTTACGCTTCATCTCACAATGACGACTAGGGACAATGTGGTGGAGGAGCTAAGGTGCTGGGTATGCAGGCTATCCCGGTTACTTTTCCTGATTCGTATTCTAGATTTTCGGATTCCCGTTAAGTGCTTCCCTATAATTTCCGTTTTCGGTTTCAGAGACGCGTGGCGTTGTAACCTATTTCAACGGAATTTAGAGCACCCCACATTCAACCTCTCTAACTGACTGCAGCATGTGGAGAAGAATAGTTTACGGATTTCATTTTATGTGATAGCAAACAGTGATGGTTTATACCCGGAACCGTAGAATTAGAAAATAAGCTCTGCTAGCTGCCCTAAGAGAATTTACTCGCTCCCCGACCTATTTTCACACGACTAGACATCAACTGCACCCAAGTAAAAGTAAACCACCCGGATTTGAATTCACGCCACCCCAAAATACGTATCCTCGATAAATTCATATACTTTAACGGCAGGCGAAAGCAACCTGTACACTTGATTTTCTTATTAATTCTTAGGCGCATAAAATTAAAAAAATCCAAAGCCAAAACCGCTAGAATGAATATCCTCTCTTATTCCGACAACATGATCGTTTTCCAGACACGATGTAAGACCGGTGTGTCGGTCATCTCCATGGGCCAAATATACTTAGACTCGAATAGTCTCTACTCCAGACCCAGTACGCAGCTGATAGCAGTTCTTGAAATTCCCACTATACGCTAGAGTAACCATCGAAATCTTTTTCATCTCTGTCCACCTCACATTCTATAGTACATTGCACCATGCATATTGTTATTTTCAGTTGATTTAAAAATTTTGAACCCCGTAGCTGCAGGATACTCTTCCTCTAAAACGTCCTTATTGTAATCATCTTTTCACCATCGCCTTCCATATCTATCGTTACAATAGATCCAGGCTGAAATGGGTTTGGGACACAAACTGAGAACGGTGAGATAGCACAGTACATAGACTGTAGTGAAACGACCAAAATTGAATAAAAGTACTCCATTTACATTCATTGCGGCTTTCTTGCCCCTAAAGCACGCAAAAGAATCTTGCGTGTAGGGTATGGAAAGCGGGTCCATCTGTTTCACGATTGCTTCATTTTCTCTGCCAGTCATCTGCCCCAGTTGAGAAAAAGAGCGCAATTTTTGACAGCTGGGAGGTTGTCGTGAGTCTTGGAGTCATTGTGATGAAAACTTGGAGGTGAGTATGAGGTAATTTACTTTAAAGCCTGCAATATATATACTGTGCATTTAAAGCCTTGGATGTAAGCGACTAGCGACATTTTTAGTGTGCCGGGAATATGATATGAGATAGAGAGGGGAAAATAGAGGGTGATCAGAGAGGACAAACGTGGATATATCAAAAGTTGCAGTTTACAAGGTCGCTGCATAGGGGGAAGTTTAGAGTCATGTTCAGAGGAAACACCATGATGATTTTTTACTCATGAGGCCCTATTGGCCAAGTGCGCAAAATTAATAATAAGCTAGGGTAGGGATATCTATGATGACGTGGTAATAAGTAACGTCAATGTCAGCCAAGTAATAAACTCCCAAGTTGGAGATAAGTAAAGCCGATACTTGGACAAATAAGCTCCAATCACTTGCGATAATATCAGGTCCAAATTGAGGGTCCGTTGGTCCAGGCTACACGCCTTTGGGCCCACTCGAATGATTATATAGCACAGATCCAAGGCCAAAGTTGGCGGCAATTGAAAAATGCCTTTACTGTACGGCTGTCGGAGTCAACGCAAATTAACGCAAGATTACAGCAATCAATCCAGCACGCAGCATCAATAAACGAATAATCGATGCTATTCAACATGTAAGAATATTAGGAACCTAATGCAGATCCCACCAGCACGCAGAAATAAGACGGAAGAACAAGCGCAGCAGACGAGCGTGGTCGACGCAAAGCGAAGAGACGAGGCCGAACGAACAAGACTGAGCCACGCACTGATAAGAACCAGCAAGCACACACAAGCTGTAATCAAAGGGTATGAAGCAATCGGCAACTGAGACACGGAGAAAAGGTCTACACAGGATTTTATATGTGTAAATGAAGAGGGAACGCATAGGAAAGCGGCAGTACAGGAAGCCGCATGCAAATGAAGGACAAAATGGCAGCAGGAAATCTAAGAAACTTCAGCACAAGAAGCTAATAGGCGGCATTAACAAAAGAATGCAGAGGAAAAAGGCAGTGGGCAATCGATTAAGTGGAGAATCGAGAACAGCGAGGGCACAAGGCGATAAAAAACTATTAAAAAGAGAACAGAGGCTGACCGGAATAAGTTTAGCGAGGCAGCACGCCGGCACTTTTATGGCGATTGACTATCCGAGCGCATTCCGAAGCGACTCTACCCTCGAGCACTTGCAGTACGTATCTAATTACAATCACAGAAAGCCATTTTTCCACAGCCTATTCAGGAACCGTAAATTAACTACTGGTAGCAGTGATCTGGGATGAACAGAAGTTGGATAAAGAAGATCATCAAAATCAGCTTTGCCAGTGGCAATAAAGTACGATTTCTGTTTGCAGAACAATTTCATCAATTTGAAAGACGAGATCTTGTGGTTTCTGGAACAGAAGAAACCATTAAAGATATGCGTACCATAAAAAAATGCCTCTGCCAAAAATATCCTTAGCATGCTCGGGTACTAAAGTTTAGCTCGAGCGCCTTCAACAGGAGTTTTGTATGAACAATCTACGATAAAATTCTAATTTGGAGAAAATGATGATTTAACGCTATGGTCGTTTCCTGGATCCGTCTGAAAGATACACAGTGCAAGATGACTCCTCCACCATCAGTATGCAATTTTTTAGTTTTGCATCCGAGTTGGCTTTCAAGCCATGCATGATAAATCTTGAATTGAAAATATACATCAGACTTAAACTTGATGGATACAGCACCTATATATTCGATGGAATCGTCTATTAAAGTCACAAAGTATCTTGATCCAGCAAACGGCAATACTGACATTGGGTAACAAAGATCGGAGTGCACAAATTAACACTTCTCCCTAGCATAATTGATATTGGAGTCACCCCTTTCTACTTGCCAACGATGAATCTTACGAATGAATTTAAACTACTCATGGCCTTTGACTACAGTCCTTAAACAGAGCCACTTCTTTGCAGCTCCGAGATAGTTTCAATGCTAATATGGCCCAGCAGTCGGTGCCAAATCTTGAGTCCAGGGTTGGAAAAACGACTGATACTGGAGTCAACGGCGTCAGGACCTTTAGCTAGACTTCTATGTATTGTTATTACGCGGCAAGAAAAGAAGAATATGCTGTTCTGGAATGAATAGAATTGATGTTGACATGGTAAAAACATAGGTTCATTCCGCTTCGAGACATGTGCTGCCCATCTAACATTCCACCTCATCCGTTACGACCGTCATTTATACGGTAACCACTATCGCATAATTTTGGAAGTGAAAAAGGTCTGCATAGAATCTCAAGAATGAAATTGATCACCCGGCGGAACCACCATTCTCAAGTGACCTTCACCTGCAAATCCAACATATTAGCTTAGGTAAAGCGTGCCTCTATGGGTGACAAATGCCATGTTGATGGTTACTTGGACAAAAAGGAGTAGTAGAATATCTTCTGTGTCGTAATCAAGTCTAGAAATAACATTATATGGTCCGAGGCATGACTTTTCGGAAAAAGATCATGGTCCGAAAGCTTCTTCGCAGCCTCAGGTAGGGTGAGGAATCTCACTCGAAGTCAGGTCTCTCAAGCCCAATGCAGCGAGCAGCCAAGAGATTTACCGCATTGAAACTACTTTATTTTGATCACTGCACACTTTTATCAGCAAAAGAAACGCTTCGCTATAGCTATTTTTTCCATGGGCATTTAAATGCAAGGTGATCCACCTTATCGCAGTTGAAGTGACGACACTACTCAAATTCTGATGAAGACGACTCTTTGTGGTAGCTGCACTTGATAATAATTAAAATGGCTGATCAAAACCTGTCTGTTGTCAGATTTGGAAAACAGTTAAGTCTACAGTACGTTGCAACTGGTCCTAATACTCCTGTAAGAGTACAGATGTTGCAGTATCCCAATATAACTTGGTATTCGAGGTTTTGAACGATGAAATTAACGCAACGAGTGGACACTGCTTTTTCTCTCCAGAATACATCAGAAGGATTTCAACTTGCAGCTGCTCGTCTAGCTTGCTGTGCATCGCCGCGAGGCTACTCAAAAGCTTCTTAAATGATTATGTGTAGTCCCGGACAGGCTGAATCTTGTAGCGCATATCTGAAATCTTAATATTTTAAACGTGCTTCTTGGGTTTCAAGCACATGCGCAGAGGAAGATGTCGGGAGCTTTGAATCATCAATGAGCGAGCAATAGATACATTCTTCTTCACCTCAATATCCATATCTTCTGTGACTCAGTATCAATCAATAACGTAAAAAACCTCCTTGGCTTCCAGCATGGCTTTTTTTTCGCATCTCCCAATGGTAAAAGTCCCCTCAAGACTTGCCGTCCAACTGGCGAAACGTGTCCCTGTCCATTATGGTAAAGAAGAGGTTAATTCAGCAAAGAAAGAACAGAAAAAACAATATAAATGGAAAATACACTTTGAGCTAGCACATTAGCGATGAATGAGCTCACTATTTAATGAGCTGAGGGGTTCGGGAGTCCTTTGGACAAGTCTGACCTACCTCGTTTTAAGTCATGCTTCTTTAACCCTGAACTAGATATTGTCCTATGTATTTTCAGATTAGCAAACATATATTACTTTGACCCTACGAAACTCTGCGAGACAACCGAAAAAGGTTAGCAGGTCGACTCTAATACACAATTCCATGAGTTGAACTGAGTAACCACTGCTATGAAAATTTCGATAGTAAAATATAAATTACTTTTCAGAGAATAGAAACAGGGAGCACAAGTCATGAACGGGCGCAGCATTCATACGGCTGATGGCTGCGTAACAAAAGCACCGGACTGGAAAGGAGAAAATCAGTTCGGAAACAGATTGATATGAAAGCATCAAAACTCACCCAAATTGAGCCAAGCTTCACTTGCTGCAAAATACCAAACTATGATAAAGTATTCATAGATCCATATTATCAATATATGATTTAAAATATTCATATTTAAAATTACTTGTTGATAAAAATACACATTATTTCAAGAAAAATCCGTAACTTTTGAACAGCGGATCTGAAAATATATCAAGATATCTCTTAGATATCAATGCAGAGCATTTTGAACGACTAGCGGCAAAAAGAGCAACTTTAAGCCCGAGAATAAGAGTTGGTAGTGGTTGGATCGAGTTCGTGATAGAACTATCTGGGAATGGTTGCGGTTTTTGTTAGTCGTTTAGCCTTTTTAATGTAGTTAGAGCATCGCCACCGGGAGAAATCAAATTACAAAATTACCAAATTTGCCAATTTGGTGCTGTGTGGTGTTCCCCACCGGTATGATTTGTCTCCAAAAAAATGGGTACGCCAAAAAGTCGTGATCAAACCTTCTCGATTTGATGATCTGCCCAGCCCGCCCGTCACTATTTCACTTTCCAAGTGCTAGAATTCTATTGGCACAGAGCGACGAACGATTCGTGGGAGAGTAGAAACCCGAAGTCCAGACCGACAGCATCGAACCCCATCCGCCAAATCTCTATCGTCGACGGAACATATGTTTGCTCCAAGAGCACTTTATCTACTGCGCGTACTCATTCTTAGCCGGTCTCGCGCACGCCTTCCTCCAGGATCACCCACTATGTCTCTATCATCTCTTCGGAAAATCCATCGGCTTCCCCTACCCCATCTTCATCCCCTCCTCCGAGCACCCAGCTCGATTCCTCCCCAGCGCAAAAGGAAAGTGCAAGCCTGTACGAGACGCCAGCTTCACACCTTCCGAAGATGTTGCGGTAGCAAAGGCTTGGATAGCTGCGTCAGAAAACGCCATCGTTGGAACCGAGCAGAAGGCCGACGACTTCATGCGTTCCATTGAAAAGCTATACAACGAAAGCTTCAAGCCGGCAAACAGGGAGATTCGTTCGCTGAAGTCGCTCAAGACCCGTTGCCGTGCTATCCAGAAGGAATGCATGTCTTTCGGTGGGTGTTACGCTCGCGTTGTCCGCTCCAAGCCGACTGGCGTATCGTCCTCTGATCTCATACGAATGGCGACGGCTTTATTCAATGGTGTAGACATCACGAATGCTCGGATGACTGTGGGAAACCGTTTCGCTTTCTACAAGCCTGGGAGGTTACTCAAGACGCATGAGAAGTTCATGGCTGGAGCCGAGAAGCCCGAGAGCGCGCAAACGCCCCCTGAAGGAGAAGACGGAGGCACAGAGAACAGCACTCAGGAACCCAATGGAGACGTCAAGAAACCGTCGGAGAGCAGGCCAGTTGGACGCCGCCGCGCCAAAAATGCGCTACAGGTACAGAAGGATTCGAAGGAGAAGCTCTGCCTCGCTTCTGAGTCCGTCCAAGCTCAGAAAGATCGCAACCTCGCCTTGAAGAGGCATTACGAGATCATGCTTTTCACGAACGCTCCAGCGGGTTGTGACGAAGCGGAGTCTGTCGAGTACTTCAATATCATGCGCCAACGAGCTCTCGCCGAAATCCGAGGAGAAAATAAGCAGAAGACGGGGAAGGAAACTCCTGCTTCCCCAAGTCAGACTGACTTCAATGGCGGGTTTAACAGCGACGCGGATGACGCGGAAGCGAAAGGAGCTGATGCCGAAACCCATATCTTTTTTCCTTGCCCTCGCCACGCGTGACGCGAAGCGCGTGGCGAGGGCAAATGAGGTTAGCGATACTTACAACAGAGAGCGAACATGACGACTTTAGCGCTTTACGAACGAAAACCGATTCTACAGTAAAGAACGTCCCTGCATCTCCCATAGATGGTCCATCACCAACGCTCTGGTTTTGTAGTACTCCGCTTCGTTGTGACGCAGCTTTTCGAAAGCGCAAAGCGCACGGATGGTACCAGGCGGAGCCGCAATTGATGTCTCGTCAGTAGAAGACCACATTGGGGAACGTCCTCACCCACCCGAACCGTGGAGGAACCATCCTCGCCGTCTTCTTCTTCGCAATTAAAGCTACTGCGTTCCTCTACCATCATGTTGTGAAGCACTATGCAGCATTTCATGATGACTTTCATGTCGCTGCTGCGCCACAAGCGGCTCGCCCTGGATGTTATGTGCCACTTAGCCTGCAGGACGCCAAACGCACGTTCGACGTCCTTCCTAACTGCCTCTTGGCAACGTGCCATGAGCTTCTCCTTCTGCGTTACAGGATGCGTAAATGTCTGCACGAAGAATGGACACTTCGGGTATATCCTGTCCGTCAACCAATAGGGGATGTTACGTTTCTCTCCCTTGATTTCGTACTCGACACACGGCGGATAAGAGCCTTCAGATATCTTGTTACAAAGAGAGGACGCCTCGAAGACGTTGATGTCATTGGCACATCCTGGCATTCCAAAGAAAGCATGCCAAATCCACAAGCTTCCATCTGCGACGGCTTCCAGTGTAATAACCGGCACCCCCTCTTTTCCACTATACTGCCCATGCCATGCCGTTGGACAGTTCTTCCATGCCCATTTACAGCAGTCCAGGCTGCCAATCATTCCTGGGAATCCCCTCTTTGCGGAAGTGCGCAGGAGATTTCTTATATCTTGTGACGTAGGACTACGTAAATACTCCTCCCCAAAACATTCCACCACATTCTCAGCGAACCTTTTCATACACTCGAGAGCTGTAGACTCTCCAATGCGCACATATTCGTCGACAGAATCCGCTGCGCTACCATATGCGAGCAGACGCAATGCCGCTGTAACTTTCTGCAACGAACTGAGACCTTGTTTACCAGTGCAGTCTCGACGCTGCGAAAAGTAAACATCATTGCACTTGACTGCAGAAAGTACTTTGTTGAATACAGCACGAGAAAGACGGAAACGGCGTTCAAATTGACGGTGGTTGTAGACGGGGATGGGTGCGAAATAGTCTTTGTACAAACGAGCAGATGCTTCGTCTCGCCCGCGCTCGATGTTGGCCGCCTTTCCGGGTCGCGAACCGCCCCCTTTTCTTGCGCAGGATGCTTCATCCTCGCTGCTAGAGTCGAGTAGTGCGTTCGTCAGATGATCGGCACTGTCATCCGCTAGCTCCTGCAGCCACAGATCGTCCATTGCGACGACTGTGGACTGAACCGCGAAGTCCGTCGTGTTTGGGGCGTTGAGAGGTACTTAATTTGATAATGTACTGGTGGGGAACGGCATGATTTGGGCAAATTATCAAATCGCCAAATTTGCGGCGGCCAGTTATAAAATTACAAGTGTGCACAAATTTTGATGATTTGGTGATTTGCCTACTGTACCGGTGGTGATGCTCTTAAGAGACAGGTATTGATCTCAACGGACAGCCGGAATTAGTTAAAAAAATATTTAAATGAATAGTCAGATGTTATGCCCACACTGAAGTAGATTATGGGATTAGATATTTCTTTGTTTCGAGTACACTTGTGTTCCAATGGAATAAATGGTACGTCGAACAATGGAAAAAATCTCCGTACTCATGTCGGCCGACATCTAGCACAAAAAAATTGAGCAATTAGCGAATGTAAATCTTCTTATCAAAAATGAGATCAAAAGCCTGTGCCAAGAGCATCATTTCACAATTATGGAAAAGCAAATAGAGCTTTGAGATGGATTTTGATTATTTCATACAACTTTTGAACAACAAAGTTGCACTTCAAATGTCTTCTTTACCAAATAGAGTACTCTTACAGTCTCATTGAGCAATGAAAAACAGTAAATATCAATTTTACGTCAAGGAAGAATCTAGCACTGCGAACCGTAATCCGACCGATTCCCATCTGACCGTCAATCATGATTGCAGGTTAAAAGTTGTCTTTAGTGCCGGGAATGTTGTTCAATGTAAAATAGCTGCTCGATGGCTAGAATTTGACAATTCTTAAGAAACAGCAGAATTGTAAAAATAAATGATCAGGCAAAAGGAGGAATTGTATTTTTGGCAATATGTTGAAACTGGTCCCTTCATGAGCTTCGATGAAAGCAGTTGGGGAACTAATATATATATGCTGAAGATACCAAAAACTTTCAATCGATCGAAAATAACATACAAGATCTATCTGCCTATCATAAATTGGCTGTGACATCGAGTGATATTACTTTTTACGAACATGGCGGGGTTGGTAATAAATAATTCTGAAAGCACCTGTCACTCGGAGGTCTAGATCTTAGTGACAAAGATGTCAGCGATAGCGAAAATAATGATTCCAATGGCGACCTCGGCTGGAATGCTGGTACCTTGCGCTGAAGGCGCAGCACAGAGAAAAATAATAGTTTATTTTAGCATATGATTCTTGAAGAAATACCGTGATTCTTTTTTGACATATGTAGGGATGGAAAGAATTGATCTGATATATGAGACTATGAAAAATGGATATCACACATAACAGAGATTCTGCGCCTCAATGAAAGTTCTTTAGTGACTGAATATCTGTGAATGATTGTATTACCGAAGAAAATAAGGGATCTGCTGAAATGATCTTCAATACATGCGCTTACAGTTTGTAAAATACATTTTGAGCTAGTAATTACACCTCCAATGCACGTTCCAACGGTCTAGATACTCAAAATATCGTTAAAATGCTCTCAAAAGCCTTTTTAATCCAGGATTTTGCAGAGGAGCAAATTCGTAGCTGAAAGAACTTAAGCCAGTTATTAATGAGATTTGAATATCATCTACCAACGGATCCAGAAGCACAGGTGGCGTTTATAAGATAGATTAGTAGGTTATTGATGAAGGCACGCGAACGCGTAGTACCAGCGTTTTTATCGTCTCTTTCCTATAATTTCTATTACAAGACTCTCGTTTGTGCTCCCTCCAGTAAACTATATGCATATCGATCAGACTAAAATAAGAATGAAGAAAGTAGCCGCCAAAATATAAGCAGTCCTGCGACAGTAAAGCCGCAAAATTAAATGTTTAAAAGCCGAAGATATTGAGCTGGCTATACACAGGGCCTCCTTAGACCATACTCGTTTCAATAGGATCGAGCTTAATGCCAAATTCAACAATATTATATGCTTTTCGTACCATAATACCTGCAACGAACAGAATTTGGAACGAAAATTCCAAGCCCCTTTGCTACAGTAAATTTGGGCATCGAGCGCGAAACTGATTGCTTGATACTTTTCCATCATGCACGGGAATGAAAAATGAATAGAAGGATACTATGAACACGCTAAGAGGGGATTTCTTTGAGCTGATTACTGGACTTTTTGGCAGCGCTGATGCAGGAGATTTCGTCGAAATTGAAAGAGAACCAGCTGGACAGCTTTATGTTTCTCAGATATTTTATGAAACATTCCAACTTAAAAAAAAGTTCGCACCACCCACAAGAAAGCTAAAATTAAGTAATTACAAAAGGGTCTCCGTGTTCTGTGTAACGCTCCCTTAACCAACCCCCACATATGATGGTCATTAACCGGAAGTTTGGCTAGTGTGCTTACCGTGAATATCACTGGACATACTGAGGCTACAACTGTCTCTCATTCTTGAATGATATGTCAATACCTGTAAGCCTCCTCTGAAATAATCCCTTTAGTAAGATTTTGGTCGCTCTTTTACTAAGGGGTTGCTTAAAAATGTGGCTACAATAAGTGAAATAAGTGATATTGAACTTAATTTTTTTGTATCTATCCGAAAGGGACATGGCATATGATATTTGCGGCGCGAAAACTAATCTAACTATAGTGAAATACGCTGTGCGCAGTTGTTCTCGTCCAGGTTCTGAATCCCGTCAGACAATGAGAAAACCAACACACACATACCAAGACTAAAAGGGGTGTGCTTTCCCTCTTTCTATTTAAGCACCCTGCGATGCAGTAGCACAGCTCTCCGGCGGCGAGGAGAAGTTGGGGTAGTAGAGCGGGGGAGATTCTTTGTTCGCCTGGGAGGTAGAATTGTCCTCCGGGTTGGTAGGCCGGGCCGGGATCCACGTAATGCTAGAACTTTAATAAAGCGTCCTTTAATAATAATCGAGTCCAAAGTACTCTAGACAACAGGGTGCGATTTGGGCAAAAAAATGTAGTAGGGGTCAGCAATGTTGATTATCTCCTCTGAAGATAAGTTTATTGTCACCAAAGACAACTTTGAACTACCTATTTGTATATAGACGCCGGAGTCCGAGGCGACCAGTGTGAGTAAGTATCACAAACGAACAATGAAGAGTATGGTAAAATATGGGGTAGAGAGCGGAAAATAAAAGGGGAACCCGGGAGGAAAACATGGTTATATCCAAAGTTGCAGTTGGCAAGGGTACTGCAAAGGCGGAAGTTGGGAGTCAAGTTCGGAGCCTACACCGGGGTAGCTGTTTATTGTGGGGCTCTAGTGTCCAGGTGCGTATAAATAATAGTTAGATAGGTTAGGATTATCTACGATGGTGGGGTGAGTAAAGTAAATGTCAGCCAAGTACTACAGATACAAGTTAGAGATGAGCAAAGTCAACATTTGGCCCAATAGCTGCTTTCACCTGCGAAAACATCAGGTCCAAGTTGGGGCGGAGTGGCCCGGAATACACGCCCTCGGGCCCATTCAGGTGGATATACAATATCAAGACCGATGTTGTCGTCAGTTGGCACAAATTCCCTTTCGACACAGAATAGTACCTGCTGGTGGAGGTGGTATGGCCTGTACAGAGAATCAAATAAAAAATGATCACTAAAATCAGCTCTGCCAGTGGCAGTACAATAAAAGTGCCAACTACACTACAATAACCGTATTAGTAAAGATGAGCTTATAGATAACCAGAAAAACGCATAAATAGTTTTTAGCGACTCCATGTCTGGTGCCCGACTCACGGAGCGCAGAAAACAATCTGTTCCTTGAGAATTTGGTCGATATAATCACAAAATATTTCTCAAGCCTTTACTATGTAGAGTGATGGAGTGGTGAAGGTCAATATAGACATGTAGTTGCCAAAGATTGCAAGGGCTGCAAATCGGCGCATGTAAACCATATAAAGGACCATGAATGGCCTTTAGGATGACAGTGAGTGGTAAGAAACCTTCTACCCATTTCTTGTTGGGCATATTGACATTCGTGGTATGACATTAAGTGGTAGAAGGAGCTGCACTATAAAGTGCGCTTAAAAAGGGAGGCCTCGTCGGTTCGGCAGTGAACTAAGTCGATGGTGTAATATTTTGCGACCTGGTGGGCTTCTTAGAGCGAGCGAAACCAACATATGTAAATTGAAATCCAAACCAAACAAGCGTGGTTATTTGAAATATAATCGTTCGCACGGAGGTATTCATGGGCCAATAAAAACTACAGGTTAAACAAACTCGATCTACTCTCCTTATAAAAAACTTACAACTGAGGCGAACTATTTATTATTCAAGCTGATTTCGTGCGAATTCCTCGCGAGAATATAATTCAAGAGTTCGTAGCTGTTCCTATAGAATATTCTGGCCATGAAACTGTACAATATTAACCAAAAATAAAGCAAAAATAATAAAGAAGAATAAAGCAATGATCAAAAAAATTCTAAAAGAAACGAGCACTTTCGGATTTATCACTAATAAGTAGATATAAAAACCAGCAAATTGGAGTTTATAAATGTAAATTTTTTCCCGAGAATATTTTCTTTCTAATAGCTTTTCCAAGTTGTGATAGTCACGGACGAAATAAGTCTGCAATATTATCAATCATATCATTGGTGCCGCGTAATGAAATCTGCCCTGGCGCCTGAGAGGTGTATATATTCCATGAGAATTTTTGTAGTTCGTTTCTACTTCAGGCAAAAATAGTAGTAATTTTCAATTAACGATTTACGACTCATGCGCTTACCAACTTTAAATACATTTTTCGACGTGGTAAAAAATGGAAAAAGACTGCCCATGAGAGATTAATGGTGGATCTGTTGTTGGTGATAAAAGAACACGAGAAGGGAAGATAGCTGATCTTGGGTGTACACAGTCTCAATTCAACGGGTTCGATATCTCTGCATACTGGCTTTAGAAATATCTAGCTACAACATTGACCAAATATTCACGAAAGAAAAACCTAGTTATTGTATGTAACAGATTGAGATTAGGTAATTCAAGAGTCGTTCACTAGATATGTTTTTGCATATTTCCAGTTGCAAAGGTCTCAAAAAGATGCATTTTTAATCCTTATTAGCAATATTATTATATTTGATAGAGTTGACTCAGAGCGAGGAAATCGATATTTGAACTTTCATGTAGACTACTAAAGTGTTGTTGTTTCCACGCGCCACTAGACTTAAGTTTTTCCACAATAAGTCCCCTGGTGTTTTTTGTGTCTCGCAGGACTTGATTCGACAAATTAGTCATTTTTCTTTGCAATAATTTTGGCGAGAGCGATTAAGATCGATTTATCCTGCATCAGGGTAGTGACAAAAACTCATCATTTGAATTATCATACAAATCATTCCACAATCTGTAGTATCCTCTGTCATGAGCTCTAAAGAAGTTTCATCTATTACAAATATTGACTTAGACTCTATGGTAGAGTAAATGAGGAAAGGAATTTTGAAGCTTCTGCTATATCTCTGAAGTCCATTAACCTGCGTCCAAATTTGGATTCTGAAAAATTCTCTTCCTGAATTCAGATACTTGAGGTAGATATTGGCATGGCCTACACAAATAAAGCCTGATATATTTGCACTCTCGAAATCGGGAATGTGTCCACAATGCAATAATTCAGTAGATTTATTGGGGTCTCACAGTGAAAAAGTGTGCGTATAGAACAGTTTCAAATTAAATACACGGGCAAATATTTCAACTGCTTTGATAATAAGAATAAAGCATACAAGATGTAATATACACTGTGATTATCAGCATATTAGTGAAGTTCTGACTCATTGAGATCATTGGTATACATAATAGCTGTACCAAAAAATACATACGCATCCAAACTCTGACGTTTTAGGAGATCTTGGGCAAAAAAACATATCTCCCACATTCTCCGTCTCTAATGGGGAGTCTACTACCCAATGAAAACTTCATTTTTCAATCAATATTAAAACATACCACACAAGTGTAGTTACGTTGCAACCACTCGATCGGCGAATCTCTTTTAGAAACAATTAGCATCCAAAATTCTGCATTGGAATTATGCTCAGATCCATAATCTGTTCTGTTCTTCTAATTATACTTTTATGGATTCCAGGAACTACCAATGACCAAAAATATATGTATATCTATGTGAATTACAGCAAGCGAGGGGATTCAGCTTATACTTCATCTGTTTCATTCTGTGCACCTGATAGAGCCGATAATTATATCCAAATTTTGTACGCATAAAGAATGTACGTGTCAAAAATAAATATTTTGCTATTCTCAAAATTATTTAGCATCGTCTTTACTAATGGAGGTTTTTCATATACGGATTCGCAGTCTATATTATTTATTTCTCAGAGCAAATTTAAAGCTAATTGTCTTCATGCTCCTTCCTTTTCTTTTTTCTGAGCAACTAGTTTGTGAATGGAGCAAACATTCTAGAAGACGAGTTTTGCAATGCGTTAGAATATTTCCAGATTTCTCTACAAATTAACCAGCTTAATTTAAACCGGGAGATGATACCATGGCCACTTCGTACATTTTCGCGCCAAAAAGGCACCCTCTCGCGCATTTGAACTCCCAAAAATCAAAAGCAAATCTCAACTTTCGTTGCCTATCCCTCCCTGTCTCTTCTTTTTTGAAAGGATACCTACGACAATAGAGCCACCTTCACCTCCACCAACCCCACATCCTTCCCTAAACCTTTACTTCACATCTCTCATGCCCCTAGGCGTAACGTCGCCTGCTCAGACTCCTATTGTTCATAAATTATTAATTAAAGAGTGTAAATTAAGAATTTTCCATCCTTCTGCCACAAATCGGTATAATCTGATTAGCAGAGCTAGACAAGAGAAAGAAATGCATGAGACACGATATTTGGTTTCTGAAATATCCAAACAATGTCGTATGTTAGCACTTTGAACCAAAACGCAGATCATTCCAGATTAGAGCACCCAATGGAAACATATTGAGCAAGAATTTTCTCTTGATCTTATGTTTCCTGAAAAAATCCTATATTTGATGTCTTCGATGCACAAACCAATTTCACTAATGCTGTATTCCTACAAACTCAAACTACATAGTCTACCTGGCACTCATTACTGGACTTCTGGGATGAAATTTACACTAGATTTACTGACGAAATGAAACTGTTCTTAAGTGTGGAAACATTTGAAAATCGAATGGAATTAAACTCGCTCTATCTGGAGTTGGAATTCATAATACTATTGGTTCCAGTGATCGTTACCAAGATCCGTTACGCCTCATTTACCACAATATTCTCCATCCAGAGCCTGAATTTTAAATAGAACTTCCTCTAGGTCTTACCATTAAGTCTATGAACAATACTGTGAACCTAGAAGAACCATTTCTATCGTTGCTCGTCTATTATTTTTGCCGTGGTTCCTGTTCATGAATATCGAACTTCGGAATCAAATGGAACGAATGAGAGCGCTCCAAATGGAAATATATTAGATGGAAACTCTTACTTTTAGAACTCAGACTTAGAGCTGCTCTGAATTCACAGCTTCCAAACGCTGCTCACCATGAACTTAATGTTAGGAGAGTTTCTAGTCCACTATGAAATTTCCAAGCCTAAGTAGACAGGACCCTTCAGAATCAAAAAAAGAGGTACAAACTATTGATAAATTAAACAATCCTCGGAGAATGGGAACCGAGGGAACCAAGAATCTACGGGCCGGATCGGAAACCTGTGTCATAGAAGGGCTAAAAAGGAGGCAAAAGGCTCCTTGACAGATTTTCCTGTGGGTCTTAAACCTTCTCAGTGGTGCTTGTGGACCGCAGCCTCACCGTCGACTTGCGTCGTTTCTTGACTAAGAACCGCTTGATTGGAGACGTCACAGAGACGTCACATGCGATGGGACAGTCAAGGAGCCTTCTTCAGGGTCTCCAGCGGTTGTTCGTCTGCCGCCCTAACGTCCGCGCTAGAGACGAAATTCTCGGCTTCAAACTCATAATACAGGTTAACAGGATGAATATTCTATCTTTTCCGACTAAAACTGAAATCTAATATGCAGTTTTATTCAATTCGGTGATAATTGATGAAGATTTTCTCAAAGTGAGAAAATGGTATGAGATGCCAGAATCAATAAATTCGCCAAAAGATTTAGACTTCCCACATGTCGCAATCAACTTTTCGAATTATATCTAAGCCATGAACCCGTATGGACTATTCTTATATTAGCCGTTTCTTCTTTGATGATATTCTTATCTTCGATAGTACTATGGATCTTGATACGGTGCCAGAACTGGAAAAGCTGAAGACTTGATACACTAGAAAATCAGCGACTAAAGTTTCCATGAGAATTTGTTGTTGAACTTCAAATGTTTCGCTGTAATTGATGAGTAACATCATGTGACTGATTTACATAGCCATGAGAATAGTACGGTCCCACACCTCCATGAACTTTAAGAAAGTAAACTCGTCCAAATAATCGAGCAGGACCTTTCCCGCGTCCAAGAGTTGTTCGTTCAACCTTTCGGCATTATACAAGCATTCCTTTAAAAGATGTCCGTGACGCCCGCCTACCCTGCAAACTTGGACTTTAGTCCTAGCATTGTCCTTGTTGATACGCTTTACACGTATTTCATTCCGACTCTCGCTTCTTATTCAACCGCTTGATGATTTCCGCATTTTGAGAGTACTATTCTCATCTGATACATTTAGCTCTATGACAAGATATGTCAGATGGAATTGCTGTGAGGATTTTTTATATGAAATTTTGCATGGATCATGGCGAAGGGGGCAAAATACCCCAGAAGCGTATTACGTAGCTGCAGAGATTTCTCATCATCAGAAACAGTATTATAGAGCGGAGCTAGTTTACTTAAACTATCATGTTACTTCTTTAAAGTGCTCCTGCCAATTTTATCCTTCTTTATGCTGTGAACTCTCTAGCTCTTGCTAAATGATGATGACGATCTGCTCTCTGGATGAGGTGAAAAGACGAGCTAGGGCATCCCAAAGATCATTTATACAATTGTCGTCATCATTAATTATTGTGCTTGCTTGAGCTATGGAGCCATTGGCGAGATTTAAGATGGTGGCAGTCTTAGCACGAATGCTCTTCTTGTTCCAACGAGAATTTTGAGTTGCCACCAAATCCTATGATCTCTATTTTAGTCCAATTAATTGCAGATCTCGCGTAACGTATGCCTTGAGTCGTCTTCTCCAAGATATGAGGCCCTCCTTCAAGTTAATCTTGGAGCTTTTCGGAGAATCACCCTCAGTCATCATTTTGAAAAGGATTACCTGTAAATTCGGCGTTTATAGGAAGACAGTTGCGGGTAAAGGATGAAGGCAATATGTTATCGTGGATGAAACCAACAACACTCGAGAGATGCTACCATGTTAAAGTCCGGTGTCGATCTGTGTCGTGCCTCCACGCACAAACTCTTCCACCCTCTTCCCGCTGTGTTATGGACCCTCTGCGGTCTCATATGAACCGACCGGTGCACTGTACTGTACAACAACACCTCATCGGCACCCCTGTGGGACAGCTGTCCTATATAAGACTGAAACTAGAGTCCTCTTTCTCAGGGGCGAGGCCAACTAGATAGCTTTTGCAAAATTCCACCGTATTTTAAAAAATCCTAAAATAACGCAATTACAGTGAATCACAAATTTATAATTGTTGTATTATGCCACGTATTGTGTCCCTGAATTTAAGTCACAGGTGTTGAGGCTCTAGAGAACCTGAACCTGAACCGAACCTAAACACTGCCTCCACTCCCTGATTTTAAACTGAGATACACGTGTACCTTAACGATGATAGGAGAGAAATGGGGACCTTTAATGGGTAAATGACGTGAGGGGACCTTTCGGGCCCGCCGACCTACGTGCTATTGGTGGGTTGGGGTAAGCGCGTTAGTTAATCATCATCGCTGTGTACTTCTGGACGTATGCGGAGACCGTCGCCATCAGATTCTCGTATTCGCGTGTAGGGCTGGCGCCGCGCCATAGGGCGATGTAGTGAGAAACGTGCTGGGGGACGGCTTGAGCTTCGTGTCCCAGTTGACCGTAGACATCAATGGCGGCGGCGCGCATATCGATACCTTCGGCGGCGCATAGGTCGCCGTACGTTCGGTGCTTCCGCTTCTCGGCGGCTTCGAGCATGGCTGCCGCAGTCTGGGCCCAGTTGCGGTACGTGGAGGAGTAAGGGCTTACAATGGTGACTTCGATTCCTTCAGGCTAGGGGGGGGCGGCGGCGTCGATGACCAGGTCGAGAGCACGGCGCTCGGAGTGTTCCTTGTGGAGATCGGCTGTGAACGTCTTTTCGCGGTAGACGTTCATCGAGAGCTTAGGATCTCTGAGTAGATTGTAAAGGAGGTCCCTCAGGCCATTGTGTCGCCTGAAGTCACCCACTCTGCCCGTAAATACGGAGGCGTAGTGTCCTTGTGCGTCGAGATTCGTAGTGCCTGAAGGCACCTCGTGCACATACCCGGCAGCATTCAGAACCGAGAAAAGCGTGTTTCCCGAGCGTATGTCGACCATGGTGCACCATATGTATGTGGCGGCATAATATTACTCAAGATCTTGGGAGAGAAGCGAAGATGGCGGTGGCGTATGTTGTACTGACACAAGAAAGACGGCTAAGGGAGGTGGATGAAGGATTGTCAGACAGACTGAGCGTGCATCTGGTTGGTTTGTGCATATGTGCTAGAATGCATTGTCTCGGGTGGGCAGAAGGTCAACCGCAGAAGCAAGCCCAAGTAAGCAGCTTTTACAACAGGAAATGCTTTTATGCGCTACCCGTTCAGGCCGTTGTGGATTCCAAAACCGCTCTCTCTGCTGCTCTACGCGTTGCCTAGGTTCCACTTATGATGCCCTAGCACATATCGTTTCAAGCCTTGCACATTATCTAGGACAGGGCAGACTCTCCGACGAGTTTTGGATTGCGGGAGACGAGGCGTACGTATGCAGTAATTTTCTAATCACACCTGTGCCGGCCAGCGAGGCTACCGAGCATGAAGATGCTTTTAACTTTTTTTGTCGTCATTGCGCATGCATATAGAAAATGCATTCGGAATAATGGTCGCAAGATGGAGTATCCTCTCCAAGCCTTTGCCTTTTGATTTGGCCAAGTCAACACGAGTGATCGCATAATTATGAAGCTTCACAATTTTTGCATCGGTAATGCGTCTAAAAAGGTCTATGAGCGAGATGAATACGATATGCGGGCACTGTACTGCGAGAGCGTAGTGTGTCATGAAGCCGCCCATTGCGTATTTGTTGATATCATTTCTTCAAATGGCACAATATCTGCGGTTGAGAGGCTCACACAGGACGACTCAAAGAGGGCTGGGTTGATTGATATCATCAGAAGAAGTGGAGCGCAAAGACCCCCTGTGGTGAGAGCTCATCTGCGCTGATTTTTCTTCAGCTAGTAAACACTCCAGACCATCTTTAGCTGTCACCATTACTCGCATACCTATTTCTGCCAATGCCCTTAGCACTTCTGCAATAACAGCTAGCTCACCGCCGCAGTCTACACGGGCCATTAACCTCTGCCCCGTCCCTCGTGGTTCACCGCCTCTACTGATGCCCCCCGCTCCACCGGCCGAGACCCGTTCGAACATACCGCCGAGGCTTAAGAATCTTCGCCCATCGACCTAGACCCGCCGCAACTTCCCATACAGAATCAAGCACCCTCTTCTGCATTTCTATGACCCCTTCCCCTCTCCGCTTCAAAAAATCAAAACGCACTACTGCCACGCCGAAGCAACACCGCCAAACTTAGACCGCCGAAAGCGCCGTCTCCTTGCTCGCCCGCCAAATCTCACACTTGGTGCGCAATATTTGTGCTGTATCTCTGACCACTAGGTGGCACCTAGTGGTCAGAGGCCAGGGGCACGGCACAGTCGCTGTGGGCACGGCACAGTCGCTGTGCCGTGCCCCTAGCAGAGGTGAAAAAACGATCCCCTCAACTCCCAACAAGTCCCCAGCGACGCTCAGCTCTCAGCGACGAGAAGACTTCAGCGACGCACAGCCTTCAGTATCATTCTCATTGCATCTCGTAGGGCCCCGGCCAAGATTTCTAACAACCGTCGCCACGCTCCTCGCAACTCCATCAAAGTCAAAGATTCTGCCCCTGTCATTCAATTCATTCAAAGCGGGTTGCTCCCATGCCAACCGCCCCTCACTTTCAGCCGACACAGGGTACCGATCGCGCTCCTCAAACTCACCTTCATGCTCACCTAGTCCGCTGCAATGAACCTTCGCTTCCCCGTCCCTCGTGACTCATCCGTCGCCCCTGATGCTCCTCCGCTCTCACCGTCGATGACCTATCCGTCCATACCCCAAGGCCTAAGCAAACTTGCCCGCGCCCAACACCAGCCGCCGCTTCCAGCACATACCCAAGCACCATATCCTGCCTTACGTCGACCCATTCCCGACTCCTATTCACATCGAATCGACTCACTGCCATGCCGAGGCCACACAACCAAACTTACACCGACGACAGCGCCAACACCTTGCTCGGCTGCAAATGCAAAACCTTGGTGCACTGTGCTGTACCTCTGTCTTCTAGGTGCACAATCTCCCGCTGCTTCCCGCACAGGCTCAAGTACCCTCGCTTGCATCATTTCAGCCCCGTCCTGGCTCCGCTTTAAAATACAATAAAATTCCGCCTCCACGCCGAAGCCACACTGGCGAAGCTACATTGCTGACAGCGTCATTTTGACACACAAAATTCTTTTCGGTCAGGGCATCGGTATTTATCATGCTTTCTAGAGAATAAGTGCGAAGAGGTTCTTCACGAGTACTTAGACCTACGCCTATACTAAGCAACAGTATTGCATTTGCATATCCGACTACTTCTGATGAATAGAGTTTTCTGCAGAGCATTTAAGCTCGGCATTTTAAGCTCGGCAGAAAACTCTATTCATCAGAAGTAGTCGGATATCTGCAGTAGGGACTATTCTTTCTCTGCCGCTCGTCCGCATTTTTTGAATTCATCGCGGAGACCCCGCAATTTTTCCCTGTATATTTCTATGATCTCCTTTTCCTTGGTGCTGGCGATTTCATTTCGTTCCAAATGTTGGATCGCTCGGACAGTGTCGTAGAAGTCCCGAACTATCTGGGTCCTCTCCCTTTGCCGCTTAAATTCTCTCTCGCTTTCCACATCATTATTTTGTTTGGCTATAATGTTAGCCAAATCTGAAAGACTAGCCACAAAGCCTTCGAACTGCTTTGTCGCCAATAAGCGGTCATCGGTTGTTTTCCACTTTGCAGATGAGCGACCACCACTTGAGGAGATAGTCGGTATATCATCCATTACCTCATCTAAACCGGAGAGTCCTTCCTCATAGCCAAAAACGTCAACATTTCCAACCATCTTCGTTGTCAGTTCTACAAATTCTGTATCAACAAATGCAGTGCCAAAGCTTGCAACTGTAAAAACCAGTAACAAACGCTTCGATAACGAATTCAGCTGCCCGCCAGCGGTGCGAGGAAGAAAATCAACGAACCGCTCAGGATCATTCTGCCCAGAACGATTCTACTTAACCAAAACCTCCGTAAATTTGTTTCCGGTCTCCCTAATCTTTTCTTTGAGAAAAGGGCCGCTTCTATCAACCGGGTATGGCTGGTAATATCAATGCAGTCCAAAATTCCACTAAATTCTCTGTTGAGCTTATACTCAGGCCTGTTGAATACTGGTGCAATTATTGATGTCCAGAACGAATCTCTGGAAGCCCTTATGTCAATTTCTGCTCTTGTGAGCTACATTTTAGATCCACGTAATGCGTTCCGGCATTTTCATTTTCCTTAAGCATCACAAGCAGTCTCCAGTGCTCAGAAAGAGAAAAAAATTGAATCACTACTAGCTAAATCAATTGAAATTGGTATCGCTGAGAATTGATCTGGTCTCAGCTTGTCCGATTGATTTCTTTTGGTTTTTAGGCGTGTTGCGAGTTGTCCTAGTCGATCGTCCATGAAATTTTGAGTCAAGTTTTCGAATTTCATATTTGGAAGAACAGCAGCTCTCCTTAGTTGCCTTAAAGTTTTGAAACTTCCAACATGCAGTGTTAGCTGCCAATATTTCATCATTTTTCTTTCCCTCCTTGACCTGGTTGTAGACGTGAATGCTACATGCCGCAACAAGCATAACATTTGGAGCCTTTTTGATGCCAGGCCCCTGCTCGCATATTCCGCCTTTTTGATGCCAGGCCCCACTGCTCGCATATTGCTCTCAGCTCTGGTACGTTTTGTTTTTTGAAAGCATGTGGGTAAGTGGCAGTTGCTCATCTGCTTCTTCCTGCTGGCCTTTTTTATCAACTTCCAGTTTGCCCCGTTGACACTGACTGTTGTTCCTGTCTGTCATGGTTAGCATGGATCGAACAGGGCGACAAAAGTTTGGGATTTCTGATCTCTGGATTGTGCCGTGCGTACCGTTAGAAGTGTTGAGTATATTTCCGGTCGTAAGTAGACGAGCCTGCAAAAAATGGTGGTGCAAATAAATTGTAACAAATTAATACAAATTACAAATATCCACTCTGTACTATACTGTACAGCCTTGGCTGTCTGCCGGCTCTATCGGCGCCGGCAGTTGCAGATGCGAGGTGCGGACACGAGGCTGGAGCAGATTGCGCTGCCGTAAAATACCAAATATGAGAGGAAAAAGCACTTGAGAACAGGGTCAGGAGGAGGAAATTTGGGGTGTTTTTAATGCATGAAAAATATGGTCAGCTGTTTCCCTAAGGGATGTCGTGATGGTAAAGGCTTACAATGTAAAGGGTTTGGCGGGAAGTTGTCAAAACGCTAGAAACTGACGGAAGGCCGGCCAACAGGTACGCTGCATTGGACATTACTGCTGCTGCGGCATGACGCTGTGTTAAGATTTCTTTGACCATTGCGTAGGTCTACCTTGCCCTCGTAGCGACGTTGCGTGCGACGTCGGTTAGCAACGCGTGGGCGTCCGGGTGCCATCCCCCGAGGGTAGAGATAGGGCGGGCACTAGCATACTTCCGGCGGAACGCGATAAAGGACTCGTATCTTTGTGTTTCGCCGTTCTTGCCGCGTTAAACGAGGTGAGTGGGTTGAATGTCCTCACTCTCCTGTTCGAGGGCGCTAGGGGTTGACAAAGGTGACGTTGAAGAGTCTGTTCTGCCAGTTCGTCCCATTGGGCGAATATCGGTCTTGTGCGGTGAACCCCTTGTCGCGGCTCGATGACTGGATGTCGCGCGGCTTTCATGAGATCGCTTGCAATAAACGAACCTGACAGTCGTCTTTCGCGTCCTCTCGCCCCGTGGTAAGCAGTGCAACAGATGGTCGCCGAAACAGTCGAGAGTTTCGGGGCAGTTCCGCTTGGGGCATGGTGTTTCCGGAGGAAGAGCGGGACTTGGCAATAGTATTGGAACCATATTGAGAATTCTCTTGGTTCAATGCTAGTCTTAAGGCCCGGAGATGGGGTGCAGTACACCCAATCTTTCGCGCCGGGGAGCCCCATGGAGGCACGGAAGGCCTGCCGTCTATTGTCGCCCACATCGATCTCCTCTTGCACCCGCTCGTGGATGGCGTCCGATAGTGTCTTCTGTGATGGTGTTTTGTTTGAGCAGAGGGCACTAAAGGGGATAATCCTGGACTGGGAGCAAGAGAGGGACCAAATCTGGTGCGCCTCGACGATGTCTCGGTACGTTGAGAGATCCGTAATTGCCGCTGGGAGGAGGGCTGCACACAGCCTGTTGGACGCTGCGCTGGAGGCGAGGAAGGCTGCAGCTGCAATTGACTTCGCCGAAGTGAGTCCAATTCCCAGTGATGGCTTCTTGGCGGTGATCGGTTTCATGGGCAACTGCAGTTCTCGAAATATGTCGGGGTCGAGGACGCCCCCAGCCAGTGTGCGCACACAGTTCTCCATCATTGCATCGAATATTGCAGCGCCTTCCGCAGTGCAAGCTGGTGGCACCACCCGTAACAGGTATCCGAGCTTACAGACCCCGAAACAGTTGCGCAGGAGCTGGAACGCGATGTGCGTGTTCCCCAAGGCGATGATAGTGTCGAGGAACGGCTTCAGGGACTTCACATGGCCTGTGAAGTGCTGTTGGGTAAACCGTTGGTGCCAACCGGAGCGTTCAGGACAACTGTGCCCTCGCTGTACTCCTGTGTGAGTTCTCTTGGATAGAGGCGTTGCACTGACTCCAGTGGTGGAGTTGGCCACCAGATTCTGCATTTCGGCACTGCTAGGTGCAGACCCCGAGCTGTGGCCTCTGGCGATGACAAGATGTCCAGTGCCTTGCGGAGCTGGTCGTGTTTTGCGATGATGTACCCATCATCATGGTACCAGAGTTGAAACAGCAGGTTGCCGAGTTGCTGCTCTTCGTCATCCCCTGATTTCAATAACCGTTGGATTTTGAGGATAACGGGGTGCAGCGCAAGATCGAAAAGGAGCCCACCGAGATTGTCCCCTTGTTGCGTTCCTTGCACGCTCCGGATTATATGGCTGCCAAACCACAAGAAAGCGGGCTCATGTGCATAGCAGTATGCCACCCACGGGAACAGGTCGGGGAACTGGTGTTTGACTGCTGCCAGGAAAGCTGTCCGACTGCACAAATTGAATGCATTTTTGAGATCAACAGTCAGCAATGCGTATTCGGAGGTGTGCCCGAACTTCTGTACGACCCTTCGGACTCCATGGACGACGGTATCAGTGCCGATCGGGTAGCAATGCCAACCTGGACAGGGTCAGGCGCAGGGCGGCGTCTTGTAAAAAAAATTAGATTGTAAGAGACCTTAAATCTCTTCTCCAGGTGGAAACGACCTGAAATTTCCCCTCCAGGTATACGTCAGGGTGTGAATATCGTTGCATTACAGTAATGTGGAGTTTTCATTATATCTCTTTACAGTACCGATTACCCAATAGGCGACCAGCAAACCAATTAAATTTTCTTGTTGAAATCGCCCCTCACTAAGGGTGTAAATTTCACTAAGGTACGGTACAGTAGCCTAAATACAGTAGCGTAATTCGTGGTTCCTTCAGCTGGACGCCGCAGGCAAATGTACTGTACAGTACAGTGATTGGCGCCGCACTCCAGTGCTTTCCGGAAACTGGAGCCAACAAGCCGGAGTTGCCAACGAAGTTGTAGTCCGTGAGATTGTCCCGCTGATCGTGCTACCTTGGTCAAGGATAGCAATGCCCTGCCACAGCTCACACATTACCAACCAGCTTGATCCCCAGCGCCGACTCCAACCCATCTTCGTCACCAACATTACCTAACTCAATATGCACCGCAATTCTGCATACTACTCACAGTCCAAAACCCGCAAAATGGAACCCACTGCATCCTTCCCACACCTCTAGCCCCCGCCCCCAAACCACCTCCTCCTCCCCGCAACCTCCACCCTCTCGCACCCACCCTCCTCATAGCACACTCTAGTACACCCCAACCGATCCCACGGCTCCGGCAAATCGCCCCTCATTACTCTCTCCGCATCCAAACTGCCCACACGTACAATAAAACCTGTAATCCTTCCCGCCCCTCCGCCACGCACCTCCCGCCGCCGCCACCTTACCCACAATACCCCCCGTCACATCCACCCCCCACCCCCACCCGCATCTCCCCCCCAAACACACCTCCCCCCTCCCATCCACTGTCACCTTTTTCACCACCTTTCCCCCGCCCTCCCCAGGCGGCCGCTCCATCACCCCATCCACATCCGACACAAACACCACCCGTCTCACAAACTCAAATGCCCCGCCATCATCCCACCAACGATCCCCACTCAACACCACCGTCCGCCCGTCCCCCCGTAACACGCGTCCCCATGCAGCACCGGCAAATGTCCTCGATCCAACAACGTCGCTACAAAGTCCACACGTACCTTACCAGGCACTAACAGCGGACTCACCCCCACCGCAGGCACCCCCTTTCGATCAAAGCCTCAACCACCAGTCCGTTCAGCTTTGTCACTGCCATATGCGTCGCGGACATCCCCAACGACGACGCCCGTCCTCCTTGAATCTCGTAGTGCGCCGCCTCGAAATGGCCAAACGACCCCGCCCCGTGTACCACGATTAGCCCACCCCCGAATGATGCAACTGCGCTATCGACCCGATGGCCTGTGTGAACCTCCCTTGATGTATCGTGTGTGGCCGCGTCTTGTCGGTTAGAGCGGACCCGCCTAGCTTTACAATTACCTCTACGCGTCGAGTTTTCGAAGGCGGGTTGCCGGTGCCCACCGCTTGAGCGGCCAGGTCGTGGGGGGCATCACAATCGGTTGTGAACGTCGCGTAGAGTTGCGTAGACGCCGCATCGGTCGAGTTATAAATAGAGGTGGTACTGCGGTTGACAAGTTGAATAGTGGGGAATGGAAGAATCGCTCCCTGATGGCAAGGTGGAAAATGGTGGGGCGGAGATATGGAATTTTTTCCTGTTTTTTATGGAGGTTTTCAAGGGGGT
The DNA here is from genome assembly GCA_002205965.3 of Kappaphycus alvarezii. Classification (NCBI taxonomy): domain Eukaryota; phylum Rhodophyta; class Florideophyceae; order Gigartinales; family Solieriaceae; genus Kappaphycus; species Kappaphycus alvarezii. The sequence goes on from NADL03000758.1 coordinate 563,883, forward strand.
GGGCAGTTTTGTAACATGCCTGTTGGCATGAGAGGGAAACCGGTTGTAACGTTTATCTGGATGTTTAGCAACGGGTTCTGTGACAGTGACGGTGAGTGGATCCAGAATCACAGTGCGTTGGGGATGATGTGCAAAACTGTCGGCAACTTGTGCTCGGAGGGGTTGGGAGGAATAGAGGTTGTGTTCAATTTTGGTTTCCCACATACAGCCCTGCTGAGTCTCTGGTTGGAATACCCCAACGGCAGACTTGATCAGAGATCCCAGTACCATTGCAACGCTGCCCATGTCATACTGGAATGGAAGAGACGCCCTTCTTTAAGACGTCACGCGGCAAGCCAGGTAACATGTACAACTCAGAACATGCTCACTATAAACAACTTTTACGATGGAATTCCCGCAAAAGCAGCAGGTCAGTGCCGTTTGCACAGCACATCATCCCGCCACCAACCTCCACACAGTGCCCGCGGCACCTCCACCGATACACCACACCACTCGCGACTACACATCTCCCACAGCAGACTCAACTCCCCCCGCCACCGCATCCATAACAGCCTTCCCAAAGTCAATCTTCCGTTCCTCCCTCCCACAAGCACAGTAGGCCCAACCCACCACACATCTTCATACACGGAGCATCCATCCTCACCTCACCGCCTCGCTTGCCACGCCGCAAAACCTCCGCCACTGCATCAACGCCCATTCGTTTACACGTCTTCCCGCCACACAAAACAATCACATTCGCGTCTTCAACCGGCGGCTCTAACACACCCGCCGCACGTGGCCTACCGTCAACCCGGTCCACACAGTCATGTAAAGTCCTAGCCTGCTCCTTTTGTTGCTTACGCAACGCCTTGGCCGCATATTTGGCCTGTTTGTACGCGGCCTTTGCCAAACGGTAGGTTGTCTCAACGTCTTCGGGGTTAGGAGTGGCGGAGCAGGCGCGCAGTGTGGTGCGGCGATCAAGGGCACCCGGGAGAGGGGCGCATGGGCGTAGGGGGAGAGGGAGATGAATGACGGGAGAGAGGGCGTCATAGTGCCAGCCGCTACAAACGTGCGTGCTCAAGCGGCGGGCGTCTGCAGCGGGTTCAAGGACTTTGGTGATGTTTACGCCACCGCTTTGTGGACGGGGGTGGAAATACGGTGACAGTTGCTGACGAGGTGGCCTGCTGGATGCTGCGTGCTGCTTATGAAGCTCCGCAGAGCAGCTGTATGCTGTATGATACCGTAGAGATGTTAAAAGTTGAATGCATTCAGTATCTACTGTACTGTACAAAGAAACTGGGGACTGCGCACGTCCTAACTATGTTTCGAAATTCCTCGTTCGCGCACAACTGTTGCAAAGTTCTTTTTTATTATATTTCGAGGATTTTCGAGTAGTGAATTTGTGGAAGTATGACAATGCTAACTAGGAACTGTTACCCAGGACCAACGCCCTTGCTAGCGGCTTGGAATTTGGGGTGATTTACTGATTGGAGATGTAGGACGGCTATTTCTCGAGTCGGAGAGGACAGGCCCGTGTATGGGAGGGTCCAGGAGAGTAACTTTATGGCATCAGTAAAACGGGTGTCCGCTGCAGGATCCGACTATATTGCTAGCTAAGTGCTAACCGGGTGGTCCACGTCGGCCACGTGCAGCGACAGTGGTCTGAAAAGGAGAGAGTCAGACGGTACTATTTCAGAAGGCTGGTGTGAAGTAAGGCATGCTGCGTAAGACGAAACCGTCACCGCAGCGTGTCTTTGCACAAGGACGGATAGCACCCGCCTGAAGGGTCCCACAGTTCGCTAGCTAGGGGGGGCCATTCTCCTTCAAGGTTACGTCGCGTTGCTGGTCAACTCCGACGCCGCCTGTGTGTTGAATGGGCTACCAGCTACTTTTTAGTTGGAGAGCTTGCTCAGATGTCCGTACTGTATTTCCTGTCACATGGTTTGAATGCAGCTTGTAGTTCATGGGACTCCAACCTTTGCACCACTTGCAGCAAACAAACCCCATTTTCCTACTGTGCAGTAGGCCAGTACAATACGGTGGAGGGAATTAAGATGTACAGGGAGGGGAGGTGACCATTTAGTGTAAAAATATAAAGTGAGGGCAGAGACTATCTGGCTCAGCCGCGAAGTGCTACTACTAGCTGTTGCTATTGATATGGGGGTTTGCAATGATTCTTGTCCCCTTAACGGCTCATGGCCCTGATGTAGTCCGCGCACCGCAGCGACAAAGTGTCATCAGGCACAAGAACTCCCAGGTGGAGTCATAGTGTAATCGTCCATATCCTTTTGTTCGTTTAGCTGACCCCAGAAGGCCGTGCGGTGAGAAAGCCGTGGCTGGCCTTTTCATGAATGCTTGCCGACGGATCCTTCACCTAATTTCATATTCCGAGTGGGACCCAGGGCGTGAAAACCTCGCCCACTCGTAATCTTCCAGAAGAGTTTTTCTGCAGACTCGCGCCACGCTCGACACAAAATGCTGTGTGGATAATCGGGCTTGATAGCTAGGCTGGCCGCTTTCAGTGCCTTTTGAAACCATTATGTACGTCACAGAAGCTTAGGTTAATTCGTCGGGCAAACTCGAGGAGATTTCAATCTGCGTATGCGTAATATTGTGGCCGGTGCCCACCGTCGTCGGGGCATGTAACCTGTTCATAGTCGGCGATGCTGGCCGCATACAACGCTGAATTCAGCGGTTCCGCGAGATTGATTCTGTGGCTGCCGAGGCGCAGCGTAAGGGTCACTCGCTGGCGGACTGCGTTTGTCGTAGGCATATTGTTTAATCGACAGAAGTATTCCATCTGCTCTTGGTCAACTCTTGCTACAAGGTCGGTTGTCGCGCTTGGCGGTGTTAGCTTTATCTCGTAGCATAGCTTACATGCCGCGGCGTACACTCGGTGAAGGTGGAACTGAACAAGGTCCCCAATCCTGGCGAACACCGACATCATATTCGTCCATACTGAGCGGCATACTGAGCGGCAGCGCTGAGCCTGTAACGTGGAAGGCTATTTCAAGGGGGGTGGAGTCGAAGACGTAACGGTGCTCACCAAACACTAATTTGAAGCGTGCTTGGCGCATCCGCGTTCGTTTCTCAAGTGAGGTAGGCCTGTTTTACTTGGACCCTTTTACCTGTGGCGTATATCGAGGGTTGCAATCGGACCATGCGCAGTTGTAGTGCAGTAGATGGTTCACGACTGTGTCTGCGTCCGCGATATGCCGTAGGCAATAACAGCAAGAACAGACATTACCCTCTGGCATTCGGGACCAGCATAATCTGTAAGTACCTTGCGATCCAGTAGCTGCAGTGTCTCCAATACCGATACATGGGTGCTTCGTCAATGAACACTATCACCTTGCGCGGATCAGGGCAGCAGTGTTAGAGCGGTGAAGTCTTGGCGGCTGAGGGTTGTTAGTATCCCTTTCCGGGCTTTGAGGGCGGATCGTGGTCCAAGGTCTTTGGGGAGTGACTGCTGCGAGTCACGAGGTTCTAGGACGATGGGAGAAACAGGTGCCCAGCCCTCGAAAAAAACTTTTCATGAATCGGGCAATTCTCCGGGCTTCGACGTAACCGGAAGGTGGGGACAAAGTCAAGGGCCTGCCCCGCGCCGCTTTCCTTATTGGGGATTCATAGGTCTCGAGAGGTAGGTATTACTGCTGCCGCGTATGTCTCTATAACCTTGGATGTTTCTAAAGAGGGTGTTCCTAACGAGTCGAAGGCTAGTGGTACAAAATCTCATCCTAGCCTTGATCGTCCCGGCATTGCCTCGCCTGGAATCGCTGCCACTTTCGTAGCTAAGTCTCTCTTCTTCCGCTTTCCTGCTGCGTTTGCAACAGCTCGCGCTTCTCGTGCTGCCATTGACTTATAGCTCTCTTGGAACGGGGATGATACAGTCACGTCATACGCCACTGGGAGAGGGGACTGGGTGTTTGTTGCATCAGACCTTGGGTACACCAGAATGTCTGCGGGTCGCGCGTTCAGTCCAGGAAGTAGGTACTTCACTTCGTATTGAACGCTGACTCCTGCTGCCTTGAACAGCTCTCGGCCAAGTACCTTTACCACCGCTGTGTGACGGTTGGTCCATCCGAGACCTTTGTTGCATAAGTCTGCTGCATGGTCTCCTAGAGCGTCCATGGGCCTGTGGCACTCCGCGCACCGCAGCGGAGCAGTGTCATCAAATACGGGCACTCCCAGATGGCGACGGAGCATTACTGTCCACATCTCGTCGTACGTTCGGTTGACCGCAGACGGATGCGCAGTGAGGAACGCTGCTGCAGGCGTCCCCATGTATGCTTGGCGGCGAATCCTTCGCCGAATATCTTCTTCCGAGTGCGTTGCGGGGTTGGGGAATCTTGCCCATTCATCATCCTTCCAGAAGGACTTTGCTGCCGACTCGCACCAGGCTCGATATAGAACGTTGTGTGGATTATCGGGCTTGGCAGCAAGGCTGGCCGCTGTCAGTGCTTCTGGAAGACTGCCTTGTTCGTTCGGAAAGGATGCTTGGAGCTGTCGTACAAAGTCCCGAAGGTGTCCATCCGCTTCCGCGTACCTATACTCACGGTGTTCTAACGCATCGGGCTCGTCAGGGCATCGCAGTTGCTCGGCTTCAATAATGCTCGCCGCATACGCTGCGATATTGAGCGTCGCAACAGGTGTGAAGCCATGGCCGCCATATCGCAGAGGTAAGGATACCTGCTGTCGAACTGCACCGGTCATCGGCACATTATTGGAGCGCGAGTAGAATTCCAACTGTTCTTCATCAAATCTCATTGCAATGGCAGTGGACACATCCGGCGGCGTTAGCTTCACCACATGTTGAAGCTTGCATGCCGAGGCACATACTCGGTGAAGTGAAACCGAGTACGAGCGTCTCCGATACCGTCGATCAGCGATAAAGTGTTCTTACAGCCGCTGATTTTCTCATTGAGAAAGTTTTCCATGAATTGGGGCGTTCCAATCGGGGCGCCGAGGAGGTCGATGCCTTCAGTGGAAAAGTTATCTCTAGGGAAGCGGTGCAATAGTGGCGATGTACGGTTGCCAGGCTGGCGCGGCCAGAATAGACGTGTTTTCGCCGGGTTCAAATGCAATCCGTGATCGGGTCCCCTGGCACTGAGGATCTGGATTGCTTTGTCGAGCTCCGTATGAGTGCCTATGAGGGTGCAGTCATCGGCATACCATCTGTGTAGACTGAGCTGAGTTCGCCCGGCAATTTCTGTTGCTAATGGATGCACTACAAGGGAGAACATGAGCATACTTGCCGGGTCCCCTTGTTGCATCCCTTCTTGGCTAGGGATGTCTTGTGCAGACGCCACAGGCAGAATTAGCGAAGGCTTGTTGCGAGCGTACACCATGTTCAGAAAACGACATAGCGATGGTACCTTGGTCGGCAGCAAGTTTATCATGCGCTGTCTGGAGAACCGATTGAAGGCATTATGTGCATCCACGGACACTAGTGCGTACTCTTCCTTGTTGCCCTGGCACTGTACCAATCTCCGTGCCATCGTGCACAATGGAATCCAGTCCGCAGGGCACGCCATTGGCCACTTGCAGGGGTGTGAGATATTCTCTCGTGTCTTCCAGTGCTTGTGGTAGAAGCACCTTTGTTACAAGTCTCCTCAGGGCCGTCCCAATGGCAATGGGGCGAATCTTATCTGGCCGAGGTTGGATGGGCAGCAGCGTCGCAGAGGAGATCAAAGGAATTGTGTCGTCCGGAAGGTCCCCCTGGGCTAATCTCGTCACAACAGCAGTTAGCACCGAGATGCCTGTCACTCCTGCTTCGGGACTCACGGTTGTGTTGGCCAGCAAACGAAGGAGCCGCGGGGACATTCTGTCCGGGCCCGGCGTGGAGTTTGGGTTAAGGCGTCGGACAGCGCGCAGAACCGCCTCTTCAGTGATGTCCATCGGGAGCGGAAGGTCTCTCGCTTGGATGGCTGTCACCGGAGACTGCGGTGCTGGGTGCAGCTCTTGCAGACGTTCTATAACCTGCGGGTCTCGCACGTCGGCGATGCGCGACTGATGTAGCGTGCGCATCGCACGTCCGTATTGTGCGTCTGCTGCCAAGTGGGATGCTCGGCGAAACTTCGGGTCGTGCTTACTGTCAGTCTGCTGGCGGCGACGCCTAATGATTCTCTCTTCCTGGTCTTGTGGGCTTGAATTGCTTCTGTCCAAAGTTCATTCCATTCGCCAGCGTTGGCACGGCGGATACGTTCTCGCAGTCCTTGGCGTTGCCTTATTTGAGACCACCATCCGGCTTCCCACGCATTAAGCGTGGCAGAACTGCAGTGGGAAGAAGGTGTATTCGGAGGAGGGTGGCGTGGACTGCATCGGCATTCCGTGCGTTTGCCGCAGCGCGGAAAAGCCGTATGAGTAACATGGCGAGGCTGTGCATGCAGTTTGCGAGTATGCGATCGAAGATGTCCGAAGGTCTTAGCGGGCTGTGCAATGCATTGCAAACCGGGGAGAGACGTGGCTTGCGTGGACCGTTCGCGGGTTTCTGAGGAAGTCATTTGAGGCATTGCTGCGGGCTAGGGAGAAAGGGGGGAGGGATTAGTGGCGTGATGTCCTGCTCGCCCGTTGTCCCAATGGGGGGCAGGGTCACGTTTTGCCGTCTCCTTCCGCATGTCTTTCATGCGCTGTGACAGGGCGCGGGTGCGGTTCGTACGTCGCTCGGTCTTCGCAAAAGTTAAAAATTACCCAAATCTAAATAAATTTAAACCCTCATCCGTTCGTTTCAATCCCTCGGTGGTCGATACACAAAACTTGTCTCCGATGAGTGCCGACTTGCTCGACTCGGGGAGGTTGAGTTAACTAGTTGGGTTGCACCGCTCAAATGCCGAAGTCCAGACCCTCGTAATAATTCTCTAGCCTTAGTAAGAATTCAAGCATCCACATAATCAGCTACTGTACCTCACCATAACTGAAAACTGCGCTTTTCACTTAAGAACGGCTGTACTTTAGGCCAAATGTACTCTGCATATGGAAGGGGAACCCGGTAAGTATCAAACGCAGCAAATCCAGTTAGTTTGTGGTGCACTCCAGGCTCTTGCCTTTGTGAGAGTATTAATTGCATATTGATTCATTCAGTCAGGTGCTGACGGATGTGAGAAGTTGTAATTAGGATGTCCTCTTTTGCGAGAGCGATGAGTATGTGCTCCGTGAAGGTACAGCGAAGCTGAAGGAGGCAAAGATATTCTGGAGTTATAGCTTTTGGAGATACGTTTTGACACTGAAGATTTTAGAAATCAGCTGATAGGCTTTCGAAGAGTTTTTTCAGAGGTGATCAATTCGAGAGCATGGAAACTTGGGACAGCCATCGAAATGCTTTTGCTGTCTAACATATATGGGTCTGGTGAAGTGATTCGGTCCCTAAAAAAATGCAGAAATGATGTAGAAGTGATCCAAGTGCTGGCAATAGGTGGCGTTAAGGGAAAATAGCAGGCGAACAAAAGAAAATGGTGGTGTGCTCAGGGATGAAGTTTGTGCGGACATACTTGGTCACTTCGTTGAGCACAACGGATCTCACGCTCTGCGATCTTACCTGCGGAGTTGTCTTTGTAACGGTAGTCAATTTTAGGGGGGATGGCGTTGGTGCCCTGAAAGAATTGTCTGGCGGAAATCCATTCAATGGCGGACTCCATGTCGAGGTTATCTAGTTCCGCGTTATGTGTTACAGCATATTCTGTTGGGGTTTTTTATTTGCTGGCTTGGCCAGGAGAAGTGGGGGGAGGACTGTTGGTTTCGATTTTTAGTGGCGTCTTGTGTAAATCTCTTTTTGAGTGTTTACGGTGGGTAACAGGGAAAACTAAACCATTTCCAGATGTTTGGGCAAGCCGTACAAAGTCATAGCGTATAATATAGGGTGTAAAGCCCACAGAACTTGTGTGCCGATGAAATCCAGTGTCTATGTTGATAACTGTAATGTCGCGGAGATAGGCCGCGAAAATGTACCGTGCAGGGAAGGCGCGTAAGTCCATTTTGCTGATTCGTTGGTATCTCTTCTGACATGAACTGTGCAAAAGGCCGAATACCTCGCGGTCGCCCCTGATGAAGTGTGGCTAGCGCGTCCAAATAAAGAAAGGCTATGGGCCCTGAAGCGTGTTTTGCTTTGGGACTTCGGCGTCTTGGTTGCCGTGGACTTTGAGAGGACGATCTCGACTTGGGATGACGTTGACAGTACAAGCTGAGTTCTTCAATAATATAATATAGATTGCGAAGTTGGTTCCGGGGTATATAACTTCCTTGCTGTAAACTATACTTTCTACTATTGTGAAGGTGAATGCCTCGGGAGCGAGAAGAGGGCCTATGCCACGGTTGCTTTTGTATTTTTTGACGGAGATGGTGATGAAACAGCCTTTTATCGGATGTCAATGGTGTTCTCTGGCGTCCAATTCGCGGACTGCACGGAGTGTAGCGTGCGAATGTCAATGTAATGGTGTAATCTAGTAAATAGTTGAGACCGGGCGAGGTCTCTTAATTGGGGGTCGTCTGCGATGCTTCGTAGAATGAACTTAACCGTCTTGCACTAGTCCTTAGGATTAGAATCGCACGTTGCAATCATCTTGGAAGGAATTACCCTGGGCTTTTCGAAGAACTATTGAAGTTTTCTTCTTTTGGTATATCTTGATCGCGAGCGTCTCGGACTACGATATGTCGTAGGTTATTTCTTGGTTGGTTGTGAGAGCTTTCTAGAGACTTTGGAAGAATTTTTGTCGCTTTTTTGGATGATTTTACCAGTGAAGAAGTTAGCTAAAGGGAATAAAGGCTAGGGCTAGGCACGGACTTCTTGCAGGTATGTTTATCCTGAGGTTGAGAGCCAGCCGAGGAGAAATACGGTGGAAGAATTCTACAAGTTCGTGGTAAATGATAGTTAGATCCAATAACCTCTTCCACGGCACGAAAGAAAGTTTTTTCAGTGTCGGTAGGGGGTTGGTGAATTTACATGAAGGTTATAGAAATTCGCGGAAGAATACCGCTTTATTTAGGGGTTTCGATCTTGTTTTAGCCATGGTTGTCGGGGACGGAGAAATGGATGCAGCTAGGCAGAGTTCTGTCCAAAATGGCGATGTTTCTGGGTGATGGATCCTTTTGGATTGTAAACTTAGGTCTTTGAAGGAAGCAATCTTGGTGTTGCGCTTTTAGGAGCTGTCTTAAGTCTTCAGAGGGTTCTGGGTGGGGCATCGCAACGGTCCCTTGTCTGGGCAAATAACCTCTCAGTCTCTGGAAGCGTGTTTCTCTTTTCATTAGAGGCAATGGCTCGATCCGACGGCTTTTTATACTGTTCAAAGGGGTATTTTACAGTATCTTCCTACGAAATGGTAATCAGATGGCCGAATGCTAATAAAATTCAGTTTTGGGGGTAATGCAGCACAGTACTCTACTGTAATACCGCGATCATTATAACACCATACACTACAGTACTATACCGTTCCATTACTCGCAGTAAACCAAACCAATTGTGTATACAGTGTATTCCAGAGAACCATTTTTACCCCGATTTCATTCGTCTTTACTTCATGATTTGTAAAAACCAATTTTCCCCCTATACTGGACCCCTCTATCAAGGAGAGGGTGACTCTCGAAAGGGCCGATAATATCGTAGAAACAAGGTCAGCTTCATGAAATGAAGTAAAATTTTGTGTGTGTGTGGAATCTTTACGGGATGCGGAAAAAGCATGTGGGAGAACATGCTGAGGGGGATGACAGAGAAACTAACATGCGAAGGGGATGAGAGAGAAACTAATCGGAAATGCGTCTGGTAAGAACCTGACGCGCTTGCAACCCATGCAAGCAGAAAACAAAGCGCGTGATTAGGAGGTGCAGCTCCCATTGGGGAGTGGTGCCTCGACGGGCAGCAGCGAACGTAGAAAGGCGCCGGAAGAAAGTCGCACCCTCGCCCCAAGAGCACCGAACACATCAATACCAACAGGAAGAAGCCGTATATCATTCGTGTGGCAGACAAGACCGTAGTGCGTGTGTTTCGCACGTTCAGCCATAGAGGCAGCTGCGCCGCCAGATAGGGCACACTGGGAAACGCGAGAAGTGACCTGTGGATGGGCAACGGTGACATCCAAAGCGATATCCTTCGGGTCGAGGCCGTATGCGCCAGGGATAAAAAGATCTATGCGAAGGGCGGACGAGGGAGAGGACGAAGGTGGAAGGGGAGGAAGCAGATGTTCAAGAAGGGCAGAAATTCCGAGCTCCTTACAGTAACGATGGAGAGCGTTGCGCAAGACATTATGGCGACGAGTCTGCCATCGTCGTACTTACAGGTGAGGGCATGTTTGCCCAGGGGATCGAGCAACGGGGCGATGTCGTTGGAACGGCGAGCACATACCGGACATCGATCATGACCGAAGAAAAGCGCGCGGCCGAGGCGTAGAGACACAGCGACTATCCAGGCTTGTGAGGACAGATAGGTGCCGCGGTGAGGGTGGGGTAAAGTTGAGAAAGCGGAACAGGAGGACGACTCACGGACGGATAGGAGGCGAGATCTGTCGCGGTCAGAGGATGATCGGAAGATCCGATCAAACGTCGAACTGTGAAGCTCAGACGAGATAGAAGACTGGAGCCGTTCGCCGGGGACCGGCATTTGACATCGCTGAAACAGAGAAGTGGGCGAAAGGGAAGCAGAAAGATCTGGATAAGGGGTAGATAATAAAGAGATCGCGACACGAGGCACTTCCTCCAGGTGTAGGTCTCCCGAAAAGGAGAGCAGATCTGAGAAACGGCTGAAAACATCAATCATCGAAGCCGCATAAGCGGACTCAGGGAGTGAAGAAGCGAGAGGAATGCCGAGACCACCGTAGGAAATAGGAAGGCAGGCTTGCTCCCATTCGGAATCGGTGCAAGGACCCTGAATCTGTGCGAAAGCATCCCGCTGCTTCCGGTCGAAGCTGACGGCCAAAGCCGTAGATTGGTGGGGGAGAGAGTCCGCAGCAGATAAATAACCTTACAGGCGCTCGCGCAGAAACGGTGCAAGTGGTAGGCCATCTGGGCGTCATCAAAGGACTGAAGACAGGCAAAGATGCGATCGATTGCAGCTTGACGGGTGCCGAATGCGGCGCTGACGAAGGAATCGGAACCAATGGGAGAGCCGAGAACGGTAAAGCCATCGGCGGGAGAAGGGCAGGAAGAGTGAGGGGAGAGGATTATAGGAGAGGCCGTATACGTGGTTTTGGTCATATTCAGTGCGAACCCGATGGCTGTCCCTGACTCTGGAAGAATTGCAAAGCCTCGAGGGCCTGCGAGCGGGGAACGACCAAGTTCCCATCGTCTGCATACCAAGCGTTGAGCGGGGGCCGGAATGCTCCTGGAACTTGAGAACGAGAGGATGGAGAGCGAGAGCGAAAAGCAGAGCCCCCAAAGGATCCCCCTGTTGAGTGCCATCGGCGCTTAGTATGGAGAATGAACCGAATGAGAGAAAAGAGGTATCCCCATAACAGTAGTGAACCCATCGCGCGATGCCAGGTGCAAAGTCCAGAACGGCATCAAGAATGCGTTGTCGAAATGCTTGAAAGCATTGTGGGCATCGACTTGGATCAATACGTGGTCCTGGAACTTGGTGTTTTGCGTCAGGCGACGGACGGCATGAACAATGGCCTCAGCCCCGCTTTTAACGCCCACGCCGAGTTGATGAGGCAAGAGATAGGAAGCTGCAGTCGAGCAAGCCTTGTGAGCGAGGAGGCGGGCAATAAGTCGGCGGAGGAGGAGACCAACAGCTATAGGGCGAAGTCCACCGTTGGGCTTGTGGAGGGCTGTGAGCCGGCCCCCACAGAAGTAGGCCCTGCACGAGTCCGGTAGTTCGCCGTTGGAACACATGTTAACAAACTTGGTCAGCACATAAAGACAGTCACGGGCGGGATGCACTCCCCCGCAGGTCGAAGCAACATACGGAGAAAGAGCGGGGAAAGGCCATCAGATCCAGGGGCGGTGGACGGGTCGAGGCTATGGATGGCTCTACGAACATCCGAAACGGAAAACTTGACGGCAGGGGGAAGACGAGAGTTAGGGAGGGGCTGAACGGGGGACGGGCGTGGGGTGAAGGGATTTGAGTCTGCGGAGATTGTCTTCCGAGGGCACAACAGGTGGGGTATCGTGCAGTAAGGCTGCTGTGGCGCGGGAAGGACTGCCACGGTGCAGTAAGCGGCGGCTGCGCTGGAGGGTAGATGGGGAATGAGAGGCGTCGGCATGGGTAGCAGGGGGTGGGAGGCCCCGAAAAGGGAGAGGGCTTCAATGAAGAGGTCATCGAAAAGACCGGAAGATGCGAGACGAATGCGGTCGGCAAGATTGGAGCAGATTTCAGAGCGGCTCGAGCGATGGAAGCGAGGATGATTGCGTCGAAATACGAGTTTGGGGAGGGCGACAAGTTCGAGAAGGGCACGATGACGATGTGCATCAGACGGAGCAGCGATGACACGGCTGGAGGCAAAATAGAGGTCGTAGGCCGCTGCTTGAACTGGGCGAGGGATGTACGGAAGAACGGGTATCGAAGCCCTGAAAAGAGCGGAAAGTAAGGGCAGTAGGAGGGACAGAAGCAATCCTACTGGTCATTATCGGTCATTGATTCCGGAACTGGGACGTATTCGAGGACAGAGAACCGACCGTCAACCTGCGGGGGAACGGGGGAGCTAGGAGCAGAAGAGGTCGCGGGCCAGGGCCGCGACGTGCAACCAGGGTAAAACCGTCCGTATCGGTCACATCTGGACGGGCGCGACGGCGCTTAGAGTGGACAGCGGGAAGGGGGGTGCGAGGGGAGGCATGTCCCGGGCAAAGTGGGATCGGCAGAAAGAGTCTGGTAAGCTGCGGACTCCATTTCGCGGAGGGATTGGGCAAAAGCAGGAGCCGGATACCACAAGGACGGAGATTCCAGGCGTTCGATTTCTTGTCGAAGGCCAGGAAGGACGCCGCGGAGCTGGGCAGGAGACAGGTCTGAAGAGATGTCCATGATTTCGGAAAACACGAGTTCGGGAGGGTCGTAGTTGTCCGATGTCTTCGCCAAGTTTCGGAAGGCGGTATAGGCGGGAGGCAAAGACGCCAAATCCCGCTCGGCAGCGCACACCATGAAGATATGAGGGGAAGAGGAGCGAATAATGGAACAGGAGCCCGGAAAACCACCTTGTGTGATGGCTCGGCGGAAAGCGGACGGATCGTGTACAGGAAAGTCCGGAGGAGACGTGACGACGACAACTCGCTTGGTGTTGCCGCCAAAAAGCCCTCGAGTAGCTCGGCGGACGCGGCCCGCAAACTTGGTGGAGATGCGAACAGCTGAAAGGTCATGATGGGTGAGGCCTTGGCGGCCCAGGAAAGGGAGACGGCGGAGGGGTTTTGGGGCTGTTGGGGCATGGCCGCCGCGCGTAGGTAGGATTGGCGGGAGGCAGGAGCAGGATTGGGAGATTGGTCCGGTTCAGTGGCTGGAGAAGTCGGGGGAAGGGGCCGCAAGAGAGGTCAAGATCTGCAGGACGGAACGAAACTGAGGGTTGTTTTGCAGAGAAGGGGCCAGAGCGGTCGCCACGGGGGAGTTCTGAACGGCAGAACAGAATGCAGCTGTGGCTGCAGGGTCGGAGGATTGACGACTCCATCAAAGATGGAGACGCATTTGACCAGATAGTCCATCGACGCATGGGTTAGGGAAACAACGGTGTCGGAATGCCCAGAAGAAGGTCGGGAAGGCATGGTGGCAGAACTGTGGGGTCGGGAGATCACGGGAAAGGAAATAGCCAATAAAAAGATCACAGACACCAAAATCAGAAGTAACCAATAAGATAGCGCTGCGGAAAAAGAATCTGGCCGAAGATCGGGAGAAGAAAAGAAAGAAGAAAAAAAAGCCGAGAAGAGGAGGATGAGGGTGAAAGCACAGTCGTCGCGCGACAGAGACAGCCGGGCTTTTTTTATCTTCGGACTTTCCTGTACACGATCCGTCCGCTTTCCGCCGGGCCATCACATAAGGTGGTTTTCCCGGCTCCTGTTCCATTATTCGCTCCTCTTCCCCTCATGTCTTCATGGTGTGCGCAGCCGAGCGGGATTTGGCGTCTTTACCTCCCGCCTATGCCGCCTTCAAAACTTGGCGAAGACATCGGACAACTACGACCCTCCAAACTCGTGTTTTCCGAAATCTTGGACATCTCTTCAACCTGTCTCCTACCCAGCTCCGCGGGGCCCTTCTGGCCTTCGACAGGAAATCGAGCGCCTGAAATTTAGTAATGAGCCTTAATGAAGCGAAAGATAGCCACAACTTTGATGACATCAGGAATACAGTAATATTAAGCGCCAGATTTAAAATTAAGAAATAGGTTTAGTGTTAACTTTCAAAATCATAAGTCCGCTCTTTTTGATAAGTACCAAATCATTACATAGAAATAAAATCTCCGAGACGGGATGCAGATCCAAGTAGCTTGCATCAAGTCCCTTTCCCCAATAGCCACGCCACAGAATACCATGACCCCCACTCGACCTAGCACTGCATTCCATTCACCAAATTCCCCTTTCTTGGCCTAGCGAGGCAACAGATGCCCTCCAGCTCTTGGATGACGTAGCTGATGAGCGCAACTACGCACTGAACGACTGTGAAGATGAAGATGCACACAGAACCGATAATGAATCCGATTTTCCATGCCCTATCTTTGATGTCTTTTACGAATCCGGAGGGTCCAGCGCGATCCATGACCTAACAAATTTTGATGCCGCTGAGACCCAAACCGTGTGTAACAGCCTTTGAAATGTTATAAACGAGACGTATAACGTTGGCAGGTCGAAAATATCAACACAATGGCAAAGACATGTTACTCATGATGTTCACTGTACTGAAACATGGTGGAACTTGGGACGTGTTGGGAAAAGTACTCAATCTGAAAGGTACTTCATTTGAGAGAATGATGTCAAAGTTTATGGAAAATTTAAGCAAATCGCTGCATTAAGCACTCGCAGATCGAAACAACACAGTCTTCACTTATAACAAGCTTATAAAATATGGAACCTTTTCCGCCATTTTCCATTTGCAAGATACGACAAAGAATTTACATTGCAGCAGGCAAATAGGCCTAGAGGCAAAATGCAGGAGGGTAAGGTGTACTTCAGCGGGAAACATAACCTCTACGTATTTAAGGTTGAGGCTAATGTTTTACCCAACGTTCTAGCTTTAAATTGTTCCTGTCATTATCCTGGCTCAGTTTCTGATCTGTAGATCTTTCAGCGCAATGTAAAGTAGATTTTCATAAGGAAGCGATACGGAAGAGTAGCGCTGATGGCTCTATCGCTGACATTGGCTTGCTCTGTGACAAGTACCCTAATGAATGGGGAGTGCTCATGGATAAGGGATATCAGAGAGCAGGGGAGATAGTGAGAGCAGTCACTCCAGAGAAATATCCGAAGAATGGCATGTTGGCTCGAGAAGAAGAGTCAGGGAACAAGAAATTGTAGTAGTATGTACCCTTAAAGAGACCAAACACCAGGTGGTCGGGTTTAGAAGCAAAGCTTCTTCGGGAGACCAATCTAGGAGACCTAGACAGCTAACTGGGTTATAAGGGTCGGGCGACTGTAAGTCGCGCTCGGAAGGTAGGAGGATGCCCTACGGTCCTCCGGGAATTTCTCCGGGGTTAGAAAGGATAGGAAAAAGGGGTAAAAGAAATGAAAATAAAGCGGGAAAGGGGAAAAGGTGGGGAAAGGAAAGGATAGGCAATCCTACTCCGGGAGCGCCTGAAAGGGTTAGCAAAAAGGGGTTGCGTGACTACTCCGGCCACGGTTCGTGGAGGGTCTACTCCGGACACCTACAAAGGGTAGCCTCGACTACTCTGGTCGCACGCTAGGTAGATATATCTATAGTGAGCCCGTGAAGCGCTAGGATTACCGGTATCTTACTAGGAATCCTAGTTGGCTTGGAGCTTCTGGACTTCTCCGGTCACAGAAGTAAAAAGGTAGACTTTTGGATCCGGGGGAGGGGTTCCTTGATGGTTTACTGTGGGGCAGCCAAGGCCGGCGAACCTAAGTTGTAGAACTGCTACCTACTGTGGCACTGTCAGCTAATTAGTCCTACAGTAATTACTAAAATAAAGGGATTATTAAAGGATAAAGAAGTAATTCCAAGCGACCTTACACGTGGACCTTAAACGTGGCAACTACACGTGGCACTGGATAAGGCAGGCCTGTCCCTACTGTAGCAGATACAGTATGCGCGCGAGAAAAATAAAAAGGGCAGGTTCCCACAGAAAATATAGTCAGATCGGATTATGGGGGAGAACTATTCTGGGAGACTGTGTAGGCTTTGGAATGTAATTGCAGGCAAATGGAGATGGAAGGAGGACAGGTATGATTCTGTTTTTATAATTTGTTTTGCGCTTACCAAAATTCATATCCAGATGCATCCTCTCAGGAGTGAGGATAGGAGTCATCATAGACATTTCAAAAAACGGCTTTATTCGATCGGCGAGGAGTTTTATAGGAAAATACAGCGCGTTTAGGAGTGTTAACGGACAAACCGCCGTCGCCGTATATATTTACAGTTCCGGGTGGTCGATATCAGTGATCATGAGATTGGTTGGGAGTAGTTATTGAAATATATTTTATTGGTTTTGTCATTAATATTTGCCGGGTCTATTTGAGGACAACTTGTATTTTTAAAAAATTATCAAATGGAAGCAGTAGACAGGGGTATCTTTAAGTGGCATATGGGAAGTACAGTTCATGGTTAATCATTTCGCAGTTATTTTGTATTTGCATATTAACGTAGTCTTTGGTGGAGAAACCTGCCGTACTGGACTGTAATAAACATATCTATATTGAGTATAATAATAATATAACAAGTATAACACAATTATTGACTGTAAAAGCATAACCTCAAAAACTATTTGGTACTATTTTGGATACAGATTGTTTTTCTTAGGGTTTTCAAGGACTTCGCCCCATTGAAAATTCAAAAAGTAGTATATTTAAATACCAATAACTATGCAAAAGATGATAAGCAACGAACGGCTGCGGAAGCGACAGCACCGCAAGCACAGCACGATGTGACATCGTTATATCTACTATTACCGTGTTCACTAATTACGCTGCGCGGCTACCGCACCCGTATACCATCAGAGATATTGTGGATAGATAGGTTGTATTGTAGAAAGTAGTGATAGGAAAAATGGAAAAAATTATCGAGCGAGGGGCCGTGGCTGAGTTCCTCGGTAGGGATACTTACTTTTGCTGTCTCTGTTGTGTATCGAAAGAAGATGAAAGAAAAGTGAGAAGGCGCAGAGCATTTAAGCCGCACAATAGACCTTCTGTTATATTCTTTACAGTAAGTCAAGACAAAAAATGATTGTAATGCGACAGTACCCTCAGTTGTGAAAATTCATGTGGTTAGTTCTAACTTTATGGCATGATTATCGAAGTTCCACTGCAGGGCTAACTGTTCTTCTATATATATCTTCTAACTGTGTGGACCACGGCAGCTACGTGCAGTGGTTTACGGACGATGATTGCGGTGGATGAAGACTACCATATCGTGTAACTAACGCGACGATATAATAGTTTGCGAGTGACTGTGATCGACGTGTTCAACATCTCACCGATGCGGGGAAGAGATTATCTAGAAATAGGCTAGTAGCAGGGAATGAGCAACTAGGGTATCGAAAGCGAAAGGTTGAAGCGAGAAGGTTGGGCCCGGTTCGGGGTTTACAGAGGAGGAACGGGGGGAACGAGACATTTTGCGTGCCAAATCGGTTTCCATTGTTGCGATGTGCCGTGGCAGCAGCACCGCCAGCATAGTTAGTGGCCCTGGTGCGGACGTTGTCCTTGGAGAGAGGGACAACGGTGATATTACATGCGATTGGGCGGGGTGCACTGCCGTCAAGCGATATAGTTGGACGTATCAAGATGTCGGCTTAGCACAGCTGCGTGCCCGGTACCTTCGACGGGGCCTCAATCTGGTAGTCCATGTTATGGTTCGGTTCGGGCCGTCTCATGCAGAAATAGAATCTGATTTCTGCACAGTGGCAACCACTAGCAGAGTCAACTCTGTTCAGTGGGTAGACTAGGCAAGGGATTCGCCTGGTCCCATGCCTAGCGTGTAGTTTAAGACCAGGGCTCGATTCTCGAAAAAAAATTCGGGCGACAGGCGGAAGGACAATTGGAAAATTCGAAACTATGGTCGAAATTATGTGCTCCACAAATAGCTACAGCGTGGAAAATTACCAAGATACCTCTCGTAATGTTGGATATAGTATCGATCGGTCAGATCATTTGCAGAAATACCAACCTCTTGCGCCAGCATGTAACTCAAAAAACTACTCTTGATCGGCATTTGCTTCAGCTAGACTCCCAAGGTATTCCATTCAGCGAACGAAGGATAGCTCCTGGGTTACATTTCTCTCCTGCTTGTATCAGGTTTCACTCACGCTAGGCTAGAGTCATGGGCCGAGAAGATCGCAGTGGGAGGCGGAACGAGGATTCTGATTGACAAATTAATGCTGATATTCCGAAAAGAACTTATCTATGTATTCTTTCAACTCAAGAGAGTTGAAGTCCATTTTAAAGTATTTGAGAAGCACCAGGCGGTCTCCTTTGACTTGTTGAAATATCTCATTGATATTTAAAATGATATTGTGATATATTTTGGGTGGACATGTTGACTCTGACGCAAATTTCGGGTTTCTTTATGGAATTGAAGCCCACTTGTGTCGAGAGCGCCTGAAATATGTGTAATATCCGTCACATAGATCTAAAAATGAGAGTTTTACCTCTTTGAATATGACAAAACCGAATCAGAGCTCAATGTCTCGGAAGCCTACACCAGCGAGTACAGAGTTTCCATGCTCTCTATCTCTCTACAAGAACTTGCGCATATTCTTCTCTATAAACTTCTCATAATTACTACTACCGCACGATAACGAAATATCTACTCTTATTATAATCATATCTAGAAGTCAATGTCGTTCGTGTATATTGCACAGAAGAAGACCTCCATAGGTTGGCTTCATTATAATGTCGTGTAGTACAGTTTCATCCATATTTCTATTCTACTAATCTAAAGAATGTGAACGGAAAAATAGGAGCTTAAAAAATTCTATTAAGGTACCCTCGGATATATCTACTTCATCGGATATTTTAGGTGTACTTCTATAAAAGTCTTCCGCTTGAATGCAGATAAGATTTATTCAGGTTCTGACATCAGACACTGATTTAAAACAGAACATCGATCGCTACCAAAGTTTTCGGACAGATTGATCGTATAATTGTAGCATCGAGGACTAAATTATTCTTCTCTTTGTACTTATATTCCCAAAAAGTGAACCTATCTTCTTGAAAAACATCTTCAGGACCAAAATTATTTACTTGAAGTATGAATCTTTCAGCCATTGCTTTATATTTAGCAGGGTATCTCGATTGAAAACCCTCCTCAATGTTTTCTTGTAATTGATCTATTTAGTTCAACGTTTTGGCCCCTTAAAATTCTAACATCATCCTATATCTATAGTATAAAGCTCCTGCGTCAAATAAATTCCAAATAGTTTCATTGAAAGGTCATAAAAAATCGGCTTTGTCTTATCCCTAAACAATTTTCACTTAATAAGCGTGATCCCTTATATACATATCCACTTTCAGTGTTTCAAATTCTCACAGTACAACATAATTCTCCCCCAAGCTTTTAATTTGTGCTTTGAAACATTCGGAGGCCGAGAGTTTAAGGCGGTTTTAGTCATGAGTTCAGAAGTTATGGTTTCCATCTCTGCTAGATCCACCCGTAAGTATACCATTCGCTCAGCACGGTTTCTAAGCTCACTATTGGTTGTTGAAATCTTGGTATATTATCAAGTTAGAGAAGAGTTTTGACCATTCTGTCATGATATATTTATCATGAAGTGCCCTGTAACAAGCGTAATGGCATATTCAGGCTACAAGTTTGGCTCTCATAACAAAGTTTTCTGGTATTTACAGGGCTTTGGACTATGATTATATTCTCTCTTTCTAGTATAATTTTGATTGTCTAGACCTGAAAAAGATACTTTGATCATGTTTCGCCCATAGTCCTTTCCAAACTTTTGATATAATCTGAATACCTGGATCAGCAAGCATAAGAACTGGATTTACTGACCTTGTAATCGTCCGAAATTCCGGGAAGGGATGTCATAACGCTTTCGTTGATAAACTGTGAATAATTACTGCATTTTAGACTGGCCTTTGAGTATGAATCAAATTTATCACGGGTAAGTTGTCGAGGTAAATGACATACGCGGATAATTGCTGATTTTATACTGCAGATACAACAATCATTACCGTAAACTTAAACTCTACTGGCCCATAATCAAAGGTTGGTACATTTTGCATGATTCAGTAATTTAATCGACTATTGAACTAGTCAATGGCGTGACTTTGTCCAACTGGGATACAAATATCCAATCAAATAAAAATCTTGTCTACTTTCGAAATAGGTGGAGATGGTAGCCCTCCAGATTCATTTTCCCCAGCATTAACTCTTTAAATTTTCACAGGACATAAAAGTTCTCTTTTTCCACAAGAAAAGCACATTTCAGTTGAAAAATATATATATCAATACATTATGTAGAAACCGTTGAGAATCAGTTTACGAGAGTCGGGTATCTCGAAGCCAATAATAATTGAGATATTGTCTTTGGCTAATTCATCCTTAGTTTATATTAATATTCATCGGGGTTTGAGATACGAATATGTATTTTGCGGATTTTTTCGAATAAGCCGTCTCCAAAGTTGAAGCAAAGGTGAAGCAGGTTTCGCGTAGCTGTGTTGTTAATGTGATTTCAATTTATTTAAAGACGTAAAAAGCCTGAATTTTTTCAATAACTGAGTTCCGAGCTCTAATATTCAGAAAAATTACTGTAAAAAGTTTTTAACAATGCTTTAATTCAAGCTTCGTTATAATTGAGTTGCAGAATCTCATTAACTTTAGGTCTTAATTCTTAAATCTCAAAATATGCTGATATCAACTCATCCTCACGCGAAGCGTCATAAATTAACTTCCTTTCAAAGGAGTGTATGGTCTCTCTTCTTGATTTCTCGTTATTTAGTAATTTCTCCTATTCGAGGACTCCTTCCTGAAAATTTTCGATGAATTGGATAGAAAAAGTTGAGAATATTGATAAATTGGAATATTGTCGAAAAAATAGCTCATTTGCTTCCGCAAATTGATCAGACACATCATCTCGTGAATATTTTTCAATTAAATAGTGAGTTTCATTACCAATATATATGATATCAGAGGAGAAGTTCTCAGCCAGCCGTAGTTATTTAATTTAAGATGCCACAATGACAAAAGTTTTTCTTTTTAGACCAGCATAAGTCTCAGAAAGTACTGGCTTGGAGCCAATGTCGGTATATTTAAAGAATCAGTATATTTAAAGAATCCGTTCTGACATTGTTGTACCTTGCGTGAGATTTTTTTGATAAAGGTTCGAGGTATTCATATATTTTGTGCACGGCGGGACCACAGCCCAAGGAATCGAACTTGATAGCAACTGAAAGTCCTGCCGGTGTGTTTCGATTTTATTTGTCCTCTTCTGATGGCTGTTTTTCCTACTGTAGACGAAGTATCTATGGACCCCAAGGGAGCTTAAGGAAACTTTTAGGATCTCGATAATGTCTTGGTTGTCCGTTGAAAAGAGCTTCAAACATTTTCCTACGTAAAACGGGGTCAACATCCACTGCAGTGGGGAACCGAAGTATTTTCTAGTCTCCTGGGCGTCAAAATTTTCCATTCTGTTTCAACTTTCTTCCAAACTGTCCTTGAAACAGGAAGAGAAAGTTGGAAGCCTTCAGGTTCTTATTAAAAAATTCATCTCAAGCACCTTAGAATTTATTATTCCATTCCTGAATATTTGAAGTGCGTAATGGGAGGACTTTTCCTTCTAAAAAACTCCGGCTGCATACTTGTGACTGGTATTAGATCCATGATCTTATGTACTGCTTAGAGAGTGAACGGTTCCCTCGGATAGGTGGATATCGATAAACTAATTCATGCTTCGATTATGCATGAATTGCGGTAGTCCTCCATTCGAGTAAAGACTCGATTATATGATTTCGGAGGGAGTTCTAGAAACTCAAGGCACGCTAAACATCCCTTTAGTCTCGAGAAAGGCAATAAATATTCGCAATAGTGACGTGTTATTGAGCATACCTTAACCAAAAATAGGGCCTACAATTAGTTTCTTGTAACCATGATCTTCATGGCTGTACCATTAGTGAAGAATCCGTATTATTATCACGGAATCGTTCTACAGATCCGCGTTGAAGGTTATTTTACATTTTTTAACATTTCTGGAAGACATGTTGATGTTAATCTACGAAATCGAGCGCCTTGTTTACTATTCAATGTGTTTTGCTTTCTTTTCTCTTTTATAGTATTTTTCAAATATTTCTTTAAGCCTCTATCTGTATAATACGTTCTCTCTTTGTTTATATTTTTTTTCTTCTGGAACTCGATATTGACAATTAAATATATTTTGTGGTGTCTGGTTTTGATTCTGGATTTTTTCTAGGCTAGGGAGAAAATATGACTAAATTCAAAATTCTGGTCTATTTTACTATACTAGTTTCAATACAGCAGAGTGATTAGTATTATACGACTTACTACCAATTAACTTATCCGTGTAGGCTTTCCTAGTAAGATAACGCAGTAAGTTAGGGAAGCACTCGAAGGTTACAGAGCAATTCTTACAGGTCGTCGGTTTCATCTTGAAATCACGACAATCGAGGTGCTTGAGGATAAGACGATGGTCCACAGCCTTCGTCCGCCTACTGCGAGCCACGTTGCAGAGAATTCAACGTAATTTACCCTGAAGCCCTCGGGTGGTTGTCCTTGGAGTAACCCATGCTTAATCTGAAAGACGACATTCCTGCATAGAAAAATGACGAGTATTTGGTCGCGATGGGTTCTATGTCAGCACCCTTTCAAACATCAAAGATGATAAACACGAAAAATGTGGCACATGGGCAGCTCCTAAGTGGCCCCTTAAGTAGGATTGGATTGGGTATTTTCCGGGTTACACTTGTCACTTCACCAATTTTTTAGTCGTCCTCCACCAAATATGATTCGAAATTTCCAAGAATCCTGCAACCTTATTTGTCGATAATTTCACTATTTTCCAATTCGGCGCACAATTTGCGTTCATATGTGTATTTCTCTCCTCATTCTCAACATCTATGTTCAATGAAATTTTTGTCTTGTTACGATCGCTCACTGCAGCGTTCACTCATTTCATCTGGCCTATGTAGTCTCTTGATTATTGATCTAGAAACCATCCTCTCAGAATTACCGCTGACGCTTTGAACCAAATTGTATCACAAATCTATTTACGACCTCAGAATAATCGTAAATTTTTATTGGCTTTGTACTGATGTATAATGTGTGTGCGTTTATTATAATCCAACGGAATACGCATGAATGATATACTGCTGCCTCAAGAGAGCAATATGTTGATCAAAACAAAGTTTGGCGTTTTTGCAATAATTCGCGGCAGATCAATATATAGACCTTCATTTGCGAAAAAGACCAAATTTTGTTACATTCCATAATTTTTTAAATTGCATTAGATCTTTAATATAATTAAATATAATTACAAAGTTTCAATACATAGCAACTCATACACATCTAGGATTTTGAATCGTTGAAATTCGTCGAGTAGATTCTTAATTATGCTTTTTTTCAAACACTCGCTCGAGCCATGGCCAAAAAGGCAGGAGGGACCAAACTCTCTCCACCTGACTTCTCTTTTTGGAATTTTTCCGCTTTGTAAAGCCTCTAAAGTCCCTGTAAAGTCTCTTTAGTCAAACTTGATGATAGATGTTTGGAAAAGGGGAGCTAAATCGCCTCGAAATCCATTCCAAACAACTTTAGAAAACTAATTCCAACAGGAAACATCCGACACGCGTATAATCGTCTCAACTGGCAATCCAGTACGAGGACGTGAATCACTTGGCGGTGGTATAACACGGATTTCGCGCAGTTCTGGCACAAAGAACGCGAGATGGTCTCATTAAACATCAGTAGGCGCTATATAAATACTTAAAGGACAGAAGGGAAGGTTAGACGCAGTGACGTGTTCTTTTTAGGCCGGGATACGACACAAGTAAAGTAATGAATTTATCGACCGCAAAGTTCACCCCAGTAGAGATGGAGAACGCGGTCATTTCAAGAAAAGATAAGGAACGTGCAAAAATTTTATGCAAACGTCAAGAGTCTTCCGAAACATTGAGGGCGAGTGCAGTGTTAAATTAATTTCAGCAACCTGTGCCCTTCTGATCATCTTACTAATAATTAAGTCTTCTGAGGCAGCTGATGCAGGAGTTAAACGAGTTAATTCGATTCAAGAAGTTGGCAAGTACTGGGATCGGCTTTTCTGGCATGCACGCTTACATCGCAATTGTAATAATGTCTTACGCGCTGCGATTAAAGGTTAAGGATTCTTTTAAGCTTCTATCTGCGCTAAGATCAAAAGATACTTGTCTGTGAAGGGTTTGTTATAGCCCAAAATATAAAGGCTTCCTTACCAATAGGCAGTATTTTGAGGATCTTTTTTTTCCTCGTCGAGATCGGGCAAGGATTTTAACATGACTTGATCAATTTGCAGTCAAATACAAAATTGTGGTTTTCTTAGCTAGCTTGAAGCTTCTGGCTACGTTACAAGATGACCTTTTCGAGACAAGTGGGGCTGATAATCGGATCGAGACGGTTATTAAAAGGAAATCTGATATGGAGGGCTACTGAGGAGACCCGGTACCTGATGCATTATTCGGGTCTTTTATTAGCAAGACTTCGGCACCGAGGTAAAACAAAAACTGTGCCTTGCGAAAATTTCTCTCAACTATTTTCGACAGTCTTTGCGAGGAGGCTTTTATCAGATGAACTGTAAGAGCTGATCGGGGGTACAGAAAGAAAGAATCTATGTAATTCTTGTCATAATTGGTTTTTGGTTCCGTTTCCATTGTGTAGGAACAACTTCCAAGAGCATACCTCTTCTTGTCTGATCCATACTTGAAACCTGCCAGAGCGTATGATGAGGAAGAGCATAAGAATAGAAAAATTGGTGTTATGAACGATCATGATCGTAGAAGGTGGTCACGGTTGATAAAACTGACCAAAAGATTCATTTGGCTGTTGATATTGCTGATTATAGTGAACAGAGGGTCGTCAGAAATCATTAAGGGGACCTTTTTGTACGCCAAATGGAGTTTTAGATGGAGATTCATAAGTTGGCAATGTGATAGAAAGGTGCGACCCGTTGCCGATTATGTTTAGAGAGGATTAATAGTCAATTTTAATAACTTGCTCAAGCTTATACTGTACCTACTCTTCATTATGAACGGAGAAAGGAAAGAATAATTCCCGATCATTATGATCTACGACCGTAATCATTGATCACTGAAAGGTCCACATATTACAACGTTATTCGCATGGAGCAATAAATAGTCACACTAATGGCTATAAGAGAGTTCAAGAGGAAGGATTATTCTGAGTTTATACGGTTCGTGTACACCAGCCCGCTTTGTTGCGCTCAACCTTATCCAGACCGTTTTACAAGGCCCTTAAATGTATCAAGGAGACGTGGAACTATTTGATAGTGGCTTGCAGGCAATATAAATTAGTCTTTCTGTGCTAAAAAGAAAGCACTGCTGAACGATTTATTGTTCAAGGGACAATTTTGGCTGTTTGCAAACCCCTCTAGGATCCCACATTCAAGCTTATCGCGTGTATTCGATACATCAGAGCGATCCCTGAAACTAAACTCGCTCTACACATCAGTAGCAAGGCCTGCATAAACTCAAATCTAGCAAACAATCATATGCGAAGAACTACTTACTTTTATCGATCATTAAAATCTGGCACCGGAGAAACGGAAGCCGTGAAGCATTAGTATACAGGATGTACTGTACTGTAGACGCGTGCGGCTTACGCCGAGTTCCTAGTTTTTATTCGACAAATTTCATCAATTGATTACATCTCGAATCAAATGTAATCAAAATGCCATCAATTGGTCACATTTGTCATAGGATGATATTTTGAAAGAACGAAAAAATAAAGTGAAAATATTCTCTTAACGGTCTCTTTTCGCGTTCCATTTTCCGCCTTTGCGACCTGTGCAAGGTATTCTTACATAGCTTTTACAGTTTCATTGCCTCGTTAAACCAATTCCCTCCCATACAAGACATGTCTTAGCAGATGTGACTGAAATAATTAGCAGCATTATAGCTGAAAATCGAAAAATCAGATGTATTATTCATCATTTTTTTCAAAATGTTTTCAAAAATTATGTCGGTTATTTCTCCCTCGAGCACAATGTGTTCATTGTTTTCCTCCGTGTTGTTTGACTTTCTTAATGGCGGTGGGCTTGAATGGCGATACCACTGTTATATCTAAATTTGTGGAGCGGGGCGGGTCAGCGGTGGGTATGGTAAGAGAGAGGGACCAGCATGTCCGCGGCAGGCCTGAGTTCATTATTTGGGACTAAAAGTAGGACCTCTAACTGATAGTCCAGTGCTAAGCGGATGATGTGGTTTGTCAGAGCGTTTAGTATACAATTGTGGCGGAAAATTAGTCTGGAGCTGGGTGAGCAAAGAATAGCGGTGTTCTGGCGACCTCTTCTACCTCTTAAGTGCATTTTTGGCACTGTACCGGTAAGAGAAAACCGGGAGTCGCAGGTGTCGGAGTGTCATGACGGCAAATAGGCGTAGGAGACCGCGGAGCCGTGGAGCGCTGGGCAGAGAGGAATGCGTCTCCGAGGGTATACCGGAACAAAGACCGGGGATGCAACGCCGGATGTTTGGAGCGCTATAATGCGGCGGGTTTGAGTCAGCTGTCAGAGCATCGTTGTGCCGTTGCACTTTTGCCATGAATTCTTGCGGCATAAATTAAAGCAAAGTTTCAGCTAGTTACAAGAAATCACATCAGGTAGATAGGGGCTTTAAATGCCACGGACTACTGCAACGTAACTTTTGTTAACTCTCTTGCCCCTTCCTGTGCTAAGAGTCTCAACCCACTCAAAAGCTTCAACGACGTCCACACGAGCATCAAGCGAAAATAACAATAATTTATTTATGAATTTCCAGGGAAAAATAGGCTATTTCCTATATCCATCTCTACGTTAGTCATCATCAAATATCGTTTCAGATCTGTCGCCAGTCAGGTGATGTAATGCGATTCGAAGGTGCAAGCTATTCTTTTACAGCAACACTCCGCATTTTCATTAACCTCCAATGCGGTCTGTTGCTTACTGGCCAATCTTCCACTTACTGATAGAGTGTATTTATATCTGCGCCTGCTGCAACATTTCACTTACATGCACACTACCACAAAAGCTGACTTAGAATCAGCCAGCCTATCCTTTACAGTAAATGAACCCCACGGTTTTCTCTCAGTTTTGTGTTGTGATAAGTAGAGTAACAAGGCTTGTAGAGTCAGAAGGGGCCGAGGCCGAGCTGAGGGGAGTGGCATTGGACATTTTTCAGGACTAGTTCAAGTAACAGTCGGGCCTGTCCGAGCAGAAAGGACAGGTCCGCGCAGAAATCGGATCCGGGCTGGCTCGAAGAAGAGCATTACCGCGTACGATGCTGACCTTTCGCGGGACAGTGCAGCTTCAACGATGCTCGCGGCGGATTCGTCGCGTAGGGATGGGCGGACGGGTGAGGAGCCGTGGCCACCCATCTGTAATGGGAGTACTGCTTGATTTCAGCCGGCAATCCGTACAGCGCCTTATACCAAGACTTGTACATAGCTTCCATAGCATCCGTGGGGGAGTGGCGTAGCGGGGGTGCTCGAGCTTGAGTTCATGCGTCAGTAGACAGGCTGATGCACATACACTTTGCACGTGTAGGCGGGCGCGTTTGTCGCGCACGTTTGAAAGATAATTACGTTGCGGCTACAGGCCTTTATCTTGGTCTTCAGGAAGGCTTATGTGAAATCTTGTTGCAGATAGAGGTTCAAAACATTTTTATGCCTTGCTTCGGGAAATGGGAGAGTGATAAATCTTGCAGAAAAGTGGTTCAGTCGGAAAGAGGTGTATGAGGCCAGAACACTCGAGTCCTCCAGATTCTCAAATAGAGGACAATGGACGGGTCATCACAGACGAGAAAAGCGGAGGGTGCGGCGTTGGCTGTCGATAGTCCCCACGAGCTTCCCGTTGTATGAAAACTCTCCTGTTTTATCAATGTACTGTTTTTTCACTGAAAGATAGAAGAGCTAAGAACTGGGTCTGAGGGATGTGTAAAATTAAACCACAGTTGACAGGAATAAATCGGCGAGGTTGAGAATCTCATAAACAATTATCCACGACAGAGGTGTTGGAAGCGACAAAAGTGCTACCGTAATATATTTGTATAGACACAGAGGGGGATAATTTCGGCGCATCAAGGGGCTATAAATGATTGCAGAAGTAGAAAGTTCCACTACCTATGCTCAGTAACTAACTTAAACGATTCTCTCCTTAGAACAGAAGTTAATTATCAACTTCTCAACTATTTGGGTCTGTACTTGAAATTTTATGCCAACGTGCGTGACTTTTAATAGAGTACTCGGTTCAATCAGCTTATAGAGATTTTTCGGCTAGTCCTTATGTCTTAAAAAACATACTGAATACCATAAAATGCATTCAAGGGAATCTTTTCGACTGTAAAGACTAACAGTAGATACTCTCAGGATAAATACCTCTATCCAATCCTTCAAATGGCTATCGTACTGTTCAGAACCAAAAACGGCCTGCAAATATGTATACCTGTAATAAAATCCCTGAAAAATCCATTGAACGGCTTACGGTTGTAGATAGCCTCATCATAAATATCTAAATATTCCAGTTTTTTCTCATGATTATCAATTTCTTCTCTACCCCCATCAGAAGAGTCTGAGATTACGATGGCATCCTCCTGAATTTATATTCATACTCCTGCTTTACACTTCAACTGCTAGAGCTGATTTTTTTGACCTTTTGTTGATCTAATTGTAAAAAGTATGTCTACTGCTAACAGTAGGTAATTTACAGTATAGTGAGTGCATTTCTTCCGAATGTAAACCACCATTAATCATGTTACTGTACAATTACCCGAGTGGACTATATGCTGCATGGTCCGGAACTCTCGGCTCCCAACGAAAACCTGATATTTTCGCGGGTTAGAGGCACCCGTTGGCCCGAATGTTGACCTAAATCATCTCTAACTTTTATATTTATTAATTAGCTGATATTGACTTTATTAAATGGGTGCCTGTAGGTATTGCTAACGTAGTTGACTAGTATTATTTATACCTAACGGACCAATAGAGCCCCGAATAAACATGCACCCCTATGTTGCCTCTTAACTTCACTCCAAACTTTCACCTCTGCAACTCTCTGCCAACGGTAAATTTGCAAACAGCTACGTTTATCCGCCCGTTTTCCCCTGTGCTTTCCTCTCTATCCCACATTATCGTACCCATTTTATTTTTTGTCTATGGTATTTAATCACCCTTGAAGCTTCGGACTCCAGCGTCTACATCCAAATAAGAAGTTCAAGTTTGCCGTTGGTCAAAACACCCTTATCTTCACAGCAGATACTCAGCGTTGGTGTGCCATTCTTACATCGCTTGCTGCCTTTTTTGCACCCCTGGTGTCCTTGGTTCTTTTGAACCAATTCTTCGCGAGATTCTAGTATTCTGGCGATCACAGTCCAGCTTTACAACCGAGAGGGCCAATATACCTGCCAGCCGTCCAATGAATCACCCTCGTTCTAGCAACTCAACTTCTCCTCTCCATCTATGAGCGATTTTACTGCATCGCATGGTTCTTAAAAAGGAAGGGTGACAAAAAGTACCCTGTGAGTCTTTGTCTGATTGTGCTGATTTTTGTTAGAAGCGTAATTTCTACGCTTGCTTTGCTGGCTTCCGATGGGTCTCCCTGATTTTTAGTGGCTGTAGTTTACTCGCTCGTTCATTCACTTCCCACCGGACGTGGGCGACCACTAAGCCAAGTCATCCATCTGTGGTCCAGGCTTGTCCTTCGACCTGCGTGTGGATGAGGCTTCCGCATCGACATGTGCCGTTGGACATGGTCTAGTGTGTTGCAGAGAGTCGCTAGGACATCTGTGCAAACGAAGTAGAACGACTAGCTGGACCTCTACAGTAGTCTATATAAGCCCGCCGATCGGCCGTGAAATTAAAATGAGCACACCAGCTCTCCCCTATCTCTCATCCATTCGGCCTGATCAGACTCAACCTCCGTCAATTTTCTCATTGCCCGACGGAATTATATAACTCAAAGAGAACATCTTCACATTGCACATTGCACTAGCACTCACTTTCCTTCCATTCCCTTACATCAGGTCACCAACGGTTGCACACCAATTGCTCCCACGGATACACACAGTCCTCCTCATCTTCCGGTTATCTCCATATATTAAACTCAGCGTCATCCGTGTCCTCCGCTTCATCCACAAATTGGTGACAAACCTCCTCCTGAACGCGCTACAATTCTATCCTCATGATTTATTCTCACAGAATACTGGCCAATTAGCCATCAAAGTTATGCTGTTGATGCGATGCGGGCTCTTGCTGATTTCTTACCTGTGAAGGATGGACGTAGGTTGGCTCTGTTGATGGGAAAGAAAGGGAGTGTACTGGTAACCTGATATAATTTCTGATGGTAAGGTTGATGCTTTAACGAAGTGACTGTGGGACTTTTATTATAGGGGCATTTTTTTGATAATTTTCATAGCCTTGGTCGAAATTTAAGAATTCAAAGCGATGCTGCGACTTTGAATCTGCATAAATCTTGGGGTAAATGGGGGTACATAGAAAATCTGGGGCTAAGTTTTAATGACGACGCTGATCACGGGATGAAAGTTTCTCTTCGAGGAGGAGGACGAAATCTTCAAACGTAAAATAGAAATTGGAGTTGGGCATTGAATTTGGATTCATAAAGAAAAGGACTTTAAGGATTTCATTTTTGAATGAGAAGATCAGGTGATCGGTTCCATCAATACAAAATGTAATCAACTGATGACACTTGCCTCGTGTGATAGACACTAACTGTAGAGGTATGCACTAGTGTGTTTCTTGCGTACCAAAGAAAAGGTTCATGCATTGGCCAAGGCGCCAGAAGTGCACTTGCTACGAATCCACTCTCTGTAGTGTAGAAATCCACATTCAATGGGACCGTACACCGTGACGAGCGCAATGAGAGGAATGGATGAACTTTTATGTGATTATTCTCCAGGTGGATGGTGGTTGTCAACCAGAGTCTGGAAAGAGGCTTTTGCACGGAGTACGATAATCGTACGGCCACTGCTGCGGATGACACGGGGATGGACTCGCACCTGACTGATTCAATAACAGGCGCTACAGATAGTACGGTGGCTATGTTGAGTGGGTATTAGGCAGCTTATGCGTTCCAGTAGGTGAACACCCGTTGTTCGCCGTATTTTGAGGTACAGCCAAGTCGAAAATGCACCGGAACGGAATGCAACCGATGGATGCCGAGACGCTGATGATAGTGTACTGTTTGCCGGGCTGACTGGCCACGGCATTTAGTTGAGATAAACAGATACAGTATCATCGTGTGTGTGTAATCTTTACGGGGTTTGGAGAAGGCCTGTAGGAGAACATACGGAGAAGGGTAACAGAGAAAGTAATCAGAGAGGCGTCTGGTAAGATAGTAGTCCCATGGGGAAGTGGTGCCGCGACGGGCAGCAGCGAATGTAGAATGTCGGCGGAAGAAAATGTCTCCTGTACGGTAGGATGTCAATTACGGTAAGGATGCAGTATTGTAATTTTGCTTACAGCATACAGAGGTAAAGTAGAATATGAGCCATGTGTGCCGCCAGGAAAACCGTGAGGATGCAACGTACATTTTCGCTGTGACCTACGTACAGTACTGTACTGTAGGACATTAAGAGTCGACCCTCAAGCCTGTACCTGTTCCGTTGCTCCCTTGACCCGCCACTCGGAATTGATCGTTGAGGCGTTGCGAGGCCTCGCCTTTTCTCCACTTCAACCTTTTCCGAAATGGCTCAACCCAGCCACCTTTACTCGGCGCCTAACACCCCTCACCCTTCCGCTCACCCAACCTCCATCCTTGATAAACTCGCCGCTTGCCACGAATACTCACCCTCCCAACCCTCACTGATCGCCCCAATGTCTCTCTTTGATGGTCTGCTCGACCCTAACCACGACCTCCTCCTCCTTCATCTCTCGCTCAAAACTCCAACCCGCACCTCTCTAACCCAACAGGCCATCCTTCGTCCCCCTGCCTTTACTCCACCACAAAACACCCCCCCCAATCCATCCTTCATTTACCCCCGCTTCCTATTCCCTGGGCTTCCTCTCTCGTCGCCGCCCTCCACACCCACCTTTCAATTTCCGTTTGTACCGTACCCGACACGTCCCCGTCTTCCACACCCCCCACTTTAACTTCAATCTTACTCCGCGACCTGGAAAACACCACGCCGTCCTGTCCCGCATTTCCCTCGCTCGCTCATCGACTATATCCCCCGGTATCTTCCATCTACCAAGTCCATAATCGCAACGTCTTGCATCGGCTTCGATGCAAATGGGGCTTTGGGGCCCTTCATCGCGTCGCCATTCACACAAAGCTTGCATTCCTCGTTCCTTTATTGCGTGTGTTGCACCAACAAGTTGCCTCCGTCACCCAACAATACTCCACTATACCAGTCTCAATCGACTCACAGTTGCGTGGTAACACTGCCACGCCCAGTCGAGCCGCAACTCCAACCATCATTCCCCGCCACACCTCACGGACACGCAAGAAACGAGTCATTACTGTGAAAGGTAGATGGATCAAGGACAACACAAAGTATATTCTGGATGGTGTCGTCCTGGATGCCAGGTTGGTAGCCGCGGTGGGGTCCTTGTTGGAAACCAAGTATGGTGTCAGGGTATGTTACGAAAGGGACCGTGAGGTGAAAGTCTTGCGTCGAGGCATGTTAGTATCGCTGTCAAATCGCGGCACGGCGTTGTTGGGCGACGGAGAGAGCGACTTGCGGGGTGGATGTGGGGCCGATGGGTGAATGCGTTGGCGAGTATTTGTGGAGACGATACGGTGTGAATTGGCAACTCGTTAGTGTCGAGGTCAAAATGGCCGAGGTGCTGGTTGAGAAGGAGGAGAGGAGGAAAATGCCGACCGTCGTGGCGAGACTCAAGAGCGCCATGGAATTGGGCAATAAGACCAAGGAAGAGTTGGTCACGAGTGCGTTGCTGTATGAGGTTGGAGGGGCTCGGTTGAGTAAGATATGCGCATTCAAGATTGCGGAGGGAGAGATGTGGATGGAAGCGGAGGAGGCGTTGGGACAGTGGGGAGAGGAATATGGGAAGGGCGTCAGGGATGCGAGGAGGACTTTGGAGAGGTTGAGGAACGGAGGAGTCGGTAGTGCGGATGGTAAGGAGCCCGTACGGCAGTCTGGGAGTAGGGCCTGACAAAGCGGACAGAAAGAATGTCGTTTCCTTTACTTGGGGAAAGTGTGGGTGGTGTGAGAGGGGTACGGTGGGTTTTTCCAACCATGGCTCTTTGTGAATCCAACGAGGGAAGAAATTGGCTTGTGCAATGTGTAACTCAGTCTATCGGGTGGTCGGAAAGATTTTTTGTATCGAATAAGGATGTGATGATCTTGTTGTTGACTGGGACGGGAGGAGTGGTATCGGAAGGAAGGGAAATGAAATCGGCTAGGTTGTGTGGGCGTTTGTGGTTGGAAGGATTGTCTGTGACGGATGTTTGACAGGAGCAGTGGAACCAAAGGCCGAGACCACGGCGACATTGGTGGGAGAAGTAACAGGATCCTGATGTACAGTGGGTCTGTTGTTCTGGAAGCGTCCTCAATAGAAATGGCAACTATGAGGTTGACCAAGGCGGGATGTCGTTCCAGGCATTTGCAAGCTTTCGTCTGCGCCTTTTTGCGTGAGGCCATTCGGCAAAGGCGGCATCTGCGGCAATGTGGTCTGGTAACTCATCAGTGGGGGAGCGGAACATCAGTGACAAAACCATGACAGGAGGAAGTGGTGTGGGTGCGGGAGACCAAGAGTTGGGACAGTCGGTGGCAGTGTGTTGCCAGGAGGTGAAGGAAAGGGATTCGGCAGTGAGGGTCACTTCGGTGGCAACTTCGGGAAGCGGGGATTTCGGGGAGGGGTACATCGGTGGCTATATCTGGCATTGGGAACAAGGATGGTGTTTGCTAGACTGTACGGGAGGGGTGGCGAGGAGCGGGGATGAGCGGTTGGAGCGGTTGGAGCGGTAGGAGAGTGGAGACGAATTGGTTTGTTCGGGATGATTGTAGGTAGCGTAGCGTTGAGTGCAGTGAAGGAGAGTAATATATGGAGAAATGTGCGGGGTGTATTTTAGGGAGGTGTGAATATATGCTAAAGTGAGATTACACGCGCTAGTGGGCAAGGAGTTGCGCGGAGACATGTTGGAAGATATGGTTGTATGGGAGGAAAAATAAAGTTGGGGAGGGTAGGATTGTGGGATGATGGGGAAGGCTGAGGTTGGTGTGCAACAGTTGGGGGAAAGGGTATGGTAGAGTACAGCGAGCGAGGGGAGGGAGAAAACGGTACAAATCATGCAACAAGACAAAAGACGCCTTTGTCTTGTGCAGAAACAGTTCCACGAACCAAGTAATGTACATGCGCTTATTTTTTTTTTTGTTGGCTGTTGCATGCCTTGCATAAAGATGCAGAGTCAGTTCCATCACAGACCCGTTCCTTCTTGCTGCTTCACTCCAGTGACTCAAACTGCAGTTCCAACTCCCAACTGACGAGATATCCCGACTCACTGGCGACCCCAAACATGGTTGCACTGCCCAAACAGTTCAAGTGTGACATTACGTTTCATGCACCGTCTCTGGTCCACTCTCAACTCTTTGTTTACGGTCTGCACACTTCCCCTACCCCAGTCGCTACTCGGATGACTTGTCTTGCCTATCTCTGCCATTGCGCAACTCCATTTCTCCCACACACATGCACCATTGCACAAAGAAAAAAAAAAAAAAACTCTTTTCACCCGCCCTTTACAAATAACTTCCACTAGCATACTTCATCTATTGCATTGAATGGTATCCCAAAATTTCTACATTGTCGATTGCCGCTTATCAGGTCAACTTAGTTGCGGGAGCCCGAGCTACCCCACGACCCAATCTTCCTCGGAGATTTCAATCCGTCACACTCAATGTTTGCCAACTTCCCCAATAAGCCTCCGCTTTCTGCCTCACTACTAACGGCGCCACTTCCCCGGCCACTTTCGCATACTCAAACCCTACCACCATTTCATTCAGTCCAACATTCCCAACACTTCCATTCCCGCCCTCCATATCTCGCCCCTCACCCATCACTTCCCCCAAAGTCACCCCCTGCAACCTGCTCAGCTCGAAATTATTCTCCAAAGCCTCCTCAACACACCCCGCTTTCACATTCCTCACGCACACACCCCCTTCCTTGCCAACACCTGTCCCCAAATCACCCCGTGAAAGAAACTGTGCCTCTTCACATCATCCACCGTCATCCTTCGCGCCCCCTCCTTTTTCAACAACCCATGCAACAGTCCCCGACCCTCTGAAGATATCCACCCCGGCACTCGCAACACCCCGCGTTTAATCTTGTGAAACACATCACGCGTCCGGATCCCGTCAAACGGAAACTCACCCACGAGCATCGATACACCACCACCCCAAACGACCACATGTCCGCCTCCGTCCCGTACATCTGTCCCGTCAGCATTTCCGGCGGAAGGTAATTCCTCGTCCCGCATATGCTGCGCGTGCGTCCCAACGTCCCGTCCTCACCGTTTCCAACCCGTTTCGCCAGCCAAAGTCCCCGAGCTTATATGCCCATCCGAGTCAATCAGGATATTCTCCAGTTTCAAATCCCGGTACACAATCCCCCTCGAATGCAAATGCTCCAACCCCAGAATCAACTCCGCCGCAATTCGTCTCGTCTGGCATTCCGATAACCGACCCTCTGGCGCACGCTTTTCGCGCTGCCGACGGGAACATAGGATCCGTCGGAGTCGTCGTGAACCCGTGGTGACGAATGTACGTCGCCAAATCTCCACCCGCACAGAACGGAGTGCCGATGAACAGGTTGCTTGATGTTTGGAATGCAAATTGAAGCGGAAGTAGAACGGGTGTGCCTCCACATGTTGCATAATCCGTCGCTCCGCCATGATATGACGAAACGCCTTGACAGATTTGAATGCCTGCCCCTTATCGATCACTTTGAGCGCGTAGAGGCTCTTCTGTGGCGGCCATTGCACGACAAACACCTTACCACCACCACCGCGTCCGATCACAGACTCGATGATTAAGGAGCTCAGTTCTGGAAGAGGGGACGCCTTGGCAACCCCTAGTCCGTGACGCCAATGGTCAAGGCCCTCAGGCATGTTATTCACCCGGATGTACGTTACTCCGTCGTCCGCATCATCGCCCGTTGTGATGTAAATGCGCGCATGTGCCTCGTCCTTTTGCAGGATATCAAAGTCGTGATGTTGAACTGTGAGGACGGTGATCACGTCATGAAGCTCCGTGCAATTGCTTTCCGCGGCAGCGAGGTTACGATAGACAATGATCGTGCTGTTGCGCAGTTCGCAATAATATTTCTTCGAGCGTTGGAAGCGGGAGGATTTAATAAACATCTCTCCGGTGGCGAGAATTGGGATGTCACGGAATATGGAGACCTGCTCACGAGAGATGGGGTTCATCCGTAGGGATTTGCGAGGTGCGTGGAAGCCGTTGATTGCACGAGGGGAATTGAAATATCCATTGATTTCCCCTGGGGTCTTTCGTATGTCCTTAAGCTCGCGTTCGAAGAGGCGGAATAGTCCCCAGTCCGGCATGGTGAAGCTGCGGTTGTATGGAGATTTTCTGTAGTCTTTGAGTGGTGAGGCTGATGTGCAATGGGAAGGGAACGAATATGTTTGGAAAGGAGACTGCTTTAACTTAAGAATTTGTCCGGGGAGGAAAGCGGCGGGGTACGGAAAGTTTTATGGAGTTTTTTGGAGAAGCTGCTGGCGTTTACACCTCGGCTCAAGTGTAACGGGGGGGTGTGCACGTTCACGCCGGGCATGCAGTTGTAGTAAGCCCCATATTGGGAACCGAAGACGTGTACGCGATGTGAAATCAAGTTCGAGCGGGTGGTTGCGGGGGTGGCCAGTTTTCCTCAGCATATACGCTCGGAGTTGGAAAGGGTAGCGAGAACAACTGGCCAGAATGCTGCTTATTGTGGTTAGCCCAGGACTGGATGCGCCGTCTGCGGTATTCGCAAAATGATTTGTAACTTGTGCTTTTGGGCCAAAAATAGTCGACAGCTTGCTCTTTCTCAGCTCAAAAGAACGATGTACTGTTGGGATTGATGGTTGGCGTGATTATTGAATGAAACTAGATCATTTGCTACCGAACGAGGAGCTTGAAAAAGAAATCGGACGTTTGGATTCATACTGCGTCAAAAAGTGTTGTGAACAACGGTAGGTAGTAATTATAGCAAGTTCTGGGGCCTATGAAAGCCAGTACACAAGGATAATGCTTGGTGTGTTGGTGAGCAAACTCCATTTTGGACAGAGCAGTTGGCATCACAATGCGCGAATGACTTGAAAATCTTGCAGTCGGTTAACTATTTAGTAATGAGCTCCTATCCCATCTTTATTTACTCAAAAAGCTGATTGTTGACTCTGATTGGAGGTAGGTTACAAGCAGAACCTTGGAACGTGCTTTTTGAGTAGGTAAGCGGATTCGTTTTCCCAAGTGCGCAAATAAGACGCTGCCAAAATTCTCTGCAGACACACGGTAGCGATTACGTGGCATACCCTACCCTGGAAAGCTATGTCTCCTAGGTACAATAATTTGCAGGTTTTCAATCTCCGAATTTGGCAGCCTGGAAATCAGTTCATTCGCGATTAAGAACGAATTCTGTATGCTCTGGTAACTTTTGCTTTCTATAACGGGAAACTTCCAGCCTCTTCCAACGTAAGGGTCATGGAAACGGAGAGCTAGGACCATGACTGCAAACGCTGCCCTACTTTTTGTATTGAGCTGATGGAGTTTGGATATAAATGATTCTGGGGGTGTAAAAATGCTCCCGTCATTAATGATGATGGATGTACCATGTTGTAGATTTTAGGCAGCGTTACATACATACTACTTGAGCGGCTTCACTGATTCCAGCTGAGGCTAATTTTCTATGTGACATGAAATATCGCTTTACAGAGAGAGTCTCCAACCGACTTACTTCAAATAATCAGGATTCCTTCCCACCTCATAAATTGCCCCCAATAAGTGTGCGCTTCGTGGAATACTGACATTTGGATGGTGCTCTTAACTCATGTAGAAGTGTTATTAGATACAGATAGAAAATTGACAAAGAAAACTGTTGCTAAGCTGGGTGCAAGTCCTCTTCGTCGAAAACCCCTTGCTCCAGTCGTCTTACTGTATTCTTGAGATCAAAAGACAAAAAGTCACGATAAGATTCGTGACAGTAATCACGGTTGTACGGCCTCAGTCAATCTCGCAAGGTGCGCCAGTTTAAAATACAGCTACGGCATACCTGCAGCGACTGGAATAAGTTTTGGCTGGCAATCTGCTTGGAAGGTTACGTAAAAAGATAAATCAAACGATCGACGTCTGAAGCTGCACCCGTATTTTTGTCGACCTTATTCAAAACCCTCTTCCATTCTACCACTCACCTTTGAATCCTTGAAGGACATTGTAACAAGCTTTCGACCATACTCACAATAAACCGGAATTATTCAAACGATTTCGGCAAGACGGTCATCT
Organism: Kappaphycus alvarezii; assembly: GCA_002205965.3. Classification (NCBI taxonomy): domain Eukaryota; phylum Rhodophyta; class Florideophyceae; order Gigartinales; family Solieriaceae; genus Kappaphycus; species Kappaphycus alvarezii. Next base: position 602,595 of record NADL03000758.1, read on the forward strand.
CGTCAGAAACTGAGGTTTCGTAGATGTCCCTGACTCCATGTCTCAACCGCTACAAAAAAGGAGGATGTGATTACGGCCTAAGATACGCATTGGAAGGAACTCTTACTATCTTCAAGATAGCTACGGATGTGTTCAGAAAGAAAGGAAATGCATATCATGGTATCGCAGCAGAGATTACAAGCGACCTCAGCAGTCTCTACAGTTGACGTCCTCAATTGATACGACGAGTGAAAACCTATTAATTGAATCAGTGGACTGCGTTGAGCTCCATCATGATACTTACATTGCATTCATGAACATACCTTCCAATGAACACGAGCCTTGTGTAAAGAAAGGTGAGGATAGGAGGAGAGCTACAAAGGGACATAAATGCTTGCTTCTGCGTTGCTAGAATCAATGAAGAACTACAATTTAAGAAGCCAGAAAAACGTTCCTTGAAGCCCTTAAACTGTGTGGCTCACATTGGAACCTTGTTAATGAGAATGGAATGACTGGAAGGGAAACTTATATTGATGAGGAGTAGCACAGCTGTTCATACCTCCCTTATTTTCTCTCATTGCCAGTTGGAACACCGACAGCAAGGAGGGGACTGCAATTACTCCCATGTAACGCAGAGGCACCTGATACTTCCTCGAAAGCACCCTCGAAACATCTGAAACAAGAGGTCCACACTCTAGAAGTACCACTGAATTTGGAACAAAATTTCTTCCACAATTTTCTGTTCCTCAAAGAGAACGAAGCAAGGCAGATTTACTGTATGGCATTAGTATAAGAGGTGTCCGCTGCAGGATCCGACTATATTGCTAGCTAGCTAGCTAGCTAAAAAAAAAATGAACTATTGTCTGTCAGTACTCGTGGCTTTCTGTAACCATGGTAACTGTCCCATGTGTTAATACTTCATCACCCTGGCAGAGATCGGTGGAAGTTCTGACGGCACCAAACGTGAGGGCAATGTGGGGCTTGCCATGCAAGAACAGAGATGCAAATCACGTCGACTCATATTATTTCTCTACTGAAGCTCCTCGAATAAATCATAGGAAAAATACCGCAGCATCTCTCATTGGAATGCAACTGTGAGGAGGTTGATTCAGGCCTGGTCTGCAACTCTGAACTCCTAATTTATCATCACCGGTTCCATTCAAAGCCTCTTTTCTTATGCGAAGCTTTATAGTTTTGGCAGCCACCAATCACATTATTCCTGCCCTTTCACTTGGCCACTATGCGCGTTACCAGATGGTGCCGGTTCAGTCTCCGAGTCAGTACCTTTGTTACACTTGAAAGTGCAACGTGAGACTCTTTTGCCTCTTGCACTCCCCTAACACATCTCCTCTGTGGAGATTATCTGTAATAATCCCTCCGTGTCAGAATCATCAGGCATAGATGGGATGAGCTGTATTGAAACAAGTGATACTGGAACCTGAAAGAAGATAGTCCAGTGGCGTACCATAACTTTGAACCATAACTGTGAAACATGCAGTGTGTCGGTCATCTGAATCTATCTGCGCCGCTAAACATGCAAATTTCCACTGAATAACTAAACGGTAGTACGGCGAAGGGTCATCTTCTCCTACAAGTGCATATGTACCACTACTGAAAAGGTAGTTTGGGCAGTCTGCCTATTAAAGGCGTCGTTTCTCAGATAGAAGAATAAAAACCATATTCCGCTTCTGTATACTGGTAGGGTTGCATCATGTCTCGGGGCATGATAGATTTCCGGTAGAAGGAAATGTCCAGAGCTCGAGTACACTTCATGATATGAAACCCAAAAGTATCCGTCAATATTACAGTGCTAGTTTACATTGCTTGCCAGCTTCTTTGACAGCCTCTCTATTCAACTGTTTCCTCTGGCTGCTCAGTCAGTTAAGAAAAGTAAAGGCTACATTGCAGAATCTCGAAGATGACGGGGGCATACGGTTTGCATCCTCGTAAGAGATATTTAGAAAAGCTCAGTTCCGACGAGGAGGCCCGAATAACGTTGAAACCACGCTTAACCGCTGTGCGTGTTCTGGGAGTATAAATTAGAGTGACAGAAACACAGGAACGGTTGAACTGCGGGTAACAGTTGCTGAATTGTTTAGGAAAATAGCAGAAAAGCCTTTTTTGATCTTGTCCTCCATTTGAATATAAAATGGAATGGCCTTCTGACCAGCTTGGGAGGAGTCTTCGATATAACGAGGCTATCTCGAGAGCACTTACATCTCGTTGAACGGATCGATCGCCATTTTCTTTTTAATGGGAAGAGGGGATAAACTTTATGGCATCAGTATGACGGGTGTCCGCTGCATGATCCCGACTATATTGCTAGATAAGAAACAAGAAACAACAACAACAAAATTTTTACTGTTTTTACTTATCTTGAGTGTACACCGACTGACCGAACCGAGTGCTCCACGTCGGCCATGTGCAGCGACAAAGAGGACTTGAGGTATTGCAATGGGCAACGACAAAAGGCGTAGTTTGACTGATTGAATGGTAGGAAAGATCATTACTTTGGTGGTAATACCGTAATTGTAAGACAGTTGGCCTTATTAAACGTGAGTTAAAAATATTAAGTCTGGGAAACGAAGCTTTGTACCCGTACTGTGTGTTGATGACAGTGGCTGGAAGGTGATTTTTATGTGTTTTGTAGTACTATCTATGACGATTTTTCAGGGTAACGTACTGTACTTTCTATCTTCTACCTCGTAGTTTTTAATTATTTTTTATGATCAAGTACAGTAGTGTACAGTAAGTACACTACTGTACTTGACAGTAAGTACACTACTGTAAGTAAACTACTGTACCGACGACTCTCAGCCACAGACCGCTCGGGTGTCGGTTATATAGTAACACCGAGTCGTTGGGCAACCTCGGAGGTAGCGTCACCTAGCGACCCCTGCCCACTCAAAAACCTACACCTATTGTCTTCTTCCCTATTACCCCTTTCCGCTCCCATCATGGTACTATTGTGGAGGGCCTATACTCCCAGCGCCAGCGCGTCGTGTTCGACGGCACGAGCGACGTGCGAAAATTCTTCTTTTTCTTTGAGAATGTCGCGATGGCATCCAAACCTGGAGAAAGCTCTTACTCTCCTCGCACACCTAGACGGCGCAGCGTTCGACTTCTATTACGATACTTTTGCGTCAAATGGTGAGCTCGTCCCCGAAGCGAAAAACTACGCCGAGGTTAAACAGAAGTTTCTCGAGCATTTCGCGAAGGACGAAGACCCGGAGGACGTCATCCGCCAAGCTCTAGAAGTTGGGCTTGAACTAGAAGACATTCTTGGTTCTTTGAGGGAAATTGAACGCCTCTACGAGAAGGCGGGGTTCAACAACATCGCCAGGTTCGGACTCTTCGCACTGCCGCCTTTCGACACAAGGAGCTGCAGCAGTTCTTGGCATTTCGGGGACCCAAGGATTATCCGGGAATCGTCAAGGCGCTGAAGGACTTTCACTCTAATGTGTGGCGTTTGCTAGCCCTTCAGCCGCACCGCTGAAGTTCCGCCGGCAAGGTTGCTGGTTCGCCCGGATTCGAGGTCTAGGAACGTCGAAGAAAGGTTCGACGCTCTAGCCGAAGACCTCTCGAAGTTGACTCTTTTTCTGAAGAAGACTAAGGGAGATGACGGGGCTGGACCATCGTCAGCCCCTAGGAAAAATAATAAGGTCCGCCAATGCTCTTACTGCAACGAGCTTGGCCATAACGCAATGAATTGCGAGAAGAACCCGCATCGTAACACCCGCTGTTCCCTTTGCGGAAAGATGTTCACTCAGATGCTACGTGCTGGTCCGGTGGAAGAAGGGCAGCGATTCGAGAAGAAGCCCCCGCCGAGAAGAAAGAAGACGGGGAAGGAAGTGACCGAGTGAATGTCCTCCGAGAAGACTCGTCCGAAACCGACTCTCACAAGACGAAGGAGTGAATGTCGCGAAAAGAAACGCCGACGGAGAGGCATTACCCAAACAGCCCCGTCAGGACAATCATGGAGGCATTCGATCTCTCGCCTCGTAACTGGTCCCCCGCTCGCGGTATGCAGTCGGGCCCAGCCCTACCCCCGGAAGAATTTCGAATCGTTAGCCGTAAGAAGAAGGCGAAGAAATCGAACCGCGGGAAGAAGAATTCGAATAAGCTGCAGGAATACGTAGGGAAATACGACGTTGTTTCCGAGCTTGCAAACGCAAATTGTGGTTTGACATTCGGTCAGCTTCTCCGTGGAGATGCTGAAGGAGCTACCAAAGTCATGGCCGTTTGTTGGGAAAACAGTCTATTTCACGTGTTGCAGTCGTTTCGAATTCGGGTCCTCGTTTATTACGGTTGGTTCAACTCAAAGTTTACGGAACCGAGGTCTGGGCTCTACTAGACTCCGGCGCCGTACCGGACGTCATGTCAGCTGATTTGTCTAGACGTCTTTATCACCGAACTACACGTCTAAAAGGATAACTGTTGCGAATGTGACAGCTCTTCCTGTGTAGGTTCGCTGGTCAAGGTCCCGACGACCTTTGGGGACCAAGCCGTGAAACTAGACTTCCTTGTCATCGAGAAGTCTCCTTTCGACCTAATAGGCCTCCCTACGCTCACAGCTATGCGTGCGAATATGGATTTCGGGCACAGAGCGTCCGTTTAACCATTGGTTCCGAAGAAGTTGTGCTCCCGCTCGAGCCTGATACTAAGTCTACCGAGAAGAAACTGGTCGAGGGCGAAGAGATAGGGACTCCCAGTGAAGATTTTACTTCTGATTCGAACGCCGGTCGGAGCCCTCGGACTCTTCGGAAGAAGAGCTGGTCCTAGCCATCCGCGAGGACAATTTTACCGGATCGAGCGAAGGTCCCATCAGTGAAGAAAGCACCGACGAGAAGAAAAGAAGGAGAAAATGCGGGATGCTCTGAGAGCTCGATTGCTCATTTGAAAGAAGAAACGCAAGGTGAGATAAATGGTTTGCTTCGCGACACGGGAATCGTCGCCTGGACTATAGACGAGCTACGTCCTGCAGCCGTGCCGACGAAGCATTCCTTTGAAATGAAGGACCCTACCCGATCTATCACAGGGCTCGCCGAATGTCGCCTCGACACAACGAAATCGCCCGTCGAGAAATCGACAACATGTTAGATGCTGGGATCATCACCCCAGCGTCGTCGGCGTGGTCGTTCCCAGTGGTTTATCGTAACGAAAAAGGACGGTAGGCCTCGTTTCTGCGTGGATTATCGCACTCTGAACCGCAAGATGAAGGCGGATCGTTGGCCACTACCTAAGACAGAAGAGATCTTCGACGACCTAAAGGGTAGCTCTATATTCACCACCCTTGATTTGTTTGCGGGGTACTGGCAAATCCGCATGGCCGAAGAGTGTAAGGAGATGACTACGTTCGTCAGCCGTTTTGGTACCTTCAAGTTCGAGTGATGCCATTTGGTCTAATGAACGCGCCTTCCACATTTCAGCGCATGATGGATTACGTACTGAAGGACATTCCCTTCCCGTGTCTATCTTGATGATGTCGTGATCTTCTCCAACTCTATGGAGGAGCATATTGATCACTTGGCTGTCGTTTTCAAGGCAGTCGGGGACGCAGGACTTAAACTTAAGATTACAAAATGCGCGTTTGCTATGACAAGCGTAAAGCTGCTTGGTCACTTCGTAGACAAGCGTGGAGTCCGCGTCGATGACGAGAAGATTGATGCCATCAAAAGGGCCCCGTTCCTACCAACTCAACGGAGTTGCGTAGCTTTCTTGGCCTCGCCGGGTATTATCGTCGCTTCATCAAGGACTTTGCCGGAATATCCTCTGCCCTTCACGCAGCAACTTCGGGCAATAGGAAGTTCGAATGGACTGAGGAGATGACTGCCGCCTTCGAAACCTGAAAGAGAAGCTTACTTCTCCGCCGGTGCTAGCCTTCCCGGACTTCGAGTCCCCCTTCATCGTGGAAACCGACGCTTCTAATGTCGCCGTTGGGGCAGTCCTGGCCCAGAAAAAGGAAGATGGCAAGATTCATCCCGTGCAGTACGCAAGCCGGACGATGAACTCAGCAGAGCGTAACTATTCCGCCTGCGAGAGGGAGGCCCTCGCCGTTATTTTCGCTTTAAGGAAATTCAGAGTGTATCTGTTATCGACGGAGCCCTTCAAGCTCATTACCGACCATCAAGCCCTTCGTTATGCCTTCAAGAAAAACGACATTCACGGAAGGCTGGCGCGATGGATGGACTTCCTTGCGGAGTATGAATTCGAGGTCGAATACAGGCCAGGTACGGGAAACGGAGCAGCTGATTTCCTCTCGCGTGTGGTACCTGCCGGTCCGTCTCCTGCTTCTGGACTTGATGAAGGAGACTTAGTTGCCGCTGGATTCTGCCGCTACCGAAGAGAATCCCATAATCGAGCCTTTCCTCCTCGACGTCCCGGTCATTTGCAAGGTTTAAAGATCCGAGTTGATGATGAAGAGAAGCGTCGTTCGTCAAGCGTATGGCTAAAAACTTCATGATGTGGGAAGGAAAGCTGCTTAGACGAACCAGAAACGGGCTAAAATCTGTACCGTTTATGAAGGAAAGGTCGCGATATTGAAGACCTTTCACGACGATATCGGACATTGGGATAAGGAGACGACGAAGAAATTTGTCGTAGACCGCTATTGGTGGCCGCAGATGCACCAAGACATTCACAACTACGTGAAAAGTTGTGAGGGGTGCCAGAAGACGAGGCCCGTTCGCCGTACCGTACGACTTTGAACGTCCCATTGACGAATATCTTCGAAACTTATTCGATCGATTTGCGGGACCTCTGCGATATCAAACGCCGGAAAGAAGTATCTGCTCATCGCCGTCGAGCATTTGACAGGTTGGCCAATCGCAGTTGCCACCACAGACTCGTCGGCTGCAACTGTCTCCCAGTTCATCGAGAGTGAAGTTATGCACCTTTTGGTCCCCCGAAGACCATTATCAGCGAAACGCTGGGTGCTTCACCGCTGCCGCCGTCGCTGATTTCATGAAGAAACATGGAATTACCTGGACCACTGTTCTCGCGTATGCTCCCATGTCTAATGGTAGAGCCGAAAGGATGGTACGAACCATCAAGACAGCCGTGAAGAAGATGGTGTCGGCCAAGGTATAGATTGGGAAGAGTGTTTGCCCCGTGTCTTGTACGGATACCGCCGCCGTCGCCTTTCCGCGGGAGCTTCGCCGTTCGAACTGATGTTCGGAGTAGTTCCGCGCATGAGTCCATCTGACCCGTCGCGTTGATGGACTGCGCTTCGATACACATCGCAAGTTGGAACTTCTGGCCTCCTCTGCCCTTCGAGCTCAGCGTCGAGAAGAACAGATGCATAGAATGGGTGATTCAACCTCTACAGAGCCTCGCATGTTCAACGGGGGATTGGGTTCTAGTGGCACATGGCCAGGCGTTAACTTCGGCCGCTAAGTGGCCTGCCCTCCGTTCTCGCTATTACGGGCCTTGTCGCGTTTGGAAAGTTGCTCATCCTCGGTACTGGCTCATCTCATACGGGGTCGCCATTCCCGCCGCGCCATCCACGCGAGGAGACTAGTTCCTTTTGTCTTGCGCTCGAGCCACTTGAAGGCCTAGGAGCACTTGATTGAGCCATGATAGCTATCGTTTCGCCCTTTTCTTTAATGCTTTTTATGTCTTTTTCTTTTGTTTGTTGAGTAATAAGCTGGATCATTTTGCAGGACTGAGAAAAATTGCATTTTACACCCTCTGTTACCCAATGATGGAGCTTTAATAGTACTACGTCACACGCAAATCAATACTTCTTGAATATAATGTGGACATGGGAATCACTGACGACTTCCTTGGTCTCCCCTGTACCTCTTGTCGATGAAGAAGAACCTACTATCGGTTTGGACGACGGCGTCTCCGCTTCTTCTCCGAACCCGACGAAGCGGTCGGGATACTATGACCTCGGGAAGGAATATCTTGCCTACTTGCCAACGTCACCCTCCGTACATCGGAGATCTTCAGAAAGTCTTCCGGGTCTTCCTCCCCGCAGCAAATCTTCAGAGAGGCCTCACAGAACCGCATCGCATACTCTTCCGCACAATCATATATGAGTATGGGTTCTTCCCTTGCGTCTAGGCATACGGCATGCTGGGCCCCGCGGCGTCCTATGACCGCCGCCACGTAAATTCCGCTTGAGGAAGAATTCGGCAAACCGCGGATCCAGTTGATGTCAAGATCCCTCCTATCCCGCTGTCGAAGACTACTCTTGAAGCGGCCGCGCGGAGTTTCGTCAACGCGAATATGACTCAGAACGATGGGACTAGGACGAACGCGGTTCAAACCCTTCAGAACATCGGCGAAAGAAGTGCAACGAGGACGGTAACCCAACTGATCTAAGGTCTCACGATCATTCTTGTAATCACGAGACCAATAATCCTCTGCCATGTCCTTTCCAAAGACGAGGTAGAGCGCCGTCGCTGCGGATGCCTGCATGCAGCGACCTTCGAAGTCTCGAAAAGGAACTGGAAAGCTCTTGTCTAGGAATGGGAGCGCCAAGGGCGAAGCCGCCCTCGACATCGGAAGAGTACTTTGTAATAACTGTTGGGTGCCTCTGGCACCAGGAGTCGATCATCATAATGGCTCCAACAGGAAGCTAACTTCCTCCCGAACAAAGTATTGACGACTATCCCGTCTTTCTGCTCCTGTTTCACGTTCCTCTGAGGAGGATTATGAAGACCGGCTCCTGGGGGCGCCTCGTGGAATGAGAAGGTGTACAAGTCGATGGGGTGCTCTTCCTCTGTATCCACGTCGACGGCAAATACTGCCCCATGAAAAATCGTGCACGCCTTCCGGTATCTTCCAAACCACAGAGTAGATTGTCCAATCAGGAAATTCCGGGTACTCCGCATGGTCTTCAGAATCGAGAAGAGACTCGGTTAAGCTCAGTCGGAATGCTAGCTCCCTGTCAATACCATTCGTCAGCTCTCTGGAGGCGCAATGTTAACCGTATTCTTTCCGAACAGAAGGGTAGCTTCATAATAGGACAGTTCCACCGAAGCCGGCTTCTCCTTCTCATAGCCCCAAATGAAACCAGGAAGAAGATCATCTAGATTGTCGCCTACTTTGCGAGATCTTGTAATCTTGATTACATCCGGACGGCCGGCGAGACGAACGAGCCTACTCTTGTTTGTCCCGCGTCGGACTTGGTCTAGCGAGAAGTATTCCATGGTCTTGAGGTAGCTTCGGGGCTGTGGGTAGTAACAGGAAATTGGGACGGTCTTTCTTGCCGCCTTACAAGCTAGTTCCAGCCGTGGAGCCCTCCCGCCTGTTGACCGTCGGGCGGTCTGTTTCGTATGCGCCATCCTACTAATCCACAGGGATTTTCGACGACGATACCACCGTTCGCCTCTACACGCTCAGTGGATAGGCCAGTCGCGGAGGCTTTGTCTGACCTGAATCAACACTGAGCTTCGAGGCGAAGGCGGTGCGCGGGAGGAGATGGAAGCCTCTGAGGGTACAAAGGCCTCACGAGTTGGTGGCTTGGTGTTGGTTACGGGCAGGGAATGAGTGAGTGCGGTTGGGGCGGGGGATGTGCAGGTGGTGTGCCAGGGTGGCAAGGGTCTGCCGATCTCTACCCTGAGCTGGCCGAGCTCATGTATACTGCACCCGGTTGCAGTTTGAGGACGGGTGGTGTTGATGACAGTGGCTGGAAGGTGATTTTTATGTGTTTGTAGTACTATCTATGACGATTTTTTAGGGTAACGTACTGTACTTTCTATCTTCTACCTCGTAGTTTTTAATTATTTTTTATGATCAAGTACAGTAGTGTACAGTAAGTACACTACTGTACGTACACTACTGTACGACTACTCTCAGCCACAGACCGCTCGGTGTCGGTTATATAGGTAAACCCGAGTCGGTTGGGCAACTCTCGGGAGGTAGCGTCACCTAGCGACCCCTGCCACTCAAAAACCTACACCTATTGTCTTCTTCCCTATTACCCCTTTCCGCTCCCATCACAGTACAGTACTTGGGGAGATGCGTCTAATTCAGGATACAGACTATAAAAAGCAATAATATTTTTAGAGATATCAGCATTTTATTCTCATACCACCGGCAATGAATATCGCAACACTTTGACTCGAAACCCTCATCGCGCGGGAAAAAAGCAACCGAATGGCGTTAAAAGCTCCATAAATAATCCCACACAACCCTGGAACAGACATCATCAATTTCAAGCCAAACTTTCCTCTTCAACCCTGGCTACAATGCCACGAAAGCCGGGTCTCACCAATATTGAGAAAGGGCAAACATTAGTTCACAGATCAAACTGCTTGAGGTTTTCAAGAGAAATTTAGGATCCGCAGGGCTCGTAAAGGCATTGAAAATCCCCGTCAAACTTCTCTGTGTATGCCTTTTGCTCGAGAAACAAGCCCATCTGCGTTACAAGAGAATTGCGCGCACTCCCACCATGCATGCGAGGCTTGCAGCGCCTCAATCGGTCTACTGAGAACGTGATCTGAAACCATCGCAAATGGGACAAAATCATGTGGTCTGATGAGAAGAAGGCCAATCTTTTTAAGCCAGATGGTTTGGAATATAAATCAAATGACCTTCGCAAGGAAAAGCAGTGGTTTTCGAAGAAGCAGAATTGTGGTGAAAGCGTAATGGTATATACATGTTTTTCAAGGACTCGGATATCCCCGCTCGGAATTCTTCGCGGGAAACAAGACGGACCCAAGTATGTGAATATATTGGAGAACTATCTGCTTCCTTTTTAAGAAGATCTCTCTGTTGATTGGCAGTTTATGCAAGATGGAGCGCCGTGCCATCGTTCCGAGGTTGCTAAGAAATGGCTTGGAGACAATTTCATATCGGTCTTAGACTGACCAGCATACTAGCGCGACCTTAATGCAATCGAGAACCTTGGAGGTATACCCGTTAGAAAGGTTTGGGCGCATCAACGTCAGTTTGAAAGCTTTGATTCTCTCATAGATTGTATCTTTGATGCATGGGAAAATATTGCATCTGAAACCCTCGAAGGTTTGGTGGAGTCTATGCAAAAGCGCTGTATAAGCGTTATTTACGCCAAAGAGAAGAATTTTGACTACTAAATTCCCTTGAATAAACCTGACTTTGCCTTTAAACAACGGCTAGTTCAGAGTGTTGCTACAATTAATGCCACGGGTATGTGATGATAGGGCTGATATCTTCAAAAAAATTAAGGCCTTTTAATTTAAGTCTTCTGCAATAGACTCATCTACTCAAGCACGGCACGGATGAAAAGCTTTGTATCCCAGACTTAAGTGTTTTTAACAAACTTTTAATAAGGCCAATTGTCGTATAAAAAAATTACTACCACTGTAAAATAATCAAATGGGGTAAATGGGTGTTCTATTAATGAACTGGGATACATATGGGTTCGTATTTTAAGGGAAAGGTCTGCTGCCTACCACTACTGCGTACCCCTCCAATGCATTACCAATAGACCCTGTATAGACAAAATAGTGGCTATTCCCAGTGCTCGTAATAAAATCACCTGTAGGCAATGTTAAAGAGTACATAGGCTTCTTTAGGGTTGAATATGACAAGGGATATTCCATAGAAGATAGGGGCTGCTTATCACCGATTGGTGACTTCCGAGAGGGTTTCGGTAGACACAGGGGGCTCGATGCAAGCTTGTTAGCCTAGATTACTGGAAGAAGTGGGGAGGAAAATTGACGGAATAGGGAGGATGGCCAGAATATTTCATCGAAATTACCCTGCAGAACATGGCTCCCAAAGCTTGAAAGAAAAAGCTCCCTCGCGTGACATTAAGAACCTTGCAGAATGATGCGACGGCGACAAGCGGCACCGCGGACGGGCGACCTTGACGAAAACAATAAAGAGCCGCTTTACAGTGCCGTTAGAAAAAAAATGCCATCTTGGCGCGCCATTCTAGGTTCGTCCAACGTGCTCCGGGGGCGAGAGGTGGCGGTGTAATATCCTGCGGGCTTTGAAGAATACACGACGCGGTGTGTGATAAGCAATAGCTAGGAGGGAGAGAGAAAGATAGAAAAAGTGGAAAAAATCTGAGAGATAAAGGATGAACTCAAGGTGAGCACATGAAAAAGCAAAAGGCAGTAGTCAAAACGTCTGTCTTCCCGCTAGGGCCCCCGAGTGTGCTGCCTTTATTCCACTTCTTCGCACCACCTCATGCACCGAGATAAGCCTGAGGTATGAGGTGCTTTCGGGAGAGATCTGAGCAATAAATAAGGTATCAAGCGGCTGATGTCACTTGTACTGTGAACAGTAACAGACAGCACAGTACAACAGCAAGTTTTAGCAACTAATCAAAAAGAATATAGAAGCTTCACCCCAATGGTCTTTCACACTGTAGATTTTACCTACCGGGCCTTCACTATCAGAGTCCCTTGCACTCGGTTTGGTTAGAGAAGCCTTAGGTTCACAAGAGACTTCACCCAGAGAGTCCCTCAAGCTCTAAGAAGGCTTCATTCCTATAGTTTTAGAGTCCTCCACACTTGGTTCGGAGGCAATTAGTCTTCAATGTTCTGTAGCACAGCAAACCTCTCGGCATGCAGATGGGCAATGGCCATAGTAGCTCCATCTTAAGCTGCTCGAGCCAGATGATCAGCGAGCTCATAGTGCTACAGCGGTTCTGTCGACAAGGATATTGACGAGATTGGAGCAGCGAGAGCGGGTCGGTTATGTTATGTCGATTTGCAGGGGAATCGGGCTATGCGGGTACAAGTGGCCGCTTCCACACCCGACAAAATGTCGCACGGGGCGGGGGTTAATAGCGGCGACATGCTGATGAAGTCTCGCAATGGTCGGGTTGAGTTAGGAGTTAAGAGCGTTGATTTCAAAAAGGGTTTTTATTTTTGAGCTGGGGATAAATGGGGAGGTTTAGTTAACTTTCCTAATGAAAGCAATAGCGCAGGCGAGGCCTAACCTAAGTAGCCACAGGGTAAATTGGGAGGTCTACTCAGTTTTTCTGATAAAAATTGGGTTCGTCCGTGTTCCCAAGATGCTTCACTTGTTGGCCACATCGTAAATATGAAGGAAAATGCCTTAGCAACCATCAACTTAACCAAAACCGCAAATCACTGAACCTCCGCGTCTTCCACAGGTCCGGGTCTCCAGAGTGCTAGTTCACCGCGAGTTGTGCGAAGGACGGGAATTTTACGAGCTTCTGTTTAAACCAGAATTCAGGATCTGTTGTACAGTATCGAGCAAGTGAGCACCCATAAAAGTACAACACAGAGGGTCAAATGGGGTCGTTTACTTAATTTTCCGGATAGCAACAATAAAAAATGGGGTTCATTTACTGTAACGGATTCGCTGGCTGAAACAAATTCAATTTGCCTCACACCAGCCCTGTGAGGTAGTACCTCATGACTCGGCCTCATTTCCAGACTCTCCATTACACAGAACTATCCCCCTTAGCCTTCTTAAATAGCCATCCTGCATCCTTTATCAGTAAAGCACCCCAAAATCCCCCCATTTATAAGGTGGTGAGCATGCTCGTGAAATGTTGCGGCAGGTGAAGATGGCAATTACTTCAATCCTGTGATCAACCTTCGTGTAATGTGTCGGCATAACTTTTGAGTTGATTGTGGTTGTCTGGAAAACTACGGGATAGATCGGATTATCTTGCAAGAGTAAAATAACCGAACCTTTCCTCCTTCGTATATTTTCTTCTATTCCCTCCGCTCCGATCTCGGCCCACATGTCTTCCCACTGGCGTCCGCGGCGCTGGCTGTCATTTACTCGGCAGCGCCCGTGTCCGCTCGCCTCGTCCCCGCCCCTACCCTCGATCTGCGCGAAGTCAAACGGGCCCCTAGTGCTACGCCCCCACGCTCGACGAGGCGCTAGCTATTTTCGCCGATCCCACCGCAGGTCCGACCCCGCCCGCCACGCAGCACGTCGCATTTCGGCTACCGTCGCGCCGGCACAATCTCTGTGCACGCCCACTGGCCGTGTCTTTGAGCGCCCTATAGAGGTCGTCGCCACTGCGATCTCCCCAACCGACGCTGACCGAACCATGGCCTTCACCGAATATGAACATGTGCAACGTGTGCTTCTCGAGGCCGCCAACTCAGCACGAGTCGCGATCCCCCTCGTCCTTTTTTATTTCGGCACTGGGACGTTTGTGTTGATCCCGAAATCTGAAATCCGCGATTTCTGGCGCACCCTTGCGCACCTCCGACTCGTCTACCCCCGCAGAAAAGTATCCGCCCGCCCGCCCGCTGATGCCTCCGCTGATCTGTCTATCGACTCAGCCGCGGGGGTTGCCACCCGAGCCTAAAGTCAGAGTCGTGCTATGCTTAGCGCGCGCACCTCCACCTCCCGCCGCATAGCCGAGTAGCGCATGCGCCTGGCACTTACTAACGCACTCCGCGCCGCCTCCAAAAACATCAGAGAGGCCAGCAGATTGAGGCGCCGTCCTGCTAACTCCATCAAGCCCGCTCCGCTCAACCGTCGCCAGTCTTCCCCACGCAAGACGCACAACAGAAACAGCCCCACATCACCCACGGGTACGATCCGGAACCTCCCTGCTACCCACGGGACCCATAGATGCGCCCGCTTGGCCGGACACGGTTCCGGATCCCACCTCTGCCGCGGAGCAGCACATGCCTGCGGCCAAAGCGCTGCTCCCGAAGCCCAAAAGCTCCCCACAACAAGCCCACTGCAGTGCCGTACGGTAAGGCGGCGGGGCAGCGGTTGCCCTTGGAAGCAACCGGTCCCGGCAAGCCGTAGAGGGCGGAGGGGAGACTTAGTGAGTAATCAGTATTTCGGACTCCTCTCCTGAGGATGAGGCGGAGGTTGAGGGTCGTGAAGTGGGGTTGGAGAATCTTGATATATCCGAGGAGGTCATCTGTCATTCTGGGGGGTTCGATGGAATTTGTAGGGACTGCATTGGGGTATGGATATTTTGGAGGATTTTTTGGCTCTGATCTCGGGGACCAAGAGAAACAGGAGGGAATCTAAAAATTTACCCTGATTGTACATACTCTTAGTCTATCTATTCCACGGGATTCACTTTAATGCATTTTATGGTACTTAGTATAATTGTTTCCGACTTTAAGGTTAGCCAAAAATTCTATAAAATATGAGTAAAGTGCGCCATGTACAGGAGAAAAAACAAGTTGGGGGCAATTTCAAGTGCAGACCCATGTAGTCCAGAAGTTGAAACTCAACTTTTTTTCGCTGAAAAGCATTCTTTTAATGGTGGTCCCTGAGCATATGTGGTAGATCCCGCGCCTTCGATACTTACTTCCAGTCCTTTGGCCCCCTTTCCTTATTCGTCTCTTCCCATTCCCACGAACATATTTCGATAGCACCATTGTCGCTTGCAATGCCTCCATTTTGGCATGGATAGGTCTGAGAATATAATCCTCTGGAGGTTTATCCCTAGTAAGTAGTCTTAGAAAGCTGATGAAAACAATTTGAGGACATGAAGTCTGTGCCCGCCGAAGTGTCTCGCGGAATGCGCCGCGCAGCTCGCCCAACGGCGGCCTCCGTGAGATGCGGCGATGGAGGAAGGCTCTTTTCGAACAGCGGAGCGATGGGCCGCGGTGGAGGTTCCGAAGCTGATCGATGATGGTAGGCGCGTTGACGTTTTGCGCACGGAGCATTGCGGAGTGTGCCCGTAGACTTGCCGTATCGAGAATCCGCGTAAAGTTCTTCAGCACGCCAAGAAAGTTTGGCGTCGTTCGAGTAAGACGTCGGACGAAGGGGGAAGCTTTAAGGCCAGTATAGTGTTCAGCAACACACTAGGTCAGGTAGTGATGAACCCAGAGGGCACCCTATTGCGAGGCTGTGTGCTCGCTCTCTTTGCGCAGCAAACGTTGTTCTTTGACGGATCTCCAGCGTTCCTCACCCCTTAAGCTGAGCCGCATGACTGCGTTAGGTAGCATATGAAGATGGAGGGAGGTGATGCAGCCACCTAATCACGTGCGTTTGAATCAGCCTTACAGCTCATATAGCGCATTTTTCTGTTGTTTTACAACGTCAAAGTCTTGAACAGAAACGTTACAGCAACTTCACAGACGATAGGGTGGTCCGGTACGCCGGCATTGGAGTCGCGTGGAAAAAAGCCGGCCGGCGTGGGGTCCGTACCAAGTCCGAGATCCTCAACTCTGAAACGATCTTCCAGCGCAGCATGTTTGCTGACTGGGATAATAGCTGTGTTGCAATTGGCCAAGATGATGGGTCCCTTGTACTTGGCGTTCTGTGATATTACTTGAATGCAAGTTTATTTATGTTTATATATAAAATCCCCGTGTACTGATTTTACAGCATAAAGGGCATGATGGTGGTACACCTCGCACAAAATCACTGGCAAGAACCAGAGTAACAGAACCTTAAGTGGGCCCACTTACTAGAAATGATCGGTATAGCACTTAGGAATCAGCCAGCAGTATACTACCCCATCAACTGGGGGCGAATAAAACATTAAGGGCCCTCAGTTTACAGAATACTGTTGAAAAGTTCAATGTTAGAGTTCAAAACGGTAGGTTAAACGTCAGGAGTCAGCCTACTTGCTGATAAAGCAATTTTTAAAGTAAAATCTCAGTGATAATATGTAGTATGCGCTGTTTTAGCGGGGGGAGGGGAAAAGGAAGGCACAGTGAACGGGTACAGCAGCACCCGGAATGCCATTGCAGTCCCGTATTTGATGTGTTTTATTAGGCCGATTCCCGAGGATAATTGACACACAGGTACAGTAGGCAGATAGTCCGATTAACCATTTTGCTCTCTATCTCGCTTGCCGTTTATATCGCCCCAATCGGGCGGAGAGCTCTGCCTTGCCTTGTATGGCCATTCGCATGGCAGTATTGGAGTAGACACAGCTTGATAAGTGCTGTATTAACGGTAGCACTATACACTAGTACTGACACCTGTCAAATACGGCACAAGTTACCGCAGTTGCCAAGTCACTGCAGTCATGGCCCGCGATTGGACACGACCTTTTGTACAGTATGCACTGCACAAAATAATTAGTGCATTAAAACATAGTGCATTACAGTGGTGAACCCGAAGAACACCCAGCAAAAGCCGGAAGGTACAAGTAATGCTCAGAAGAATTTTGCAGTACAGTACATACTGCACTACAATACAGTGTACATTGTATGTTGTATGCTGTATGTTGTCTATTGGACGTAGAACTGACAGTCACCAGAAAAAAATCCCCACAGGGGCTGTCAAAATCGTTGTACCCCGATTTTTTTGAATCAATGTACAGTACAAGGGATGCATATTGACCTTACGTTTTTATCACCTGAAGTCCAGGATAGTAGCATCCCAAAGACCGTTCACGCAATTTACATAATTATAATGAACTATTACAGCTGATCTTTGCGCTACTGGACTTGAACGTAAACTCAAGATAATTACTTCATTGGTATACAAGTTTGATCTGTTCTCCTTCGAAAAAATATTTGCGGCACTTTCTCTTGTCAAAGTTGTCACAAAATCAAATCAACCTCATCTCGTTGTGTTTTAAAGGCCTCTTTTCGACGAAGCCATTGAATTGTATCATCTTTTTCCTACCAACTTGGGCAACCTGCTTTTTGATCATAATCCGATTTTCTCTATTCCTGGGGCGCACAGATGGGCAGCTTTTTTTGGTTGCTTTATTTTATGGAAGATGTGGTCAGTTGTATCCATACTACTGGTAGTGCGTTGCTCCGGACAAGTTGTCACTGGGTACACTAAATAACATTCCTTACAGGGCTGTAATGTTCAGAACACTTAAATTAGAGACCATAAACGGTAAAAGGACGGTAAAGAGTTATTCTGGATGGGGATCAGTTGGGTAGCGGTTTTCGAAGGATGTGAGTTTACGGGGAAATGGAAGGGTTTTCAAAGGGGAATTCGGCGATGCGACCATGAAAAATGTGGATAGGATCGCTCTGGCTTGGGCCTTTTCGCGCACATTGTTTCTCTGCATTCAACCGACCTTCGTACAGCGTTAGTACTATGAGTAGTCCTAAAGTTTGCCAATCTTGCAATAAAGTATGGTTGCACTTGTCTCCCGGACAATCATTCAACGCCGCCACCCAAATCTTCCTCTGGGTGACTACAAAGTGTACTGAGTCAATGCGACAAGTCAAAACTCAGACCGCTCCGTACAAATACCATTCTGCCCCTCCGTTCGGTTTCGTATCCTACCCGTATACAACCAGTCCCTCTACCTCGACACATTAAGCACAAAAACATGCACCGCGATCGAAAGTACTTGACAACTGGCGTGGATAACTTTTGAATAGCTGTTTCTAATTTGACTTAAGCTGGAATCCTTCCCTAGCTCGCATACAAACAAAATGCTGGAGCGATGTTTGCAGACCGCATTGACTAACCTGACCACATACCGTGAGGTCAAAGTGGCGTTGAATATCTAGAATTATTGGTGCCGCCCTTTCGATAGGCTACCGTTTAATACCATTTGCGGAAACCCAACCTCGTAAAAGAAACTGACAGACGCAGTCCACGCGACGTTATATGAAGAGCTTCTACCGGGCGATGGCCGCACACAATCGTTCTGGGCCTCAATAAAACTCCCGAGAGCAAAGGGATGCGTCCACTGCCCTCCTCAACAGATTTGAAGACGTCAATCAGCACACGCCACTTCACACAACAGTTCAAATAATTTTGTCAGGCCCCACAGCATGAAAAGGGAACTACCTGCCCGAGGGCTGGATGTTCAGAAACTCTCGACATCCATGGCGAACACCTTATCCATTGCAGACACAGCTCGTATCAGATTGACTGCCACGATGATCAGGTCACTTTGCTTGGTCTCGATCTCGGCCTTGCTGCAAGACACCCTGTTTCCGAGCCGCGGGCCAGTGGAGAACACAAAAAGAGTCCAGATATCAGGGCGGGCGCTGCTTGGGGCACCGACTACTTCAACGTCACCTTTTTGAGCCTACTAGCCCCCTTTCATCTCAAAACGAGATCTTTCAACCACCCGAAGACCTTAAACGCGGCCCATTATGATAAGTTACGGAGGTACCAGGGGTTTGTGGGCGGATTACCGGGCAGGAACAAGCTCATTCCCGTGCAATCTCCATTTTCGGAGTGTGGAACTCTGATTCGTTTTCTCTCATTACAGAAGTGGCACGTTCGGTTTCCAGCTGAGCCATGGATTAATACTCCAAGGTGCTGATCATTCTCTTTTAGCGACATACCGCGTTGATAGTCACCTCCCACGCTTCGTGCTTGCTGAACGGGCTCTCAGCAATGTTTAAGTCGGCTGAAAAGCTCACTGAAACATACTATTACTGTGGACCCATCAGTAGCAACGTTTTAGCAGGGCTCCAAGCCATTACACAACCGGCAGTAAACCAAACCCATTTCCCCCTATCAGAAAGTAAGTTTAGAGGAAAGCCTTTGTAGCAGTTTTGACAGCAAATGAAACGCCGTACCTTATCAGAAAAACCTCAGCTGATTACATAAATAAAAAGAATGAAGCAGCACCTACAACCATATCTGGTACAAATCAAGGCTCAACCGGATCAAAAGCCTCCTTTATACCTTGCATTACTTGCTATATGTCGTCAGCGTTACATTTTGCTTAATTGCAAGTATAGATAAGTAGCAAAATTAAAAAAGTACCAGAGACGGCAGTTATCAACTCGCAACAATTTTACGGTTTATTATCCAAGAAAACGTAGTAAGAACATCTTTACAGATTCATATTCCTCCAAATCTATATCACCGAAGCTTAATTTCGTTCACGCAGGTTCGATCTGATGGCTTTACAATTGGTAGCCTATGTTTATATATATCCTCCATAAAACTGCTGCTGTGGCTCTATTTCCTGTCTGAGGTTTCAATTTTAGCCTCGCTTAGGAGCCCCACAGCACTGAAATAGTTGTACCGGCGAAGAAGTTCAGAACGACCTGGGTATGTTAGGTCCAAAATTTGGCGATTCGATTTATATGAATGAGTATTTTGGAATCTATAGAGATCTCCTTTCCAAAATTTCAACCATTAAAAAGTTTCGCCAGATGTGCATGGTTCCAGGTTGCTTCCTTCCATTCCATTGTTAGTAGTTGCGACGGTAGGATAATCATCGAAAACATCCGTAACTCGCATCATTTTTGGTTGTACACTCTATCGAAATGCCAAGAACAATTTATGCGAAATTTAGTGTCAATAACCCTCCTTTGACTTTAAGATACCAAAATGTAGTGATATGTATTTTTCATCACACAGCACTCATTTCACTGTTAACACATCCCTAAAACGCCCGTTATACTCCTCTCGATAAAGATTCATGGCAATTCTACTGATATCCTGTCCTTGATGCCAGATCTTAGAAACCTTGCCCGGGTGTTAACAATGGTTCCAATAATGTTTCGGAGGTCTTGTGTACGGGCCGTTGTAGACAATATTTCTGAGCTATACGAATAAAAACGGTCTCAGGCAACAGTAATTGGCAATGAACTGGAGTTTTTTTAGCTTACCATAGTCGAGGAAGTCAGATTAAGGCTAGATTAAAGAGCGGGATGGCGACATTTTTAAAATAAATATTGCGGGTTTCAAAAATATACACAATTAATGCCAACTGTACTTAATTGAGTAAAAAGTGTCGATAAGTTATCCTCCGTAGGATATTCCGGGCCACAACGGACCATATCTTTCAAATATTATGCCACCCTACATTTTACCTCGTGTAGCTTCTAATTATTTCTCTGGCGGGTCACAGTCCAAAGTGAGTGACTGATTGCACCAGTGCTACAGTAATTTAGAGTTTTCGGTATAAACCGGTTCTCCCACGTGTCTAACCCTAAGTACACCAAGACCTTTTCTTTGAGTTATTCACAATAATGAAAAGGCCTGTGAGCAATCTAGGGGTGTACTGGCTCCCCAGTAACCGCTTACAGATAGATCAACACTGTACTGCTACAACTGAAATGACAGCACGACAGATCCATAATTACAGAAAAGTGTATACATTACAGGTCACTGCATATATTTTCTCCCTCGAAATGACTTCTTACAATTACAGAAAAGTGTATACATTACAGATAATTGCACTTATTTTCTCCCTCGAAATGGCTCCTTACATAAACAGAACTGTAATGGGTAACTATAGAGCGACAGAGCAGCGACAGAGCAAGTATATACATGCTGTACTACGAACGAGCATTGACAGTAAAATTTAATGTCATACACCGCTAACCTCAGAGACCTTCACGTCGGCAAAGTTCAATAGCCATGTACAATCTCTCGAGCCGTTTTTCGAAGCAGTTATTGACCTGGAAGATACGCAAGTTGCCTTCTAGCTTCTGCAAAGTTTCTTTGGAGTATATACAAAATTGGCTACCTATTGCGCGTAGTTCCCACGTCGTCCACCGCCGAGGGCACAGCCATGTTTGAAGTTTTGATGGAGCGTTGCGCCCGCAAACTGGCAGGGGGAGTTCTGGATTCGGAGGTCTTCCGTGAACTCAAACTTCCAGTGAAACCAATGAATGCGAAGAAACCCTCCCTTGGGATTGGATTCACTCCCACAGAAAATATCGCTGCAGCGGCATTCCTAGCCTCCAGCTCGGGCGCTAACAAGTTGAGCAGGGCCGTCCTGCCAACTTCCATTAGGAAATTTGCCACCTACAGCGATGCTTTACACGCCCACCAGACTTGGTCTCTTCGTGTCTGCAACCAATTATTCTGCCATTTAGTTCCTCTTGCTCACATACCACTCCATTGCAAAAGAAACTAACTGACGCAGTCTATCCAGCAGTTCAGAAACAGATTCCCCCGGGAATCAAAGAAGAAAGGCTTTCCGAGCTTCAGTAGCCCTCCCTGGTGCCAAGTAATGGGTGTATTGCGCCCGTGCCCTGGCCTCAAGACAGTATTGAACCTCGCGAATTCGCAGTGTTTCTCAGTACTACTTTCAAGTCCCGCTGTTCTCTTCCGGCGTGCCGGTCACGATACGCCAATACCCCGAAACACTCGATGCTTTTGGAGACCAACTCCTACACTGTATGCATGACGGGCAGTGAAAGCGACGATAAAACCGCCAGGTCGTCCTCGTCACCCTTCTGTCGAACTGCGGGACGGGCTCCATTGCACGACACAGACATCCGGGCGATGGGAAGTGATGGAGGTACCGAATTCTCGACGTCACGTCCGTCAACTATTTGGCGCCCTCCACAGGAGGGTGTGCACGTTCAGGACGCTCACTTCCCTCAACACCGCCATATCCGCGAAGCAAAGAAGATACGAATCTTTTATCGCAACCTCCGCAAGGGTAGGCTTGTGCCAATCCCTATATCAACTCTCGGAGGCCGGTACCCGAATGTCTACAAGTTGCTAACCGACGTCGCACGGGACGTGGCGGGCAGGATAATGGAGACCTATGGCAAGGTTCGAGCCGTGCTCACACAAAGGCACGCTGCCGTGGCCGTAATGTTAAACGCAAAAAGTCTGTTGGCCGGTCTTGAGCCTTCCTTTTAAGGAAAGTAATGAGGAAACATTGGTCACCGTCCATGAGGCTCCGGGCCACATCCGACCATATCTTTCAAAAAATAATTACCCCTTTTCTTCCCTGCTGAACTCCTGAATTGTCTCCATGGGCCGCAAAGAATCAATTCCCATGACTGTGAAGTGACCCGTCTTGCTAGTAACCCACAAAGGGTACAAGTCACCCATCGCTGAGCCACGAGGAGGACTCAAAATCCACATAAGGACTGGAATACAGGAAACGGGAGGCACTAAGCATTATTATGTTAGTTGATATAATATACTGAGAAACATAGCAGAACCTAATTTTCAACAATTAAAACACCCCAAATGACCCAATTTGTAAAGTAACATTCTTCAACTAGGTTGCAGCCTCCAACAGGAGATTTCGATACTTCAAATCGATGAACTTCGTGAAAGCTGCAAAATACGTGATTCGCACAAAATACCAATGATTTATTGCGATTTCAGTCAGAGGCAGAATCATGCTTGTGCAAATAGTCACACTCGGGGGTTGGGACCAGGATTTTTATGCGCTTTTAAATCAAGTTGCGATAAATTCCACTCTGGTGGCCACGGAAACACACAGTAAGGTTCTAATAGTGTCGACGCGACGACATTACACAGCGGCTTACATATTGAATTGAGCCTGACTAGTGGCTCGGCCGCAGGGGACCTTTTCGGAAATAGGAAAAATGGCGCTGGTATAAGAACTGTAGGGAACTATGACTTGATTGTTTTGAGAAGTCGATGAGAGACTATTCTGAGTATCATAAGGTAGAGATTATTAAACTTCTCAATAGGGAAGTATGAGCAGTTTCATGAGATATTTGTCCATGAAGATGCATGTGGCGGGGATTGATGCTTTGAAAGAAATCAATGCATACATAGGAACTAAATTTGCTTAACGGACCGACCCACTCATATACTGAAGAATATAACGAGTTTGTAGGTGAGGTTACAAGTTAGAGGTAGACGTTGGTAAACTAATGTTTGTTGGAAAAGTAAAGGGTGGTAAATAATGGCAGATAAGTAAATAAAACAGGTTAAGGACAAATAATGCTTTGTAGTAAATGAATATAACCGCTTTAAGGCTTCCTTGAAAGGTAATACAATAATATGTTTCAAAACAAGGAAGGGCATACTTACTAAGAGTTTAAGAAAGGGAATGTGAAGGTTCTTCCCAAAGACACAACCTCCTTCTCAAAACAAGGAAGAAATGGTACTAAAGGTAGGGATCTCTCCTACTTACCTTTTAATTTTTATCTCTACAAATTATAGGATTTATCCGTTTCATTAGTTCTGATATTTGTACATCAATAAGGGGAAGGAAGGACATAATATTCCAGCGATAAAGTTTGAAAGAGAATCATCCAGTCATTTAGGAATGAGAAAGAATTAAATCCTCAATGTGTAGATAGCGGCTAAGAAATGTTCAAAATAACAGGAAATAGATAAAACTATTTGGGATAGTAATAAATATCAATCAAATGAGTACTGGACCCGATGAAATTGCTTCACCATCTTTCAAAATTCTTAAGTAGTAGTAGGGTTGTACTTCATATGGAGAAGCTGACCAACGAAGAAAACTCTCGGAGCGATAGACTAGGAAAAGCCATGGGTTATTAAGGATGGGTTGTAAAATTTACTTTAACTTAGGTGAGTGAATAAGAGAAGAAAAAACTTGGAAGAAATACCTGAACACGATAAATTGAAGATCTTTTTCAGAAGGAAGGTAACAATAGGGCAAAAATTAGAATACTGAAGCATCAATGACTCATACTCAAATAAAACAAGGTTTTTTAAGCAGCTATTAATTCTGTTGATCCAATTATGTTGATCCTTCGCAAGGCGAAAAGATAAGGATTCAATTATAATTCATTACTTTACATTTTGTCAATTCTTTACCGCGTAAAGGGCTATAATTCAGAATACTATTTGAAGAGGAAGTAATCTTTCTATGTTTACTACTAAGAGTCTATTGACCACGCACTAGTATAATGACCTGGTTGAAGATGGTAATAACTGCGGAAAAGTGCTCGAAAAGCCTGTGGACAGTTGAAAGAGAAAAAATCATGTAAACTCCTAAAGAAGAATTGGACTTATACATAAGGAATGAGACCGAACTTGTGGGAAGTCATTAGATATATCTATACGTAGCGGAAAGGTTGAGTATATCTTTAGTACTTACCCAGTAAGCATTCTGCCTGAAAGCTGAAGTACGGAATGTATATTGCTGCCGTAATCGAACTTACCCTACCCGAGTGCTGGTAAATCTACACTAAAGAATTTGAAGGGATTGGGGTGACCTCTAAGCCCCAGCCCATATTTTCATTGTGTGTCAAGGAAAAAATTTACAGTAGGCACTGTCAGGCCAATTATTTCTTTTGTTGAAAAAATCGTTTGTCGATGAATACTGAAAACGGAATCAAATATATATATCTGATATGCGACGATGGCTATCTTAATATGGTGTTATACACATTCCGAGATTTGTTTAAACCAATGCATCATTCGCAGTAAAAGAACACCCCTCATTCCCCCTTTCGGAGATTATGAAATTTTCGATTTAGAAGTCGTTATAAGAAATCCTGTCTTTGAGATAAGAGGGGATTCATTAAAATTTGAACCCTAAAAAATTAATTACGATTCATCCTGAGCAGGAACGTATTTTTCTTATACCATTTTGTCTAACGGTTAGATGAGAAATCATGAGAACAAAGAAACATCACCATGATGTATGTAATTAAATATAGAATAAAACCATGCAGATTCTCGAGATTAAAACCGTAATGGATTTCGACAAGAAGGGTCAGAATCGTCCATATCATTAACCTTATTAATCATTTAATTGAAATGAAATGAAATGATTTAGAAATGTCATAAAGCGCTGCACCTTGCTCCGATAAATCCAAGATCCGGTGTATGTATTCCAGATTTCATGAAATTAAGCAACCATATTGTATGTGTTCAAATTTTCGAGATACGGGAAGAGGCGTGCAAAATTTTTTCAGACTGCAAATGGTGGTGAAAAGTGATAGAATATCTCTTCATCACAAACATTTTATTTAATGTTGATCACACAACCACCGAAAATCATGTGTAAAAGTGGTATGGGGAACATTGAATAGTTAGTACTGGCTAATGAAAGAGAATGACCATGTTGCTCATTGAAAACAATTTTACATACCATATGTATAATTATTTGGAAAATAGGTCTTCATCCTTACCTTTGACTCTCAGCAGTTTAAAGTTTTAGTGCAAAATATATTAAGATTTTAATAGTTTACTGTTAGCACTCTGATATCATATCTCACTCTCAGTGAAATAATTATTCTAGAAATTCAGGTGTCGGCAATATATCAAAAACTAAGGGAAAAGTCAATTGCAATATTTTAACCTCATGAAACGTAGAAAATCATTTCATCCTTCCATGAGGGGTGAAATTTGTGATACTCTAATGTATGAAAAGTGGAGCCACTTGCTATTTGAGGGATATGAGGGCGTAGGTACTTCCTTCCATGTAAAGAAAACACAAGATACATTAAATCTTGAGTACTGCCAAGTATATTTTTGTCTTTATTATTATTTGTGCATGGTTGATAAAACTTTGCTTAGAGATTTAAAGTGACAGTAGTGCATTCCGATATGATTTGGCGAAAATTTGGCCGTCGGCTGCATATTTGAATCATATGTCAGCATTGTTATTGTCACCTACTATACGTAACTCGCCGTGGTAGCCCTATAGCGTTTTTTGATCGTTCTTATACTGCTTTTCTTATTTCCACATTACAAACCAAGTAATTGAATTACTTTACTCCGGATCGCAGCAAATATATTTCAAAATCATTAAATGCCCAAGTCTCCCCCGTCACGCAACTTCATGAAGTAGAAGAAAGAAAAATATGAAAAGCAATTTGTTCTCCGGAGAAAGGGAAGTACCTTTAACAATTTTTGTACAATTGAATAATATTTTTTATTGTAGTCAAATAATCTGCCTGAGACTCTCATAGATCGGGAATATGGGAGAAAGGGCATTGCGAGAGACGTCTTTTGCTGTGAATTTGAGGACGAGAGACGAGGAAATGGCAACTAGCCTTTGATTCAAAGGCGGAACAAAGTTTTATCCATTAATAATTGGGAAGGGTTCCCCTTCCCAAAATTTAATGACACCTTTTTTCAGTATACGTATCACTACTACAAGCGTCTATGATATCTCTGATATAATTTTGTAGACTTAAAACTCTATGCAGCTCAAACTGGATGATTTCTGAAGTAGGGTTATGTTGTGTTGTGTAAGGATCTCTGTCATTGACGTCTGTTGTTTAATGAGAACATACGTTGCGTGCAGAGTTTTTAAGATTATAACATGATACCACCGAAATTTGAAACGTTTTGAATACATTATACATCAATTCGTAAATGCGTACGCATGTACAATGAGATCAATTTATTACTTAGTTATATGCAGTCAGTACCATATCGCAATAAACTTAAGATGGCCAAGAAAGAGGAGAAACCGCAATCATATTTCCAAAAAAAGAGGAAAGTAAAATTGTGGTAAGGCATTGGTGAGAGGGGAAATTTTGGGGTTATTTTTAATGTATGGAAGATATGGTGGTTGTCTTCATGCCGCAAGTGTGGTGAGAGTTACAAGAAAAGTCCTAAATTTAATTTAATCGAAAAATCATTGTGAAGAAAGTGACAAACCGTCTTTGCGGACCAGGACAATTTGAGTCGGGGCATCATAATTTAAGTATTACTATTTTTGCGAAATTTGAGGAAAGTACAGTACTGTACGCATATCCGTTTCGAAGGCGGAACACAGTTGGTTCTTACACATCTCCAATTTTTACTTTTCAATTGTTAAAAAACCTCCTCTTCACAGCACAGGTCCTTAAGGTCTAGCGTGTAAATAGAATGAAGACAAAAAACCCGTCCATCAAATAGTGATGGAAATTCAAAATAAATCGAATATCCTTTCGCTGCTTACATGGAAAAAAATTAGACTACCTAAACGTGCTTAATAGCCAACTCGGAGAAGCAGTCGGAAAAGGTATGAACATTTCCAATCAAGAATTCGAGTGTCGAAAAGGAAGCGGCGAGAGGGATTGTGGCAAACCTCTGAATGAAATGCTTGAGGAATGCTTTCACGTCTTTGCCACTGACAGCTCCGATTATTGACGACATTCTCGCACAGTTTAATTCGCACCACAGGCATCTGGAGAATTTCGATCGAGGTCCGGGCGTCGTGTATGTAGAGAACTACGCCCGCATCTCTACGTGAAAAAAGCGATGATTGGAGACAATATACGGGGAGTCGAAAGCGTCCCAGAAATTCAGGGGAATAAAATTACTCAGAAGTTGAAAAATCCCAAGATTCAAGCCCAACAGTGTCTCCTGGTCCATCTAGCGGCACAGAATACTCTGGAAAGGGTTCTAATATTGAATACCCGAAGACAAAGGATCCTCGAATATCTATTGGCACGTTGTGTACTGATTCAGTATCAGAAAACGAAGAACAACCTAAATGAACATCACAACAGACGAAACATGATCGAAAATTTCAAATCAACTACATGGAAATGGATCACGATTACTGTAGTCCAGGCATAAATGCGCCTACTGGGAAAGAATGTCAATTCAGCAATTCAGGGGATATTGAAACTCATGGCAACAGACTACTTCAGTCCTAAACAGTACATTCGCAATATGAGGAGGGATTGTGCACTTCAGAACAATATCGACGGGATATGCGTGGAATTGAGAACAGATTCGATCAATCGTTCGTATGGCTACTAGAAAGAGATATGGAAAACGGGAAGATGCTTGACCCCTGCAATAAAACCGAACAAAATATGTAATCCTACAGGGGGAAGAGTGGAGAACTGGATGGAGCTGGTATCCCAAACTACGATTTCCTCGGTACTACGATAATGTCCGTCAAAATATCTGATGCCTCCAGTTTGAATGCGCTGCATACTGACGTACTGTGATATGGACGATAAGACCTTGGATTATGATCTCTCCTGTCTCTATGGTACTATCTGTCAGCAAGAAGAACGAATGTTTCTTTGTACTGACACACTATTTTTTTCAGAATTACGCAGATATAGGGAAACAGGACGTATGGATTGGATGTGTAACCATCCACAGCTAAAAAGAAGGAGATTTGGCACTCCGCCGCGGAACTCTCATTATACATTACCATGGTGCATTGAAGGAGATAACTGGATAATGTGTTAAATACACGGATTATCGCGGAGCTGTGTGGTTTTAGACGAATTGATTGAATAAATAGTGTCGGATACTGATGACTTTAGAGCATTTTTCATAATTGGAAATCGTAAGTTCGAAGTCTCTATGGACACTATATTCACTCTAGAAGTTTCTCAGTGGCTCCCTCCGGAGTCATCTTGTATCCAAACATGGTCATGATAGATAAATTTCGAAAAAGGAAACTTTTGCCATTTCAAAAGTCGTTTCTCGTCAAATGTATCGGTTGGGTGCCGTTGGGGACCTGGCGATGGAAACAGTAGATTTACGTCTGAAGCCTTTACTGTGGCAACTGCTGCATTTTTATCAGAAGAAAATTGGAGAACCAGTGACTACATCTACAAGTTAGCAATTAGGATGGGATTATTCGACAGACCTGTGTATAGAAAAAGTTCAAAATGTATGCCTATGGGTGGAATTTTGTTCCTAGATTATGTTCGAATGAAAATATCGATGAGATTCTTGGGAGGATTTACATGTCAGTCAAAAAATTGAAGAAGCCCTTCCAGTGATTATGCAGTTACATTTAATCCAACCTCACTTATTAGTAGAATATGTCAAAGTTATTCACAATGGCTGGGAATATACGTACGTACTCGGATTTTTGCAGAAGAAAGCATGAAATTATGAAGCAAGCAGTCCAACGAACGCTCTTTACTGATAAATATCATGTCCATAATACATCAGTACACCTGCCAAGCGATTAGCAATCGTAGATCAGGAGCAAATCCTGTAGGGGTCTCATCTTCGGAGCTAGTTGACTCACGCCTTTGATAATTTAGCAGTGGGTGCAGTTATATGACTGTCAAAGTACATTGAAAGCGGTATTTCGAGAATAGGGGCAGGTCTGCAGATTGCAGACCTGACCATCCTTCTTTATACAGGAAATACAGTGGTGTTTAGTATCACAGAGGAGCGGTGTCAGCGCATAACATGAAACTAGCAAATACGGTAAAAAGACCTTAAAGATTGCTGGCAGTAAATGGTATTTCTTTAGCATATTCGGTAAATAAAGTATGGCAGTTGATCTCTAAAGTGCTCCCAAAATCGAAGTTGCGGATGCGCAGTGGGGACTGGGGTAGTGCTGTACAGTATAATACTGTACTGTAGAGTGTAGGGGCAGAATGTGCGAAACGAGGGCGGTAGGGCAGCATCACTAACATTAAAATTTAATTTATTAACATGTACAGTAAATACAGTAGAGGGCGTAGGACGGTTGGTGCGTACTGTAAAGGGCGGAGCGTGGCAAGTACGGTCGAAAGTGCTGGAAAAGTCGAATTTGTGGTCTAAGAGTGCTGCCAAAACGGTACTTGCTAATGCGCTGTGGGGCGGGGTCTTACAGTACAGTACAGTAGGGTGTAAGGGCAGAATGTGCGAAACGAGGGCGGTAGGGCAGCATAACTGGCAGTAAAATTTAATTTATAAATATACTGAAATACAGTAGAAGGAGTAGACGGTTGGGGCGGTACTGTACAGGGCGATGTGCGGCAAGTACGGGTCGAAAAGTGCTGGAAAAAGCGAAGTATAATACGGAAAATGCTTGCTAAAGTGATGTACAATGTGAAACATTATCCAATGTTCTCATATGCTGATACGCAATATTTCAGTTACAGTTTCGACATCGAAACAGTCATGTATTGTTTTCAACTAAAAATGAACAAAATATTAATTTAATTAATTTAAATTAATTCGTAGATCTCCTCATTCCCCGATACTGTCGGGGGTATTTGCAGTACTCTTACTTTGTAACCGAATCAAACTATCTTCCTTTGGTACCAATCACATGCTATTGTTCCCAAGATAAATCTGCGCAAGATTCTTTACTGGAGACATAAATGCACTGCATTGGGTCATTAGTATTTATGTACACAAATTTGAAACTATTTCATTCTTTATGTACGGCTTATGTCACATTACTGGGCAAATATGATCGACCTCATAAAAAATTTTAACAATATTTCTCTTTAATACAAAAATATGAGGCGCTCATGACAATTTGCCCTTAACGATGATACGGGGTTACACTTGTAACTGTTACGGAACTAGATCCAATCAAGTTAGACTGTTTCACATTGATAAAAGTCCTGACGCAACTTTATGACGCACTGAACGCGATTTCCAATGCAGTCTGTTTCTTGGTTGGCCCTCAGCCAGTTCTCTAATGAGTCTACAGCTTTCTGCCAATCCTCTAATATTTAGGATTATATTAATGCCACGAAACTCCTCATGTGACAACTGGCCCTACTTTTCATGCATCCCAACATCCACAAATTTCTTTATTGATAATAAATCCGTGACATTTTCGATGCCACACATTCAACGTTTTCATTGTTCTATGCCCATATATTACCTCGCCTACATAAAGTACAAAAAATTTGGTTCATTATGGCTCAAAATCTTTGATTCGAATTTGCGACTGTCGATTATGGGCCTCAACCAACCTTCATTCCTTCAAATGGATAGTAGTACATTTTATAATGGCTTTTATTTCTAAGTCGATAATTTTCGTAATATACTTAAATGCAAGTCAGTGTTTTCAGAGCATCACTATGTTTCCTACTTAGTCAGGCCAAACAGTACAATTATTTCGTCGCATACTCATCATGACTAAAACCAAACCACAAGTGCTCATTCTCATAAGTTTTACCCGGTATCAAGTTCCCATCCATACATTTTCCCTCCTACACATTAGTAAATTCAGTGCCCTATTTCTTTCTGAACTAAAGTTGTAAATTTATGGGGCACATTTGATCGGATCCAATTTATCAGTACCGGCAAATTAATTTTCATGTTCTGGAAAAGTACCGTGTCAAGTATGATACGTCTCTCTTGCTTTCATTACTGACGAATTTTCGAGGTCTCGGTTTTTCACTCATCCATGAGAATTTCACTTCATTCCGTTGGAAATAATTTGGAATACATTTTTTATCAATGGTCATAATGCCGTTATTTGTATCGGGAAATCAAAATTTTTGTGACTTCCTCCCTCCCGATTACATGGGTCACGTATCACTATAATAATTTTCCTTATCATATTCCTGGATTGCATTTACAAACCCTCACACTGACTCGCTAAATAAAAACTTTTATATATAATACAGGAAGCTGAGTACTGTACCTTCTCGAGTAATTTCATAACCGTACTCAATATGCGTAATTCTTCTATTCAATTGTCGTAAGCCTTTTGGCGCTTTCCAACAAGAAAGTATGGTTGGTCAACCCGCTCACCTTACAAATGCAGCGAAAACGGCGAAACACAGAATACGATTCTATGATAGCGTCTTTTGCCAGAAGTAGTATAGTACTTATCCCTATCCCCACCCTCTGCGTATGGCACCCTGGCTCCCATGCATTCCTAACTGACCTCGCAGGACACGTTGCTACGGGTTAATTTGGCCATATGGAACAGGTCATGATAAATCGTCATGCTGCTGCTGTGCAGCGGTCTTGAGTACAACGTGTTGTTGTTTCATGCCGCAGCGGCAGCTATCTGCAGCGCATTGTGTTGTTGACTGACCCCCAACCAGTTCTCTAGCGACTCTACGACTTCCCGCAGATTGGTTATTTGTAATTTTATACCTATCCCATCAAACCTCCTAGGTAACACCTGGACCCACCTTTTATGCGTTATAACAGAAAGGCCGGGTTCTCATATATTATTTCAATGTATAGTCCTTTGAATACGATCACATTTTCCTTTTATGTTTCCCAATCAAATTTATCGTAGTCTGATTCATGAATAGTATTCCGTACATTATTGTTTGGTACTTTCCGTTTTCTTTCAAGTCTAAATTGTTCCTCCTTCCTTTCCCTTTTTTCGGTTTACGTTTACTGTTCGGACACCCAGGTTATACACTAATGAAATTGAATCAAACCCGTAAATTTGTATCGAAGGAAATTATTTCTACGTACAATGCATGGATTTATGGACTTTCTTTGTGCGACCGAATATGGGTACAAAAGAATTTGTACCATATATTCCATGTTACATTTTTGCCACTCAGATCACTGAAAATACGTATTACAAGCTTATTACTGATCATCTACTGCCCCTTATTCAACTAAATTTTCAAACGTTACATTCGACACCCTTCCAAATTCACAGTCGATCAACGTCTGATTAGTCATTTCTATATGCAGCCGGGTCGATATTTTGTCCAAATCACCAGTTCAGTATTTGGTTTGTACATTTTACACGAAAATTTTAGCGACCCAGCAGTTCGTAGGTTTGAGATTATACAAAAATTTTATTCCAAAATTCATCAGGTTTGATGAGCCTAATTCGGTTTCTTTATTTCTCTGAGCCATTCGAGATTCGCTCAAATCATCTCATAAAAGAAACAGCACCATATTATCGGAGAAATTAAAGAGTAATATTATTATTATTGGAGAGTAACCTGGTACAGTACTCTTTTGGGTGAAACATTATACAATATCTTACCTGTAAACATAAAGAACTTCAAAAGTGGCCTACAGCTAGTTCTAGCCAGTCTTCAGCATTTCCGCTGATCCGTTAGTTTGTATGATTCTACTCATGCCATCAAATCCCTCAGCTATCAACTGTCCCCACTCTTCATGCATTCAAACAATCCAAGATTTACCCCTTCAAACAAGGTCTTTGTAGACTGATGAAAAGAAAAAGCAAGGTCAGACACTTTTGCATGTCACAACGACAGCAGTTTTCAATAATACTTTCTTGATGACTGGCCTCCAATTACTGTACGAATTTGACAATGCCTGGCTTATAAGTTTTTATGTAAACCTGTACTCATTACAATGAATCACTCAGAAAACAGCTGGCCTTACTTTCGAGAATTATAACACCATAAGCTTCCATCCAGCATATAAATCACACATTCACTATTTTAGAGTGTTTTTCAGTGAGAAAGAATATTGTAGGATATCTTGCACAGCTTTATTTCGATTTTTGTTACCTTTTTCTCCGTTTCCAAATTTTAAAAGGCTTCTGATCACGGAATACATTTTAAATAGGTCGAAAACAGTTCCCTCCCTATTCTATCCGAACATTTAAGCCGTTAGGATTACATATACAATATCGGTGCGAACTACTAAAATTTTGTTGATTCCTACGAGAACGATCCCTTATGATTTTACTTTCTTTTCTCAAAGTTCCTTGATACCGCCTCTAAGAATTGCAATAACGAATCTTCAATCCAAAGCCCACATTCACCTTTCCTTGCAGGTGGGACGCTACCATGGATGAAGTGATTCATACATTTGATAATTATATTTGCCAAATATATTGGTAGAACGCTGCTTTCCATGGGGTAGTAATGTTTTGTAAAAGAATTTATTTATTTTCGCCGGGAAAATGGCTAGTAATATCGGTATTTGGATTCCGTCTGATTGCGTTTCTGACTGTAACAAAGTTAAAACTTACATTCTCTTCTTTTTCACTCTCTGAAAAGCTTAAACGTTGATTTTGCTGAGAATCTACAGAAATACCAGTGGTTTGTAGCTGATTCGCCCGGCAGGAATAGCCTCGTTCCAGTTCCAATCTCTACGCTCAGAGGGTAGCACACCGACTGGTTCTTCTTGATTGCAGAATGACACGATCGATAGTCAGCCAAGCTTTGGACCAATACTCCAGTGTTAGAGCCATTCCCTTCCAGCGACATATCACTTTGATTGTCGAAGTGCAGGAGATACCGGCAATTCCTCGACCCATTGGCACACCTGCCGCTTGTCCCAGCGCCTATCTCCACCCTGGGAGATTGGCACCCGCAGGCACATGCTGTCGCCATGTAAATTGCTAGGAGCGTCGCTGCGCGAGCGTCGCTGCGCGAGCGGTGGAGTCTCTTGGGAGGGTACTGTCCGTCTTTATGCAGAGGCCCGCTGCGCCAGGCGTAACGTTGAATGCTACATGACTTCTAGCTGGCCTTCCGCCAGTTCTTTAAGCAAAGACGACAGAAAAACCGAATAGCACGCGCCAACTGTATCGGTGTGGAAAAGCAAGGATTCCTTTCAAATAGTAAAATTCCAAACAATTTCCCCCTTTGATTTTCACTTCCGACAAAGGTACATGTTACGAACTTAATCTACCGGCCATACTGTACTTACTGTACATGTTAAAAAATTAAATTTTACTGGCAACAATGCTGCGCTACCGCCCTCGCTTCGCAAATTCTGCCCTTAAACCGTACTGTACTAGCCCCTCCTCAGTGCATATCCGCGAGTACTGTTTTGGCAGAACTTTCAGAACGCAACTTCGATTTGACAGCACTTTCAGAACGCAACTTCGATTTTGCCAGCACTTTCAGACCGCAACTTCGATTTCGCCAGCACTTCTTGACCTGTACTGGCCGCACTCTGCACTGTACAGTACCGCCCCAACAGTTCTCCCCCTACTGAATTTATTTTACATGTTAATAAACTAAATTTTACTGTCAGCTATGCTGCCCTGCCGCCACGGTTTCGCATATTCTGCCTTTACACCCTACTGTACTGTACTGTACGACCCCCGTCCCCACTGCGCATTCGACAGTACCGTTTGGCAGCACTTTCAAAGCGCAACTTCGATTTCGGCAGCACTTTTCAAGCTCAACTTCGATTTTGGCATCATTTTCAGAGCGCAACTAACCCCCACCCCTTCCTAATTTCTTTGCATTCTTTGGCCCATCCATAGGACGCTGTACTATTTATATTTTTCAAATAGTAAAGAACACAAAACTTCCCCCCATTTCTACATTCTATACTGTACCATGTAAATATAAATATTTCCCTACCCACTATCAATTGGTTTATTCTGTATGTATGTTACACGAAGACCATTAGTTTGGTTGAACATTTTCAAAAGTATTTTTGGCAATCTTTTCCGTGGCAGCGAGCTAGAAAACCGCAGAGATCTCGACCGACCATTGAAAGAGAAACGCAAGTTCCCCACTTCGAGGCAAAGTATTTGAAACTACGCTTGCTTTTTCCTTCGAGTCCCTCGGAATCACAAAATATATAAACATAGAGCTCAACACACTCGCAAAAAAATCCGAGCATGTCCGCCGCAATATCTTTGATTATTTGTACTAATTCTTCTGAAACTGTTATCTCGGCAGTGATACGCATGTTTTACTCACATTTTAACCTTAACTTCTCAAGAATACCTTGTCCACTACCCAAACGAGTTGATATGTGTTTCTTCATCCGGTCATCCAATTCTTTTGCCAGAAATGATTTTCTCAGTACTTCAGACGGTTCACTTCTAGATCTACATAGATCACGCCTACGCAAAGAAAGAGTGCAATCCGATACAATAGCTGTCGAAAATTGAAGGGTGGTTATCAATTCCGTAAATAGTTCTCTTGGGCAACAGACTCTGTCGAGATTATCAGCAATTATTTTTCCGTCCTGTACCAATTCTAGAAAACTGTAGTAGACGCCTTTCTCCCTACTCTTTTGGATACAATTTAAAAGCCTATCCACAAATGTAACGTTCTCGTCGCATTCCATCAAAACTGAGGTCTTGTAAGACGACATGCCAAATCTGTTTAATGGTCACAATACCTACAGCCAAATGTAGCAAGGAGTTCTCAATCTCTGTAAAAGAGAGGGAGGGGCGATCCGGATTTCAGTCACGTTATGTATCTCGTTTACCCCTAACTTCGAGTATGTTTCTCGAACGAAGTTATCGGTTACCAATTCCACGACTTCCAGACTCTTGCATTTCATTCCTTTAACATCAACAGATATTTTATCACCGAAAAAAGCATCTCGCAGAAATACATCACAAATCCCCAAATAAATAAAATAGACAGTATTAGTGGTGAAACCAATTTTAGTTATTTCCTCGAGTCGAATCCTAACATCCTTCCCATAATCTACATTGATATCCAAAACTTTAATGGTTGAGAATTCCTCCAGAAAAATTTGCGACAAATCTCCGGCGAGTCTTGCTCCCATCGCCGACAAAATTCTGTTGATTGCTTTTTCGCTTTGAAAGGACTGAAATCGGTTTGTCCTCCTCGGTCTCCGCAGCCGTGGTCCATCTCCAAAAAAATCAATCCTTGAACAAAAAGCGCCATTTTTTGTTCCAAATGATGACGTCTTTGAGTGAATGGAACGATACAGAAAACGACGAGATATTCAACTAATCTTCGGATATCTGAACGAACGTCCTCCTGAAAGACTGATCTGTTCCCTTCTCGATCAATGCAGATACCTGGCACAGATATTGGATGAAGCAGTTCTTCACACACCAAACCTTCTCTCATCATTTCGTCCCGCTTTGGAGGCGCTGGCGCGAAATTGTCTCGAAAAGTTCTAGTAGATCTCTTTTCGATAACTCTTTCCGCTTGAAACCAGGCGTACGACAATGGCACTTATAACGGTGAAAAAAATCGTTAGCGTATCAAAACTTCTTGCATTCCAAGCGTTGAGTACTCTAAATAAGCAAAGCAACGGAAAAACTAGCAAGTTGCGATAACTCACTCTCTTACTTACTGCTTCAGCGTCTTCGCTTCCTGGAAATTACTTGTTCGCGAACGAATTCTGACCGCGAAGAGGGGGAGATTGCTGTCTGAGATCCTGAAGCAGACTGTCTTTCACGGTCGTAATTCGCGGCTGGGTATCGATGGAAAGGTGGACAGTTGTGGGAGTGCGGTTTGTGCGGCCTGCTTCTACATGGTTGAAAGGGCTTTCAAGTGCCCCAGTCGATGGTCCTTGGTCCCCCTCTATACAAGGCATGATCTATTGTTTAAATTTCATCCCATCACTGTACTTCGTATGATTTCTACAGTATGATGATCAGAAAAATACTGTATTACTTACATGTTTCTTTTTTATGATTTCATTTTTCATTTCATTTACATGGATAAAATTGTAGATACTCTGGGACAAAGTGAAATACCGACGACCGGTATTTGCGCAGCTCTCTCTGTACCCCGACGGCGGGTGTTGTAAAAGATAGTTGCAACAGTTTTCTTTTTTCTGTCTCTCCCTCTGGCCTCGTCTCACCGGTGAGAGGTTCGAGTCCATACCTTTATGGGTACTTCACTCAGAGCACTATGACTAGTATTGCGGAATGGAATCTAAGAAATAAAGCAAAATCTGGAAATGTGGCACACTAAAAGATAGTATCGCGAGAGGCTTACAGCAATCACAGCATTGCTGTACGGCTTATATGAAATGATTCACACTCCTGCCACTCTCAATACGAGCGATGATATCTCGGACCACCCACTGAATAACCTCTCTCTGCATTATCAATACCATGCGAGAGGATATATAAAAACGACTTATTGGTAGTTCCTTTGGTAAACGCATCTGCGATGTTGTCTGTTCCCATGTTGTCTGTTCCCCGAACTGAACCAACTTCTGATATCTCGAAGGTTTTGTAAGCTTCCTTTGTGGCAGCAACATCAATCATCAATCTGCGTTCCGTTGTTGCAGATGCTTTCGTGATAACATCATATAACTGTTTGGAATCCGTAAGCATACGGTTCTCGATATACTTTCCATGCAGTCTCTTCAAATCATCCCTTATCATAAACGCTGTGTCGAACCCATCCGTGAATGCGTATATTTCCCCACCAAATATCGATCGCACCACTCTTTTCGATTTTCGACTGGAGAAGTCAAGAATATGACATTTGTTTTCACCATCACAGAGAACGATGATATACCCCAACTGATATGTAAGGTCATAGTTTGTGCCAAATAAAGCATCGGTATACACACGAAGATATAAGGATGATTCATCTAAAGGAGTGTAAAGAAGAGAAAAAATCTTCTCTTCTAACCTTGCGAATGGCCTTATTCAGCTGACTTATGGTGTCTGCAGAGTATCTTTCCTCTGTCACTTGTGCAGCTTTGTTGACCATCCACATGATGTCTGGACGAGAATTTGTGCACCAAGCAAGAGCAGCACGAGCACTTCGAAAGTTTTTGAAGCTTGCGTCTTCAGGTATCAAATTAAGTCTAGAGATGTATTACTTCTGGCTTATCTCAATTGATCCATTACCATATCGCTTTATATTCAATCCAAAGAGACTGATTTCATCCCATTCGTGAGGTTTTGAATCGAAGTTCCTGTCCTAGGCGATTGATAACGTTCAGAAAATTCGAGTTCCCGGCTCCAAGAGAATATCAACATAAATGCCAAATATTCCTGAGGCTCCAGAATGTCCTTCCTCTTTCCAGGTATACATCGATGGATCGCCACAGGAAGTAACAAGCCGATAGTAACTTGAAGGTACTTGTGGATAGTGTGCAGCCAATAATCACCACTATCACACAATCCATACAACGGTCTGCGTAGCTTGAAGATCTCATCTGAACTGATATTGAAGTAAGTCTGGTCAGAAGCACGTGGTTGCAAGTAAATCTCGCGCCCTAGTGGGTCTCTACTCTGTAGGTATGCTTGACTTACGTCATTACTGAACACTCTGAAACCTTTCACGGCATCAAATGATACAATCACTCGAGTTGATCTCTGTTGCATAACTTGCATGTTGTGAACAACGAATTCTTTGTCTATATCCCTATGTCCTTGGATAATATACCTGGACTTATGCCTCTCGTTCTGTGTAGCCGGGTTCTTGATCGCTAGCAAGAATCTCCCACCGAGGATATTCGCACCGTTAGGAACACCCTTCCTTTTGACCACGTTGAATACCTGCCTGTCCGTCAATCGCTGTACCTCCTGTTGTATAGCCTTCTTAAACTCCGGGCTGTTGGACCTAGAATCTCCAGGCTAACCACTTCAGTGATTAATGACTTATATGTGATAAACTCACTGGCGTCCAGCGGATCATGCTCAACTCTTTACCGGGAGCGATGTTTCTCAACTTATCAATTGCTTTATCAATTTCGATAAGCGGATTACTGCTTTGCACAACACTATGGCTGTATTTCCTTTGTTCAACAGTGTCTCCGATACTGTTCCCTGCGTTTTCGTTCCCACCGAATCAGTGGCACTCATATCTCGACGGTACTTTTTAACTCGTCGACTGAAAAATTTATCCTTTCCGTCGACTCGACAATCACATTCTTCCCTGAGATGTCACGGACAGGATATGGACCTATCCAACAGAAGGATTATCCCGATAGACCAGCACATCGTCACCGATCCTTATGTCAGCCATTGTTGCTCGCGGCAGCTTGCTCTTCAGAGCTTGATTTACCCTACTTCCCGCAATCATGCGTGCCATTTCCTTTCGAGCATCATCCATAGCAGTAATTCTTTCTACTTGGGTTGGCAGCTCCGTTGGCAAGAAGGGAATGCGAGGCATAACGCCGAAGACTAATAGAGTCGGTACCAAACCGTTTGGTCCGGCAGTGTCATTTAGAGCTTTCAAAGAAGTCTCCAAGACGGTGTGCTACTCATCCCAGGGTGTTCTGATTTGACCTTACGATAGATCTTTCTCAGGTAAGCGTGGTACCGTCTCCCCACCAAGAGAATTGTGGCTTTCGATACCTGCCAGTTTCAGTTTGATACCAGCGAGTCGACAGTAGTTCTTGAAGCGCAATGCCTGAAACTGAGGGCCTTCATCTGCGTGGAATTCCAGCGGATGACCAACATACCGACTCGACCAGATGCTGAGGTACGTCCTCCATACTTCATCTGCTGTCTTGGAAAGGAAGCCTGCAGCGTTAAACTTGGTCCTTGTCAACAACATGCAAGATAGTATCACCCTCATCGTAAGCAGATCACAGCTCAAAGTCCTGTTGAATACGATGTCATCGTTGGGCAATGTGACTCTGAATCTACTTGGTTTGTCGCTCAGGCGTTGACATATGTCACAAGACGATTCAATATCCTGCAACTTCTCAAGAGTTTCCTGTGAGCACTCCTCTGGTTTCG
Source organism: Kappaphycus alvarezii (assembly GCA_002205965.3). Classification (NCBI taxonomy): domain Eukaryota; phylum Rhodophyta; class Florideophyceae; order Gigartinales; family Solieriaceae; genus Kappaphycus; species Kappaphycus alvarezii. The sequence continues at coordinate 643,072 of NADL03000758.1, forward strand.
CACGGCGGAGAACATTGAACAATCTTTGAGACTCTGGATGATAGAAATGTCGATGGACTTTGCGGAGTTCTTCTGCAGAAAACAATATTTCCTTGTCGGCCTCCCAGATGATAAACAAATGACCCCGTTGGCGTGTTAGCCCAATTTCCCATTCTCCTGTGCTCGGAACAATTTTGTCGCGTGACAAGTCAATAGTTACCTGGTAGTTGTCCAGGAACTCAAGACCAACAAGAAGTGGAACGTCGACATCAACAATTCGACATCAAAAGAAAGGAATATATCACCGTTGATAGGGATGCGAATGTTGATAAAACCAAGTCCTCTGAACTTCTTGTTACCAAACTTGTACATACGGTGACCTTGATATCTTTGGGAGAAAACGGTATACTCATGGCATTGCAATATGCTTTAGCCTGCTCAAGACCAATTACCGACTTCTGTGCTCCAGTATCAACACAGCACCGCGGAAGGAAACGCTTTGCTCTGCTTCAGCTATGAAGAGCTCCATATCTGAATCCTCCTCCTCAAACACTGTGGCAATCGACTCTTCAGCAGTGTCGTATCCTTTGCTCTTTGAATCTTTTCGCAGTGAAGACAGTCTCCGTATTCATTCTCAAGATCCGTATTGTTAACAGAGGTATGCTGATTGCCCGGAGCGTGAACTTATGCTCAAATGGTTGATGTTGTTTCCGCTGAAGAAAGAAGGCTTTCAAAGACATCTTTGTCGGGTAGTGCCTCCTGTTCGTCGTTATTCTCAGCGGGGATGTCAGCGTTATCATTGTCGAGTTGATAACATAGTTCAGCTAAGACATGATGTACGTTGTGTTGGGCACTGGAGTTCTTCTTAGCGTAATAGTCCAACTTGTTCGCGGCGGCTCTGGCTACGTTAAGTGGTCGTTTGCAATCCTTGACAAGATGGGTCTTTTCACCGCAGTTAAAGCATCCTGCGATAGAGAGAGGATCAAAGGAACTCGGTTTCCTTTCTGTTTCCCTCGTTCTCCTCCAGGGCACTGAGGATGGTCTGCGAGCATAGCGACCTTGACCGCTGAAGTATAGCTCTGGCGATTCTCATTGAATAGTATACCAGTAATCGTCATTTCGGTCAACCTTCACAGAGCGGTTCCTTCTGAATATCTCATCCTTCAAGCGAGCGATTTCTGCTTCTTTGCTGAGCTGAAGTTGGGCCTCCAGCTCTCATAGAGCTGTTGAAAGTTCAAACTGTAAGTAGCCACTCTTGCGAGTGGTTCCGTTGCCACTGATATCCGGCTACAGCCGAAGACAAATACTCAACTTTGTGTGCGTCTCCTCTGTGTGCGACGGGAGCTTTTCGTGATAGATTAGTGATAATATTGTAAACCCGTTCAAGTGCGGCCGCAGTATCCATTCCGTCACTCACAAATTTGCTCATACGAAGCGACTTGAGATGGTTCTTCACCTTATTCTGCCTCACTGGCGAGTTATACTCACGTTCAATCTGGTCGACTGCTTGTTGAAATTCTGAGCGTATCCGTCCACTGCATCAAGATAAAACCTTTTTGCGTCACCGCGGAGCAGGTTGTGCAGAAAGTGTAGCTTCTGCGTCGGGCTCAGATTGTAGTCACGACCTATCTGTCGATATTCATCAACTAATTCCTGCCAACATTTCCTATGTCTCCGAGAATTTCCTCTCATAGTCACGCAAACGCATGGAAACGTTATGGGCAGTTTATCCGAGCTTGTGCGGTTGACGGACATGGGTTGACTAGGACCACCGGGACTGGTTATTTCCTCGGTTGTTGGGTTTCTTCGTCCGGCGGCAATCACCCTTGACAATATCAATGGCAGCATCCTTGTCCTCGTCGTCTTCATACAGGTTAGTCGCCAAGGTCATCATGATTCTTCGTGACGAATGCTGAACCAGATTTGCGCCTTTGCGGTCCAAAAAATTCCGAAGTTCTGAGTAGAGTGCAGGACACTGCGAAGTTCTTGACTGAAGAGCTTGAAGGTGGGAAGAGCTCAGAAACAGCTCTGACCAAGCTAGCTCAACCATTGATTGGTCTTCCTCAAGAATTCGGATGGTTGTTACGAACCACTCTGCACATTCGTCATTGTGCTCAAAAAGCGGTGAGAGGGATGACATGAAAGATGAGGTTGGCAATGTCGACGGAATTTTTGGCTAGGGTCTCCTTGGCCCGAGTTCTCCTCGGTAGGTTGCTGTGTACTCATATCTGAAGGTCACGAAAGCAAATGAGAGAAAAGAAAGATTCAAAGTAAAACGGCCCTTATGCGCGTCAAGCACTGAAACTGAACGGTAGATGACAAGTATATCTCGAAAAATAAAACCCAAAGTAGCAAGCTTAGACACCAGTTGACCGGTAGACTCTTGATTCACAAAGTGGAACGTTTGTTGGTGACACGTAGTTCCAACAAGCCACTTCACTTGAGAGCTGAACTACTTGAGGTTGAATGAGATGCACAGTGTTCAGGTATCTGGCCACACAGTGTGACACACGTCAAAGTAAGCTGCCCCGTTGATAATCTCAGAGCTCCTGCAAGCAGAAACCCCCGACCCCCACAGTCAGCACCAGGTTATCCCACGGTGTGAGTTCAGCAACGTCAGACAGCGCCGATTTGGAGCCCAGGCACCCCCGCGGAAGAGATTCTAGACAGCCCCTCACAGCAGGACTAAGGTATAGGCGCAAGAGGTAAATTGCCTTTGTCGATTCAACGACTACCTGATCACCCTTACTCTTTGTTTCAAGTCACCACCCGCTCCCTTTGAGGGACTCCCGCACGGTACGGGGCGCTGAACGATAATAGAATACGGCTCTCAGTTGCTCTCTTGACAGTTGTTCCCAGGACTGATTCCGGAATGTAGATACTCTGGGACAAAGTGAAATACCGACGACCGGTATTTGGCAGCTCTCTCTGTACCCCGACGGGGGGTGTTGTAAAAGATAGTTGCAACAGTTTTCTTTTTTTCTGTCTCTCCCTCTGGCCTCGTCTCACCGGTGAGAGGTTCGAGTCCATACCTTTATGGTACTTCACTCAGAGCACTGTAAGGAAGGTCATGTACTGTACTGTAGTGTTACCCATCAGCGACGACTTATCCCACATAACGCATTAGCCGCGTGGATATAACCGACCACATCTCCCATGCATTAAAATAACCCAAAAATTCCCATCAGAGCACTATGACTAGTATTGCGCAATGGAATCTAAGAAATAAAGCAAAAATCTAAAACACTAAAAGGCAGTATCGCGAGAGGTCTTACAGCAATCACAGCATTGCTGTACGGCTCATATGAAATGATTCACAAAAATAATCGATACATCAACCGACGAAATATGTTCTAAATTATTATGACATGCGTCCCTGCGACGACAATGCTGTCTCATGTAAGTGTAGTTATGATAACCTGAAAATATTTTACGAAATATTTACAGTGGTCATTTGTACGAAAACTGTAATATTTTAATTATTACAGTTTTAATTATTACAGTTTACCGTACTGTACTAATTTGATTATACAGTAGAAAATTTGACTGTACTACCGTACAGAGGTACAGTAGTACAGCGTACTACAGTACAGAGGTACTGTAGTGCGCTGTACCTATAACATTCGTATTTTAATACACCTTTGAAAGAATTGCTAAAACTAACGCGAGCAATTTTATTGTGTTATTAATTTTTTTCACAATACAAATTTCTTCGCGTCGTAATTGCATTAGAGTAATTATAATCGTAATTACATTCATCCTGGTTTACAGCCGTAATTACATTCATGTAATTATGGCTGTAAACCAGGCTTACACTTTCTTTACAGTATCCTCACTTATTAACCTAACCCATACACTGGGTGGGTGGTGGGACATCATACAACTGCACACGTACGCACGTTATATTAATATGGTGCACAGGTGCAAATGCTACTGTACACAGTTACAGCTGTACAGTACTGTATATTAACTTAATACACTGGTGCAATTATTCACTCACTTTAGTCAGATAGCCCTCCGGGTAGACGGCGGTAAAGCTTAACAAATATCGACACGTGGCAAAATCCAGCAGATAGGAAAAACATACTGTACCGCACAGCTGAGGAGACTGGTGCGATTGAACACCGTGTGCAGAGATACGCTGAGGTTTGTCCGACAGCTCCCTTCGTTCCTCGCCAATGAACATGGCGGTCTTCCGGAGACACTGACAGCAGCCAGCCTTGCTTCCAAGCCCGATGCTACACACAACATTCTGTATCGAGCCTGGTGCGAGTCGGCAGCAAAGTCCTTCTGGAAGGACGAAGAATGGACGAGGTTCCTTAACCCCGAATCGCATTCAGAAACAGATAATCGGCGAAGAATCCGCCTTGAAGCATATCTGAAAACGCAAGCAGGAGCCTTCCTTACCGCACACCCCTCCGTGGTCAACCGAACGTCCAACGAGATGTGGTCAGTGATGATGCGCAGTCACCTGGGAGTTCGCGAGTTAAACGACACCACACTGCTGCGGTGCGCAGAGTGCAACAGGCCTATGCTTTCCCTGGAGACCATCCGGCAGATCTCTGTAATAAAGGGATTGGGTGGATCGACCAACACACAGCAGTGGTGAAAGTACTCGGGCGAGAACTATTTAGGGCAGCAGGAGTTACATCCAATACGAGGTTAAGTACCATCTCCCTGGACTCAATGCGCGGCCTGCAGATACTCTGGAGCATCCGCGGTCTGACACAACGAACACCCCGCCCCCTCTCCCAGTGGCCTACGGCATCACCGTATCCTCGCCATTCCAGGAGAGCTATATGTCAATGGTAGCACGGAAAGCGCGAGCCGTTGCCAATGCAGCAGAATAGCGGAAGAAGAGGGACCTAGCCACGAAAGTGGCTGCCATTCCTGTCGAGGTTCTGCCGGGACGATCGAGGCTAGGATGAAATTTTGTGCCGCTAGCTTTTGACTTGCTTGGATCACCTTTTGAGACATCATGCAGGGTCATAGAGAAATACGCGGCAGCTGTCGCGTCAAGCAGCGGATGCCCTTCTGGAGGAGTAAAGTCTCGCTCGAGTCAGAAGTTTAGATACGTTATTTGGTCCACATGTGCGGCGTCTGTAATATGTCGTGTCCCGCAACACGCAGAATGCAGTCACCCGATTCAATATTTGATTTGCAGTGACCCCCAGTGTTCCACACACATATAAAAGTAATAAAACAACGAATAAAACAACGAAAAAGTACTGTACAAAGCAGTACAGTACAGCATACTGCACTGTACAATGAACATATGATGTACAGTACTACAGTATACAGCACTGCTCAAAGTACAGAAGGTGTCGTGAGTTATCCGCGAGAATCCAGCGATATCCCCCATTCCAGGCCCCTTGCGATCGCTTCCATAGATAGTAACAATGTGTGCACACAGCTTGCTCAAACGTTTCGGTGCCATCTCGTCGCCGTCTCCGCTTCAACTTTTCTCCAGTACAAGCCCTCCACAAAAACCTAACGCTTGCAACTCATCTTAGTTGTGAACGCTCTCACGCTCTCACTCCTTATCGCCTTCCTCCCCTTCCTGCTCACGCCTTGGTACCTTGGCGTAACACTTCTGCGCCTCGTCCATGTCCGGATCCAACGTCCCGCACATTCTTCCCCGGCAAGTTCGTCTCGTGTCCCTGCTGTCGCCAGGGCCGTAGTATCTGCCTTCAACCATTCGAAGAGAAACTATGACCCACCTGAAATTGACCTGGAGGTGTCGACTTTCGCGAGTTGACCAAGCACATCATTCAATCAAACAAGTTCGCTGCGTTCAAGGGTCAAATTGGCCAGATTCTATCCTTCGCCTTGATACCAACTGTATGGCCCACCGCTGGACTCCCTGCGCTTCGCAAAGCTGCGCGCCGCCGCCTCGAAGAGCGGTGCATGTGGTAAGACCTGGAAGCAAGATGCCATAGCCTACAAGTGTAAGACTTGTGAAAGAGATTCCACATGCGTCATATGTGTTGAATGTTTTCGCGCAGGCGATCATACGGGCCATGACGTCTCAATCCTTCGAACGCTGGAGGATGTTGTGACTGTGGTGACCCTGAAGCTTGGCGACCGGAAGGGTTCTGTCGTCACCATCCGGGACCGCTCCCCGAGCATATCGATCCCTCAAAGGCCATTGATCCCGTTCTGAGACGCAATATCATCGGAGCCTTACAGGCTGTGGCAGAGCTTCTGCTATGGCTCTGTCTGAGTAATTATCCAAGGGAACGAAATAAGTTTAAATTTGCCGAGTTGGCCTGTGAACTTTTGGACTGGTTGCTTCAGATCTCCGAATGTGGTGACGGCTTTCGAAAGGCTCGTAGGCACTTGTCTCACCGACCCTTCTCAATGGCCACCAACAATTGTCAACGTACGCAAGTTTAACGTCGACATGACAAAAGTATCTTGGTTGCAAGTAATGCTACGACTCGATGGTTTGAATCGCATGAACCCCAATGTCCAAGATGCATTGCACAAGCTTTACTTCCAACTAATTACCAATCTGTCCTTCAAACGATCTTTTTTGGAGCTTTTTATGCTCAACTACGAAGTTACATGCATGCAAACATCCTGAACAGACCCAAGCTGCCCCAGCGAGATGAATACGATTCGGAGGAGGCTGATGATGCCGACATCGCCCAAAGCTTCGCCGTTCAACTGTTCACGGTTCCAGCGCTGATCCCTCTAATGATTCAGGAGGGTGGCCTTCTTGAAATCTTACTTGATGTCACCCTCAATTCGCTCGAGGCGTGTGCATCCCCGTGCGACCGTATGGTAAGCCAATACCATACGAGCAGTCTAATTTTGCTCATAGGTCGAGTCAGTCATCTCGAGATGTACACGTGCGGCCATCCTCCCCCAAGGCTTCACCCTCTAGCGACCACGGCCAATCTCTGAAGAGACGACGATGCGCCCTCCCTCTTCCGTTTCCTGCCAAACTCATGCAAAACGCAGCTGGATCTTCAACTGTTCAGGCAGGTGCAATCAAACAGCGGTCAATTGATGATAGGCGAGAGGAAAATGGGAGACATTACACACGTAACCTGGGTGCCAACCAGTGTGATATTACAGAGACTGAATCACGGCATCAAGGAACGGAGATGTCAGATCATGATGCACATCAGGATTAGGAGAAAGTGACAGCAATATTGGAATCAACGCTGCCGGTATCGCAAATGAAGCCATTTGGGAAGGGCAACACGATAGAGCGGAGCCAGTAGGGTACTTCAATAACTCAGGATCAGATAACAGAACTGAAGGTGCTGAATCCGCTGAAATGGCATCTGACGAACCAGGTTTTATGAAGGAGAGAGATTCCTTTGGGAAAGCGATGGGTTCGGTCACGCCGATAATGATGAGCAGATAGCTGTTTTCGAAAGCGGGATGCGTTTCACCCGAACTCTTCAGAAACGATTACAAGTTTGGAGTTAAGCGGCGCTAAAGTCGCAATTACAGGAATCAAACTTACCGAAGCCAGCTGAAATCAAAGCTGAAAGGAAGCTCGACTAGTCTAGACTCAAGGGCACCGCTGGCAGACTATTGCGCGCGGTACGTCAGGCGCGGATGATGGAGACTCAGCGATATCTGGACAAGGACCTTTAGCACATACTCTGCGTTTAATTGGGTCTCTGGCCAAAGCAAAGTGTGCGAAGGAATCTGTAGGGGCTGATAGATCACCTCAAGTATGTGCTGACACATCGCGCAGTTGGATTTCATCTACTACATGTGCGAAAAGACCTCTTTCGAAAGTTCGTGCGATTGGTGTCAATGGCGCAGGGCATGAATCCTTTCTCTAGAAAATTCGGGATAGTGTATCTACGGAGTCTGATACTTCAGACAAGTCCATCTCCGTTGAGCGTGACCTTTTTCATTTGGTTGGGTTGCTGTCTGATGTATTTTGCGGGCCTTCAGAGGTAGAGCTACAGGCCGCGAAATTGACTGGCCAAATCTCGCCTCGAGTGCGTGCGGATCGTCCGAACTTGCTTGGATGAATGGCTGGACAGGGAGGAGGCGTTGGAGGCAAGGTCCGTGTACGTCGATGAGCTTTTCTCAGTTGCCCACTCTGTGTCGATGCACCTGCCGCTGCACAGGCTGTTGGCGTTCATGATGCATCACATTATCCGCCAGGACGGCGTAAATGTGCGGGAGGCTATCTCTGGTGGATCTGCCAATACTGTTGACGATGAAATCCGCCGCCTTGTAAGGCATCCATTGCGTATATCTGCTTTCTTCTCTCAAGTTCGTGCAGGAATGTGGAAAAGAAATGGTAGTGTCGTTGGATACCAAGAAAGGTTCTACTTCAGTACCATCTCCTCAGATTGGTTTTTGGATTTAGATCTGTTCATGCAGCAATGTTGTGCTGTTATCTTGGGCCCAAGAATTTTTACGGCAGAAGCAGAGGTTGCATTTTGCATTCGTGACTTAGAGAAATGTCTCTACGCTTTTAGTTCGGAGAGGCTCGAAAGGGAGGCAAGAAACGCAGCGCTTTCGGGAAAAAACGTGGGATTACATCCTCTGGCTCCGAGGAACGAACAAAGCGCGTTTGATTTTCCTGTAGTACCAGATTGTGGGTCTACGTTTGCGGTTCTTAGAGAGTTCTTGCCTAAGTTGATTGAAGACTTTTTCGTTCTTGTTGTCCGGGTAGCCTCGGAGAGGGGCAAATGTGGTCTCGGGGAATCGCAAATACTCCGACGAAAACTCATCCATCAGCTATGTTCTCGTGATAAGCCCTATTCACAGCTAACAAGGATGGTATCATCAAGTATTACGAACGGGATGCAAGCCTATGATGAGGAGGGAAGTAGCTGGGAGAAATTAAATACACTAGTGCACACAATAATTGGGGAGATAGGGGATTACATAGAGCCAAAGGGAATGCAACAGGGCCGTTACCGGCTGAAGAAGCAGTGTGGCGTGAATTTGATCCATTTGAACCGCACTTGTCAGCATCAGAAAGAAACGCCGCATTTGTTGAACACGAGATATTAGAATGGAATTAGGGCGCCTCGACAAATCATTCCGCTGGACAATGTCAACGAACGTCCACTATTTCCGCAGCTTCGTGAACTCTGCGACTTGAGTGCATTTCAAGCTGGTCCCACAGGTATTGCCACCAAGCTTTTGCGAGTCTTCTACGCTAGGAACGATACACCTCAGGTTATAGAGAACTCGCTGCCTGCTGCGCTTCATCTGTTATGCATGGCTGTCGAGAAATGCAGTGCGGTTGACAGCAGGCAACCGTATTGGCGTGACTACGATCCGCACGGGGACAGAGCTGGTGTCGTAGCCTTTGGCATTATTGTGAAGTTGCACGAAAGGCACAGAAGCGGAGGCTATCTCTGACATCGCTCCTATCATGAGAAGAATAATACATGAAGCCATTGTGAGAGTTAATCCGAATCTTCCACCCCTCTGTAGCAGAGTTTCTTCGGAGAGGGGGCGAGAAGTGGGGTATAGCTGAAACTCAAGGCGGCAACAGTTCACCTTTTGGCAACGTTGAAGCCTCTCAAAAAGTGAGAAACGATGAGAGACGAAGAGAAATTCTCAAGAAGAGAAAGCTTCAGCAGCAAGCGGCGATGGCGCAGATGCGTCAGCAACAAAGCAAATTTGCTGAGTTTATCGACTCCAGTAACGATGGGAGCATGATGCTGGTTTAGGCGGCCGACGGAACCAGGAAGTAACAGAGATACGCAGACCGCGACAATCGGGAAGCTTGTCAGGTGGCAAAGGCGTGTGCTATCGGAACGCTAGAGCTGCTGAAAAAACAGCCGCCCATCCCTTCATCCCCGAAGAGTACGAATGCGTGCTGTGTCACGGGAGTGGCGGAGAGGATGAAGACAGTCTTTTAGGACTGATTGGCTTTCATCAAAAATCCCGACTGCCTTAATTGCGAAAGAGCAATCTCTGATCTCCTCTGCGGCCTGGGAACAGGCCGGTGTGGCGCTTCAAGAGGAAGCAGGTAGTTTGCCTCGACCGCATACGAGGGGAATGTTTAGACTTAGAAGAGGTTCACGCGCTGTTCTTGGACAGAAACCAAACAGTGGGCAGAACACGAGGAGCACGAGAATAGAGCCGACTTGCAGGACTCGTTCATTCTGAACACGGGGCTTTTGCGATACGGAGTCGAGAATTCCCAGACTCTGCATCTAAGTTTTTGCGGGCATGCAGTACATATTCGTTGCTTCGACAGATATTTTTCAAGCCTCATAAGCACGAGGGATGAGCACCGCATTTACGAAGGCTATTATTCTGAATCTGGACAAGCTGGAGTTTCTTTGTCCGGTTTGTCGCAGACTTGCTAATGTTGTTTTCCCGCTTGTTACTGGAGACAAGACAACTGATGGTTGAACGCAAGCTTCTGGTGCAACGGGCATCACGTACGGAATGGTTGCGCGATGTGATGTGATGCACAGAAGCGGACCAGTAATGGTGAAATTGCTGGAAATACGCGTTTTCATGGCGACCCGATGTTGAAATGAGCGAATCGGGAAACAAGGCGAACGAGGAGGCGCATCGCCAAATGTGATATCTGTGAACAATCCGCGTAACTCGATTATTAGTCGTGGAAAGGGTTCTCCAGCGATTCAGCCTACAAAGCTCGGGCCATGTATCCGTTGCTGGTGCGTCTTCCCCTCGGAACAGCTGGGATGTCAGATCACGTTTAAGTTCGTATTCAACTCTTCCGTCTGCAGCTATCACAACTGCTGCATGTGCCGAAATTGCAAGCAGGACATTACCTTGGAACGGGAACGAGTTAAGGGCTTATCGCAAAAGTGTTGCATTGGTACTTCAGAGGATAAGGGCACATGTTGGAATAGACCAAGATGCTGTGCAAAAGGCTTTGCGTCTCCTGTGGATGGAAACCCGCTCGCCGAATACGGCAAAGTATCTAGACCCTTTTGCTACGTTCGTTTTTGTTTTTGTTATGGCCAGAATCGCGGTTGGTGTATGAGATCAGGTACTTGGTGCAAGTAGGCCTGCAGCTGATGTGCTCCCAGAAAGGGAGCCATCATTGCGGAATAAGGCAGAACTAACCTACGAGGTACTTCTTTATCTGCGCAATGCAGCATTTTCATACCACTGCTATTAACAGACTAGCGATGCCTCGATAAGCTCGTACCAAAATCTGAAGCTGGTTACGAAGCAATTATGAGAAGAAATCGGTGATCTACAAAATACTTTGAGATTCCGAATGTGCCACAATTGGCGTTGTTATGTTCGGGAAAAGAAACTCGGTCTTTTTCGCCCTACTCTCTGCTTCGGTTTAGGCCAAAGCAGACGGGTTTGATCAAACTTCCTGATCTTTATCAGACGCTTCTCGAGTCTCTAGAGGGAAGAAGATGCGACGGCTGCCGTCGAAGTCCGAATCCACACTTGAGCATTCTTTGTCTTACTTGCGGGGTCGTATTTTGCGAAAATACAGAAAGGTGCGGTCATGACCGCCTTAGTGCGCACGCCATGTCATGCGGTAATGGTATAGGGGTTTTCTTGTTCGTTGGTATGACCAATGTCTTTATCTTACGAGACGAAAGTCATCCATTTGGGGTTCTCCGTACTTGGATGCACATGGAGAGGAAGATGACAGGCTGCGTAGAGGAAAACCATTGTATCTGAGTGAGGCCCGTACTCTGCTCTTGGAAAACTGTGGTTGACGAACAGCTTTGATCAGGATCCCAGGATATTACGCTTGACGGTTCCAAACCTGCTCCTTGGGGGACAGCGTTAGAAGCGAACATTTACTGCAATCCGTGATCATATTTATGGTATTCTTTTCGACGTTCAACTTGCCGATTTGTTGTAGTCGAAGGGAATGGAGCTTGTGCAAAGTTAAGCCCTGAACGAAATGTTACCTAGTAGATTAGGGGGCGGTATGCGTAGCATGACGCAATAAGTAAACCCTACTACCGGTAACATTGATTGAAATTTTGTGAATGTTCGTCGCTTGTGCGTACAGCGGGAACATTTTGGGGGCAGACGCCCCGCGTCTGGAATTGGAATGGGAGGTGAAAGCCATGGTTGGAATTTCTGCTGGAAACTTTTGACATGTGACGGGAAGGGAATGTTCAGAGTCACTGTCCGTTTAGGAGAGACGGGGAAATTGAGGGAGCTATGGCCCGAACTTTTGCATTAGAAATTTGAGTCTGCCATGCAAATACACCACGACAGCTATAAAGTGCAATGGAACTGCTGAGGAAGCTGTATCTGAAACCACCAATACATACTTGCAGTAGCAAACCTGGCAACTAGACAAGAGTTTTCGAAATTTCAATCATGAACGATACACATTCCTCGGTGAAGACAAAAGGTATGTTGATGTGGGTGTGTTTGAGATGGTTCCACAGAAGTTTATGCTAACTTTCCTTTTGTTCATTGGTTGGGAATCTGAAATGCAGGCGAGTATGCAGACAAGCATGAGAGGCATATCGCGACGAAGATGGCGAATATATGGGAGCAAAAGATCGGAAGCGATCTGATGCATTCCCTCGCACGGTTCAGACTCATCAGTGCCGGAAAATAAGGGGGAGAAATCAGGGGCGCGGATCAGCCTGACCAAAGCTGGACAAGTGTCGGCGGCGGGGTGAACGTGGGAAGAGGGCCATGAGGGAAACGAAGGAGGATCGTAATGCTGGAGCGGGGAGTTTGGAGAAGAGAAATACAAAGGAAATTGTGAACTGTAAGTTGTTTCTGGTGGTTGGGTTGGAGTGGGAATGTCGCGGGGTGAGTGGATGATTCTGGTGGAGATGATTGCGTGTTAACCATACGGCTTGGGCTTGTCGTTGTTTTAATGTGTAGCGTTTGAAAAGATGGCTTCATCGAATGAATCTGGGGGCGGGGTGCCGCCAAAGTATGGAAAGAAGAAGAGCGTTGTGAATTCTGGCGGCGGTCAAAACGCTTCGAATAATTCCAAGGACGCGGATTCACAAACGTCTCGGGGGATAAGAATGAGTTGTACGCGCTGATTGAAAAACTAAGTCAAGAAATAGCTGGCATGAGTATGACGTTGAGCGCTCTCAAATCTAAAGTAGATGAAATGTGACTTTCGCCAGGCAAATGGGTGAGTGTATCTCTTTACTTTGGATTCACACGAAGATGGAAGGCGATTCACCCACATGTACCCCGCGATCTATGAGCCCTGTAACCACTGTCACAGACCATTTTTGTGAAGGATAGTTCTTCACGGTTTTCCTAGTATAAACAGACTTTACGCGCACCAAATTTTCCGTTTAAGTACATTCTTATAGGTTCTTGTTAGATCAGGGCTTTAGAACGCGAGCAGTAGACTTGGAAGAACGAGACATCAGCAATTCTTATGAAATCCAGTCGACATGAATGAAGGCTGGATAAGGAGCCGGACGAAAGCGGATCAATTGTTGCAAGTACAGATCACCGTCACAAGGATCGATTGGGTCGGCGCGAATAAACATGCAAATGCTTTTGAAAGTTTTCCGAAATCATTTCAAAAAAACCAAAAATTGCGAGGCTGTCGTTTTTTTGCTGAACGGATACCGACGGTGGCCCCCCTCCAGCATTATCGGGACACGTGCTCTGTGAACGAATTTTCTGGACCTACGGTCAATGCAACATAGATGATTCTCCCAGAAGCCAAGGGTACCTATCTGCGTAGTGAAGTGCTCTTCACCATCACCCCATTTGAAGCTCTCTTTTGATGACCCACGTACAAATATCTGTCCTTGCCCTGAATATAGCGGCAAGAAACCACCAAGCGTGAAAATCCCTAGAGTGAAGCAACCCCCTTTGATTGCATCACCACCATTCAGCCGCCGCGTAACGCGAAGGGAACGACCCCTGGTTCCAGAAACCGTAAAACATGGCACAAGGTAAGAAAAGACATCGACGCCACTCCACCCGAACGTCAAAGCGCCCATCCATCCTCCTTGCCCAACCGTCACACTAACCACTCTGATCTCTGCGAAAGAACAAGGAGGGCGCATGCGCGCCCTGATGAGCATGTTTGAGGAGAAGAAGGAGCAGCCGCCGCCCCCGCCGAAGAAGGAGCGTTTCCACAGTGCGCTCGATGCTCCACGCCCGGAACTGAGCACTGAGGCAAGGTCTGCGCGTGTCCAAAGCTTAACCAAAGCACAGGCAGAGGCGAGTAAGGAGCCGCGGGAAACGGTATGTACCGCAGATAGGGCCCACGGATACGGATGAGGAGCGTGAGTTGAAACGGAAGATTCAAGCAAGGAGCAGGAGATTTTGGACATGGCGTCGAGGTTGAAGAATATGGCGGAGCGATTGGATGTTGTGGTTGGGGTGTTTCATAACTCGCTGATTTCTGCGGCGACGGAGGAACCAGCGATGGAGTCGAGTGGTGAACCCATCAAGGCGTTTCAGAAGGGACCGGAGGTGGTGGAGAAGGAAGAGAGGGACAAGTCGCGGAAGAGTGCACCGTCGTCTTCTGCGGGAACGTCGCTCGAGGCGATTTTGGCGGCGGCGAGAAGTGGTAAGCCGCGCGTCAAGAGTGAAACCCCAAGTATTCCAAGCTGTTGCGTGATATGAAGTAGGTTGCTTGGGAGATGGATGTTGACCTGTGGCGGGGGTGTTTGGACTGCGATGTGCGTTTTGAACGTTTGGAGAGCGGCGGTTGGCGGCTGTCGGAGGTTGGGTGTCGACGATATGGAGTGAAGAAATGAGGTGAGAGGGATGAAGATGGGATGGAGTGGTTTATACAGGACGAAAAACGAAACGAGGAGACCCGGGATGACTAGACACGAATGATACTCGAAGACTATGGGAATGTACAGACGCAGGGTGGGCGAATGTGTAGATCAACGTTGTGTGGGGCGATGATATCCTTCCAATGAGCCCATTCGACTTTCTTTGCTGCTGTAACAAAGGGGTCAAAGACCTCATTGGCAAGTAGGCGATAGCCGGAGGCATTGAGGGCAATAAAGTGGTTTTCAAAAGACAGAACATGATTCCCCATGGCGTAAACCTTTGCCATGTCGACATCGGCAGACACGGAGCCGCAATCTGGTGCGGAGTTATCTTGCTTGACCTGCTGCAATCGATTGAGCAAAAGGTCATTCAAGCGACGAACTGTGGCATGCTGTGTGGACTTTAATGGATACTCATTGGGCAAAGTAGCGACAAGGGCATGCTTGCCCAATCGCACAACCGCCTCTGCAACACGTGCAATATTGTCAACAACCTGCTCCCCGTCCGCCACAAGGTCATCATGCACCCCCAGCACAATCAAGACGACATCTGCATTTCGAAACAGACCGGCCACCAAAGCACGATGAAAGAGGTTTGACGGAGCGTCAGGGAGCCAATCGGCGGCTTTGGAGTAGAGTTTGCGGCGGTGATGGTATGCCAATGGAGGTGAGGGATGTTTGGTCACGACGGGTACGCATGAGTGCGGGGATACGTGTGGAGAGACCACAGTGACCGGGAAGATCGCCGAGACCGAGGGCAATGGCATCGCCGATGATGAGAAAGGTGCGGGAGGAGGACTTGGCGGGGAGGTGCGGTATTCGATTTGTTGGCGGATGAAGAGATGGAGACTGAGGATTAGGTGGAGGAGGTGGAGGCGGAGGAAGCGGTAGATGCGGTAGAGGGAGTCTTGGAGGGCCATGGTTTGGGTGCTCGGTGTGCGGTGCGTGGTGGAGACGGAGATGGAGGTGTCGAGTGGAAGGATTGTTGAGATTAATTTGTATCTTGCGCGATCAAATGTGGTTTTCGAATTTATTCGGAAGAAATGTGCGGTTGGATATATACTATAATCGCCTTGGATATGATGATCCCGGGGCGCCATAAAACTCTTTGATATGGGATGAGCACAGTTTCGCCCAACTCAACGCCATGAACTCGTTGCTTGTCCATTTCACCTGCATCGGCCTTGCCACTTTTGGCACTCCTCCTCACCCATGGCACTGCTCTACCCCCTTCATCCGCTCCCGCGACACCATTGCGGCCCTCCTCGCCGACCCTAACACCACCCTCTCCACTCGAATACTCTCCACCTCCCACAACAACAACCCCCAACTCAACGCAACATTCTGCCACTCCACCCTCACGCACTCCAAAGCCCCTTCTTCCACCACCGTCCCTACCCATCCCATTGAACCGCTACCACACTCCCTGGTACACAATGTCCCCCCAAAACTACCCACCCTCATTCAATCCCGCCACCGTTCTCCCTCCTCCGTCCGCTCACACGTAGGCGACGGAATCGGCCATATGATGTTCCTCCACAACTTTGAACTCTTCCTCGCCACCCGTCTCTCCCTCACCTTCACCCATCGTCACAGTCTCTACCAATCCCTCACCAAATCAGATCCCAACGCCGTAGACCGCTTCTTCGGATGGGCCCGCCTCGAAATCCCACGAGAGCGAATCTGGGCCCAATGCAATCTCGCTCCACTCCATCCCATACCAACCATTCACATCAATGCACGTCCTGTCGCTCGCTCCGTACCAACCTCACCGTCACCAACCCGTTTCGCCACGTCGTCACAATCCCCTC
Source organism: Kappaphycus alvarezii (assembly GCA_002205965.3). Taxonomy (NCBI): domain Eukaryota; phylum Rhodophyta; class Florideophyceae; order Gigartinales; family Solieriaceae; genus Kappaphycus; species Kappaphycus alvarezii. Next base: position 659,549 of record NADL03000758.1, read on the forward strand.
CTTCCTCGCCTACAACTGCACCTCGAGACATTCGTGGTCCGCACGCTGCAATCGTCTCGCACATGACATGCTTGCCCGTCATAATCAAAGTCACACCATCTTTCAAATACCCCCGGCGCATGTGACTATCATCAGGGTACCAATACCAATATCACAGAGACTGGCCCATGGTTTTATTTCAAATACTGGCGTGCTCATGCTCGTCCACCCCAACTTGTATGGCCCGCTTCTGCCGCTGCGCGTCGCGCCCGACTGGTCCGCTACAATCCAGCATGCTTGAACATTGCCGTTCATGTGCGTCGTGGTGATTTTTCAACGAGAAGAGGAGGAGGATGTTGCCGGACTTTGTCTTTGCAACTGTACTGTCCGAGGTCTTGGATCTCGTCGATACAATGCGTGCTGCATTTTCCCTCACTGTCCCTGTCGTCCATATCTACAGTGAGGGAAGACGCTTTTCGGGCCGCGGTGTCTCGTCCATGATGTTGATGCTATGGATCATGTCTATTATGATGAGAGACGCAAGCCGAGGTCGGCCCGTGATTGGAGACGCCTTATTATCTCGAGGCCAAAGTCTCATCCGCGTTTAAGCGACCGCCTGCGACGCAGAACCCGAGTCAAGTTGCACATCAGTGAGGACACACTGGCAAACATGCATGAGATGATTGCCGCCGATGTGTTATCGAAGTGATTCCTCCATGTCCCTGGGTCCCATCTACCATCTTTCCAGAGGAGTCAGACTTGTCGTTACACAGCAACTTCGCCCGAACGATTCGTTGCATTCCTCCTTTGATCCAGATAGTGGCTCCATCACCTCACCCTCAAAGTTTGTCCGAGCCTGGACACTTTATGAGGCTGCGAATGCTCACTCGTTGTTGCACCATCTACGATTTTCGCACGTCTAACAACTTGACAACTAAATTTATCGCTTGCAAACATTCGGCGTTTCCAACAGCCGCCCTTCACCAGGTCGTTTTATTTTCCAATAACTTTGCATAATCCATGGCTAGGCTGTCGGGTTGCAACCACACCACTTCACTTCCTTGTCCTACACGCAACCAGGGCAACTCTTCGAGTATCTCTACTTAGCCGACGAGCATATCGGACAGGCCCTGATTCTGGCTCTTTCCACATCATCCGAATTGACAAAAGTCAAGGGCCACCTAGTGCCTACCCTTCGCGATTACAACACATTCCACAACCTTTTCCATCGCTTGCCACATACGAGCGACGAGCAGGGCTTACCACTGGCTTTCTCCACCACCTCCAAATGAGACCTTCACGCTTGAGTGCCCTTTCTGTTCAAAAACCCTCCGACGCTTGGACCTCTTCTGCTGTAGTGAAAGCCCCGCGTTTTCGCCCTGTTGAGCTTCCGGAACAACCATCCCCTCACCACTCTTTGACCTGGCCATCTTTACAAATTCGTGAGCATCTATTGCATCGTCCTCACTCTCTTCCACAACTTGCCGTGCTCTACTCGCCGCCTTCGTTGGATCCTTTTCAAAAGTGGTCCCAAGACTAGTCCGCGCCTTTCGTTTCTTTATCCACATCCCCGCCGGAGGGCGATTGAGGCTTGTTTGTCAAGGGCACCTGGACCATTGGAATTTTGCATATCTTGCGCTCTGCGCACATAATAGGCCGAGGAGGGCGGGCGAACTTGCGGTCAGGTTCTAAAGGAAGACCAGCGGCCAACCTCTGTCTATTGACGCGCAATTTTCGTCGGCGCCAGCGATTCGCTTTCCATCGATAACCTCAATTCGCGGGGCAAAGAGGCTGGAAACTGCCTGATATTGGATACAGCTGCCGAGGCTGGGTTAGCGCGAACATTGACATGAGTGAGAGCGGCGCAAGATGCGTTGTTCAAGGGATGCGATGCGATTGTGACGAGGTCGAGAATGAAACAGGGATAGGTTGGAGAGGTTTGGGGGGATGGTAGTTTGGAAATTCGATTGTGGGCTAGACGGAGCTCGCGTAGGGAATGGAGATTGAGATAGCGTCGGGAATGATGCGTATTTGATTGTTGGAGGCGGATAGTTTGGTGAGGGTTGTGAGCTGCATGACTGGGAGATGTCCTCGATGTTGTTGTTGCTATGACGAGGGACTGATGGACTTTAGGCCGGACAGGGCCTCGAGTGTGACAATGTTATTCCTCGACAGACGAGTGCGATGAGATTCGTGGTAAAGCGTGCGCGGAACAGCCATTCGGTAGTGCAAAATCGGTTGTCAGATATGTCGACAACTTGCAAGTTGTCATGTTTGAGCAGAGGGTCAATGTGGGAGAGTTTTTTGCTTGACGATGAGGGTCTTGAGTCCAAAGTTGGAAGCCAATCCGTCTAGAGATGTTAGGGCGTTTGCCGTCAAGTCGACATAGTCCAGGTTATCAAAACGGGACATATCGTCCATGGCTGTAAAGCCTTTGCCGCGAGCAACGAGGCGGTATGGTTTGGGACGGAATTCGTCTGCTTTGGCGGTGGTTAGAACGGCTTTGGGGGCTGTGGAATCGTCATCCGAGTCTTCTGAAATTGCCAAGCGCCTGTGACGGCCGACAGACGGACGCTGTTCTTCGAGCATGGTGGAGGGAGAGGATTGAGGCAGGACAAGGTTGTAGTTTGACGCAAATTCGACGGCGACACTGGAGATGTGATTTGTCAAGGAAACAGCAAACGGATGCTGGAGAGAAGGAAGAGCTTGTTGACGGCGGTGGCGCAAGGAGAAGGGTAAAGGATAAATTGAGGAAAAGCAAAAGAATTTGCGCCGTCGTGATTCACGACCAATGCACAAATTTGAGCTGCCTGATTCACGCACTGCACAGGTTGCTTGTCCATTGTTGAGCAGCGGAGCTTTTTCAAAAAAAACAGTTCAAATATTGAATGAATAGAGAAATAAATCTTCCATACATCAAAATAGCCCAGAAATTCCCCTCTCCCTCTTTATGGCGAGCACATTCAAGCCGTCAATCTAGTCGAGAAATACCCATTCGGCCACCATATCCCGGTGGATCACCCCATGGGTGCCACACTGAGTCAACTCTTTCGACGTCCCGTCATGACGCCTTTCTACCTCCGCCCCCATCGAGACCCGCAGTTCACCAATCCGACCGTCTCGTCAACTTGCAAGGCATCTCTAAAAACCAGCAGAAAAAACTGAGGAGGGAAAAGCGCTTGCAAGAACGAAAACAGGCTCGGAAACAAGCCCGCCGATCTCACCAAGCGCAACAAAAGGCGCAACGAAAAGCAGAAAGAGAGGCATACTGGCAATCCCTACCCCTCCAGGAGAGACAACGAGTTCAACGAGAGAGACTTGAAACTATGAGAGCAGGCAGGGCGGAGGAACGTGAGCGCAGATCACACATCAGAGACGTGCTTCAACATCACACACGGTACGCCTTTTGTGTCGATTTGGGTTGGAATGACAAAATGTATGACAAGGAGCGCAAAAGTCTGGCACGACAACTAGCCTACTCGTACAACGCATTGAGAAAGTGCGCGGAAAGCGGCAACACGCCATTGGCAATGTCCATCACTGGCATAGACTCTGTCATCAAGCCCGTGTTAACGTTTGCCGCGCAAGGATGGGAGACTTGGCCGGTTCAGCTGTCCGAAAAGAATCTCACACAATTTCACGACAAACGCAAACTAGTCTATCTCACTCACGATGCTGACGACGTCCTGCATCACCTCGACCCGCACGCAGTGTATGTCATTGGTGGAATTGTCGATCGAAATCGTTTGGTCGGCGCTACGGCACACAAGGCTCGCAGCCTCGGTATCCGTACTTTGAGGTTAAACCTTGATGCAAACATTACGCTCCAACATGGCACCTGTGTCCTCACGTCAATCATTGCGTTGAAATTCTCGTTCATGCTGCAAATGGCCTCGTGGAGAGAAGCATATCTCAAGGTCCTTCCCCTCGGAAAGGTATTCAACCGTCTGCTGCTCATCAACCTTAGAAATCTAACTCGTGCAAAGTTACCACCATAGCACTCCATCGCCGCAAACTACGCCCCGCGGACACATTGGACTGCGCGTTGCTTTGCCCAAATTCGCACCAACATGGTTCTGTTCCGTGGAAGGTTGCGGAAATTCCAGACATTCTTTGGTCAAGAGTCCAGCGCAGGCTGCGAGACGGACATCCACAGTCTGACTGTTGATCGCATCGTCTGCGTGAAGGGACAGCGAGGCTCCGTGATTATGAGATCGGCGCGGAGTAAAAGTAGGATGCGCTTGGTCGTGCGCTTTTGTAGCACAGCTATTGGGACGTCGACTTGAATGCGAGTATGATAACGCCATCTTGCAGAGCTGGCTGCCTTTGCGGCTCCCTTTATGCTTTGCAAGTCATTCGCTGGAACCGTTTACTTGGTGTTTTCATCTCTACGCTTGCAAGTGAATGCGTAAGACCAAGTCGGCGCTAGCACATCGTGATATCCAAGTCCGGCGATGAACGATCGTTTCACAAGCACTAAATATTGCTGCGGATTCGCGTTACAGCTGTAGTGCGTGTCATTCAGCCATTCCGTATCAGCTTCAACGAAAAAAGCTTCCCCCAATAACAAGACATCTGCGTCCAGCCAGCAGCCGCTGCCGATCCAAGCACCTGAGATCAGCACGCAATTACCGCAGCGCCACATTCGGTAAACGTCTGCAATTGCGGCAACATCCCATGTCCAGTGTCCGCACACCATCGCGCTCGCAGGCATTGCCGTGGGGCTCGTACACACTTCAGAAATCACAAACGCAGAAAATGACTCATCCAAATCCTGGCTGCGTTGGCTGGTTCATCCTTCCCCACCCCGCGATGACACAACGACCACTCAACTTGGTGCGGTCAGGCAATTGCAACGCAAGCCTGGACATGTCGTGGCGTGGGGAGGGGCATTTGGAAAAACACCGAGGATAATTCAGGGCGTCGGCAATCAAATTGTCAAAGCGGCTGCCGGCAATGGATGCGGCATTGCCATGGATCAGGGGGGTGTGGTGTATGGCTTCAGTTCTGGTAACGATGGGGATACTGTCCATCACATTCCGACACCCCAACCAGTTACTGATGTCGCAGTCATGGATTCAGCGCGTCAACTGTCATGGTGGATGCATCGGGTCGCGTCCTTCAAACCACTATCAACGCTCAAGGTTCGTTGGAACCGGCAAAAACACTCGAGGGCTGTATCTCGCGGGCGCGGATATCGCGGGTAAGCTGCGGTCAGGATCATTGTGTTGCCCTAACTCGTGCTGGAGAGGCCTTACTCTGGGGATCGTCAAATTCGCGCGGTCAACTCGGAACAGGTTCCATTGACGCCTCTGCAAAAAGCGATCCACACATTCCTCGCCGGGTCCAGTTGCCGGATGGAGTACATGTCGAGGAGTGGCCTGCGGGAATCAACACACTATGTTTGTGGACAAGCGCGGAACTCTGTTCGGAGTGGGGGATGACCATTGGGCACAGCTCGGGATTTCGGCCGAGCCGTGGCTAAGCACGCATCAGCAGAAATCTGGGGTGTTGCGTAAGTCACAACTTGTGTCTGATTTAGCCGTTCGGGAGGTGGCGGGAGGGGAGCCCATAGTGTCATGCTTGTACGGGATGGGACCGTTTTCTCCTTTGGTTTCAACCAGTGGGGTCAATTGGGGCACCATAATTACTCGTCCCTTGCGCCTCCGTCGCCAATTGCAGATGTCAGCATTCGAGCGGCTGCCGTCTCTGCGGGGGCAAACCATACCTGTATTGTCAAAGACAATGGGGAAATATGGTGCATTGGAGGGAATGAGGAGGGTCAGCTGGGTACTGGAAATTTGCAGCCTTCAATGGTATGGAAAAAGGTGCGCCTTGGTAAGAAGGCGATCAAGCCGTCATACGTTAATTTATCGGGTAACACAAATATTGCAGTTGTGCCTGAGGAATCAGCCGTAAGTTAATGGATTCAAAGTCTCAGGAAGACTTTTAGGCCGGGATGACAAGCTGTCGATAGTCTCAAAGATAGACACGGTTACCAGCACATCTATCTGTCTTGCGCAGCTGCTGGTACTAGCAGAGGTTAAAGATTCGTGTCGAGCCAGTCAGACATATATTGGGCGACCTCGGTCCATTGCGATGAGAGCATCAGATCATGTGGGGCGTTCTCACAAAGTAGGATTTTGTCTGCCACAACTGCGCTGTCTCATTAACCCCCTCATCGTCAACGATGCAGTCCTGTTCGGCTCCAATGACAAGAACATTTGCTTGACCCTCAAAATTTGCAGTCTGCTTGACTGGCGAGCGCAAATCTCTCCTGTCGGGTTCTGCCGGTCAGCTTGAGATATTCCATATACTCACGAAGTTTGTCATCACTTTCAATCTCTTCTGAGAATCCTGGGGTATCTTGGATGAAAAGAACATGAGGCGACAAACATCAACATCCTGGGCGCATGTATTGCGAATAAAGCCTAGTGTGATAGCATAGGTCTTGCGGAGACCAATTTTAAACATAATACGCAATGCCATGTTGGCAGTCGCGGACGGAGGGATACTTGCTAGCAGTATCAATTTCCTAGGGGCAAAGCCGCCTTCCACCCATTTTTGAGCTATAAAACCCCCCATACTGTGAGCGACGATGACAGGTGGCTGGGGCAAGTTGAGTGTTTCTATCAACGCGTTGAGGTCTTGGATGTGCTGACTGAGAGTAGGAGCGTCGGTGTCCGATGTCTGAGTGAGGCCCGCCTGACGTAAGGAAACAGCAAATGTTTGATAGCCCCGCGTGCAAAGAACGGTTGAAAAGCTGGAAGCACCAAGCGGCGTGCAGACTGCCGTGAATGAAGATGAGCGCGGTTTCTGGGTCGCGGGGGAAGGCAGGAATTCTTAGTGTGTTGGGTATGTGAAGGGAAATGCGGCAGGTCAACGACTTCCATTTCTATTCCGGTAGGGAGCGATATGAGTCGAGCAGCTACAAAACGTCGCTGATGATTTTCGTCGACATATTTTGCTGCTTGGTTTGGTGAATCAACGGATTGTGTAGGGTGACAAAGTTGAGCCTTGGTCTGAATGCGGGTGGCCTCATCGAGAAGCGATTGTGCTGGCAAGCGGATTGCAATTGCTCGGTGAGGTAATTAGCTCACGAATGGCTTCGTCCTCGTGCATGAGATTTTCACGAATTCAAATTCCGATATTCTGTTCACTGATCTCCGCCTACACGATGAGTTCTTGGATTTTGTGTGTAGTTTTATCCAAACTTTCTTACATGCGCTTTACCGTCTACAGAACTACAGCACTTAACTCTGCCTACCAGAAACTCAACAAAATACCACACTGCTCTCTCCATCCCTCACTACTCTCCTCCGATCCTTCGACACGGACCCTGATTTTAATGACTCTCTGTAAGCACGGAAACTGTCGATAATTCCTGCCTCAGTTCAGACCCGGTACCACGATGGGCATGGTACCCTCTTGAAGACTGCGATTGAGAGCATCTCCCATTGTCTTTGTAAGACGTTGCCACCAACACAGCCGCTCTTTTTCAAACAAGAACGTAGGAGCATACTGGAGCTACATCTCTTTATGTACAGTACATTCTAGTCCATGAGCCAAGTGACAATTAGATAACGGTTCCAATCCACCGAAAACCACATATTCCACGTCTACAACTACCCACGCTCTTATATACATGCACAACCACCTCAATCTATTCGCTTACCTCTCCACGTCTCGAGCTACAATACCATGTAGTCCCTCTCCCTTAAAGAGCCCCACGGGTGCCGGCCACTGCTACTTCCAAACGATACACCGTCAGGTGTGTTTGCTCCATGACGCGCCAGATGCGTGTGCAGCTTGGCCGATTAGGGATAGTGCCCGTAACACGTCATCGCAACTTCAAAGTTTCTTTCTACACTAAGATCAAGCGAATGCAAACTTCTGGCAAGGTCATTCCCCATTCCGCATTCAAGCATAACTCGGAGCACACGCAACTTGGTATGAGGTACCACACATTGCGCAAGCCCCGTTAATACATCTGCAGAAACTTCGCTTTTGTCAGCTTCTAGTTTAACTGCCCTCGCCAAGCACTTCACCGCTTCTCGTGAGCATGTGCTGTTTTGGAAGAGAGCAAGGAAAAGATTCCGTGCTGATTTCGCAATTCTTCCCTATCACCAGAAAGTTGAGATAGTGATGAGCTGCTTCTCTTCCCCGGGGATTGTCTCACTGGCAAGACGTTTTGAATCACGTAGTCTAAGGCGGAGCCTGCGACCAGCTGCGAGGGTGAAGCTGTCTTAATGAAGGCAACCGCTGCAATCTGAGAAAACTCCACAAATTCAGACAGAGTATCCAGAGCAAACCTTGAAAGGCTAACACTTCCATCTCCCTCGCTGCGTGATGATGATTGAGAGTGGGAGGCGTGACCTGCGCTCCTGTCTTGGGCGTGGTCCTCAGAAATAAGAGCGGATACTGCCGAAACTACCATTTGGACATTCTGTCGCTTCTCAAGAAGCTTCTCCATAGCTGAAGTGCTTCTCATTTTGTATTCTGCGAGCTGAAGCTCTCCTCTTCGTTCAGATTCGTTTCCACGCACTGCTGTAGTTAGCGCGGATATGTAGCACTGGATGTTTCGAGCAGCTAATGGTGAAGTTGAAGTCATAAGTGTTTTCATGGTGAATGACGGGCGGGCTCGGGATTGTCCCGAGGACATAAGGGAGCGAAATTCCGCAATCATTGCCTCTTCCAGCGTTTCTGGATCTTCAATTAGATGGCGCAAAATTGTTTTCGTAAGACTCCGTACAACCTTGAAATCCGTTGACCTAGACTGCTTTTGCTCGAAGATGTGGGAGACTAAGAAGCAACGAAACGGTACCTGCATCAGCCGCCACGCGTGCGAGGTCCCAGTCAGACGTGAGACTACCAAGTAGCTGCAAAACCGATAGCAAGGCATCGCCAACCTCAACCTCCTTCCATAATTTCAGCATAGAGATGCATTGCTTCATCAACACCTTCCTCTCTAGATCAGAGAACTCGCCTACATCCTCTTCTTTCCGAGTCCACGAAGTTATTGAAGTTCTGGCAGAACTGATGATTTCAGCTTTGCATGCGTCCCCAGACGTGCGAGCAGTCTTGAGATCTATGTCACCATCTAAAGATTTCAGGTCTACGTCCATGGCAGAGGAAGACGAGCCAAACATCTGACGTAAGAGATCGCTTAGAGCTTTTGCTGTTCTTTCGCTGTCACTCCGCACGCGGTTCACAGGCTGAATTGGTTGTTCATGGCTCACTGCGGGATTTGTTTCCTCAGTTTCCATCCTCTCTGAATGTTTGACCCCCGATTCCTCGTTTACTTTGCCGGAATCATCTTCCTTCGCCTTGCGAGATTCGTTTGCCTTCTGTATGATTTTGTCTTTCGCATCGTACGAGTGAGGGCGTCCAGATGTAAAATACAAATTGTCATAATTTGAAGTCTTGTGCTTCCTTCTTCGTAACCGTCCTGAGTTTGCTTTGGTGGACAATGTCATCTTCGAATGAGTCTTCGTAGATTTACCATGCCTCAGTTGGACAACTGGGACGGCTGTCATCTCGGGCTTCTCTCGCGGATAGACAGTTTCTGGATAGGCTGAGTGGCCTCTATGTCAACTTCTGGACCACCAAATGCTTTCTCCCATTTACCTGCAATACTTGAAACGCATTCCATGGCGAGTCGGAATGTCCCACATGCTTGCAACGCACGACGTGCGTGATTTCCTCCGTAGTGAGACCACAACGCTGCGGTGTGTGCTAATACACCTGCATTTTCCTCCGATGCAGCCTCGTGTTTCGAAATGAACAGCTCTAAACCCCCTTCAGTAGTGCCGCAAACTCCGCCGATTCTTCTTTTCGCAATGCACCGTCCTTCTGAATAATGGAGAGCAGTTCGATGGCCAGATACGGTAAGTGCCTTCCATGGATGTGCGAAGATGAACACTGGATCACTTCCCGGATGACTGGTAGGAGTGACTCGAATAATTCCTTTTTGGCATCGGCAAACTCATTGACCGTTACTGGCGCTGTGCTCACGGACTCTTTTGACTGCGTTTTTCTGAGGCTTGATTCGATGGGGAGTTCATGCCACTGAGCGAGGAAGTTAGGTCGCAAAGATTGCGAATGCCAATGGACGTAAATGTGGTCGTTTTGTCAACTGCAGAAGTAAGAAGATGAGCTCAGTAGATAAACAGTTTTCAAGCAAGACAACTCCATCTTCCTTCACATTCAATTTCTGTCGAGAGGTACTCGCATGCTGAGAACTTTTCGCTGGCGGCATCGTCTTTTTGACTCTTGGAGCGCCCTCTTCTGAAACCTCCACAGACCCTGACGAGATTGCATTAGGTTCGACAGCATCTGAATTACCAGTATCCCCAGGTTGTCAGGCTCGCTATCCACCATTGCCTCTTCGTGGCCCGTTGAATGGTGATCAGAATCGGCCGCTGGCTCAATCTCGCCCTCATCGTCTTGATCATCGTCGTCGACATCATTACCCGCAGTGTCTTCGATATCCTCATCGTTCGGCCATCGTCTCCGGCACCTTCTTCCTCATCTTGCTCGTCGCCGTCATCGCCGTCATCCCAACCACGTTGCCCAGCTGCCTCATCAGTGCCACAGAATCTGAATCGTCATCATCTTCTCGATGACTTAAGAGCCATTCGGCAGCATGTTGTAGTCCCCGTGGGGCAGTTCGTCGTAAGGCGTGGGCCGCTCGTCGTTCGGAAAACCCCATGTCAACAAGGCTTCGCAACATATCTGGGTCTGGTGTTGGTCTCCTCGCCGGAGGGATGTCCTCTTCACGCTCAAGGAAATCTTCAGATTCATCAAGCATCCCGTTATTCCCATCAGTCGTTCTTTTCTTAGATAGCTCCTGGGTCATCTGAGATGTCGTATGAATTATGCCAAGAACATCCTGCATCCCCGACCCATCTGGCCTGAATGCGGCAAGTAAATCTGAAGGGGACTTTGTCACTCCAACCAGCAGATTCAAGTAACAGTTAAAGCACTTCTTTGTATTTCCCAAGATTCCCAATCTGTACCGGGAAGTGGTGAGTCTGGCATATGGGATGAGCTTGGATTGAGTAACTTAGGACATGTACCGAAAAGGTACAAGAAGTTGCAAAGAGTGTTCCATACATCAGAGACAACACGACGGACGGACCTTCAGCACAATGCTTGATAGTGGATTCTTTGACTTGGTCAACCTGCGCTCTCAAGGCTCTAGATTTTGACGCTGTTGAGATAATTTCGAGAACTCCTCTCGTGAAGCTTCCCCATCACTCGAGGAAATCAGTGACTGCGCTCTGCCACTCTTTCCCTCGCTAACAACAATCCGGGAAATACCGCGAGCCTGGTTGCTGACCGAGTCTGATGAAGTGCCTGTGTCATCCCTTCGCTGTCTGTGGTAGGAGGCCGTCTACTCAGTTTGGAATTATTTTTCGGTACCACTTCGTGCCTTATCCGATCGGCGATATCACCGAGAGCCAAAATGTATGACATCGTTGTGAGCGGCTGTCCTTAACAATTTCTTCCAGCGCCTGGTGGGATTTGCGCCCACCATCATTATTTACTCCGATCAACTCAATGCTCGACGGATCTTGACTCGATGCCATTCGGACAATCTCCAGCGGCCTAGTTGCCCGGAGGAGTGCTTCAGCCCCTCCCGCGTCAAGAAATGACTTCAATATTACGGATTGTGTTCCCTTCTGGGGCTCATCGAAAAGGGTTCCTTTCATCTCGATAAGAACGCCTCTCAAGTAATCCCAGGCTGCGACAACTTTGCCGCCCCCCATGCTTACTACACGGACATCCCACAGTTTTCTGTCGTAACAAGATGTAACGCAAATATTCTCCCGATCGTTGCTGCCATAGCGTTCGCACTAGCTGCATACCGTGCGGGGTCCCGAGAAAGGCGACGGGAAGTGAAAGTCAAAGCCTTGGATAAGTTTGAATACAAACGCTGAGCTGCTACGGCAAACGTAACTAGGCACCACGCTAGTCCTTTGACATCTTGACGAACAGCCTCTTGATTCTTCGGCGGAACGAAGTAGTGTTTGCAGGCATCTTTGAAAGAATCGTCTGAGGAAACTGGCCATCCCAATAACTTGTCGATGTCTCCTAGAGTTTCTAAGACGTGACTGGCGGAAAGGGGTGTCAGTGCAGGATCTGCAGCCGCTGACTCGGGCTGTGCTTAAATCTCCATCGCTCGACGCACTCAAGGTCAACCGGTGTAACTACCGCAAGATGGTATCGTGCTGCTCTCTCTACCGTAGAAACAACCGCAGCTACCAGTGATCCCTTCGCTGATTCCCAATTGTGAGCAGAGGTTCCTGGACCTCTGCTCGAGAAAGAATGCTAAGCAGCGAAACGCCGACTCGCAGTTTTTTCAGAGCCACCATCATCTTCGCGCGCAGATGATCTTTGTCTCCCGTAAAGTACGATGTGTCTACATCTGTGAGATCACAATCAAGGACTCTTTCACTGCGGATTCTTTCAACATTCGTGGTGTATTCGACACTTCCCCATTTGACTCTGATTGGATTCCCTCCATTTTTTACTCTGATCCCTAGCTCTTTGCTCCCTTTCAGCACTTTCCTTAGCCTGAAAGTCCTACTTTCAGGTCCTCTTCCGGTAGCCAGTTGTCTCCAAGTGCCTTCCCAAGTCTTGACACAGTGGATGCATCCCGCAGGATGGCGTGGAACAGGCTCTTCAGACCGAGACGCGTGGCGCGAACTTAGGTTTCGCAGAGAAGCGCCAAGTGAGTTCAGAGTGTGGGCAGGAGTTGGGTAGTGGCGAGCAGGGGGATACCCTTCCCGCACGGCAGCCTCAGGAGAAACAAGAGGTGCGTAGCGCAATTGGATCATTTGCTCTAGTCCACCCTTCTCTACAATACCTTGTTGATGCTCTGAACTCCCTTGTGGAAACCCAGCGAGACGGCAGCAATTATTCGCTACAGCTAGTTTCATTCTGTCCAGGAGAATGAGTCCGGCGACGATTTCTCGGTATCCCCCTTGTTTGAAGCTGATTTGCTCGTGAGTTCCTTCTCTGAAACTGCTCCCTTGCTCTCGTCGGCACTCTTACAAGACCCCCGACGGATATTGCTAATTAATCCGTGGGCGACGGAAACTGTCAGGTTCAGACTCGACAAATTGGGCTGAAAGTCGAAGATATTCTATCATAGCCTGGTTCCCATCAGGACGAAGCGCTTCGACGTGTCTCATAAGCTCGTCTAGCGCACTGCCGATAATAACTGGACTCTCGCCGTGAAGAGCACGGGTATAGAATGGAGTTGCCAGTCGAAGGAGATACTGCTTCAATGGCCTGGAGTTGACTATGCTCTCCCTCGCACTCGGGGCAAGGCATAGGGCAGCTAGCAAGTTTGGCACACATCGAACAGCCTCTCCGCACGGCGGCAGACCGAGGCGGATCGTTCTCAGCACTGTCTTCGCGAGGCCAGCTTTGACAAGCTCTGCTGTTGCAGTGGGTTCCGCGTGGGCAATTTCCGTGTAACAGTGGCTGCGGATTGAAACAGGCTACCACCGTGAAGAAATGGTTGCCCCATGATTTTCCGTAAAGCTTTTGGTAATTCCGAACTTACACTAATTCCCTCACTTCGTTTCCTCCATTTCCGAGGGCACGCAGCAAGAGCTGATGAAGAGCTCGGATCAGTGCCCACTTTGAGTGCGGCAGAAGGCCCCGTGCAGCCGTACCTGAACTTGGAGGGAAATTTTCCAATGCTTCTGACGGAGACATTTGCCGCCTCCCTAGTCTTTCATACAACTCTCGACTTTCTCCCCTTTTCTTAAGGGCCGCCTCCTCGACAGATTCATCCGCAGCCACTTGTTCTGCTTCAGAGACATCAACCCCGCTAATCTCCACTTCAGCGGCAATTCGCTTCGCCACTAAACGCAAACCGTCATGATCTCGAAAAAGCTGACAACCCACGTTTTGCGACCCCTCGATGATAGCGTGCATCGCGCGTATGGCCTGAGAAACAACACGTGAATGACGCATATCCCTGTCACTGAGTAACGGTACAAGAATACCAAGAGCACCGGAATTTGCCAGTGGACTAGCTCCGAAGACCCTGCCGACACACCGAGACTGTGTACAAGTGCAAGAAGCGACTCTGTGGTAAGAATATGCTGGGTGACCTCCGGAACACGCCTGCTTTCGGACAACAACGTAAGGTCGTTATCTCCACGGGGATTCGTCGGCAGATGATGCGCCAGGAGGACCCGAGGTGCGATCTAAAGCCATTGGATCTGATTGACCTGTGCCTTCGCCAGAGTTTCTGGGCTCCGTGATAGTAGCGACGATATTTCGGTGCGAAGCAGCGTTTGCAGGGCGCCGTGATGTACGTTCACACCAGTCGCATTCATTATCGAGGTAAATTGGTTTCTATCCGATGACATCGCTGTCAGGCACCGAATGGCAATGATACGCAGGCACCTCGGAATATCTTCAACACCATCCTTTTCTCCCGCACATGCTAGTGCAACAATGTCTTGCAGCAATTCTGGCTCTTTCGCCAACAAATCATGGAGCGGAGCTTGCAAAGATGCAAATGGAACAGGTTGTGAGCGCATACAGACGTATCACTGCAAGTTCAATGCGTGACTCTCTGCCCTCACTGAAACCTTTCGCACGTCGAAAAGCGCAAAGTAATGAGAATAATTTGTTCCTCGGAACGTTATGTGCTTTTGCAAACTCCGACAACAACCATTTCTCACATCCAGGGAAGGGTCCAACGTCTGGAATAATGATCGAGTGACCGAGCCATTTGAACGGACGATCGGTGCAAGATCATGTGAAACTGACCTTGAAGTATTATTCGAGGATAACGGGATTGGGCCTGCTTCAGATGACTTTTGCGTTGCCTGGAAACCTCCCTTCTTGCCCGGACCCTCACTTGACAAGAATGTAATTCCCGTCGAGACGATGGTTCGTCAGGAGAGTGACTGTTAGACCCCGAGGAAGCAGGCCTCGTGAAGTCGAAGTGCAACCTGTTGCCGTCAAGTGGAAGGGACTTCACACTCTTCGAGCTGCAACACTCTAAAAGCCCGAGACGATTTTCTCTACCTCCCCATCCGGCTGCTAGATCGAGAAGACGGTCCGATAGTTCGAAATTGATCTGGGTACGGGTGGGGCGGAGTTTGTGAGACCTTTGCATCAGCATACTAATGATTTCCAAAGTTAGAAGAACAATGGCGGAGTTGTCATCCGCCAGAAGAGCACCAAGGTGCTCGATTGAATTGTACACTGTTCTGGTGTCGTGAGAGGCATTCCGAATGAGACGCTGAGTGACGCGCAACACTTGACGGATCAACGAGGTTGTCGGAGTAAAGGATGCGGGTAATCTCTCGAGATCGGATTTCGGCTTATTGCTAGTTTCACCATCGTTTGTTGAAGAACTACCGGCAGCCCTTCCCTGCTTGGCAGAGGCGGAATGTTGCTGGGTGCTGGCCAACTTGGAACGATGATCAGACGATGTTGCAGCCTTCGTGCGGAGTTTGGGTTATCTTTGGAGGTTTGCCAAAATGTTCCAGGTTGAGACGTATCGATCCAGAAGCTCGTCAAACCTATTGAGAACCTTGTACCAGTTGAGAAGGTTGCGTTCCTCTGGGCGCTCAAAGTTGTGAGGAGAATTAAACTTGTCCAAAACTAGAGATAGAGAGGTTTCATTGTGGGCCTTGAGGATCTCGTCAATCGTGCTTTGAGCGTGAGAACCTGTTGGATGTCCAAAGGGGAAACATAAAATAATGTGCGAAGAGTTAGCGCAAGATAGGCTGGAGACGGCTTGAGGAAAGTGTTCGAACACTTTGGTAATCGTGATCGAAAGCAAAATCAACTTACGGGACTGAATGGTCGTTTGGGCTTAAGTGCACCATGACGGGCACAAAGGGCAGTGACCCTACCGGGCAGCGAAGGCGTTACTTCAGGACTTGAGCAACGATCCGAGTTTTGGGTACGAAAGAGGACGAAAAGTGGGCAGATTTCTTAACGTGGGCGAAGGGGAAAGGGTAAAGGCGTCGGAAATGTAGGATGGGATATAATGGTCGAGACTGCGACAGCAACCCGGTGGGATGGCTGGATGGTAGAAAGAATTTTAAAGAAAACTCGAGAACAACAGCGAGTGTAGGGCAAGCTCGGTCCAGCAAATCACGGGATTTGAGGGCGGATATCCGACGTCGACATGGAAACACAAAAACTGCATTTGGTACCGCAACAACACATGGACAACTTACAGAGCAGTTTTTATTGCGTTTTCGGGAACTTTCGCTTTTCTGTAATTCTTGCACTGTCAGCAGCTAAGTATACTGTACTGCATGCCACCGTACTGAACTGTACGCGACGTTTCTTTTGTGGACGGAAACTTACAGCGCTGTATGTGTTGCGTTATTGTACTGTACTGTACTGTACAGTACTGTGTGCTGCATGCATTTCTTCCACTGTAATGCACAGTTGTCCACATTGTGACCAGCACAAGTTAAAAAAAACTTTTACTGGACTGTACAGTGATGAGTTAAATTCTCTGTTACTGTAAGTACCAACTCGCAGTGCCTTGCGCAGGCCATGGAGGACGTGTGTCGGCGGGATACTGGCACAAGTCGCACAAGGTGCGGTATAGATCCCATTCGAGGCAGCTGTCGCGGGATACCACTTAATGTTAACCATGGAGTCGTCCACCACATCCCCTCTCCCCGCCCAGTCCCTTTCCGACCTCTTATGACATCCTAACAAACCCGTCACGGAGGGGCGGACATCTTCCCCGCGCAACGCACTTCCAGCGCGTGGATACAACCGACCACATCTTCCATACTTAAAACAACTCAAAAATCCCCCTTCCAGGACATCCCCCGCATGTCTCCAGTTCGTCCTCCACCTCATCAAGCTGTCAAAGCCGCTGCCAACGCGCGAGGTGAAGCTGCACCCATGGCGCCTTTCTGCATCTTCATTTGCTGCCCACCGCTGTCATGGCGCAGCTTTCGGGGTGAGGAACGGTGGAGATCCGCCAAGGAAACGCTGCGCTCCGACCGGACAGGGCGGACTTACACTGGCTGCCAATGGGGCGCCCTGTGGGCTGATGCTCTCAACGCGTATCACCACCGGCGCAGAGTGGGTTATCGAGCATGCTCCAGTGCTTGCGCTACGCTCGCCCACCAAAGCCAACCGTTTCGGCGGGCTAAGGCCCTCTGCGCAGATGCCGCATGGCAAGGCGTGCGGACATCCACAATGCCCCGTGCGCCACGTCAACGCTCCAGTACGATCCAGCGCCTGCGGGTACTTCACCCATCTCCGCGCGGTTATCGCCCCGCTTTCTGGGAACCACAGCCACAACTCTGTCCGCAACATGTTCGCGTGGCACGTTTTCCGCTCTACCAGACTGAATTATGAGTTTGAAGTCGAGAATCTCGTGCCTGGTACGGACTCAAGGCTAGCCGACATTCCCCCCGTGCAACCCCTTGTGACCCTGAAGCCGACCTCATGGACCGGCCCATCGCATGTGATGTCGCCGTGACGTCCCCATTGAAGCAGTCCTTACTTACGAAAGCGACGCAAGTCGCCAGTGGGGCTGCCGCCCTCACGCACCTCCGCAAGGTCCTACACTGTACAACGCAAGCTGTCGAGGCGCCTGGTGCCCCTTCCAGCTCTCCCGCGACACGGTTTTCCGATCCAAGCCCCTGATTTTTGATTCCCTCGGTGCCCCTCTCCGAGACTGTTATTCAGGAAGAGTCTGTACCCCGTGTAGCCAGGGGATGCCAAACCTCGAACGCTACTATTTGCACGCGCATCTACCAGCGTACAAGTTGCGCCTTGTCGTCGTCGGTGTTTATGGCCATTATGCCGCGAGCCGCGCTACACGAAACCGATTCGGATCATCCAGTTAGGGAGCAGTTAGTGAGCAATAAAACCTTACGGCCAACATACTTTCCAACAGTGCTTCCTATCCAAGGGAGCCCGGGAAGCGCGCGCTGCCGCCAATGCGGCAGAACGACGGAAACTGAGGGACTTCGCGACCAAAATCGCCGCATTCCTTGCCATGCTTCACCTGGACGCCCGCAACTCGGCTGGCAGTTTGTCCCGCTAGCCTTTGATTCCCTGGGATCCCCGTTGGAGACCACATCCAAGGTGCTCGACGAGTATGCGGCTGCCATCGGCCCGTATCGGAAGCTCTAAGGCGAAGGGGTCATTCCTGTCGTGCAACGTAGGTAGCTCGTGCGACAACTGATAACGCGTACAGTCGCGATATTTGGCAGTTGCGAGTAGAAAGTAGAGCAGAGCGAAGCTAGACTGGTGAATGAGTCTATTAGACGTCGAGAGTAAAGGGGATGCCCAGGGCGACGACCATGCGGCGGGTAACGACTTTGGTCGAGCTGTTACAGCAACCTACCCTCTTGCTTCTCTTTTGTCTCTTCCTCGTGATCCCTGAAGCGGTAGTGGTGTACAGTGGCGACTGACCATAGGACACCCTCCCTCTGAGCAAATTTCTCGACAACCGTACAGCAAAATTAAAAATGAATCTGCCCAATCGGCTTTTCTGGTCACAAACGGTGGGAATAGGGCTTTTTAATAAATGTTTATGTTTCCGGGGAGTGACTCATTGAAATCCTAAGAAAAAGGGCGATTATTGCAATAGAACACCTACTCTAAACCTCAAGTTATCTCGAGTTAAGTGCATTTGAAGTGAGAATAAAGGGTACCTGGACCCCTCCTACCCTCCTTCCGACACTATAGAGCTGTGAAAATGACAAAAAGGACCTGAACTGACGCCCAGCGAACGATTACAGGCATCCGCACTTCAAACTGCCGACGACTTCCTACAGTCTATCGTAAAGCAACTTAGGAGGTCCCGAAAGTCATCAGAGCTTACCGTCAGGACCCAGAGAGCTATGCAGATCGCACCATACGCGAGAATCACCAAAAAATGTCCGTCCGTGATTCAAGAAAACTAGCTCGGATCGCCTCCATCCCTTCAAAAAGCGCTAGGGCGTTACGAGATGAGCTAAAGCTCCCCATATTTTTCTCCCGGACGAGAGCACACCTTGTTGGCAATGTTAATTTTCGCTACAGCAAAGTCAAAATGGAAACACCTCTGACGAACAGCACAAAATTGACCGAATGGAATGGGCGCGATTTCACTCCACGAATGGTGCGCAATGGTGGATTTCTATGGTATTTAACCATGAAAAATGGTTTAATTGTGATAGCCCGGACAGATTGCGTTGCTATTGGCACGATTAGGGGTCATTCGTGGAGGAAAATTTACCTGCAGGGTTGAGCTTACTGCATGACAGTATTACACTGTAATGTAGGGACTTTGATATCATTTGGAGACACTTGGCATATAGTCATTACTTCCCATTTATGGGGGAAAACAATCATCGTTGAGGTTCCTAGGTGGCGGTTTCCTAGGTGGCGAACGCTAACAAAACGTTCGGTAGTGAAAAGTGATAGAATTTGACTGCTCGTATTAGAGCAAAAAATTAGGGAGGCAGAGAGTGATTACTACTAGGAAAGGGGGAGAGCTCCGAGCACGGCAGCGAAGAGGCCTAACCATAACATCGTTATGGCAAGGGTAATGAGCGGGCAAACGCAAACAGCTTTTCCGACTCCGAAAGTAACCGTCCCTCCTGCTATTGTGCGCGAGATGCGTGGCGGCACGGCAACCCGAGGAGGTTCGGTAAGAAAATGTAACCAGTCGAGGCCGGAATTCTACCTATAGGGTGCCAAATTTCAAACAGAAGTTTGGAGATCAAGAAATCAAGTGGGCGAAAGAAGAAGGGAATGGACAGTGAGCTTGGCGGGCGGTGACTTTGTCACTCACAGGCGGTACCGCGGAATGCAGCGCACGCTTCAGTCTTAGGGATGACATTTGTGTCTCCATTTCCGTGCGAGCAATCTCGGGCAGATGAGCTCTGCCAGATTGGGTAGGGCAGGCATCACTAGGCTCCAATTGAATGGTAAAACGCGGATACTCACCTTATACAAGTGCCGATGGGACGAGCCCTTCCGGCCCTAATGTTTCATTGATTGCTTTCATTGCACACGCTAGGGCGCCATGATTGTCGGTTTTCGGTCTCTCGATAGCAATCTTTCGATAGATATTGCGTAACGGCCCATGATATCTCTCTGCAAGTTCAAGGATTTATTGTGCTTCTATGCCGGTACGATCAACTTGAATATCGGAAAAATGAGCTAGATGGATGAATCGGTCACCGAAGTTTGATCCATGGTCTGTCAGGATCCTGTTAGGGAAGCCTTTGTATACAGTGACCCAACAACGGAGGAAAGCTTACCAAACGTGCTTCGTACTAACAGAAGGTAGAAATTATGCTGCACTGAAATGCGTAGCCTCGTCTACGATGCGTAGTGCTGGTTCATTACCTAGATAAATATCATCCAAAACGACACTTTCGTTGAACCTTAGATTCTCGCTTCCCATCGTGACACGAAAGCAGTGAGGACCAGGTTTGATCCGTTGACATGGATCACATCGCTTGGTAATTTCTTCCAATGTACGCCTCGTTTCGGGTGTAGCATGTTCTGAACGGGACTTCTTAATCAGATTGAATAACTTTGACACACTCGGGAGAAAGAAATTGCGGTATAGCTTATGTAGTTGTGATCTTGTGAAAAGGACACGAGGGTTAATCTGCATCCCTGCATATAGATGGTTACTTCGGGACCTCAATATAGGGCAATATCACTAATCTATAAAGACTTCCTTCCCATCTTTGGTCTTCTTCATTATTCGCTTCGCTAATCGGTTCGAAAGTGTTGGTTTGACAGTCTTACTCTCATGTTGTGTATACAGTTTTCGTTACATACTCGATTTAGATCTTTACTCCCGATTACTGAACGGGGAGCTCCTGTGTCTATAAATAATCCTGTTACTTTCTGTGCTCTTGCCCTTCGCATTTACTTGACAAGCTCGATCGTACATATGTCCGTCATATCGATGAGAATTGCGCTGTAGTCGCTTTCATTAAAACGGCGACGTGGAGTGGTTCTTAGCACCCCTGTTTGCCCGTACGAAAACCCTTATTATCAGATAAGGCTGCGTTCATCGTGTGGAAACACATGTCTTCTTCAATGGTATCTTCCATTTCAGTCTCCTCTTCCTGTTCTTTTTCTCCGTTCATTATTGTCGGGAACGTATCCGCAGCGTCGTCCCAGTGGGCTCCTTGGTTGGGTAAGGGGCAGCATCATCTTCCTGTAGATCTCTTTCATTCTTGTTGATTAACTTAAGGACTATATGGATCGCAGGCACTCCTTTCCGGAGACGATTTCCTGTGTTTTGTGTTGCTGTGTTCTCAGCACATTTGTGACCTTTGATCCAACGTTCTCCACATCTGACACATTCACCACGTCGTAGGGCATCCATGAAAGCTCTATCAGATTATTTGCACACATTCGCTTGCTTTAAGTTCTTCCGTTTATATCCTTTTCCATCCGTCCAATGTACCTGTAGGGTTTACGTGCATACCTCATCATGTGTGTATCGGAAGGCTCATTATCCGATGAAAAGATACCAGTGTTAGGGAATGGTTGACGTGATAGTTGTGATAGCTGCTTCAGGTTTTTAATGGACTCATGTAGAGCCGTAGCGAACATATTGAAAGTAATCTTCTGTGGGTTAATATTCGAGATAAGGATTTTTTGCCCATTCTTGATGCTCTGCCACAGCCCTGCGGAGATAATCAGTCTTGTTTGCGTCTCACTGGAAGCCTGCCGAGCACCGCGGAGCCACCTATTTGATCTCCTCAACCAAGTTTTTTAGTCCTTCAGTAACGTCTTGAATGTCGTTATCGCGCATGAACGACTGTAATAGAATGAGCTCTAGTGTCTTTTTTACCTGGAGTTTCCGATCATCGCTGTAGTTCCTTTTCCAGGATCTCACTCATCAGCCTGAATGGAATGTTTGGATTGGTCTACTCAAGAAAGAAGCCCCTAGCGGATCCTTCAAAAGCGTAAATAAAGAAGTCACTTTTCTGCCTTTCTGAAAGTGGTACTGACGAGCACATATCTCGTAAAGTTTTATCGTCTCCTTTATATATTGCCTAATGTACCCATTAAACTTCGTGTCTCGCATCATTTGAAATGCATAATTGGCTTTTTCAGGGTCATCCGACTCCCGGAATCTGTTTCTATTCACGCCATACGGTGGGTGGCTCGAATAACCAACGCCACCACCGATCGAGGGTGGATTGAACGACATTAGCATGGGAGGAAAAAAGGATGGTTGGTATGGCCCAGTAGCTGGTGCGACCTGGCTTGGGTTCGTAGTGTCAGGAAGCGATCCTTCTGCGGGAAACCTTGTGTTCAGGGCCACTTAAACCAAAGACGCCAATATTCGGGTTAATGCCTGTATTAGCGATACCGACATTGTTTCCACCATGCTCGACAACAACGAGTGCTCGTGGGTGCAATTGTGACATTGGGAATAGAAAGTCTATTGACCGTACCCAAACGACGGTTACCGAAGCGTCTGAGTTGTTTGAGCTTGGGGATGACTTCGGCGCAGTACTCCGAGTCAACTTCTGAAATGTAACACAGCCATGTCAGCAACTTAATGAGACGATATTATTATTAATTTCATCTACATTAAACTACTGTAAGTATGCATCCGCGACTTCCGACGAGCAAATAGCTCCGCTGCCTCGTATAACGTAGAAAAACCGTATAACGGGCGATTGAAGATTTCTTCGGTGAATACAGCCGGGGATGAATGTATGAATGCCTTGATTAGCTCCAAGACTTATCAGAATTTGGTAGAGATAATGACGGTAGTGCTGCATCGGACGAGGAAGATGATGGTGCATCTCTCACGGTAAACAGTTCCAACATCTCCTCTGACGCAACTCATAAACTGTTTGGATATCTCATCGGTACAGCAGAACTTTCAGATTTTCTCTTGGTTAGGTTTGTTTCGGTGCGAAATTGGTTCCTTGAAAGCGGCATCGTGACGTTGAAAGCCGTGAGCACAAGCTATCAAGGATGCTAATCCGATTGTCGTGCAACGTAGGTAGCTCGTGCGACAACTGATAACGCGTACAATCGCGATATTTGGCAGTTTCCAGTAGAAAGTAGAGCAAAGCAGAAGGTAGAGTAGTGATAGAGTTTATTAGATGTTGATAGTAAAGGGGATGTCCAGGGCGACGACCGTGCGGCGGGTAACAACGACTTTGGTCGAGCTTTTACAGTAATCTCCCCTCTTGCTTCTCTCTTGTCTCTTCCTCGTGATCCCCGAAGTGGTTGTGGTGTATATTTACGCACAGGGTTGAGCTCAATGCATGACAGTATTGCACTGTAATGCAGATCTTTGATAAGGTTGGGAGACACTTGGCATATAATCATCAAATTCGGATTTATTAAAAGCTCAGCTATGCCATTTCGTCCACGTGCGCAGCTTCAGCGAATGCTCGTAGCCCGAAACATGCAGATGTTTGCCCTCCCGTCCAAAGCGGTCAATTTCAGTGGCCCTGCTCGTCACACTTCCCTAGTCTATTGATAAAGCAGTGTTGCGGAGAAATTTGTGGACAGCATTGTAATGCGCTGTGGGTCTAAATCTGGGCGACAAAAATTGTGTTTCACTACAGTACTGCCGATGGCATGATAGGAAATCGGCGATTTTGGTACTGCAATCGCAACTTTTTAATGAAAATATTTTATTGTAGTACTGTTTAGTGAGGGGTTTAAAATTCGGACTGCCTATATAAACCCAGGTCTGAGGCTCCGACCTGCTCACAGGGAGGCAACAGAGAACGAGTTCAACCAGCGATTACCTAGTGTGCGCCTAAACCCCACACCCGGTATATCGACAAAAGTTTGTCTGTGCTGCGAGATCTTCCAATCCGAAAGAAGGTAGAAATCTCTTTTATATTTCCCTTTCTTTCCGATTGCAAGCGGGGTGAAACATTTGTTTCACTTTGATCTTTCGAGATAACGCCTAGTACCGAAAAAAAAGGTTTCCAGGGACCAGCCCTCGAGTATCAACCCCAGTCAACGACGTCATCTTCGGGGAAAATAACGGGCAGTAAAGGTTTGTACTACATATGCAGGGACGGGAGTGCCGTTTCCCGAGAAGGTAATATCAGCACGTGCATGGGATCGAGCATCAAGCCTCACCGAGATGATCGTAGCCGGAGGGGAGGACTATCAAAGCAGCAGCACCACAGGGCCCTCGGCTTGAGGGCTATTAACCCGAGAAGTTTCAGTCCGAATACTTACAACATAAACGCCCGGAGCAGAAGGTTACTAGGCCGGTCAGAGGGAAGACAAAAAGAGTAAAGTTTAGAGACAGAGAACAGATACCGAGGATTGGAATCGAGGGCTTTGTCCGTACCAAAATACCTGATTCATACCAACAGCGCGCCTAGTTCCTCTCTGGGATAAACGTTCAATTTATCAAGAACAGTCGTTGCATTACAATAATCAAGGTTTCACAAGAAAGTGAACCCTTCCGAGTGTATCAATTTTCCAGAATACACAAGCACAAAACATAATCTAGTTAGGGCGTTTTAAAACTTTTTGAAACGTGAAAAGTTGAAGGGATCAAAACTGAATCACAATTCAACTAGCTGGCCACATATGCATCAGCGTTCTGAACCCTTACCGGTAAATCTAGGATTTCTAGCTAGTATTTCCCGGTAACAGTTTGGAATGAGAAACGAACTGCTATCGACTGGCGTTCCAACGTATCATGAGACAGCTGTTCTTCCATTCATGAATTCCAAAAAACGTTAAAAACGGGACTCATCATTCTTCATTCTGTTTCCACTTTAATTCCAGTTAGAAACCGGATCTTCATCATCTGTGGGGCTACCCTTTTTGCAAGGCAGCAAAATTAGACTGCCATTTGTGCAACCCGACCTCCTTCAACGAAAAGCCTCCCTCTCCTCCCGCCGCCCGCGCCCTTGCATCCCTCAAAGCTCCACTATCCCAACCACCCACGACATCCTCATCCCGCTCTTCCCGCCAAGAAAACCATCCATCATTCTAAGACATCCCTTAGCCCACGCCGTCCATCCTCGAGTGAAGTTTTTCCTCACTCCACACCGCCCGCACAATCCTCACCCCACGCCATTTACGTAATCATCTTCCCACTTTGTCCTCACCGTGTCGCCCGAACACAAAAGCATCAGTCATACGAATGATTCCTGCCCGACGGCTACATTGCATAGCAACCAGCAACAGCAACCAGCAACCAGCACCCAAAACCCTCCATCAACGCCCGCCACCCACACGGCAAGGCATTCTGCAGTCCAAAGCGTCCCCTATCCATACCTGTACGAGTTTAGTGGGGATAATGTTTTAATGGAAACCGCGGAGACAATCGGGTAGACAGTGATGTAGTCATCACGGTAGCCAATGTGCCGCCCCCTTTACTCATGACTCATGCTAATCATTCATTCGGGTATGAAGGTTCTGTTTTCATTCATTGGAGCCAAGTGCTCCTGTTGTACAGCGCCAAGGCGAATGATGAAGAAATGAAAGATGCTGACGTTTGGTTGACGCAAGGAGAGTTATTCCGTCCTTTTTGATTCTGCAAGAATGCAGCTCAGAAGGCACTCCTAGATACCACCTTGTGTAAGGATGTGCTTAGCGAAATGAGAGCAACGGGTGCTAGGAAAGTCTAGCTAAAAACAAAGATAGACATCATTACTATCAAACTGACGCAACGACGTTTTTTTACTACTAAAACTCTTCCTTTGGTGTACTAAAAGATAGGTGATGAGCAGGTAGAATCGTCAATGACAATGGAGTGTATAACGCACACCACTGTCAGAATAGTCAAAGTGACTAAGGGCAAGGAACAAATACGATGGTTGAAACACGATTGCTCAGTGTGAGAATGGAGAAGTGAAAGTGGACAGCCTTCTTTTGAGAATGGGGACGTTTCTATTTGTGTACGCGACCCAAACTTTGAGACTGCGGAGTAATATCGCACTCTGCACGTTTTGGGTGTCGCCCGTGACAGTAGCTAGGACACAGCTGATGGAACCAAGGTTTAGGGAGGAACTGGATACTACGTATTTGGAACCATGGACGAAACATATTGCGCAGCTAAATAACGACGAGAATTTAACCCAGAAGCGATACAGTAATTAAGCGGAGGTGTATCAAGTATTAATATCGCAGGGCTTGACCCGAAATATGTTTACACCAAAGGGAAGGGGGCTACTGCGATGAAAGTTCGCTGAGTCGAAGACCTTTTATGGGAACTTTACGGGCATACTTGAGGCTAATGGAAACGGGGATGGTGAATCGTTTGTGTAGTTCAGCAGGGGGAATCCTACTTTCTGTAACCTTATTGATTTCTGAAACGATTTTCGCTGTTGGCACCGCTGGCTACGAGAGCAATGGAAACTAACGAGAGGAAGGAGTTGAGAATGGAGTTATACCATACCAAGACTCAACCCCTGCGAGGAAGAGACATAAATGAGGGGGGCAAGAAATTAGTATAGTTTGGGTGCATGCATTATACACCGCTCTTAATTCGAGTGGTGGAGAATCGGCCAAACAAAACGAGCAGACTGAACGTTACAAAGCACTTATTGAGGCCGCAGACGCAAAGGGCTACTCTTTGCAGTTTCTTAAGGCTAAATTAAGCAAGAGAAAGAAATGCTACTACCAGCTGACGGAGATGCCGAAACAAACACGTAAAAGGACGTTTTATGTTGTCTGTATGAAATTTTTAGGAGAACAGCTTCATAAACGTTGAATTTTTCTAAATATTTCCGGAATAATGTGGTTGTATGAGGCCTATATGGTTGAGCCGCGATGCAATGATGTCGCGAAATCCGGATTGCTCCCTAGTGTGGTTACGATTTCGGTGAAAGTGATGATCTGCGGAATTTTTCGAAGATGCAAAATCGGATCTCCCCGCATTCTGTTTTATTCAGCCATTGTTACTTTCTTATATTCTTCACAAATGAAGTTATCAATAATGAAGTTATTTATTTTTCATACGACAAGAATCATAAGCGTTACCTTCGCCTTGTGCTTGCATTATACCCCCTCCTGTATGGGGTAAGAATAGAACCACCATTATTATACTCGTCATCTGCGTCAATTGCAGGTTAAGGGGGTAGAACATCAGAAAAAAATCAGTTCTGCTAGTTTCGTGGACTGGATCAGTTTAATCATGGGTCGATCCTGCTTTAAAAAATTGCAGTTAGCAGCAAAAGCTGCTTAGACACAAACAACGGAAACCCTTTTCCTGTTGCCATACTTCGGGAGATCAGGCGTGTCAGTTAATCTAGGCTTTTGAATTTGAATATCAATGCCTTCCGAAGCAACTATGATTCCGTACATGCAACTTCTCCAATCACGGCGAAATCTAGTTCCCACTACACGAAACTATGCTTCATCTTGTTGGAAGAGAATGGAATCCAGATAATCGTTAAGTGCATGAAGTGTCTTATCAAAAATAGCGTACGTAGCCGTCAATCCAATACCTTATGGATACCCACATCTAAATAGCTTGGTCCAGCTATTATGCTTACTGTAACCACAGTATTACTGAAACAAAGACAGTTGAATTACTGTTTTATTATCTCAGTAGGCGGCGGAAAAGCTTTGTATATATTTGGCGGCATATTTTATCGAACTGCTCCTTTTAGCGCAGTGCAAACGCCTAAATGGTCTCCCCTAATTGAAGAAACATGCTCGTCAAAATTAAGGCGTTAGGTTGCCTAACTATGCGGTTCGCCTGCCATCGGGTAATCTGATTGCTGCTGGTGCTGCAGTCGATGCAACTGCGATAGCTGCTGATGCAATCAGCCCTTTATCTGTTCCTCTTTTCCTCTGTTTTATCATTAGCAGAGTCATCATTTTGTATAGGCTATTTCGCCCAAAATGACATACACGTCAATGTTGTGGCCACCTGATACGCGGCACAACATGAAAGGCCACAGTCTGGCCCTCCGAGTAATCATACTCAGTGCTCATACCACAGACCATGGGGTTCCCACACAAATTACGATTTAGGGCGCTTTTGGCACACAGAAAGTACCTTAGGGAGTAAGAAGGGGCCTAACACACATCATGCAGAATACACCTACAAAGTAGTGGCAGACTGGGATACGTAACCGACCGGGTCACACAGCACACATCCACACGCACCAACTTTCACCGCAGCGATAAACAAGACGAATTGAGCGACCAAGGAGAAAATAGTCGAGACGCTGCTGCGGAATCTTGCTGAAGTAAAGAACATGATCTCAAAGTGGATGCATAAAAGGACACGTAAGGCTCGTATATATTAGAATCTGGGAGCAACTCCTTCGA
This sequence comes from Kappaphycus alvarezii, assembly GCA_002205965.3. Classification (NCBI taxonomy): domain Eukaryota; phylum Rhodophyta; class Florideophyceae; order Gigartinales; family Solieriaceae; genus Kappaphycus; species Kappaphycus alvarezii. Next base: position 687,803 of record NADL03000758.1, read on the forward strand.
AACGCTTCGACCACGAAGACATATAAAACGGAAGGCCTTCAATGTCATATTATCCGATTGCTCAAGTGTTCGCGCCAACTTTCATTCATCAGCACCTAAACATACGAAAAAAGGGGTGGAAATACAAATATCGAAAATAGTAGATGTGTGCCCTTCAATATACATCTAGTATTTGTCCGACAACTCGCGAAGGCCAAATATTGCGCAATAATGTTCTTACCGGATGGCAGGTATATTAAAAGAGTCGAGGACCTTCCACCTGCAGACATCTTCTGAAATTGAAACATTGATGGAAACTAACGTCTATCACCGCATGAAACATATGAGGAGAGGCATTCAATGCCCGAGAACTACGGTCGAAAATGGCACAGTACTTTAACAAAGGAAATAAGGTGTTTTTTTAACGCTTATAATCCAGCAAAAGATTGGAAGTTAACCCAGCCGTGTAAAACGTGGATAAAAATCCACTACTGATTCCTTCCAGACAAAGTGCGCGACAGTCACCACATACCACGGGTAGACACAGGGTAGACACACTGAAGTCATGACATACAAAGTTAACTATCTTTGTCATCTACCGGGCATACCGATACGACGACTCTAGCAATAGATAATGCACACAACTTGCAAATGCGAGTAAATGATGTCGCCGCACAAAAGATCAAATAAATCACACGCGATTTCAAATACTTTTACCTATCAAAAGGAACAAGTTCTTATCGTGACACCTCAGAGAACTGCCAGGAATGTGCTCTAGGGACATAAAAAGCCCAAAAAAATAAACTCACTCCTCGGCGTCAGCCGCTTCACGTTATCTTCGCTGACCAAGTTGGACCTCTCCACACTTCTAAGGCGGGGCACAAGTACTTTATCACATTCACGGAACTTTAAACTCGCGTGTGCATTGAATCACCAAAGAAGAAACGCAATGTGGCTGGTAGTCCCATCCCATCAATTACTAAGAAAATAGATCAGCATTTCGGCCTCCTCACTGCGAGGATATGATGCTACTATGGGAACTACTTTACCACTAAAGCTACTCTCCTCTATTATAGGAGAAGAAAAAGTAAGATAAACCATTTCGCAACACCTATGCCACATGAAGAAAGTGTGATGGGAAGACTTAATCGCACCATAATGTAACATCTACGAGCCGCACTGCACACAGCTAAGAAGCTTTTCAATGAATATTAGTTGTACGGTATAATAGACACGGTTACCAAACGAACGCAACGCTTCAACGAAAGATCAAAGACATCACATGAAGACTGTGGGAAGAGCGCCGCACGCAGTACTCAGTATACCAAGCAGGACAGTTGACACTTCGATCATTTAGAGTTTTTGATTAAAACTGCCACATTACCATGGTCACAGCTATTAAGGAGAAATATCTTATCGCGCACGAATGGTTCGGTATCTCAGCCTTAATGAATAGAAGCAATGCCGTATCATCGACCCAACAAACGGTCAACTCCTCACAACATGTAGAGCGGACTTCCGACCAAACAACCACAATTAGCACGCTCAGCGGGTGTATTACCATGGAATATCACCACATGACACAAAAAACCCGCATCGATTCCCACAGCGCTAAAACTACGGAGACACGTGCGCCAGAATGAACCAAAAACAAAAAGTATTGTGAAAAATTGATACAGCACCTCCTCAAACCTACGGTATTTTCGTCATATCTTTATGGTAAAATGTAGCATGCAACTAAAATATAGCATACAGCGTACTATAAAGAAATTAGTATGCAAAAACGATTCTTTAAATTTTGACTCGTCCCTCAAGCCGCTGTTCCACAATGTCCAAGTACACAAGTCCATCATAATATTCATACATAATTAAGATACAAAACGGCATAAAAACTCATCAGCTAGCCTAGATATCTTTTGGTACCCGCGAAAAAAAACTTGAACTCACATGAGCTTGCCGTTCATACTGCGGACAAGGATAAAAGCTGGTACTCATCTGGATAACCACAAAGAAATTCGTATCCATCTGACCCATTAACCTAAAAAATGCTTCAATCCATGAGCATTACAAGTAAAACGCACGCAAATTGAAGGAAAATATAAGGAGTGATAGGTAGGGTTGAACGGGGCTGTGATTTACAACTAATCGAAGCCTGTTTGTCACGGTTGCATCTGCTTAATTTAAGTCCTTTACATGATAGCCACGTAGAAACCGAGGTGTTTCATACTCTTCAACGGCGGCATCTGTTACGGTGAGCAACTAGAATCAAGGCCATGTAGAAAACTTACCGCTTGCCCAAGGAAATTTAGACTACAATCAAAAACGCTTGAACAGATCTATATAGCGGTTTCCTTGGAAACTTTGGTTGCAAAATTTGGCTCAAAAATTCTTCGTTTGTTCTCTCTTCTCCCGCCCTCCACTCATCCTTCTTAGCCCAGTCACAAATTTTCGTTGCTCTTTGTTTTAATTTCTTTACTGTGCTGATTTATTATTCCTTTACAAGTGTCCTAACATACTTGTGCGTCCTCCGCTTGCTCTTGGCATTGTTACCACGCCGCATTCAAGTCACTCAGCTTGGTAATAGTTACAACCCAAAGACGTCGAGATGGATTTGCATCGATAAGACAGGTTGTCAAGATTGGGGCTTGCTAAATTCGCTTTCAACTGATCTCTCAGTGCCCTGATCGAAATCCACACGAGAATTACGAGAAGGCTTTAGTAGTAATTTCATGTTACGAATACGGTCAAAACGGCCCGCGAATATTACGAAGCGCAGATTCACCCTAAAAACGCTCTTCTGAAGAATAACGGATCCCTAAAAGCTATCACGACATGTCACAAGTAAATATGTCTCAAATTTCAACATTATTCTGGGTTTGGACGTTGGCACCCTAACTATCTCGTGAAATTTTCTGTTCCAAACTTTTACATCTGACCCTTTTGGCTTCACAGTCGCTTTCGAGCGGATACTGACGACTTATGCGAACGGGAATGGGGGGCCTGTTATATGCCATACTGTAGTAGTATTATCTTTATTTTTTTGAATAATTTTTTTTCTCTTTTTTTGGCCCACTGTATGATGCACTGTGCAATATAATGTGTGATGCACTTAAAAATATACTGCATGATCCACTGAACAGCTAATTGCATGATGAAATGCACAATATACTGTGCAATATACTGCATAAAATCATATACAATATGTAGAGGTAAACAGATGCGCAAAAGCGGGTGCCCCCCGTACTGGAGACAACGAGGACACAATTTATTCATCAACTATTACTAAGGCGATTTAAACCAGGTTATCCGCCGCCATATCTTCCAGCGACTGAGTTGCACCCTGTGGTAATACATTCCTCAAGCTATGCTCTCACGAGCCACCACGCGCATGAACGAAGAGGTGTATCTGGTTAGTTCTCAGCCGTATAGGTAATTTCTCTTGCATGCTTTGCTTTACGCGTCGAGATGTTCAACCTATACTTAAGTAACCGTTATTCCATGACACCGGCTATATTTTTGTCTAGTGTTCTGTGTTATACCATCTCAATCTCGTATATAGTGCTCTGTATTATACCCTCTCAAGCTCGTTGGAGAGAGTTAGAATTTATGATTGAGAAACAGATCCTACAACTGTCTGAAATCTACTGGGAGGCGCTTGGACATATGTGAGGAGCACGCTGTGGTATTTTATGGAACATCTCGCCTACTTTTATATACGTACACGCAGCATGATACGAAAAAGTTGTACGCGGAAACGAGCTTGTTATTCAGAATTGGTTGGGGTTTGTTGACGGTACAGTTTTCGTTATAGAATGTCCTAAGGGTAACAGGCAACAAACAGTCAACAAATAGTTTAGAATGGACACAAACTCAAACATCCCCTGAAATGCAAGGCCAAAAAATCATCACAAGCTTTGAATTTCAATTGATGCGGACATACGAAAGGAAGCAGAAATGACAGGATTTTATACTTAAGAAGTTGTTTGGACGAATTAATATCTGCAGTTCTTCATATTGACTCTACTAGATGTTTCATATATGGAGACTCCGGGTATAATCGTCGAGGGTACTTGGAAGTATCTTGTAAGAGCTCAGCACTTTTCAAGGACAGAGAGCAATTTTTGAGGCCACGTCATAAATTCAATTCACAGAGGATTGTAATTTTAAGAAAGCCAAAGCGAAATTTACGTTTTTCGATTTCAAATATAAGATGAAACTACTAAAAGGACCTAATTTCCTTTTTTCTCAGTTAAATGTTCTTCAGCAACAGTCCCAACTGCACCTAACCCAACAAAATCTCGCAGTACGTTGGATGCACACCTTCCTTCCTTACAAATCGTTCAACGCAAATCAACGAATAGTTTCGCAAATTATCGGGAAGAAGGTACGAGTACAAAGTACACCAATGCGAGCTTTTGAGGTTAACGCATATTTTGTCCTTGTAGGAAAGATATTAGCATCCTGTGCGTCCTTTTAATTTACGTTAGTGCTCATGATTACAGCAACTTTTCTTACTTGGTAGTTCTTGAAGTACCCAGTAACTTTTACAACTTCTAAATCTGCACTTCTTTACTCCAATTGCGCTTCTGGCGCCTCTATTCACAAATTCGCGACGCTATTCGGTCTCAACGTCAAAATTATGAGAATCAATGATATCTACTGACATTCTACCTAGATGTTTTCAATATCGTACTCCTTTAGTGTTTCTTCAAAAGCTGCTTCTATTTTTTTCTCCTAGGTCACAAATGAGTAGGTGCAATTCGCACTAAATTAAAGCCTAAATAAGGACTTTAGACTGGGTACGCATTCATTTGGCGTTAGAAAAGGTCAAGAGATTAAAAATCTAAAAAAGTATGTTACAAAATCATGGGTCACAGGAGTGATGCTATGCCCAGAAAAATCATTCAATTCGCAAAACCAAACAACCATGAATGAACAAATTTATTTTCTTGCGATGGAGAAAGAATTGGATGCAAAGTTTTTTGAGTGACAAAAAGTTGGTGAAAACATGAAGTATGGCTCATGACACAAATAGAACTCGTAATTACCTACCAAATTTAAAATTTGGTAGGTAATTACGAGTTCTATTCCAGTATGACAATGTACTGCATGAATTGCCGTGGTTGTCTGTTCAGTTCTAATTTATATTTAATTTAAAATTAAAAGAGACGATCTTCTCAATTCTATGGGTTTCCGCCATTCAATCTTCTTCCTTGACAGCTACAGCTACTTTAGATCTCAATCTTCTCGAACAATTTAAGAAAAGACATTTTGAAAGGACCGGCCTTCTCTGTCGTTGTCCAGTTACGTTATTTATTGTATAATAGTAATAAATGTAATGCAGTACGCAACTCTGCACTGCTAGATATGCAGAAATGCACATCGTGTGTATATACTTTATCTAATGCATTTTAGTACTCTCGTTTATTTCATGTATATAGACGAGTAATGAAGTTATCTTATTGGTGACACGAGACTGAAGGTAACTATATGGAAAATGGGTTCAGCACAAGATGGTGGCTGCCTCTCCTCATTGGGGCGAGTTCCGTAAAGTACATTTTATCTCTCCTGACGCTGCCACTAACAGATTTATCACCACTGTACGCAGTATACTTCACTTGACAACTTCTACTATATCCTGGACATACACTCCTTTTATTGCTTTCAATATCGCGAAAAATCAAGGGATAGAAAAAGAAGGTAGGAGGCGTTAGCTATGAGCCCGGAGAAGTACATTTTCTTGCTTAGGCAGAGCAGTTGAATAGTTGATAATAAATTTTTTGTTCTTTTTTCTTTCTTAAATGCCCAAGATGGCTAGTACTTATATAGACAGGTAGGTTCCATAGGCAAGCTCTGGTAAACCTTCTATTTTACTAGCTACGACCACTAGCGGATGTCCTAGAGACCTCTACTCTAGAACAAGTACTAACAGTATGCCTAACATAGTTTATATAGATGACCAAGATAGATAAAATATAGATAGAGTAGACTAGAATAGTAGACTAGACTAGAATGTAAGCAAAGGCAAAACAGCTATCCTATAGTACTGTAAATGCTACCTAAGTAGATTTCTTCGGTATTCTTTAGGCACTGTAAAAATAGTTTCTACACAGACACCCGCATACGTTGCACGCATATACAAGTACAGGCAGTATATTTCAATTTCCATAGCACGACATGCCAGTTATCGGATATGTAATACCCACTATTAAATTAAATTACGGAACACTGTGTACTTCCAGGTACGATTTGCATAAAGACAACCATGGCACGCCACGCCAATCACTTGGAAATCGATGCCCTTCTGCGATGCAGCTGAGTCTTATTCTGCTGTTTCTCAATACAGGAAGGTCACTCACAACTGTAATGTACATTGCAGGGATATACACTGCCGCGCGATGCCATAGAACACCCTCTAAAACAAGGTTATTGTAATTTCTTTAATTTTGAAAGAAAATCTGGCCAACGAATTTTTTGCCTTACAAAAATCTTAAACAATATAGTTTTATGAGATTATTGGAATATTTTCTTACCAACTCGAGTAGTAGATTTTAAGGGGTTTCTGGGTCATAGCAAATTCGGACAAACGAAGCCTACGAAGCAATTGAGCCGCTTTGTGTGATTTTTATCTTTTCAAACTATCGCCTAACCCCTTCTCCCCTTATCCAAAATTCCTCGCGACACACAACTGACCGAACAAGAGCGGTTACATTCCTTAGCTTTGCAAACAGCTTGTAAAAATATTTCAGAGATCGCTCGTCAACTTCAAAGGTCTCGCAAAGTTATCAGCAACTTCTTACGTGCTCCAGGCGCTTATACACAGCAAACTACTTTAATAACTGACGAATTATGGAAGTAAGAGATGAAAAGGCTAATTCGAGCGACCTCAAATCTCGCATTGAGCTCCCTAGGACTCCGTGACTCCTTGCAATTGTCTATCTTGGTAGGTCGTACGCGTGCATATCTTATTGGAGCATACGCTTCAAGTACAGCAGAGCTAGACTTGCCCCCCTGTTGACCGAAAAACGCAATCTCGCTCGCATAGAATGGGCTCGGAATCATGCGCAAATGAACCAAATCTTTTGGGGTGCAGTCCTCTTTGCCGACGAAAGGAGATTTAATCACGATCGCCCGGATGGTCAGCGATACTACTGGGATGATTAAAGAAAAGAAGAACAGGTTCTATCGATGCGTCAACATGGGGGTAATGGTGTGATGGTCTGGGTTGGTATTGTTCTCATGTTAAGAAGAAGTTGAAAAAGGTAGCGTGCCGCCTCAATGCTAGCAGCTACGTCAAGATGTTAGAAGAATAATTGTTGCCGTGGGCAGATGACTTCATGCCAGTGACATAGACATTTACGCAAGATAACGTTCCACCTCATGCCGCGAGGTCAGCAAAAGACTGATTTCGAGAGAATGGAGTTAGAGTAATGGACTGGCCTGCTTGTTCTTCATACATTAATACGTTAGAAAACTTATGGAGATAGTCGCAGAGAAGTTTACAGAGCAACCGGCAGTATAGGACCTAAGAATATCTTATGGTATGTACAGAAAAAACGGCTTGCTGGCAGGATGATATCGATGGGCTCGTTTCTTGTATGCATAAGAGCACTTCAGACGTGTTTGGAACGCCAGGGAAAGCAAATCCGTTACTGAATATATAGATTTCTCCTTAGCTTTGCGCTGAGAAGATAAATGGGCTATGACTTGCGCACACCCCCCTCAAATCTGGTTTGCCAATATGCTTAGACTCAATTCGCTATAGCTTCTATCTGTACATTTTCACTAGTTTTATGACCAAGAAAAATAACGGGCAGATTTGTTTTTAGTTTTACAAGTCCATCATTGTAGAATGCATGTAATGTACTGTACCGTTTATCTACAGGGGGGTTAATTTGGGATGCTTTACTGATTATAGATGTAGAACGGTTTTTTCGTCACTACAGTAGGGAAGGCAGGTCTTGTACTTATATAGTCTGAAAAGGAGGCAGAGTCGGGCGGTACGACCTCACAAGGCCCGTATTCTACTTTGCTGTACATTATACCATTTTTTCTGTACTGCGGTACTGTACAATTTGCCTTGCATTACATTACATTATAGCTTGTTACAGTATAACTCTGTTACAGTTTAGTTTGCTGTATTGTACTATACAGTAGATGATTAGTATGTACACCCCATTAGAGACAGAAACAAGCAGCTCAGGGCTGTACTGAGTGCTACGAATTTTCGTGTGGCACTACGTTACTGAGCCCTTTTTTCTATGGTAACGTTGGTATGTCGCTAAAATCTTACTGTGTAAGCTTAAACATACTCGCCTCAGTCCCTAATGGAACATATGGCCTCACTTTAGGAATGACATCACTTTCAAATATTAATCTATCCCAAACTTTCCTCTTTGCTGATAAGCTTTCAGAAAACTTCAAAATTTTAAGATTACATTTGTTTTAAATCTCCACATAGATACATGGTCCTCTACAAATTGGTATAAAACAGGCTCTACTAGCAAATTTTTAAAAAATGGCTCTGAAGGTTATCAACTAAAAATAATCTACTTTATCTGTGTAATACTTTGGTTTCATCCTCGGCTACTTATTTTACTGAGTAAGTACGTAGTTTAGAACGCATTACCCCATTTTAAAACTATCAGGACTGAACCTTTTTCTGTAGATACGTACAATTTAATTATGGTCTATTTGCACTCCTGCAGGATAGCTATTTTCCCAAACTACTATTTTGTCTACGTAGTCCATATTTTCTTATCCTATTTATCTAATTACATTGAATTAGACACACAGTTGGTGTCTATTTTACATTACTTGTTCTTTAAAATCCACTAGGAATCATGGGTAGTAGTGGTGGCGTATTTCACCTCACAGACCTTACAGCTTTACACGAGTTCACTGCATCTACTGTACTGTAGATTCAAACCACTCGTAACCTTACAACCAGACCTACTAGGCACTTTCTCCATTACACTTTCCTTACAGTTCTGAACACAGCGTTTGACCCCATTGGTACACTTGGAATAGTTACGGGCGAGTTGCACACTGACATATTATATCATTGCTTTACCAATCAAAAGTCGCCTTGCTATCCCATGCCACCTGGACCAATGCGCTTCTTACATCTTTTCAGAGTAAGTCACTCGTGCCGACTACAATTCGGAAAGCGCTACTTACGATACCTTCAGGGCTGGTTTACGGTAAACACCTTTGAATTAGCTACTGTTAGACTGAATTTTCCTTCAGTTTAAATCTATATTCAGTTCTATAGAAACCCTGGTTTGGAGCGGCCGGCTTAACCCAGTCAGCCTCAACCAAAATTTCAACCACAGTTCTACCGAGATCTGCTCGTGTGCGCTTAACACCCCACAAGTAGAATAGGTGTTCTAGAGATATAAAAATTGAGAACAGAAGATTATTTCAATTTGAATAATTTTTCTGTTCTTTATCCTTTGCAAACACAGTCACCTTTATACCAATTGTTATCGTAAACCCACGAAAGCGAGAATATGGACTTGTAGAACGAGACAGGCAAATACAGGATCTGATGACGCAAATACGGCCACAACACCACAAAAATATAGAAAAACAATACCTACACATAGCTTAAACCAAGACAAAAAGTTGAACCGATCAATAGCTGCAAATGTGCAACAGAGTTCAAACTGACATAAACAATCCCATCAAGTCTTGAGATAGCAGATAATGATAAAGGAATATTCTCACGAATGTTCCTTAATCAAACCAATTGTATCCGACATTAGAAACAATCATAGCAGTCGAACCCAATAAGGCCAAACTTATGAGTTCTAAGGACATGTGTAAGTATAATAGCAAACAGCAAACAGCAAATCAAATCACTGCTCAGGGCACTTGTTCCTGTGCCCAACAATAACTACAGTACTTCTTGCTTGTAAAGAGCCTCGCTGCTTCGACATAAAAGTAAAACACTACCAAAAAAAATTTCATTCAAAATATTGAACTGTTATAGTCTACTGTTTCTTCAAGCTCGCCACTAACGCCGATAGTCTGATTTTTTACTTTAATCTTTCGCTTCATTTAGCATAATTATGATCATTCAACCGAACGCAGTCTCTTCTAGTGTTAAAGATATATTGAAATTCCATATAAGCAAAGTATGTGGTTGGTTCAAACTGCCTATGATGCGGGGTCAGCAAATTACTGCACAGCTTATGAGGACTGCTTTTTCTCAGCTGTGGCAGAGTCTCGCATCAAAGTTTGCATATTTTAACCACGCTAAGACAATCAGAAGCGAAAAGTAGTGAATTACTACCTCCAATTATACGTGAGCATAATGAAGAAACAAAATGAAGAAATTACCATACAATTCTTCCTCCGACATACAAAATTGCAAAATATGAAGAATTGCTCGACACCAAAGAACAGTCGCCTTTTATCTCCGAGTCAGCATGATCCAACTAAAAAATACTTTCAATTAAAGAAAAAAAATAATACAATAATATTAAGAAGTGTTGTACATCTAAAAAGCCATTAATTTTTAGGCTCTGGTACACCATGAACCTACTATACATATTCTAAGATTTTACATTAACTTTGTTAGATATTATATTCCTGTGGATATAACGCAATACTTACGAAGGTTTGCGTTGGAGCAATTGACTGTTTCATTGGATTTCTGTTTCTTTGACTGGTTAATTAGTAAGTTGACTGGTTTTAAATAAGATTGATTCCGCCTGTACTTATAATTCACCCCCAAAAGATACAGATTCATCAGCTATATACGTATATCTTAAAAAGGAGCACCAATTATGAATTCAGCGCACACTTAAACGGTGGAAACAACCAAACGAAATTTTTGCAGGTCCTGCAACTACATTGCAAAAAACTATACAATTTGCAATTTGGAGGCAGATAAAACTACCAAGCACTTCCATAAAACAGGATTCAATTATCGTTTTTATCCACCCTAACGCATCTTATTCCATCGGTTCCCATTGTGCTAGTTCTACACCAACTTCTGGACACATAAATGCGACTCATTAAAACCCTAAGCGATATCTAGAAGTAAAATACTCTTTCATTAAGCCAGGAAGTAAAATGAGATGCTCAAATTGCAGGAGATATTAAAGGGAGCCGATTTGCCGTCCAAAACTTCCCAAAGGACCTAACAGAAGAGTACACAGAGCCTCTCACTGGCTTTCCTTCAAAATTGGCGAGCACGATATGCGTAGTCTCTTCCAAGAGACTGAAAAAGGTGTAGACATTACCAGGTCCATACAACAAAAGTGGTCGCTACGTGTGTCTATATGGAGAATGCGATCAATTCTGGCTACAGATCCTCACATGAGCTTTACAAAGGCCCGAAAACCCCCCTTTAGGTCATTTTCAAAATCGTACCTTCAATCCATTCTCATAAACTTCGTCTAAAGTCGGAAGGAGATCATGTGGCTTTAAATCAAGGTAAATGGAAGAAAAATTTGTTTAGCGATGAGAAACGCTTCCGATTGGATGATATAGATGGGTTCCAGAATTAATAGCATGATTTTCGATACAAACCTTTGCTTCTAAGTTGAAAACAGAAGGGTACTGACGGTGCAATATTTTGGGGAGAAATATCTAGTTTTGAGAAGACAGATTTGGTTTTTTCGAACAGAAGAAAAACATCGAAGGTCTACCTGAAGGTGATGGAGGACCACATTATTCTTTTCCCGAACAATTTGGTTCCCTTGTAATGTACTTATCGGTAAGATAAAGCCCCCATCCGTGTTAGTCAAGAATCGAGGAAGTGGTTTTAGGAGAATGGAATTCGATTAGTGAACTGCTCGCACGGTATCCGGACCTAAACTCCATTGAGAATATTTGCAGATGGCTATTTATGCGTAATGAAAGGCAGAATGGGTCAGAATAAGAGCTTGTTGATTGTTTAAAACAACATTGTAGTGAAATGCCGAATTCTGTTGTTGATTCTCTAATTTACTCGATGTCGAATAGGTGCATGGAGGTCCTAGAGGGTTTCGGCTGAACTAATCATTATTGAAACGTGAATTCAGTGGCCGCGAATCCCTTTAATTTCCTGCTCTACTGAGCTAAGTGAGGTTGCTTCAAAATTACAGCTGCCCCCATGTTGACATTTTTATACTTTTCGCACTACATTCGCACGAACTATAAAAACTATCCTTTGTACCCGCCGTTTAAGAGTGCACTGAATTCATGATCGGTACTACTTTTTCAAAATATACTATTTCAGCTGATGAATCTGTATTTGGGGGGTGCTTCATAATTTTAGTCCAAAGTGAAATCCGTTTTTTATTGATTTCATGCCTCGAAACCTTTCTTATATAGACATTTATGTGATTTTCAAGCTAGGAAATCTTTCCCAGTAGTGATATAGTTACGACCATATCTGAAAATGAGAAGTAAAATTAGTAAAGATATAGGCTCGTCTAAGATACTGTAGTTACAATAGATATTGCCAAAATACAGTTCCTTATAGATTTAACTCAACAAATTTATTAGTGAATAAATTGATATCCCAATTAATGACTTCGAATATCTTCTATACCCTGCGATTATAGAACTTAAAGTTAAGGTACTAAGTGTAATTCAATTGGCACTCATACTGTATTGCTACCGGCAGAGATGATTTTGGTGCTATTTTTCGATCTAATTCCCTTTACAGGCCATACCACTGCCATCTACAGGTACCACATTGTACAGTAAGGGCATTTATGTCGACTACCGACCACCACTGGTCTTGGTACTGTGATATCCTCCTGATTGCACCCGAGGGGTTGTATTATGGACCAATGGGCCCCCAACTTGGACCTGATATTTTAGCAGGTGAAAGGCACCTATTGGGCCAAGTGTATACTTTACTCATCTCTAACTCGGATCTCCAGTACTTGGCTGATATTGACCTTACCCCGCCGTCGTGGATATTCCTAACCTAGATGGATAATATTTATACCTACCTGGCCATTAGGGCCCAAGAATAAGCAGCCAACCCGGTGTTGGCTCTGAACTTGACTCCTGACTTCCGCCTTTGCAGCAACCATGCCAACGGCAACTTTGGCTATAGCCACTTTTATCAACCCGGTTTCCCATTTTAATTATCCTCTCTCTATCCAATAATATTCTACCCCTTTCACTGTTTGTATGTGATATTTACTTACGTTTGGCGCCCGGAACTCCGGTGTCTGTACAAAAACAGGAACTTCAAAGTTGTTGATGGTGACAACACCATTTATCTCCAAAGGAGATACTCAGCACTGCTGACATACTACTACATCTCCTTTTCAATATTGCAACCAGGTTGTACACGGTTCTTTTGACTCGATCATTCTCAAGTTTCGAGCACTCCGCGCACCCAAGCCCGGCCTTATAACCCGGAGGACAATTATACCGTCCAGCCGTCCAAGAAATCACCCCCGCTCCACCAACCCAGCTTCTCCTCGCCGTCGGCGAGCTGTGCCACTTCAATGCCTGGTGCTTGAAAAGAAAGAGGTAAACCTAACACCCTGTGAGTCTTGATTTTGTGTGTTGGTTTTCTCATTGTCTAACGGTATTACGTAACTAGACGAGAGCAACTGCGCACCGCACATTGCACTACACTAATGTAAAAGCCCATAAAATGGGTTGTATTTCTAGCAGTATCTTGCCGTAATAGAAGCCCAAGGTATGGTTGTAAGGTCCAGTCCTATACAATAGTTGTAATACAGGCCATAACTTGGGCTATGGGTTACTGCGGTATAGTCACTGGTCACAACTGAAAAAATGGCGCAGTCATTCCTCGGTTCTCCTTCTTGTTCACACTATATTCTTTAATTACATGTTTTATGTGATTTATTTTCCATAATACAGATATGTGCTTTAATTTTCCATACTTTTTTCATCCAGAATAATTGTCACCACTGTAGAAAGGGACTAACTCCCCTAAAACCGCTGAATTACCTAATCTAAACCTCCAAAATTTTCTCTTGTACGGTATTTCACAGTGCATGATCACAATACTGTATACTCTACCGTATTGAGCGTTCCAGGGATATATAAGGTATGCAACATTTCTATTTATTAGAGAGTCCACGCCATTGGTCTTCTGAATTAGATATGAATAAATCTGAAAAGAAAAATTACGGTCTGCAATTCTTTGCACAAATATGGAATTGACCTGTGGCAAACAAAGCTGAGATCGCACTAGTTCGTGAAGGTTACCACCACATCCCCCCCTACACCCTATCCGCTACCCATGTTCATAAACCAGATCGCAGGACCCTCGAGTTAGCCTAATATAGTTGCGACGCAAGAGCAGCTTAGCCCACCTCCGATCAATCATACAGCCACGTCAGATCCTATTCATGACTTGGAGCCCGGTGGGAAGGGCAAAGCAAAAAAGGGCTAACTCTTACCAACTTCAGGATCGAAGAGGTGAAAAGGGGGCTTAATTCGCGAGTCAGCGCTGAGGAAAACTTGATCATCGTGAGGGAGGTCCCTGCTGCTAAATCCAACGTTTCATTGTACGGAAACGTATCGAGGTGGCTGCAGAGCGCGTCAGTTCCATCCCGAAGATCAGAGAGAACTTATCTGCAAAGTTTGCGCAAGAAAGATACAAAAGGCTTTAAATGGCTTTGACAAGACGTAAAAAAGGGATCAGATGCGTTCGAATGTAGGAGGGGAGTTTGTGAGGCTATTGAACTACCGATGACTATGAAAGAGGCCAGAACGACACTGAAGCGAGAAAGGAACACGAGAAGAAAGCAGCCAAGAGCGTGATGAGCAGAAGGAGAGGACTGGACGCTAGTTGCTGACTATGGCGACAAATCAGCGAGGGTCAGACTCGTCGTATGTTTACAATTCTACTAATGGATCAGACTCTCCGGGAGGGCGAGGCCAAAGAAGGCCGAAGGGATTGCAAAGGATGCCCCAGCGTCTGGAGAGATTTTTCGCTTTGCGATCCATCTCAGGGATGCAGAGACGGATCGAATGAAGATGAACAGGACCACCTGGAGAGTCGTCGCGGAAATGAAGCAGCCAAAGAGCTCGAACTAGAGAATTTAAAGTTGATTGTCAAAGTATTTTCTAAGAAATAAAATTGGAGCCCTACAGGCATAGTCTTGAGTACATTTAATACTGTTAATTTGCATCCTTGTCTTTCAGATGCGCCAAGATTTCTATCAGAAGGGAACCCTGCGGGCCTGCGAAGGCTCTCGCTTCGCTCGGTTGGCGCCACGCGAACTTTGTTCCCACTCCTCCCGGCCGCGCTCTAATATGAAAATTTTAGTTTTTTTGGTGTCTGCTCTTGATGTTGTTCTGCGAATTTCACCAACTGTTCTAGTGAAGGGAGAGGATCGGAAGTATGCAGAAGTCCGCGGCGAGAGCAAAAACACTAGAATGTTGTAAAAAACATTGCTAAGAGATAGAGACACCCTACTGGAGACTCCTGAAGTTTCATTTTCCTGTTGAAGAAGACATTATTAGACTACGCTTTGATTTCCTTGAATATCCATTCAACTTTTACCCTACTGCGGGAATTTTTATAGGTGAAGGCAACCCGAAAATGCTGTTCATAATTCACCTGCAAAACACACCTTTCGCTGTATGCACTGTTCCCGTAAATGAAATATTGATATCCCTCTTGATTTAATACCGAAGGCAAAAGCTCCTCAAAGTTACCTCGACTATACAATATTCAATAGTGATGTCGTTTGTGAACTGGCCCATAAACATATTGAATAAGCTCATCGGTTCGGGTAACATACTTATAGTAAATTTATAGCATGCTTCCTTTTATGCCCGTTCTACGCAACGGGCTGAACCATATGACTTCTACTGTGCCATGCTATCATAAATATTTCCCAATAAATAAAACCCATACAGTTCTGTGGTCCTTTGATTTTTGCATGAATCGCACTGGCGTAAGTAGAAGCACTCAGTTGCATGAATTCTGAGCTGAGACTGACTTTGAGAATGGGTTGGGTTGTAGTCAGAAACTATTCAATACTTTCTCAGGAGGTTTCTGAGAGCTGAGAACTTTGCTTTAGAAAAAATTTTCTAGATCACACCCCCAAGCTGGACATGCAAGGGACGCAAAATGATGCACGTGGCGAGGATACCAGTAACAGAGTACCGATTTCTCTGCGTTGACGTCTTTGTAACAGGCCACGACACAAATTTTTATACCTATAAGACATTTTTTCTCCTACCTTAAAAAGCGCACGCAATCTGCGTTGCTGAATTTATTAAGGTTGAGTGAGAAGCATGAAATGCTTATCTTGTTGCTCCTTACTAGTACATTCGTGAAATCTTATTTAGTTTGAAGTACTTCACGTGCCGCTCCCATGATGTTTCTTGAGCATGTAGACGAACATTTCCTTTACAACCCTCGCTTTCGCATGAGTCAAACGAGAGCCTATCTCCACTTCCATGCTCTGATGCGAAGGGTAACATTTCTGAAGTCTTTGATTGGTCCCTTGTTTATGATATATTGCGGCTGATTCTACTGGCCCTCGAGAGTACCGAGATTAGTAGAAATAAATCCAAGGGCCTTCCACTGTAATGCTCACAAAATTTGTTTCAAGATTCTAGAGTGACTGACTCCAGTGGTCCATGAGAAACTCAATGATTTTCACTATTCTTTGTCTTTAATTGCTCTTAGTGAAATCTTTATTTTCTGAATTTCTTTAGACATAAACTCATTAGTATTAAAATTTGGCACTATACAGTACAGTGTAAAGTATTCAGTATTTCTGCCATTCAAATTAGGCACCGCACAGTACATTTTGCAATATGCATGAATACGGTGCACACCTCAAACTCAAGGTCAATGCGTAAATGCTGGAAAAATACATAAACTCCAGTCGTGTGCCATTAGTACAGTAATTTTGCCCTCAACAGTATTTTTCTCCTGCAATGTCTATATTTTCTCTTTCATGTCGTATTTTTGCAGCGATTTTTCGAACTGCTGTAGTTTCAGGTTCACTAGGACCTTCCGTAGTGCTATCATCTAGGTAATGTACGAAGTAAGTAGTGAATGTGCTAGTGATAGTCGACGGCATCTACTGCCTGTAACGGGCCTGACCACCTTGGGCATCGAAGTAAAAAGGGAGCAACAGAATTTGATTCATCCTCTCCAACTAGTTTACCGGAAGAAAAGACTGTAGTGCTTTATTCAGACTCTTCGCTAACCCCATGCGTCTGCTTTTTATGCTCTGACTCTCGAATTTTCGCGACAATACAGATTTACGGATTTTCGGTGGATATAAAAAGTACACAGGGAGGACAGATTGAACCAAATCAGGAAGAAAAAATCGGGTGGAAATTTCTGCCGGCCAGGCACAAAACAAGCTGCCTCATTTGATCAAAATTCTGCCTGAAAATGTGCACGCGGAACTCCGAAAAAACTGCCCAGAATTTTCTTTCCCTGCAGATTCGCACCGCTAATTAATATTAGCCCACTGTACTCTGACCAGCTTCGACCTGAGTGCCTCCCGGCACTCATTGGCCCTGCTCCAGTGCTGCCAGTGCGGCACCTGTACCCTGCCGTGCGCCAATCTCTATGCTGCCTTCAGGCAGCAAAAGCGTAGCCTCCAGGCAGCACTTTTACTGCCTACACCGTACTGCATGTACACCTAAAGCAGCCATCAACCATGGGCTCCCCAATACCGGCCGTATCTACGTGCTGATATCGCTCGTATTCCGCGCAAGGGGGGGGTCATCGTGGGTCATCGTGTTCTGGTCCCAAAACAGTGCCCCACCACCGTTGCAGTGAGCCCTGAAGATGGCCTTCCGGCCACCTTGCAGTGCCCACTGTCACGACAATGGGGCGCATTTACTTTGTGCTGACCTAAACTCTACTCTATCTGCTCTACAAACTACCTTCCATACTACTCGACCCATCCGCTACGCAACATACACAACACCCGAAACGCGCAGAGTCAGTGGCATATACAAAGGGCTCACATACCTCGCAATCTTCTCTCCCGTTGTTCAAAACCTTCCGCAGCAAACAGAGAAATTAAAGTTGCCATTTTTAGCTGTCCGCACGTCCGCATACGCAACTTACCTCGCAAAATTCCATTGCTACGCTCGCGCAATACTTGAAAGACGAAACAAACTGTGAAGTAGAGAGTTAGACGCAGTCCCGCACACGTAGCTTACCTCTCAACGAACCCTGTGCGGTCGCAAGTCTGTCACTGATAACCAATAGCGTATCGCAGCTAACATAGTCAGTTTTCGTTCAAATCGCATTCGCAACTTACAACGTTCCATGTCCTGCCCGCTTCCCCCTCTCCCGCGGCCCGCAGTGCGCAACCCGTACCCGGTACCTTGCACGCCATCATATGTCGCAATGCTCCCGCAGAATTTTGCTCGAACCTAAAGGAACAGTCGAAAACTTTGTTAGTATCTAAACATCGTGACTGAGCAATGGCTGATGCTTACCGAACACTTGTAGCAACGTCGCGCAACGCATGCTTCGCAAAACACAGTGAACAAAAACCTCAGTTAGTCGTGATATCGTCGAAGGATACGTACTTACCTAGGCGGTACCCAGGTAGTGTCGAGGTCACAGATGTAGATCCGGCATCACGTCCAATCTGTAGCCTTATCAGCGCCCACTTGCCATTCAAATCAGATCCCTCACCAAAGCCCGCCCTTGACGCATTGATTTTCCGTTACTTTTCGACCACCCACAGTAAAATGAAACGGTCAGATGTGACACAGATCAAAGCTCAGCAAGGGCGTTGAGTGCAATTTTCAGAAACCAATTAACACTATTTTCTACTCCAGCACTTTACCAAAACTAAGTGAACTCTTTCAAGAAATCTTTAAGGACCCATCTACACCTCCTTCTATACAATCATCCGTTTCCTTTTAGTTGTCCTTGTGCTACAAAACATCCGTCATCATGAATGGAAAGCGGTGGAATATTAAAATAGGCAGGAAAAGAACGTCTCGGCATGGAACCACCCTCATTCTACCCCTGCGCCCTCGCTCCAGCCGGCGTGCATCTTTTCGTAGCTCAGAGCCAGTTCATGCATATACACAGAGCGCCCCTTCCACTCATAACATGGCAAGCAGCTCCAGCCCCAATGTAGACCTCCTTCGCGGGGATCAAGAGTTTGGTCGTGTAGACTGCATCGAGGAAGACCGTTCTATGCATCTTAATGAACATAGGGATGATTTTGCCGTTGATGAAGAAGTGTTGTACGATTTTGCTCCAAAACATCACAATGAAAGCTCGGTAGCGAGGATGATGGAGATCAGAATTCCTGCAGCACCACAGGTGCGACTTCTATCCTCTCCATATACTGGAGGACGCTGGCAGCTCTTTGAAACACAACAGGAATAGACCGTTACATGGCGATTGGGTTCGAAAGGTTCCTGTGCTACCTCAATGAATTCGCAGACGAGGAGATGCCAAGTTGGGGTCTGTTAGAAGAGGTATCCGTAAATCCGCATTGGTACATGCTTTTCCAAAGACAAAAACGCATATGGTAACAGTGAGCTTTGCCAAAAGCGGTGCTAAGGCGGGAGTCGGGCAGTTTGCATCCGAAACAAAAGCCCCGGTAATGATTGTCAAGCCAAGTGAGTGGGCAAAGAGGGACATCTAATCGCACACAGTGGAGAAGATCGCACGTGGAGGAAATCTGAGCAGCCAGGTAGAGTCCCGGGACCAAGAGCACCAAGCCATTTTCGCTAGCGTCGAAGAATCTCCGATTGTGAGAAACCGAGAGAGCGTTCTGTCAGAAATACAAATTCCAAACGAGAAGGGAGGAGTGTCCTTGCTACAGAGAGGATCATTTCTTAACATCACAATGAGAAGAACAGAACAAGCATTCTCGTTCTTGCAACAGTCCGGGTTCACCTGCGAAGCTCACGTAAAGAGCGAAATACGGTTTACAGCAACTGTCGCTCAGTAACTGTCTTTCAAAAACCAAACGTTACTATGAGGCCGAAGAACCCGAAACCTCAATACATTCAGTGAAGAGACGAAAACGAGGCTCTCAACACAAAAAGCAACACTTTGATCAGGCATTTCGTCTTTCATGCCTGGAGACATCATTGCGAACATAACCTGTGCTGAACCTGATCCTGACCGAGAATTCTCAGTATACATCAACTTTCGGTTCTGGCTGCAGAGTAACGCGAGGGAACATCGCGTAAGTATCCTGTTTATGAGGAAGGATATGGATCCGAAGAGGTAGAAAGACGGGGAGCTATGTATGAGAACTTGGTGCTGCGAATCAAAGAAGCAGAAGGAGAAGGCTTCATCGGTGTCTCAGTGATTCAAGGCCGAAAGTAACGAGCTTTCGGAAGCTGAAAGATGGAAGATAGACGACCTATCGATTCCTGTTGTACGCCGATGGTTTCACACTACAGCTTGGGAAGCGTGGAAGCATGGGAGGATGTTATATGCTTCCTCTCGGAATGTTACCAGACAGAAGATCTGCAGTCGGAGCCGTTCGAAAGATAGGGCTTGCACCACCGGCGTGTCAACTAACGAGATACTCAAGGTTATCTTGAGCGACATTGCCAAAGGAACTCTGGAAGGCTTCGTAACTGAAAACTCGCGCGGAAGACAGGTGGTAGTTTTCCTGGTCTGCATGGGGTTCATCGCAGACTACCCAGCCATGTCGGAATGCGCTTGACGTTCTAGGTCATAATCCGAACGTTCCATGTCACCTATGTTCATTTAGTCGGTACGACAAATCTGGAGGGGGCCATTCAGCATATGGATACAGCACAGCTATCCAAAGCAGCCACCTGTACTTCTGTCGCCTTGCCGAGAGGACAAACGCTCTCAGGACGTCAAAGATAAGTGACTCAGATCTGCGTGCAATGGGATTTCAAGAATCCGCAGTGTACGGATCCAAAGTGAATGCCCTGCATGAGCTGTCATCATCTCTCAAGAGTCCGCAGCAAGATACCAAGAAACGAATACGACTTGCCTGTAGTGCCAGGAGTATTCGGAGCCCTACCGATCATGTTCATAGCTCCAGATCACCTTTTCTCGGCCTGTCTCATGATGTCATCAACTGCTTGATGAAACATGTCTCTGGCTGTGAGGAAGAGAACCCAATGATAGCAAAGAGACTCCTTCGGGAAAACCAACTTTTCTTCCAGAACGAACTATTTAGTTCGGAAAAGATGGAAGTCAACAGCATGAGCATAACGGAATGTATGCTCTGTTTTCGTGTTACCCACCGCATCTAAGATCGCTTTAGTTCTGGACAGTGGAAGCGGAAGAGATTTTGAGTTGGCAAAGAAGTGTGTCGACCTACTACTACATTTCCAAAGGCTTGTGAGTCGTACTCAATTCTTTCCATATTACTCTGTGGATGGAAGGGCGCTGTTGATGAATTTAACAGAGAAGATGGAAACAAGCGCCTCTATCTGTTAAAGAGTTGGCTGAAGACTACATCCGGAAGCTTTCTTCACTTTGCAGGGTCTCAGAGAAAGCAAGGAAGAGCCTGGAAACCTAACGTCCATCGTTTACTGGAGTTTTTTAACTTCACTTTGCCAGCGTTCGGAAGTGTAAGACTATTCCAGGAGCTGGTACTTGAAAGGGCACACAGGAGCTCAAGAGGGGTACGCTCGGTCCAATTTTCATAACGCGCAGCTGCAATGCATGGAACATGCAATCGCGAATGACTGGGCCGGAAGACTTGCGGTTGAAACCGAAGAGGTGCACTGAATGGTGAAGGTTGGAGCGAACGGTCGTGCAGGCGGTTCTAAGACTCCTCGGACGACCGGAGTGGGAACTAGAGAAACTTCCAGTCGGCGTCATTGAAAGGGTGAAGAAAGCCTTTCGAACGCCCGTTCTGCAGCACTTGCGAGTTTGAGGGTCTTGTAGCTCCTTGTTGTCATCAAAGTGCTGTTGGGAAGTTTCACATAAGAAGAAACTTGTTATTTTCTGTGATTCCAATAGGAAGTGGAAACATGAGATTGACACAGCAAAATCCTTTCTTCTCGAGGTGCTCAAGAACGACTTACGGATGAAAGAAACTAACTCCTGCGATCACAGGACGGAGATTGAAATCAATTGAACACTTAGAAGCCAAATGGGTCGTGATTTATGGAGGTAGCAATCCACGGAAAGAATGTAAAATGCGCGTAAAGCCAGGGATGTCATTCAGAGCCTTACCTGCCTGTCGGGGGACATGCTCTCTAAATCTACAGAGGTAAGATTAGACCTAACTTATGACCAACAAGAGGAGTGTCACAGAGCTTTGGATGGTTTTCAGTATACTCGGAAGAAAGTGCAGGAGATATCGCCACTGGTGGCATGGCGTCGGCTTTTGCGTTGGTTCTGCCGTGTGAGAAAACGATGGATGACGATAAGTATACAAACACAGGCCATTGCAAGTACTATCATCCGTTAACACACTGTGTGCGACGTGCTAATTTGTGCACAAGTGCGAGGGCGGCGATGGCGCGAATATGGATTGCATTAGCAGTAGTGAACAAAAAGTTGTTGCCCGCGCATTGAGGAGGTGGCCAGTATGAGGTATTTGGACACGCAGAAGGATATCCTCCACGAAGCGCATAGGATTGCTTCAGAGCGAAAGAGGTACACAGCAGAAACATTTACAATAGTGGTATACTAAACGAAGTATCTATCACCGTAGTCTAAAAACAACTCCCTGGATCGATGTTCTTCAGAGCAACTACCTCAAACTCTTGTAGTTTGATGAGGTCTTTCAGCGATTTGGCTGTTGATGCCAATACTTGAACGTTAGCTAGTCTAGGCACTAGATCCCCAGCATCCACCTTAACCTTATCCGCATCCCGTCTATGTACCTGGGATCATCTTTCCCAAAGAGCAATACTTACTCACGACATAGCGGTATTCACTACCGTCTCCCAACCTTTATTCCACCGGGCTGAATGGGGAATTCCATACGGAACATGTTGAATTCCCTGACCGTGACACCGAGGTGGCCATTCTCACCATAGGTCTTGGTGTTCTGCGCTCGTGTTCAATGTCCTCATACACAAGCCCCGTGGTAATAGCCTATGATTGCATTCTTCTTGAACGGCTTGGTTGCGAATACCCCCTCTCCAGCGGAAACATGCTTGATCGTGGACGGTCCCACGCAGACTCCAACAGTGGCTGCCTCCGCTGCCATTATCTGCTGTGAGTGCTCCCCAGGTCGTAAGCGTTCCACATCGTCAATAACTTTTGTCCACTCGGAATTTGGGAAGCAATACGGCCTTGACCAGCATAATCGACAAGCTCAAATGCCTCGGTTGCTTAGTCCAGCCTTGGTGCAATGAAGAGCCCAACTGCAGACGGGAAATAGAGCCGTCTTTTTCTTCTGGACCCGTCCGAAGTAGTGACCAGGTCTGTTAATCATCGCAAGAGGATGCGGGTCTATGTTGAAAACCGGCCAAATGCAAAAGCAGGGAGGGGCAGTGTATGTGTGAGCGGGCTTGATGTATACGATGGGAGGTGCACTCAGGTGGGAGCAGCGGTGAAGGTCAGTGAACGGTGTCAAATATGAAAGGGTGTTGAGGGCCTTTAACAACCTCCAAACACGGCTTACACGTTTCCACGTGTCCCTGAGTTGGTGAGACATACACCTGGGCACCTTGTTTTTCATTAAAAATTTCGCGATTTTTCGACACATCCGATCGTATGTGTCAACGAGCCAGACCCGACCTTGGAGGAAAAATCAAGTTGGGACCACTTGTCCCGGGCGTGATTTTTACGTAATTTCCACATGATTTTTGAAGCAAATGCACGTTAACGGTCAGGAAATGCTCTGATTAGCTGTCAATACGCGCACTAGTTAACGCCAACTACTGCACTGTACAGTTTAAACCATCGTTGCTCATCGTTTCTGCTCATCTCAATACCTCTGTTGACTGTCTCGGCAAATTGCAGTACACCTGTTCAACCCCTCTACCCTATTTTGTCTACTATTCCTGCTCTACACACTCTCTCTGCACCTCCCATCCTTCACACCCTGTCGTTAGCCAGCTCGCGCGGCCAACGACGTACGAAACCCTTTGCGTTCTACTCTTTTGATTTTCGGATAGTCCTCAGGGGCTCGGCTAGGTTGGTGTTTGGACCTATTGTTGTGGTTGTGAAGCTATTGATTATTTCGTATGGGGGAAGGACCCAGTTGACAGGTAGCTATCGGCAACCTTGGATGGATACCCGAACAGATCTAATCACCGCATCTGAAGAGTCTCGGGGGCTGTAGAGCCGGCTGAAAACAACTCTATCCACGCGTAAGAGACGCTTCACCGAGGGTTGGAGTACGCTTACAAGCTTGGAATCGGGCGAAGACTGCTGCTGAAATTCAAGTGTTTGGTTGAGGTTTGTTCGTTTGGTCAGTTTGATAAGAATGGTCCCCCTCGTCGAACTGCTCGCGCACGTAGCCGAACCCCGACTGGGACTCCGCGGCCTGCTCCTGCATCTGGTGCTGAGCAGCTGAAGAGTCGTGGGCTAAGGGCTGGTGTGGAGGTCAGGTTGTTCTACCTCGTCAGTGAGGAAGAGCCTCCTGTTTTCCTCGCTACTGGGACTTTGTTAGGCAATCTGGAGACGGAGGAGCTACTGTAAAATCGTCATTGGAGGGATGGGCGTACTGTTCAAAGCCCCTTCCATGGATGACAGCAGCATGCCGAGCGCTTGGCTGGGAGATATCGTCTGCCCAAGAGGATATCTTCGACGATCTTGCTGCAGCTCATTGGACGACTTTCCAGGTGAGAAGCACTTCGCAATGATGCTCATAGGGTTCTCTGGAATCCGATCATCAATGCGGGAGAACGTGATGCGGCTGATAGGCAGAAGTACATCGGCCGGTACATCACGGCTTGGCAAGGACTTGTGGACAATGTGGAGCAGGAGGCCAGTAAGGCATGGCGGTCACGAGACGAGCTCTTTTGGATGCCCGAATTGGTCTGGTTGCGGCGGCAATGAGGCTTGACTGGGACGCGGACAGGGGAACGCGGTTGGGCGTGCAAGAGATGTCTATGCCGGCCACGGGCGGACGCTTCTTGCTCACCAGCAAGCGGTGTCCTCGGCAGAAGCTCCACACCGATTATGAAGTGGATCATCGACGGGATCCGACTAGGAACCCAGGCTACTTTTTGTTCGCCTGTACTTCCAACCCCTCCTGTTATGGGTTGTGCAGCACTCCCACTACTACCTCAGGTAGCCGAGCAATATGCTGCGAGGGCTAAGCGAGCTTATCCCTGCGGTCAAGATCGTCACTCCGCCGTACTAGTTGTTCTTTGGAAGGGCAAACTTGTATCAGGGTGGTGCTGGAGACCAAGACACCCCGGATACCGTCCTGGAAACGAACGGGTGCCTAAGGTACCATCTCTACCTGGTTCCCTATCACGCCAAATTGGTAGATTTTGTGCACTACCTGCATCAGTTCGACCCTTTTCTGGAGGATAAGACCCCGTCATATAAAGAGACGAGTACTGATGAGGAGGAAAGTGAGGAGGAAGACGGAATTGATAGTCATCTAGACAACGACAATGACGACTACACTACTGAAATCACACCACGGCGGAGTCCTGCAGGTGACGACGGCCTTGGCGGTCACGAGGATGAGAGTATTGTCCTGACAGCTGAAAGTGGAGGCAGCTTTGACAATGACGGCAGTGAAACTAGTATTGTATATCAAAGCGCTTATAGTGAGTAGAATATCCATTGTAATAGTGCATGTAAATAAATGCCTCCTTACTTGAACATGAATCTCTTTTAAAGTTTATTTAGTGACCAGACACTTTGAGGATAATAGAATACTTTCACATTGCGGAGATGAACCCAATCCCACTTACAACCACGAACTGGGACGAGACCAGAAACGCCTGTACTGTTTCATGACCGTTTCAAGGTAGCTTCGCGAAAATATCATATATGCTTCAGACTATCTGCATGATCATGACAGATTCCAGATCCTAACAACTACCCGAATTCCTGCCCATTCTTCATAGCACTACCCCCTTTACTTCCAAGATACTCCAATGCCGTTATGAATGAGCTTCTTGTTGAAGGTCTCTCTTTCGGAACATCCATTGAGATATATTACAACGTCTCAACGCAGGATGGCTCAAGTAGATAGGTGTGGTGGCCTTGCACAGTCGAGAAGATTTCCCTTGTTCAAGAGAAGCGTGTAACTACGCTTTCCGCTTCTTTACGATACCAGGCCATGCTCGGTTTTCGTTCTTGTACGGACCAGGTCACTTTTTCGTGAAGATCAGGAAGTTCAAGATAAACATGGAACATGTTTCAGTTGGCGCTTTCCGCCGCAAGTTTCAGACTCAGATGGTGTACATACTTCTTCAGAAGAGTGTATTGAAAGGGACGAAAGCTACGATCCGAGCAAGGCCTAAGTACTTGGGAAGCGACGTGCTTGTGAGATAGAGTGGGAAGGTGGTCATAAGATGACCAAGGGCTCCAGAATCAACGAGATATTTGCCGGCTCGACCACCTCGTGTCTACCTTACAAAGGGAAATCAAAGAACAAGCTCACCGCATAGCTGAGTTACGAGAGAGGGAGGAACCAAGTGTCAGCATTTGCAGACGGAGCAATTCAAGTTCTTTGCTGCCTTTGAAGTTCCTAAGCCTAAGGCTGCGATCGTTTCTAGAGAAGATCCCAAGTATGCAAACCAAGAGCTCCGCAGCCGAGCTAAGAGGTGGCTTGTCTTTCTACAGCCAAGAGCTCTTCAGGAGGACTTCAGCCTGCACTCTTCTGCAGTTCGATGAGATTTCAGATCTTTTATACGGGACGTCGGAATCAGATGCGGAGTTCTTCCCATTGTATGAAGTGTTCAAAAGAATCCCAAGGCAGAGGTTCGCATAGTGTTTCGTACATTTGCTTCACTCGTTTCGGTGTTCACCGGAGCAGATTCGGAAACGTTACGGGACTACATTGTTAGGAGTAAAGTCAACCGAAGCTCAGGTACTCTGTGTGCTTTACGCTTTTTAGGTTGGGTCCTACAACGTCTCCAAAATACTTCTGCTCCAATGCATCTAATTGTTGGTGGAAGCGGCCCCAAAGATGTAGATGGAGGTCAGCAAATGTCGTTCATTGCTCAGGAAGACACCACTTGGACTAGTATCGAGGGGTGCTTTAGTAACCACTTTAATGCTGTATGCTGTTCTGTTTTGGAGTTTGTCGAGAAATCCAAGCAAGCATTCGGTGAGAGCGAATACAACCGACATTGGAACAAATACTCCTTTTTCATTACTTGGAGAAAGGAGTCAGACGCTGAACTAGGTATTCTTTTAACGCCTAACACAAATCTAAACGATGTACGTGGTCTGTTAGAGGTAACCCTACAGTATTTGTTGATTCGAGGGGAAGCGCAATGTGAAGAATTCTCTCTTGCTGTATCACAGGATAATGGTAACTAGTAAGCAATACATGAGCTCCCAGTTGAACTTGTAGAGGAAGGTGGCATAAATGATGGAACGCAATGTAAACAAGCTCCAATTTTATTTGCACCTGCTACCATGAATGTCCAGTAAATGTTTTAATCAATATCCCAGCGCTACGAAAGTTGATGTTCTGCATTTTGAGAGGCTCTTCATCGACCTCCTCATCATTTCCGTCATCCTCAGGTTCCTCTTCAGAATGGCCACACCCCGCGAGTCCACCCTCCTGCTCTTCTTCCTCCCTTCCTGTTCATCATAGGTGATATGGAGCTTTGCAAACTGCTCCGCGGTCATGGCATGAACGGAGTTCAATACCTTATCACGGGCTTTCTCAGCCGGCGGAATTAGGCTATATGTGAGCGTGTCTATATTCCTTCCATCTCCTCGTGTGCCCAATTTTCTACATCCCACTGATGAAGAACAGGTGCATCATGTGACCATGCACCATAGCCCGAAATGTGCAAGCATCTGTAAAGATGGTCTTAAGGGCCGAAGTGAGCATTACCAGGAAGTCGTCTCCGCTGACGCAGTTTGTATATTTTGTGCTGACGAAATGGCTGCAGTCATGAAGTTGACTTCCTTACGAAGATTGTTCACCTCTGCCGGCCCGCTTCCCACAATTGTTTTGATGAAATTCACCTCGCACGCAACCACCACAGAATCGAGTCCCGAAACTTCTCGAACATCTCTTGCCAATTCTTTAGGTTCATCGAGCTAATTTCGACTGGGCTCTGATCCGAAGGGTACACATTCGTGATTGGAATCACGTCTAGATCTTTATCTTCAAGGAGAGAATCTCGTCGCAGCCTTAGCGGGGACTGCCGTTGCTGTGCCAAAGAAACCCGGTCTTGCTCAAGAAGTCAGCCCGCGCGTTTTCCCTGGACTTGTTCATGTATTGCTTGTTCCGAGTTTTGAATCGATCAAAATACCCCGAGCCAGCTCTTCCGTGTCCTGCGCTTCTGCCATGATCGACCCAGATGCCGCCTCTTGTTTCTTAGACCGAACCTTCTTTCCAAGCGCCCTCAGATCCTCCTCTTCACCCTCCTCCCGCATGACAACCTCATCAATGACCCTTTTCTTGACAAAGTTCGGGCGTAGCCAGAAGGGCCTTGGGACTTCCTCGAACCTGTCTTTTGTACACTAAACGCTCGACTACAACGCTATCGTTTTGTTGAGCAGTCGTGATCATGTGGAAGCGTAAGTCACGGGCGAAGAGGTTTTGCAAGGTGAAGGCACGGGAGCAAGTCACGTCCTTTTTGTTCTTTTCGGTCGGAAGCCTTTGATACAAGATTGAGTGAAGGATATTCTGCCCGGCAGAGGTAAGGGCTCCTAGTTCTGGCTCTTCTTCGCCCAGATTGTCGCGCTCCATCCTCAGTTCGTTCATAATTGATTATGAACACCATTCCGAACATTCTAGTGTAAAAGACTCCGGAATAGATGTTCTTGACGGGAGCGAGGTTAACGGAGACACGGATGGTGGACTCCTTTGGGGCGGGTGTTCATGATAGTAGCCATGAATTTCAGCGACTTTTGCAGCACCTCCTCGCACTTGCTGATTCTTGCCCCTAGTCGCTCATTCATATCATCAGCTTCTTCTCCATGTGAGGAAGGAGTCGCGGATGAGGTCTTTGATGGCATTTTGGGATGCCTGCACGGACCTTTGCGCCAGAAGCGCGGAGTGTGGAGCTCCAGAGCAAGGGCGGGTGATGGGTCAACATCTTGCTCCCTGTTAAGGTGACGGGAGAGGGCTGTCATCTTCTTTGTCTTGCAGGTTCCAAATGCTTGGAAGAGACTGCACCCGCCTGCCTCAAGACTTAGCGGATGCGCATCTGCCTTGTGCCGTTTCGGTGGAGTAATCTCTGCGCAGTCTCGAGAGCTGTCTCTGGCCTCGCATGATGAGACTGGATCGTCTCTCGGGCGCTTGGTGGTAGAGTGAATTGGGGTGCTCAAGTACGGATCCTCCGCCTCAATCTCCTGGGCTTCCTGGGCAAGGACGACTGAAACCGTGGATCCACCATGCTCAGAAGTTGATCGCTTCAGCGGGGTTGGGGTGGCTGCGCCGGAGGGAGGCGATTTGGAGGGGCTTTTGAAGCTCTGTCTCTCACTCTTGGTGTCGGGAATGGGATTGTGAGTAGGAGAGTTGGTAGGGCTGTAAAGGGGGAGGAAAGGGTGAGTGAAAAGTGCAGGAGCTTCTGTAGGGTAGTAGAGAGTACGAGGATGCATTCGGTACGCGTTGTGGAGAGAATGGAAAAGGTAAGAGTACTAACATAGAAATAAGCATATAGTAGGGTGTCCGTTACATGTGAGCCGCGACTGGCTGCTCCGGCTGTGATTTGGAAGGCAAAATGCTGCCCTGGGACAGAAATCTAGTGTTGCTGTTTGGTTCTTTGCCTGCTGCAGGCGGGAGTGATAATTTCTGAGATATTTGCTGCCTGCGGGGTAGAGATTGGCCTAGCGCACGGCAACAATTTACCACACGATTTTAAGGCAGCATTTCAGGGGGTCCCAGGCAGCAAAAAATCTGCCTAAAATTTATCATATCGATTTTTGTCCTCCCTGTGATAAGTCTACTCTCTACCTGATACTATCTATTTGTTCCATTTTTGCGCTGCTTGATGCTACACATAGGCCGCAAAATTCTAGCAATATGTATTTTTTAATTAATTTATGAACAATGTACAGTTTCCAATAGGAACCGCGATGCGCTCGCTTTGCTACATGACCAGTCTGGCCCGGCTTGTTTAGAATCGGACTCAAATCCAAATCAGCGCTCCGTAACCTGACCTCTACTGTCAGTACCCTCTACCTATACTGTCAGACATGAAAATGCGTCAGCGACCCCGATTTTGCCAAAGGCGCCCTCCAGTCGGAATAACCAAAGACTGGCAGCTGTTGATGTAGGCAATAAATTCCTACACTTGGCATCCAAAAATCGCTGACTCAGAGCAATCGGACCCCTTCTGCCATGGGCAATCAGAAATTTCAGCTTTTCCTGTAGTTTCAGGTTCTTTCTGATATATCTACCTACTATACCCGACGCCCATCATCAATAGCTTACTTTACAGCCTTCCCCGACGTTTAAGTCGCTGACAGAGCAAAAAGGGACCCTTTAGCTTACGTCTCAAAGCAGATTGCCAAATAACTAATAAGGAAGATATCTTTACGCCCAAAAAGACACGGATGTGTGCTAAATAAAACACGTGAGAATTTTGCATCATCACGTACACTACAGAACAATTTCTTGACCACGTTAGGAGCAAAAGTACCTCAAACCTGTACCGTCAAAAAGGAAGCCCCTTGTAGTACCGACTGCGAGCATAAATTTGATGGTCAATCGCATTTACAGCGTTATTTATGTGGCAAGAATAATCTCAAGGTTGTCGGTAATAAGCGGAAGCTTGTTTGATTTTAGGTCTGAATCTCTCCTTCTGCTCGGAGTGAATGACATCAGTTTTTATCAAATTAAATATTGATTTATCTTGACAAATAAACAAAAAACACTAGAAAAATTAAGACATTCTTTCTCCAGGAAACAAACTACCAAAAAGAAGAAAACATAAAGGCATTTACTATCGTCAAAACAAGAAAAGATATGACCTCAACAAAAGGGATTAAAATTGAAGACTTAAGGGGATAAATTATAATGGATTTTTTCGAAAAGGCTGTATCAGCATTACTTGGTAATTTTAAAATGTTATATTATATATGGTTTTCGATGAAGATGTGAGACAGGCCACAGAATTCAAATAGTCCCTTGTGAAGTGCGTCAAGGTTCTGTTTAGAATTGATCCCTTTGTGGAGATGAACTGAGGGTTCTCCTGCTTGAGGAACCCGCTATCCATATTAATTTCTCGATACACATTTTACCCAATTGAGTTTTTTATCGCCAAACCAATTTTCCAACGGCCCGGCATGAATTCAAATACTTCTGCCCCAAAATTTCTCCATAATGGTGAACTAAACAATGCATTAGCATAAGTTGATGCCTTTTTTAATTGCCTTGCGTCACCATCCACTTCACCGAAAACACGTACTCCAAACCCCATATATTCCACTCCAATGTCCAACTAACCCTCTTCACTGTCGAAATACAAGGTCTCACACTGTGTTTCCATGCGTCTCAAAGAAGAAAACAAGAAATTTGTGGAGATCAGGTGAATATTGGAACGATTTTATGGTGTGGTATAAGTATTTCTGTCAAGACAAGATGCAAAATATCGAGTAGAAGCTCAAGTATCTCCACCGTTTTCTTATAAGAAATTCAATGTGGTTCTACACAACTAATTTGGAAACTGCGTATGAGAAATATTTCAGAGCTGTATTTCACAGCTTCACATTCATTTGTGACGTGGTATTTCACAGGCCTTACAGCTTTAAACGAAATTACTGCATCTACTGTAACTTACATTCAAACCATCGGTAATCTCATAACTATTGCTATTAGCACTTTGCTGTCACTATACTTTTCCTCGCAATTCTTGACACAACGTCTGGCCCCATTGGTACAGTTGGAATCGTTACGGAATAGTTGCAAACTGCGAATTTTATCAAGTTTTTAGCAGTCGCAAGCAGCTTTGCTATCCCATGCCACCTGGGCCAATTTGCGCCTTCCATTTTGTCAGAATATGTTACTTGTACCGACTGCAAGTTCTGAAAACGCTACCTACCATTAATTCAAGTCTTTTTTACTGTTCTCGAGCTGTTTTATGGGAAAACATTGCACAGTATATCATTATATTACATTTCTTTTCAACAAATAGCTATCCATATTTCTATATAATCCTGGTTTGGGGCGGCCGGCTTAACCAAGCCAGCCCTAATCAAATTTTCAACGAATGTTCAATCCAAATATGCTCTTATGCGCTTTAAACCCCACACCAAAGCTTTTGAGGCGCTGGGAAACGAGTACAGCTCAGTCTCTGGCTATAAATTAATGCTTCCTTTCTGCGCAACATTCGCACCAGCCTTTTTTTGCTCCTACTTGTACTTTAAATGATAAATTTGAGAAAAAATGAGAGGAAATATCCATGCTAACTAACCAGGCAGCACCTCTTTGCCGTTTGGAAATGCAAAAAATCGGATACATTCCGCTCTAGGTTATTGTATTCTCTCGGACTTGTGACCCTTGCATCAAGGCATGTTCTGATGAATTTTATTACCAGTCGTTTTACAGCCAGCTCATTTCTGCCGCTAAATTTGAGCAAGAGGGGAAGTTAGTTTAGTCAAATAAGAGATCAGAAAAATCTAATTATGGCATCGATCACAGACGCAAACCCTACAGCCTACAGTGGCACTGCTAATAAATTTTATGCAAGACAAATACATTGTGTGCGTGACCTGCGTTCCACAACCTCAACCTTCACGGTATTAACTAGCGTAGAAACGATACGTGGATCATTCCTAAGGAAAAAACCGTGATGATAGATTTTGTTTATTTTGAGGTAAAAAGGGCCACAATATGTCACAATTTTCCGATTCAATGGCTGAGATTATTTCTAAAAGGTTTTTATACTATCACAAAGGCTCATTTAAGGATCCTTCCAAAGCCGTAAATATTTTTCTTTGATATCTGTCAAGAACTGGATCATGAAGATCAATCAGCTGGAGAGAACTCGCTACCCGCTGCAGACTTCTTCGGAGACGTCAACAGTAATCATGAATAGAATCCTAAAAATGAGGATAAGGATGAAGGTGAATCCGCTAAGCTCCCGAGCAGATATTTTCGCAAACCACAGTTAAGAACCTACCGCATTTGGATGACGATTATTTTTACTGAGGGTACTCAAATAAGCCGAAGTGACCCTAAACGACAGAAAACTGTAAAGTAAACCGATTATAAATCCATTTCTAACGTAAAATTCTTTATTTTTTTCACGCAATCAAAGGAAAATGGAGAACAAGAGCATTCTAGTCCACGAAATTTTAACTGTAAAGAACAGAAAATTTTTGATTTATTCCGAAAAATCCCACAGAATGTGTCTCTACACTAGTGCCCAAAAATCTGTGATTATAAATCACCGACAAAATCATAACGATAGGTACCTGGAATCAAAATTAGACGAAGGGGCGTCACAGCTTTTTACAAACTTGGTGATGGAATATTTCTAATTATTTTCCAGATGCCATTAGTATTCCTACACCTGATGTTGCTTTATTCCGCCGCAAGCTGGTGTACTTGACGCTAATTTTCCATTTGGAACTAATATCGTCCGTAAATTTTGATGCTTTTTATTGGCATAGAAGCTGTACTATAAACAAGTTCGCACTCCGCAGCATGTCTTTTCGTCATCGTGTAATGTCAGCTATAATTGTCTGTATTATGTTATGGGCCTGAGTGGAGGCCGTTACCCCGCGGAAGACTAATAGCCAGTACGCGTAGTTGGCCTTCTTCAGATTGACTTTTGGTTGGATTTTGGGTTTGGCCATGGCGTTGGGAGTGCTTGGCTGTACGTGTAGTATGGTGGTTTTGTGTCTGATACGGCGAGGTTTGAAAGTAGCAAGAGTTCGAGAGTAAGTAATGCATAGGAAGCTTGGGCGGAGCGGCTTTGAGCTCTTTGGGCTCGTGGTGATAGCTGTGACCCTGTTATTTTGGCGGTAGGCTGTTGACCGGACTGGTCAGTCTCAAAATGTGCAGCGTGGGTATACTGCCAAAATAATAGCCTGAATTCCCGTAACGTAACGGAACATAAACCGTTATCTCTCTGAATTCTTTGTTTGCTAAGATGAGACTGTGTTTTGTCCATTTTCCCCGAAACAGCTTTTTTGATTGATTTGTCAGCATCAGCGTTTCCTCCCCTCCTGGGGCCAGGCCAAGAAAAACTTTACTACTTTACGCACAGACACACAAATGAATGGCTCACAGAGACCAACGAGTCGGCACCTTCCACGCGCCCGTGTACGGGTAACACGTGTAACATGTGGCACCCAACATCCGCCCCCACTTGGCCGAAACCGCGCCCTCGTGGTTTATCATGAAAGCAGCGAGGTCCTGTGACCATTAAAACGCAATTTTTTCCCATCAAAAATCAATATCTGTACCGTATGATTCAGTTGGTCGCCGTTCAGTCGAGTAAGTCTCGAGCTTGAGGTACGGGAGGCTTCCCGTGTTGGGTGGCCTCCCTGATTTTTAGCCCTAAGTGCATGAGTCAAACGTAGCCACATTGCCACGTGGATCAAGACCCAATTGTGCCCTCACGCCGTGTGGAGCGTGCGCACACGACAGTAAAAACCCATGGACTCGAACGCCATAACAACACAAAAGCATTTCCCCATGCCAAACCTTGCCAACCTAACGGACGATCCACAAGATTTGCCTCGTTCCCTTCACTTCACCCCCATCTTCTCGACTACCACCGTTGTGAATATGCGACCGCCTTCGTCTTTTTTCTCTTCACCTCGTGCTCTTCCCTGCACTGCCCCTTTGCCACCACTCCTTGCGGGCCGTTCCCGCACTCCTTTTTTTGACCATGTTGGCGCGCAACGCGCACCGAACACAACAAGAACTTACTTTGCTATCTCCTACCCATCCCAACTCAAAGCCCCAACGATGCGTCTCTCACCGCGTCGTCATGTCCACGCTTACTCCTCGTGAACCCGTCCCACCCTGGGTGCCGTTTCTCAGGAGCTCGCAATATTCTCTTTCAACAAGATCGCATCATTTCGCTCTCAATCCATCACCGCGCATCATCCCAGTGTGCTGCCCTTTTCCCCGCCCAACACTTACCCTGACCCCATACCGGCTGCTTACTGTACAACAGCGCCATGCCCTTCCCTCATGTGGTAGGGACGCAGGCGTCGGACATGCACACGGCGTCTTGTTGTCCTGCCATCCGCTGTCTTCAACCTGTATGTTGGTGTTTGGCTTCAACGATCACGTACGGGCCTAGCCATTTTGGAACAAATGCTTTGGACCTCCGTGCCTTGCGGAAGAGTACATAATCACCCTCGACGAATAACTGGTCTGGTGTGCACTGCTCCCGTTTGGCTGGCCTCTCTCGCGCTGTCCTCTGCGCCACAGCCGAGCCATATCAATCAACCTTTCGTCCGCATGCTTGGGGTCGCCGACTTCAGAATCAACGAACGGTACATCATTCAAGAGACCACCGGAGGGGCACCCCAAACATCAGTTCGATGGGGACGCACCGTCCTTCGCTTTGCGTGCTCTATACATTTGCACCACCGCCGGGATAAGGTCATCCCAGTCTTTGTTGCACGACACACCACCTTTCCCAAAGCTCTCTTCATCTTGCCACCATGCGTTCAGCTCTACCGTTGGCGTGCGGTGAGTAGTCGCTCACTGGTTTCCATTCTATACCGTTTGCTTGGAGGAACTGTCGGAAGGCTATCGCGATGAAAACCGGGCCGTTGTCCGTTGCTATCTGCTGGGGGCACCGAACTGCTGAACCACCTCCTCTTTCACAAACTGAATCGCAATGTCTGCGGTCTCCCGCGGTGTCGGCCTGACTATCGGCCATCCACTCAGATGCTCAACGCCAACTAGGATGTACTTGTTACCCCTTTCTGTTTCCGGCAACGGACCCGCAAAGTCCAAGGAGAAGGTTTCGAATAGACCCCTCACGGGTTGGTGCAACTGCGACTCGTACTTTTTCTCGGGGCCGTTTTCTGGACTCATCGCACGACCTGCAGAACGCTTGTATGTTCTGTTCACACCAGGCCACCAAAACCTTTCCCGATGAACTGTCTAGTCGCCTTCGAATCCCAGTGCCCAGCCATGTCGTGACACGCCCGTTAACAAGTCACTTCTCGCCTCGATCGGTGGTACTACGCGTAACCCTTTCGTTGTCCGACGGAACAGGACTCCCTGCGAGACAACATAGGCCTTCGCCTGGCGTCGGTATCTTTCTGCAATGCCATTTTGCGCTCATCGTCGTAAGGTACCTCCAGATCTGTCCAAGCCCGTCCTCATACGACCCCCGGACTCGTCACGTCGATCAGTGCCACCACTTCGTCCTTGGCGAGGTACTCTTCCACTCTTCCTTCAATATCCGACTTGAGTCCTCAAGGACCGCTCCAGCCCTCGAAAGGTAATCAGCCGTTGCGTTTTGAGTCCCTGGTTTGTGGCGGATCTCGAATTCGTACTCCGCCAGAGTGTCCAATCACCTAGCCAAACGCCCGTGGATGTCCTTCTTCGAGAATGCGGAGCGTAAGGCCTCGTGGTCGGAGAAGAGGACAAACGGGACTCCCAATAAGTATGGCCTGAACTTCTTCAATGCGAAAATAACCGCCAGAGCCTCCTGCTCAAAAGTGCTGTACCCTTTCTCTGCTATCTGCAACGTACGGCTCGCGAACTTGTTGGGTGCTCCTGACCTTCTTCGTCTTCCTGAGTCAACACTGCCCCCACCGCGACCCTCGATGCATCGTGTACACCAACGGCTTTTTCATATCGGAGTGACAACAATGGGGTTTTGTCATGGCTTGTTGCAGATGTGCATGCTCGGTCAGCTTCTGGATTCCACTTGAACTCCGCCTTGGGACTCGTCAATTCGTGAAGAGGTGCCGTAATGTGCGCGAAACCACGTATGAATCGGCGGTAGTACGAAGCCATGCCCAGGAATGACCGGAGTTCCTTCTTCGTGGTTGGGGTGTCTGCGTTGACAATCGCTCCCACTTTTCCGGGTCCGTGCGTACTGTCTTGCCGCCCACGATGTGACCAAGCATAGCAATTTCCTTCTGCCCAAACTCGCACTTCTTTATCTTGATCTTTAATCCGACATTCCGAAGGCGCCCCAACACTATGTCCACATGTTTCAAGTGCTCCTCCACGTCCTCGACTTGATAACTATGTCATCGATATACAATATCACGAAGGGAAGGTCTCCGAAGAGAATGTGGCTGACCCGCTGGAAACAAGATGGCCCATTCTTCACACCGAACGGCAGTACACAAAAGCAGAAAGATCCTAACTTACATCGGAATGTTGTCATCTCCTGGACTCTTTCGTCTAGGCGAATGTTCCAGTATCCGGTGAAGAGGTCCAAGCTCGTGAACAACCGACCCCCTACCATGTCATCTATCAACTCTTCGATGTTTGGGATCGGCCACCGGTCTGCTTTCATCCTTTTGTTTAGCGGTCTGAAATCGACGCAGAACCTTGGGGATCCGTCCTTTTTTGTCTGCAATGACGACTGCGAAGCCCCAAGGGGAGTTGGACGGCCTGATGATCCCGGCCTCCAACATCTTCTCAACCTCTTGCTTGATTACCAAATTGTGCTTTGGCGATGTCCTCCTCAGCGGCTCGCAGATGAGTGTAGTCGTCCAAATCAAAGGTGTGAGTGAACGGCACCTTTCCCGGCGTGATGTCGCCGACACCCATGCCACCACTTTCTCTCCGCAATAACATCTCTGTCAACCTTTTCTGTATATCTAACGGCATATTTTGACTGCTGAGACCACCAAAGCGGCATGAAGTTCATCCAATTCCCTAGCTCTTCGACTTCGAGAAGGTTCTGTCGTGCTTTTCCATTTCGGCCTCGCCAGCTCTCTCCCTTTCGGACATTTCCTCGTCGGCCATGAGGGCCATCTCCACGTCATCGGCCTCCCGGATGCAAATAACATAGGCACGCTCATCGGCTTCCTCCCCAATGTTTGGCTCATCGACAGTGGCCTTCATTTCATCGTCACTCGAATCCCTCTCCGCGAAATCATCGGCGTCGCCCTCCGAACTTGAAGTGAACTCTCCTTCGTCCTCACCCTGCTCTCGTACGTCCTCAATGACAAGAGGAAGGACACTCCTAATTGCGTCGTGGCCGAACCCAATACGGAACGAAACCATCTGCATAGGCATGTCGATGACAGTGCCGAGTGCTTCCAACGAAGGGTTTCCAATGATAACATCGAACGGAGAATCGTAAGGACGACGAAGTTCAACGGGACCGTGAAGGACCCAGTGTCACCGGTACGCCCTTAACATCTCCATAAGCCATGGCTGTCTGGTTGTCTGCTACGGTGATACGGCGTCGGGCGCCGGATATCTTCACCCAAGGTCCTTCAGCAACCTGAGCGGCAACACATTGGGAATGGCACCTGTATCCAAAAGTGCGTGGAAATCTTGGCCGTACACTTTAGTCTCAATTAGCTTCAACTTCCGCGGGACTCTTCGAGCTTGTCAACCTTGATCGCAGTGCTCACCCCATGGTTTATCGACGGATTTGTAACCGCAGACACCAGCAGACCTACCCAAAAGACGGCGTAGGGTTCTTTGTGCATCCTTCACATCCCGCAACAGTTGGCCGAAGTTGATGCCAGCGTTTGCCTGTGCCAAGCTGGCAAGGGCATCGTAATTCTCGACGTATCCCTCCAACTTCTTTCCAGCTGTGCTCCTCTTACGGTTGGATCTCTTCTTTTTCGACTTTGGTTTCTTGACTTGAACCTCTGATGGCATTTCAGGGAGGTCGGATCTGCTTCCGGCTATTTTCCGGGTTTAGAATGGCTGGTATGCGACTGAATCGGGGCATCGACAACTCGTTGTTTAGGTAACGGCTCTCCATCCCTGTTCCTACGGATGGCGGCAACTTCCTCTCTGCGGATGTTTGACTCCTCCTGGATGACTGAAACCTTCTCCGTACCTCTTCCGCCCCGTCGTTCTTCTTCTCCATTCGCTGCTTCGCCCAGCATTCATCATCCGTGTGCCCCTCTTGCCACAGAAGTCGCATTTTTTCCTTCACGTTGCTTCTTCCAGCAGTTGTCATCCGCATGACCTACCTGCCACAGTATGCGCACACTGGCACATCTCCACGGGCGTTACCACCAAAGACCACGCGTGCGTGCCTAGAGTCTCCATGGCTTGTAGAGCTATTACCCTTGGTCATCATCAAGTGGAGGTCTGCAAGTTGTGAGGCAAGCAGATCAATCTTCTCCTCCGTTCCCGTTCCCTTCATCGGCCTCGTCGCACCCCTAAGGATCCTGTGTCCCCCACCGAGAACCTAGTGCGCGAGGGCGAACGCTGCATGCCAAACCTTTCCTTAGCTTCTTGAAACTCGGCCAGACATCTCTTCAACTCTTGATAAGTCTTCGGAGCGTGGAGTACCACGAAAATTCTGCACGTCGATCGATAACAGCAGCCCGAGAAAGAAAGAATAACTTCTGGTCGTTGGAGAACCTCGCCTTCTCATATGCAGCGTCAGCTTTCTCAACAAACAATACAAGGTCATCACCTGTGCTATGGATAGGTTCAAAGCATCCTCACTGCCTTCCGCGGCTCATGCCTTGTACCAAACTCTCCTCGAAGCGCCTGACAGACCTTCGTGTAATCCTTTCCTTCCTCCTTTAACACTCCTTCGATGGTGAACGACTTATAATAGAATTCGAAGCCTTCCCACGAGGTACGTGATCAACGTACGGGCTTTTTCTTCACTATTTCCCTTGAGCTTTGTGACGTTGTCAAAATAGAACAGAAAGTAGTTGATATCCGCTCCCGCGGACCCGTCAAACGTAACTTTGTCACTCATCCTAGATCAGTACCCTCCCTAGAGTACCAAATGAGAGCCTCCAAACCTAGAAAGCGACAAGGGACAGAAAATAAACGGATCAGGTCAAGCAAGACTCAACAGCGTTTCCTCCCCCTCCTGGGACCAGGCCAAGAAAAACAACTTTACTACTTTACGCACAGACACACAAATGAATGGCTCACAGAGACCAACGAGTCGGCACCTTCCACGCGCCCGTGTACGGGTAACACGTGTAACATGTGGCACCAACATCAGCATGACCGCAGTGTTTTGTTGAACAAACGCCGAGACAGGTGCCTTGAGATTCCGTAATTCAGAGAGGCGTGCTTCCCGATGATTTACTATACATTTCAAAGGTAATGAAGGTCTGAATCCGGTTGATCCAATCTGTCCATAGATATCGATGGCGATAAGGGGTCAACATCTTCAGCACGATACGGTATCGCAGAGTGTTCCTTTTCTAACTTTCAAGCCCGGTCAGTACAGGGATACCTCCACCTTCCTTGCTTCAAAATGACGCGGAGTGATGGCTGCCAGTGGTCCAATCAGTCCAAAGTCAAGACTTAAAGCGCAAATTGGTACGCCGCATCCTGCCCCTTCGCACAACACCCTTCAGGAACCAAACTTAAGTTTCAGCCCCTGGCTCTCGATTCCTTGGGTGCCCATCCCCGTCTCTATTCTTTCCCAGAAGACTTCATCCGGCTCATCGCAGAGAAGTTCAACACAACCACGTCTTTATCAGCGCATAAGTTGCATACTGTGGTCTTCTGTTGCAATGGAGATTCTATCGCGAGCCCCACTGCACATGCCTGACGTGGAACATCCCGGTTAGTTCTAGCCGTATAGTCAGACCTGCAGTGTACACGATAGATACTCAGTGAAGTAAAGTTTCTTTCTTTCGTCCTCTTTGCCTGCATGGCATTCCATCAGGTTCTTTCCCGGCGTCTTTCCGATTAGTTTCTATCTTACTCCTCGGCGCCTCTGAATGCTTGTTCCAACTGCCGTAAAGATTTCCTCCCCCTTGCTGAGTAGGCATCGTTAAGCCCTTGCCAAGGTGTGTCCCTTTAGCAGGTGCACTCAAATCTTTAAATGTAGGTCCCAATCCCTTTGAGATCTACAGCACTGTATTACTGTACAGTACTGTACTGTACCATATAAAATGCAATGGCTCTCGCTATAGTCACGAGTGGCGCTTGCAAGCGAAGCAATGCCAGTGATCGTGCAACCTTTAGCTCAATCTCTGGAGGAACTGCCTTTGTCCCCACAGATCTTGTCGTGTCAATCCAAGTGCAAGTTCTCTGTTGGGACAAAGCAACATGTCGGTCACTTCGAGCACACAGAACCATGACCAGCTGTGTCACTGCTGAACACAGTCCAAGAACGATCATCGTCGGAGGGGGCGCAGCTGGTTTCTTTTGTGCTGTCACGCTTCGCGGCTTTGTCAAGCACCAATTACGATACTAGAGTCAAGCCCTGAGTCCTACAAAAGGTACGCATCAGTGGTGGAGGGCGTTGTAATGTCACATCTGGCCTGTTTCATGATGATATCTTGTCGTTTTCAGCACAGTACGCACGTGGTGCTCGGGAGATGCCTGGTATTTTGTCTCGGTTCGGGGCAAGAGATGTGGTTCAATTCTTCGAAAACGAGGGCGTTCCTTTGAAGACAGAAAAAACGGCAAAGTATTTCCAAAGTCGGATAGTTCGGAATCCATTATTTCCGCTTTGGTAAAGGCAGCAAAGAGGGGCGGTGTGCAGGTTAGGACAGGTGCGAGGGTTACCAACGTTGAGCCAGTTTCGCAAGGGTTCCGAGTATCTCTAAAAACGGGTGAGCACATATCTTCCTCTTTCGTTGTAATTGCGACAGGTAGTTCTCGAACACCGTACGTCTGGGCGAAAAGTATGGGGCATCTAATTACTCCCCCGGTCCCGAGCCTGTTCAGCTTTCGAATCGATGATGACAGGCTTCAAAAACTGGCAGGTGTATCGGTCTCGGATGTATCGATGGAGCTCATTGTTCGTGGTAAAGCTAAAAAGAGAGTGAGCGGCTTGCAACAACGTGGATCTCTGCTAATTACGCATTGGGGGTTGTCAGGCCCTGTTACACTCTCCCTTTCCGCATTTGGGGCCCGTCTACTCGCGGAGGAGGAATATAATATGAGCTGCATCATCAATTGGGTGCCGCAATTGTCATTAAATGCAAAAATCGAAATGCTAAACGAAACAAAGAGGTTACTTGGCCACAAGAATATGTCAGTGGTTTCCCCTTTTCGAAAATTTCTCCCTAATCGCCTATGGAATACATTCTCGAGAAAGTTGAAATTGATTCACAGAATTGGGCCTCGGTGCGGAAGGATAGCTTGGAGGTACTCGCAAATCACATTCATGCCTTTACTTGTCAGATTGCAGGCAAGGTGAGTTCAAAGATGAATTTGTCACAGCGGGTGGTGTTGCATTAAACCAAATTGATATCAAGACATTTGAAAGCAAAAAGTACCAGGTCTGTACTTTGCTGGGGAAATACTTGATGTCGACGGCAGAACTGGTGGTTTAATCTTGAGTTTGCATGGTCGAGCGGATATATTGCTGCCTTGTCGATTGCGGAAAACGTGCTGGTACTCTATGAAAATACTGATCGGATGAACGCTAGATGATAACCGCAATTTCGAGAGGCCGCGCCAGAGGGGCAAATTAAAAGCTGCGGCAAGATTAAGAAGCGGCCCTTTTGGCTGAGACAAGGTCAACTGTAAAGATCAGTTTATCGATGTTCTGGCTATGTCCATGTTCTGCAAGACACGCTTCGCACTGTGGCATCTAAAGAAGCGCAGAAAACAGTCGTGGCTCAATCGTCACGCAATAGGCTTGGAGAGGAGAGTTTGGGTCATGTCTGATCTTAATGAGGTAAAATCTCACTTTGCGCGGAGGACGATGTCTCTAATAGGTCACGGACAGCAGCCAGAGTAGCTTCCAATGCTAGGCGCATCTCTTGCACCGATACGCCAAATGTCATCCGGTGAGTACAAGTTCTTATCTTTTGAAGAGCTTGATGCACAAACCCAATCTCTCCTCTGTTTCTCCTTTGCAAGATACATTTGTCACAAAGCACTTGCATGATGATCTTCGCTAGCCTGCAACCCCACTCTTCATCTGTATTTTTCTGGAGCTCTGGGATGCGCTCAGTAAAACGAGGACATCGGCCACACAATAAGAGACATCTTCAGTACCAACTTCTCAGCTTCCCGCTAGGTTTGAAACCTTGTATTTCTCTCGCTAC
The DNA here is from genome assembly GCA_002205965.3 of Kappaphycus alvarezii. Taxonomy (NCBI): domain Eukaryota; phylum Rhodophyta; class Florideophyceae; order Gigartinales; family Solieriaceae; genus Kappaphycus; species Kappaphycus alvarezii. The sequence goes on from NADL03000758.1 coordinate 730,902, forward strand.
GGGGCTCAGACCAGGGCCGTCAGCCCACTGTGTTAGAGACAGGAAGGCTATGTCATGGCGCAAAAATCGTGACCGATTTGTGTTGCAGGAAGGAGACGTGTCACCAGCTCGGCATGCAATCCGAGACGACTTGTTTGGTGCAAAGTTGCTTCGCCAGCTTGATTCGGCACTCTCGCCATTGTCTTACAAAAACCCTTTCAAGCAGAGCTGCAATGACGCGCCGACCTCTCGGAACAACCTGCAACCGAACTCACTTATTAGGATCCGGGTGCACATAGCGAAACCGTACAGGACTGCGTCGATATCCTTCATATCACCGATCTCATAACTCAGTACGGTTCAAACTGTCCCTGCCGAATTCGCTCAGCTGAAAATATACACGCTCTTCTCAGGTTACGCGTTGCCTTCATGAGTAGCTGTCTATCTTTCGTTTCATCCGTGGCCAAGATATCCAAAGACCCCTCGGATAGACTCTGGGCTCCAGTTGCCGGAGACCCAAAGTCCTTATCAAAAAATACCCCGTAGGCCTCCAGAACTTGTAGGAATGTCGGTAACAGGTCCGATTTGATGTCGGACTTTTTGTAACGTACGATGGTACACAAGCTGGTGAAGAGGTCATCGCGGTGCGTATTCAGTGTAAGTGCGGGTGAATCATCGTAGATCAGCAAGTGAAATGCCGTCCGTGTGACGCGAGCTACAGGTACCACGATGTTGTCGAGGCAAATTTGTTCCAGATATACAGCCACGGAGGTCAGTGCAGCTCTCCGTCCCAGCCAGGCCTTAATGCCTCTGCTAAAACGTCGTGGGTGTGGTCCCTTCGACCCTTGTGTGGATGCGAAAGGAATTTGCATTGGTCTTTGGAATGTCGAGGGACTTTGTAAAGAATGGAACTGGGGCGAATACTTTTCCCTTCGTTCAACGCGTTGCAACTCCTTCTTGTCTTCCTCACATGCAATTTCTCGAATCTCGGCCTCCCCCTGGGATAAGACGTCGGAATCCAATGCGAGCTCTTGCTTCATATGTTCAATCTCTTTCTCCTCTTCGGCCTTTGCAGTTTTCTTTTTCCATGGCCTTTAGCTTGTTGAAGACATTCTTCGAACTTGCGCGAGGCCCCATGAACGAGTCCCGAATACACTAAACCCTAATCCTTGCCCAGCAAAATGTTTCGAAGGACTGAATCTGACGTCTCTTTGCTACTTCGAAGAGACCTTTATACAACCGCTGGTGGTTCCGTTGGCGCCAACTCTTTCGCATACAAGTCAGCCAGACTATCATCATCGCTATCCTCTGACGAAGCTTTAAATTCGAATTGACCGGCGCCTTTCCATCTTCCATAGCTTATTTTTCATCTCCACTGGTTGTTGAGATGCCGGTCGCTTGGACATGGGAACGTCACGTGGCACTTCGGCTCTTCGCTTTCCAGGGGACACAGACCTTGATCGTGAAGGTTCATCACGACTGCAGTCGAGCGCCTCCAACTGAGATTGGAGCTCTATTCCTTCTTGACTCATTGCCGGCTCAACGTGATCTGAGTCTGTCTGCATCTCCGGTTCAGGCGGTAGGTGTCGACTTCCATTAGAGAGTGGGTCTTTGCGGCTTTCCCGTCTCTGTATCTTGGCCTGTGATGATTTGGATTTGCGTTTGTGCATGGGTCTGAAATGGCGGTTGAGGACGTGATTGTCTTCATCACTGGCGTTACTGTCACTGGTTGAAGCAGAGTTAACGCTGAGATGATCGGATTTGGAAACCGTGTCCGGACGATCAACTGGGGATATTGGATTCGGGGCGGTCGATCGCGGTGCTGTTGTGGGATGTGAGGTGTGTTGGATGGCGGACTGGGTGTTGCAGTGGGGGATCTCTGTGTGTTTCGTTTCCGGGGCGAGGGACTGGCGGTGAAAAACTCGGAAATGGAACGTTGTTTCCTGCAAAGAATGATGGAGAGGAGGGTTTAGGTTTTCGTTCGAAGTTGAAGACATTACTGCGGCGCTCGGAAAGAATGATGTTGTAACTTACGGGTCCGGTGTTTGACGGCGGTGGTTTGTTCGAGTTCGGGATCGAGGAGGCATGGCGATGGTGGAGATGGTTACGGTGCCCAGAATTGTTCAGACCTGGCACTTGGTAGCCGGCGCAGAGAGTAAAGGCGTCCAAATATTGATTCCGCAAAATGCCTTGCTGCATCGCAGATTTAATAGCAAAATTTTGTCGTGCCTCGAATGCCAGTATCACTTCATCTTGGTTTTACCGACGTTTCGGTTCACAGCGACCGCTGGCTGGCCGTTCGGTGCATTCGGGGCTGTTTTTGGCGCGCTTTCCGGACATGAATCTTAAGTTGTACAGCTGTACTGTACTGTACTGTACAGTGCAGTACAGTACTTGATGCTCAAACTGTAGCCATCTACAGTTACACGTAATTAGCCGCTTTCTGCGCCTACGAAAGGAACAGGAACTGTACTATTCTTTCCGTTACGGTAGGGTAATAGTGCACAGCCTGGGGAAAGCATTATTTACAGTGCATTCCATTCTAAATTACAGTACAACAATGCGGTTATCCTCTCGCTCAACTGTACTGTACTGTACATTTACTAAAATCGTGTACAGTGCTGCATGCTTAGCTCGATTGATCGATCGAAAATCACATCGCCCTCTTCAAAGCAGACCCTCGGCAGCTTCCTCTTCCTTCCACGCCCTCTCATCACAATCAACCCCCGCCATGTCCCAGCTCCTTACCTTCCACCACCCCTTACATTCTTTCCATCGATCCACTGTGAGTCTTCCACTCACACCTCGCCGACCTCGCCACGTCGTATCGGCAACCCAACTTCCCCCTCAACTCGAATCCCTATTTCAATCTGCAACCGGTACGCAACTGACCGCCGGCAGTCTCCTCGGCTTTGCAACAGGTTACGCCGCCAAACGCATTGGACAATTGCTCCTTGTTCTGGTCGGCGTTCAGGTCGTCGCGGTACAGCTCATGGCAAAACGAGGATGGTTGGTTATGGACTGGGATCGTGTTACCGAGGATCTTGCCCCACATGTCGAGAGGAACCGAGTCGATCGATTGTGGGAAATTGCAAAGTTTCGCGTACCTTTTGCGGGAGCGTTTTCGGCGGGATGTTACGCTGGCTTTCGCTGGACATGACATGATTCTGAGAAAGGTGCAGGTTGCGGCTATGGTGGCATGCAGTTCTTGCTGGGAAGCGGTTTCCATATTATCGCTTCGACTTGCCACATTTAAGGCGGGGAAACTGGCGTGCGGAAATGTGTCAACTGATCACATGCGCACTAGCTGACACGGTATTTAGATCCAACTGGCAACGACATTGGCGCAATGTTCGCAGAAACCACCGACGTGGTACTGACAGATTTTCTTAGAGACAAAAGATACGTAAAGGCATAGCTTCCAGTACTGTCGCGCTAATCGCCAGCGTTACTAGATTGCAGATGTGGCAATTTCTACGTTGCGGTTTGCTAAGTACCGCATGTTCTCTCTCTAGGATCACGGCAGGGAACAAATCCGCAAATCAAGGCTACAGTTCATCTAGCCAAGAACCTCAGAAACAACATCCTTAATTCCATCGAACCCTACAAACGGCAGCTCTGCGTGCGAGTATTCCTCCAGTAACTCATCAAATTCAGTGTGTACAAGCGAAAGAAGACCATCTTTGCCACATCGTCCGAGAGATTGATACCATTGGCGATGCCACATCTTTGATGAACAATAACCGCATCTCCATACCCATAAGGACACGCTTTGGATTGCCCACATCAACCTTCTTCTTTCGAAAGGCTGGCAACACATTGTCCGTGGGACACTGCACAACAATAACACGATTGTCATGACAATAACAGATTAGAAGGTATGAGATCAAAACCGTAAAGATGAAAATGAAACTCTCTCTAACAACCTACCTCTTCCCGCAGAGCCTCCGACATGGCCACATGTGTCAACAGATGAGAGCCTGCATCACGCAAAATGAAATCAAACAGTTAGCACAGGATCACTCCGCACGCCTTTCTTCCAAAATGTGAAGACTTTTTGCACATACCTGGCCACACTGTGAATTGCCCGCGATTTTCGTCCTCATCTAGCCCCTCCGAAATGGCAACACAACCAGAAGGTTAAAATCCGCTCCAAGTCCTTTAGATCCATGCATGGGCTGGGCTAACTTCCACTGCTTCCTCGGGTGTGACGCTGTCTTTTTCATCCCTTTCTCTACGAATTCTTCGTTCGCATTAATGTATGATATATCTGCCATGTCTTCGCGGATGGCAATATGGCCATTTCCTAACAACTGTTCACAAGCGTCAACAAGCCCGCTCTTGAAAAACAGATCCTTGATCATGGGTTTACGCTTCACCTTCTTCAAAAAGGCAGGAACCGGGTCTTTCGAACCAATTCTCTTCTTACCATTCATGTGATACAATCCTTCTTCATACGCCTTGTCAGTCACGGATAGAGCTGCGTCGATAAGGCTTGCAGAGACGGCTTCAGGTAACACGACGAAGCCATCCTTAATGAACTCCTCCTTCATGCCACTCGTCATCTTGTAGCTTCCAAATTCCTCCGGGGAGGAGCTCGCAGCGAGTTCAGATTTTCCCTCTCGTTTAGCAGCGTTCCTGTCAAACTCAGTCACTCCTTCAGGAAGGAGATCCTTTAGTCCATCAAAGCCAACCCACGGTGTAGGAGACCGTACAAAGTCATGCAGAAGGCTGTCCAGCCGTTTGTCAATTGCTCGGAAGTATACATTAATCCTTACAACGTTACTAAGGTTGATACCAGCTGCATGAGCGAGTCGTTGATGAGCAATAAACGCATCCCCGGGACGAAAAAGAGCACGCTCGGGGTCTCCGACATCGACTTTCTGTTCCTTGAAAGTGCGAACAACATCGTTAGCAGGGGTCTTCCCGAGTCAAATCATCGAGTTCAAATTGGTTAAAATAGGGGTCAGTACAAGCTGCGGAAATGCTATGAGACATGGAAATTGATGAAGAAACTTCTGCAACATGGCATTCCTTACCTGTGCGATTACATCCGACAGCAGTATGGGTTTTGAGATGTGAACCTGTGAAAAGAAATGTTCGAAGGTCAGCAACCATGGACCATAGCAAATCTACGAGTAGAATCGAGAAGAAGGATTGACACCACATACCTCTCCAAATAGTGAACTGGCCCCTGTTTTCATCAATATATTGACCATCAGACAGACAAACGCCCATCAACAAGGAGAAGTCGGACCCTACAGCAGCGTACTTCCCATGACCAGCATCAATATGCCATCTCAACTTCGGGTGCGGCTCATTCATGCTCTTGCCCTGGGCATAAACACCTCACTAGGGCTTGTATACGCAATTTGCCCTTGGCTGTCCCGGATGATTACATTACCCTTACGAGAAGCTCCTCCGCCGCGTTGAATAACACGCTGCCGTACAGGAGATCAAAACCAAAACTCCGGAGATCGCTTGATCGGTTTGTGGAAGCCGGGAACTGGATGCTTCGACCCCGGCTTTGTCACACCATTAATATTGTACTGCTTCTTTTCTACAGCCTCTTCGATCCGGCTCAAAGCAGATGCAACTTTACTCTCGGGTACCGCGCCAGGAAAACAAGGAATCCATCTCGAATGAAGGTCTCTTTTTGCTCCGTCGTGAGCACGACGCCGTCGCTAGGTGACTCTGCCGGGGTTACACCAGGAGCGATTTTACTCCCTACGTTGGCGTTTCCATCGCTCTCGCCAGCGGAAAACTCCGTGGCTTCCTCCTCAACGAAATCGGCAAGGCCTGCGAATCCCACCCACGGCAAATGTGAGTGAATTTGCTGGTCGACAATTGAATCAGTATGTGAGTGGGCAATGCGGAAAACCACGCTGCGTCGGGGCGTTTCACCAGATTTGGGGCAGCGCCTATGGCAAGCTTTTGATGAGCAATGAGAACGTCACTAGGTTCCAAATGCAATCGGAGGGGATCGCCACAATCGGCCCTGTCTTTTTCGTGATGCAGAATTTTGAGAGCATCGTCGCCATCGGACATCTGTTTGATTTTTGGAAGAAAAGCAAAGGTTTCAAAGCAGGTTAGCAATAGAAAACCACGGCACTGTATTTCCATATCGGATCACTAGCATCAACTTACATTCCGCACAGTTTCCGCAATCGCAGTTTGCGTCTTGAAATGGGATCCTGATCAAAGCAAGATAACGGACAGGTCAGTTTTCGCTAGTCGAAAGGTTAAGCTCGCATGGACGTGGTTCAAGGTATGGAACGAAGAAAAGGAGACACATACCGGCCAGACAACAACCTGACCGCGCTGTTCATCGGAGTTTTGGTCGCCTGAAAGGGCAACATTAATCATGACACTATACCAGCCCCCTTCTTTGAATGTTTACCCATTCCTGCGTACACCTTCCACCTCCGCACTGGATGCGGACGGTTGATTTTCATTCCGCGTTTGACAAAGACTTCACAGGTGGGACGACATCGAGATGTCCGATATTGCCAGTGACAACAGCAAAATCAGTGCCTAGTAAGTCTTCAGCAGTTTCAAACAGGCCCGCCTTGAACAGCAAATCTGTGACTTGCGGAGCCTCTGCTGTCTCCCTTTGAAAGCGATAGGTGGGAATGTCTTCACCGAGAATTTTTCGCGTGTCTTGCTTGAAGTTTCCATCTGCTTCGACTTGGTCAATGAATTGGTTGGCAGTGGAAATGAGATTTTCGGGCACAACAGTTCGAAGAATGATGTATCCATCCTTGACAAAGGCAAGCTTTTGCTCGTCAGATAAGAGCACCGGTTCAGCCATGATAGTGCTGATGATGATGGAAACGAGCAGAGGGATCAAAAGGAGGGGGCTGAGGACGAGCGAGGGGAATCCAGGTTGCAATCTTTTTTTGTCTGTTGGCTTATGCGGTAGACCGTTCTGGGTTGGTAGTTGGTGCGCTGGACAGGATGAGCCAAGGCAACCTCAGAGCGAGGGTGATCGTTGAGGCTGACATTGTCGGAGAGCAGTCGACACGTTATGCCACAAGTCTTGTGCATCCTTGCTGTTTCCTTTTTGACAGCGTGGCGTATTTCATTGGTTGCTTGATTCGGATCATATGCTACTTTGGATTTGTTATTGGCGCAGAATAATTAGCACCTACAGCAGTATATGTCCATGTGTTTTGTACAAATCTGTTGAGATTATATGATAGTACGTGAGGCAGTACTGTATGTATCATACCCTTGAAGGGTAGATTTGTCACTCCGTGTCACAGAATCACTATAGCACTCCAGCAGTGTCAGGATGGGCACATTTTCAACACATTCAGAGAGGCTAGTAATTTCATATCTCGTCCCCAAAGCGCTGCACTTTGCTATGTTTTGTCACGCTGCCACGCAGTCGCCAAGATTCGCTTTTCGCTGGTGAACGTCACCAGGGTCGTTTGAAGCCAACTAAATTGCGCCTGTGATAGCTTGCCTGCCGGGGAAAAAAAAAAGATCCGTGCACTACAACAGTATTAAAGCTACACTTCGCTACCGTACTGCACATCAATATCAATGATCACCCAGCTTCCATTACCACACAAGCTTGGCGCCTCTCACCTTAATCAGAGATCGGGAATGTGCAAAGTGAGCAAGTACCGGTGTTATCTGCCTGGTCAAGTCAGGGTGTTGCGCAAGGTCAATACACTGGTTTTTGCCCATCACCAATGGGACCTTTTCCTACCTGGAGTAGAAATCAACGCTAACGGCGCCGCAGTCCGCTCCCACTCTCCTCTCCTATCTGTAGCGGCATAACGATCACCCCTGACGATTCTTAAAAATCTCTCACCAAGCCGGCATGACCCTCCCTCCCATCCCAAACTAATCTTTCAATCCTCCCTTACCATATCCACCTGAAGTCCATCCAATTCTTGTCGCTCTCCAAGAATTCTATCAGCTTCCTCACTGCAACCATCCTCCATCCTTCTTTCCTGTCACCCCTACCGCACCACTTTACCCAAACAACCGCATGTCCCAGGCCATGAATATGTGTTTATCAATCGTATACGTGGGTGTAACCTGTACGTCATTCAGAAATTACCTGTGATTTGGGTGACTGAACTCTGCATGTTCCGGAGGCGACATAATATGGACGCCATACATCTTGACCAAGTAGCGTAACTGAATTGTGGATGAAGCCAGCACTTCCACTCTCTTCGAGCATCCACTGCAAATCGCGGCAGCGGCCGCGTACTCATCGATTACCCTGAGCGTCGTTATGGACGGTGAACCCAGCGAATTGAAACCAGCGTCGCAAACCTCTATGTTTATTCTCCATCGTCCGGGCAGACATTCGCCAGGAATGGCTTCTACGTTGGTGGTAAGCTCTCTGTTCATTCGTCATTCCGCTGCATTGGCAGCACCACGCTGAGCCTGTGCTCCTATAGATACAGAGCTCCCTTGGAACGACAAAGGTACTGTGAAGACGTACGTACGCCGCCGGGAGACCACTACGTGTCGTGCCCGTTGATCCATCCAAAACCATTCTTACACAGATGAGTGGCATTGTCTCCGAACTAGTCCATGGTCACTTTGCATTCCGAGCACCGCAGCGGCGAGGTATCATCAAAACTCGTTAACTCCTGGGTAGCGACGTAACATCACCTTTCACATCTCATAGTACGTTCGGCTGACTACGGACGGTGGTGCGGTGAGGAATGCTGTAGCAGGCGTTTCCATGTATGCTTGGCGGGGAGAATCCTCCCTCAAATACGGCTTCCGAATGCAGCGCAGTGCTTCGAAACCTCACCCGATGACCATCCCGAAGAATTTTGCTTTCGGCTCGCACCGTGCTCGACACAGAACGGAGTGTTGTATTATTGGGCTTGGAAGTAAGGCTTGCCGCCGTCAATGCTTTCAGAAGACCGCTAATTCAGTCAGAGAGGCTCAGATGGAGTCGTCGGAAATACTCCAGAAGGTGGTCGCTCGCCTCGTCGTGACGTCGTGCGTGGTGGTTAACTGCACCAGGCTCCTTGTGACATCCCACTCGATGATGGTTGCCGCATAAGTTGCTAAACTAAGCGTCTTCACTGGAGTCCATCGCCACGACAGCGCACAGGAAGGGACCCAGGCTTCGTCAGCATTCCACTGCTGGCGTAACATCTACCCTACCACTGTCTTCATGCCTGTACATTAGGCTTCTCGCCTCTCTTACCTCATTTTCGCAAGGGGGAAATATTGGGGTGTTTTAATAATTGAAGAATAGGTTGGCCTATGCCTCTTCACAAGTGCCCAGCTTTCCTTTACCCGCCATTCTACATCTGTCCCCTATCTTCCCAGTTCCTCATGCTAAACACATCTGCTCGAATCGCCTTTTACTGTTGATCAGACAGTCCTCAAGCCTGCAACTCTGACACTTTCGGCTTTCGGTACTTATCTCTTTCCGTCACCAACCTTTTCGCTTATGTTCCCTCCCAACTCCAACAACTAAATCATGCCAGTGCATGGTCCGCAGTAGTCATTGTTGAAACAGACATAGCAACTGTCTAGGTCAAGGTGCCTGTACTAAAAGGGATTTTAAGTAATTTTCTATTACTTAAAATCCCAGTAGTTGTGTCAAGCCATGCTTGAAGTCCTCGAGAGCATGTGGAACGCCCTACATAGAAGGAAGTAACCTTGCGGAGATGCAAAGACCATTGGAGAGGATGGGTCGTTTTTTGCTTTGAGGAGTGTTGTATGAGATGTTTCGTGAAGGATATCAAGAGAGGTCTCAGCGGCTGTTCGCTACTGAATGCATTAAACTTCTTCTCCTTGTTTAGTGCCGGCGCTGTTCTGAAGGTGCACAGTAGATTGCAGCGCCTGAATTCCGAACGACGAACTGCCCCTAGTCTCTCAATACATTGGCGAATGACATGGCTAGGCGCATGATGGGCCCTATGCCGTGAAACGCCTTAGAACGTTGTACGAAAGCGTCAGGGAGGTTATAATCAATCAGCAGTGTAACCTAACAACATGCCATGAATTGAACCCTCCGCTAAAGTCTACAGTTGCGGTGCGTAGAGTGCCACAGGCCCATGGACCTTTTCAGAGACCATGCAGCAGGCTTTAGTAATAGCGGTCTCACATGGGCCGTCCAGCATACAGCTGCTGTGAAAGTATTCGGCCGAGAGCTGTTCAAGTCAGTAGTCGGCGTCCGATACGAGGTTAAGCACCTACTCCTAAAACTGAACGAGTGACTCTCGGACATTCTGGTGTACTCGCGGTATGATGCAGCAAACGCACCGCCCCTTCTCCCAGAAGCGTACGACGTCACCGTGTTATCGCCATTCCAGGAGAGCCATATGTCAATGGCAGCACGAGAAGCACTGACCGTTACCAATGCAGCAGAAGGGGGAGGAAGAGGAACTTGACCTACTACAAGAATGTTGAGAACTGGAACTATCTTTTGACGCTAACATGGTTCAGTGCGCGAAGATCGCTTGGCTTTACTTCAGAACAAGAACATCCGCCTCATGTCAGTACTACTCGCGAACACTTACGCCCCGTAAAGACATATTCATGTCAAGATGCCCCTGAGCATGGGTGAGAGAAATAGGGAAGCCGAAAAAGTCCCTGACCATAAACGCGAGCTATATTTATACCCCGCCAAATCAAGGACGCTCAGCACGCTCGCTACTTCCCATCATATCTTCAACCAATATCTTCACCAATATACACACTTGTAGACAAACCGTGAGAAGTCCAAACCCTAAATCGGAGATGAGCTTGATAGGAACAAATCTGCCTAGGCTATTTATATCAAAGCCAGTTTTCCAAGACGGAGGCGTTGCAAGCGACAAGAGTGCTACTGAAGTATGGTTGTGGGTACAAGAAAAGATGAACAAGGAAGGTTGACCGATAGGCTACAAAGTAGTATAAGAGGGACAGGGTCTACCCCTCATGCTCAGGGACTAGCGTTGAAAAAATGTTTCTTAGGGCAGAAGTTGACTTTCAACTTCTAGACTACTTGGATGTGCACTTAAAGATGTCTCCCAACTTGCTTAAACTATACAAGAGGGACCAGTTTTCTCAGCTTATATAGAATTTTTGGCTAACCTTAAAGTTTCAAAAAACATACTAAGTACCACAAAATGCATTAAATGGAGTCTTGTGAACGTGAAAGACTAACAGTAGATATTATCAGGATACATACCTATATTTCCTCCACACAATCTTAGTTTTCGAAAGCAGAGCCAAACAATTCCTCCAAAATATTCATACCCCCAATTCAGTCCCTGCAAATTCCGTTGAACGGTCCGGAATGTAGATAGAATCCTCGGACATATACAGCTACTCCAATTCCTCCTCAAGAACTTCAAACACCTCCTCATCCCCATCAGAAGAGTCAGAAATAATAATTACTCCTTCAATCCCTCCTCACTCCCCACAGCAGCTCCTCCACCATTGTAAACCAGTGGCTCCCATGGGCCCACCAATTCCTCCTCACCTGCAGATTCTTCCACATCAGCCTCGGCATGCTCCTTTTCTACCCCTTCCTCTGCCTCCTCGAAGAACTGACTGTGGATACACTCCCGAAAGCGTCACTGGTACGTTCTTCTACAATAATCATCGTAGTCAGCTGGTCCATTGGCATATCAAGGCCGGAGCCTTGAGGGGCGACGGTCTCTGGATGACTTGGCGATGGTGAGGGACGGGCGGAGGTTGGTCATGTTGAGGGCAAAAGGGGGACGAGCCGATGGGGTGATTGATGGCAGGGGTTTTGTTTCAACGATGTTGATGTCGAACTTTGAATATGGCGATGTCTTCGAAAAGTTTCACGGCCTTGGGCGAAATAATAAATGGGAGGCAATGTAGCAGCTTTGAATTTGCTTGCAATCAGCACAATAATAAAAAATATGGTTGATAAAATATCGGAACTGAATTTGGAAGACAAAGCAGTTCAAGAGTCCAAATATTTCTTTTTGAAAAGGGAGGACCAAAATACTCAGAGATGATGAAATTGAAAATGGAGTTGTACAGTGAATTTGGATTCTTAGAGGAAAATTCGTTGCAGTATTTTATGCACGAAGACCATTTGGAAGCTGGACTCTGTCCAAGGCTGTTGTTGTGCGGCAATATACTCGAAAATCGACTCTGGCCTAATGAATCCTCTGAATTATCCAAGCCGTAGTAAAAAGAAGGTTCACATGCTCATTGAAACACCCAATACGCAAACTGTGCGTCCGGAAATACCCCCCTTCAGTACCACCACCCCAAGTACTGAGAACACTAACAACAGCCCATATTCAAGTAGGCCTCTACTCGTCTGCACCCCTCCTTAGAGTTACGCAGGCCTTCCCCTTGCGATCGCAACCGCAACCATTGCTCCATCACTTCTTAAGTTTTATACCAGCGTCGACAGCCAGTCCGCATTCTTCGAGGAAATCAAGACCAAAGGTCGTGCGGTTGGCTTTCCTTTCCGATGAGTGAATATCGCGCGAATTGAGCCATCCTCTCGCATTTCTAGGTGACCTTGCGAGACATAAAGGACCTAAACATAACGGCAATGGAACAATTAGGTAAAAAACACCATTTAACAGCTTCCTAAGACCTTCGAATATCTCGTTTCCATTCCAGGCTCGAAACCGTGGATCATTTTTCTCGCTGGCATCCACATCGATACCTTTTATAACCTTCCTACACTGTCTACCTACTTCTCGTATGCTTTGAGAAGCTTCGTAGCTAACTGAGTCCGAGCTGGGGAACCATATCCAACGTCCTCTTAGTTTCTTGAAACCGCTTAAACGTTCTGGCGAGCTGATACCAATTCAAGACGCCCCTCTAACGATAGGTACCCTTTGTATGCCAGAACGCCCCCTTCCTCAGGTCCGGCAACGTTTACCGCCCCTCTTCACCGGAAAACTCCAGCCACCTACGCAATGGGCTTGCATGATTCCTCCACGAGATTTTCGCCAACTCATACCCCGCTATCAATTCAGCTGCTTCTCCCAAGCCCCTTCGTCCCTCACACTACCCCCCATCCACATCTTTGTCATCGCAACTGACCTTCTTACTTCCTCCTATTCTCTCCGCACCCTGTCTCGGCCACAGCTAGCTCCTAGCCGTCGTTGATCACCTGCCCCACGCCCATCACCTCTTTCCACCTCCATTATGTGACGATCAGTGAGCTGAGATCTCGCAAGCGCTCGTACTAAGATTGAACCGTCCACCTCTGCGTCATCAAGAACAATAATTCCATCCTTACCTTGGTGACCAGCGGTAGGAAATAGTATGGGGTTTGCACAGCCTCGCCTCCCTGCACCTGCAGTCTTACTTCATTTGGTAGCCACATACGTACTGTGCGCCACTATCGTCTCCCCTACCGGATGGAACCGGAACACCGGATCTTCCACTCTGTACTTCCGCGCTTTTGACTCCACTGCTTTCTTTGCCGCCTCCACGTCCTTCGGTTCCCATTTACCCGAAAAATAGTCTGGAAAACGATTCACTACCAAAGGTATCCATCTCGCCTTGATGTGCACTAACCACACTCGCAAAAACGTAAATCTCCGTCAATCCTCCATCATCAGCCGTGAAGCCGAGACCATCACTTTCAGAATGGAAACCTATGTCTGGTTGTCCTTTTGCAGCAATAGTTGTCGGACTCCGGCCGGGATATGTAGACTGCGAAATGCCCTTGAAGTAACATGCGAACACCTATCAATTACCTGGAAAAGATCTAATACTCCCGGTCTGCTCCTCCCCATAAAACGTGATCACAAACCCGGACACATTTGCGCTTCTTCGAAAACCAACTTCCCCCCGTACCCCACATCCACCGCATAGCTGTGCATCACATGATTATGGTGTCCCCATTTCATGTTCCTACATTATCAAAGCAACAAGGAGCGCCAGTAACAGTGATACCTTACGGACTTATAGATCAACCTCGCCCTCTCTAGCGCCCCCTTCGCAGCCCTGAAGGGCCTTATTTCCGTCCCATACGCAAGAGCTCGCCCGCACTCGAATCTTTCCGCTTCAATCGCCCTTTCTCTCACTCCAAGCTGCTTCTTGCTGTTGAATTTTCCCTTTCTCCCCGGCTCCTCTCTATCTCCCAATCGCCGTTCCGAAACAGAAATATCTAGATAGATCGAGCGTGTAAAAAACTTATCCATTGGGACTGCCAGAGTTAGAACGACACATATAAGTCACAGAAATGATGGAAAAGGTTCAGCGGTACCAGATGCCGGTCCCAATTTGCCGTTACTACTACACTCATCACCTTCCCGTCACCTATCTCACTTGACGTGTCTTTGTGTCGATGGCAAAAATCCAGAATAAAATTTCTCTTAGTTTCAAAAACGCCCCCAAATACCCTAAACTCTTATACACTTTAGAGTTCCTTGTTAGGATCTCTCACTTTGGTAAAACTCTCAAGCAATCGTTGCAGATTCTCCCTGGCCTCCTCGCAGTCTCTTTTCGCACCTATCTTCCCTGAGTGACTCGGCACTATTGAGAAGTTGTAGATATGGGGGAGAGCGTAATATACCACGCCTTGTTCCGTGATGTCCCTGAAATAATGTGCCCTCATTGAAAGAACCTCTACCACCCCATTAATAGCCGTCTCGGCCATCTTTAGCTTCTTCTTCACTATATCATTCATATCTCTACTGGCCGTTCTCACCCTCTCCAATGCTATTAAAACTAGCTCCAAACATATACCTACCCCATTATCGTATTCAAACCCTTTCGAGGACCGTCGATCCTTTTCACTCAGCTACGAGAGGAATGAGTTGAGAGGCGGCTGAAACCGTGCAATATTTGTCATTTTAATATACCCACCGCACTCAGACACGCTACCTTCCTCGACCAATTTCGAAGCATCTCGATCTGCTATTAATTGCCCAAAATCGAACCCCCCCTGCTCCAACACCACGCACGCTGCCCGCAAGGCACCGGAATTATTGAAGACGCCACACAGTACTGCTATCCGCAGCCATATCTACCGGCTCAGCTAGATCTGGAGAAGTCCTCGCCTTTTGCTTCGAAGGCACTCCGGTCGCACTTTTTCAGAACATATCAACACACGAATTGCACAAGGGGAATTCTTCACAGAGAAATAGACCGAACTTGTGTCCAAAAAGGGCGCTAGCGATCCTTGTACCTCGTAAAATTGAAGACTTTCAACATACCCGCTGCTATCTATCATGTTTTCAGAAATATACACATTCTTTTCCACGTCTCCACGTCGAAACTCCTTTCGTCTTGAAATTATTTGACTTGGCAGAGTGTTGGTGAGCTCGATGTTCGGACAGAAATATTTTTGCGATTTACAACCTAAGCACAGCATTCAGAAGCGCTTAGTATGGGTGTTACAGATATTTTCAGTTTAACACTAGCGGTGACGGAATGCTGACCAGGGGGGGATCCCGCGTCCGGCTTAAGTTACCATCAAATTTATGTCGCTTTGGTACGGCAAACTACACAGCCATACAATATACTGTACATAATACTATGTAATTACAAGCCAAACAGTCGCCACCCTCTAAGCAGTTGCGGTCCTATTTTGCGTATAAATACTGTAACATCGCACTCAAGCAAACGGCTCTGTCTGGGGCAGCATAGAACTAAGGGATATACGTTATCAGCTAATTTTGCAGTGTATCTGCCAGCGTGCACTGCGCTTGTTCCTTTTAGCCTTGACATTCATAGATGCGTCGACTGAAGCTATTTTTTGGAAGATAGACCGATACCTCTTTTATTCTCAACTAAGTTTCGATACGAAGACGAGCTTTTATACTCTTTTTTTGTTGGGACAGGTTGTCTTGTTTCCTTTGTGTGAATTTGAATATCTTTTTCTAAGGTTTCTTGGCTACTTTGTCAGTCCCTGGGGAAAAAGATGGATCAAATTCACACGGAGTACCTAGTTCGTGTTGTTTGCTAGCCGGCGGATGCGGGTTAATGGAGGGATGGGAACCATGTTGAACTGGCTGCAGTGGGTGAATACCTTAGTTTTTCCGAGCGCTTTCGGAACATATCCGCCGCGTTGTGCTAAGAAGTAACGTAATTAAATGATGAGTTTTGCGGTTGATGTTGTCGGTAATGCGTTGGTGGGGGATGTCAATTAGTTTGAGTCGCTTTGTGGGTGCAGTGCTGTGTTCAATTTGGATAGACGAGGTGTTATCAATGACTACTACCGATGGTTTAGATTTGCTTGTGTGACAGTCTGCAATGAGCCTTCGTAGCCACTGTGTCTCTTGAACTGCATCAGATGCTGCAATGTATTCGGATGCACAGGTAGACTTTTCAAAAATATGCTGCTTGGAGCTGCGCCATGATATAGGTTGTCCATATGCAGTGTGAATAGTTCCTGTGCTTGAGCGGTGGTTTGGGGCGTTTGCGAGTCTGAATCTATGTAGGATACGGTAGGGTGCGGCTCGGTTTTGATTCGGCTGTTCCGTCGGAACAAGATAACGTGATCAGCGGTGGCGTTGAGTTATTGCAACATCCGTCAGATTATATGCGAGTGCTGGGCAGTGGATCTATGCATGTATTCTACGAGCTTGTTTATTACGAACTGGACGTTTGGTCGCATTATACCTGTCAAGTAACGCACTTCAAAGAGTATAGATTCAAATTTTTTGATCGCGGAAGGGTCTAAGTGCGGTACAGTCAGTGCTTGGTCCCAGTTTTTGTTTTATGGGATAGATGTGGACCAGGGTTGGCAGTCCTTCATGTGCGTGCGATGGAGGAGGGCTTGGAAGACATGCGGTTTGGAGATGTTTATGTGTCCATGGGTGTCTTATTGGTATTCTACTTTAGATACGTTGTTGGGCAGCCAAGGTTGGAGATATTGTAGTTTGGTGAAAGTATCACAAAGAGTTCATCTATGTTGCGTTGGTAAGGGGGTATTGGAAATTCTTCTGTTTGCTTGGTGAGCGGTTGTGATGGTAGTAGTGTACGTTTCGCAGGATTGCAGACGGTAAATAAGCGCACACGGCCAGTGAACGTGCCTGTGAGGCTGTTGAATGTTGACTTGGAAGGTTTGGCGGGAGCCTGAAGTGCGATGGAATTCCTGGGAGGATTGATGTTGCTCAGAGTTTCCTTTTAACCATGATAAGACTGAGTGTTCCGGCTATCAACGCGTGGCTTGGCTTGATTGGCGCGCTCGATTGGATGGTATAGGCGTTGTTTTCTTCGTACGACGGTGCGGTCTTGAGCAACTACAGGTTGCCTTTTATGTCATAGAATAGAAATGCGGTTTTATGGTTGAATAGAACAGGTACGTACTCGGTAGTGAAAGCTTGTACGGACAAAAGATTGACAGTGATTGAGGGGTTTACTAGCACAAGAAATCTTATGCGTTTAACCTTGTTCTTTAGGATGTTGGCTGTGGTTGAATGAGTACAATTGGAGGATTTGTCGGTTGCGGTTATGGTAGGTAAAATTGAGATAAGGCGTTTTGCATTGCCGTCTGATGTTGAGACGAGGGTAGGATAAGCGGCCCAGTCAAGGGGAAACGTATCGGTGGTGTTTGTCTGAGGTGTCTTCGTGATTTGCATTCATGAGGTCGCTGATTTGCTGCGTAAGGGCAGTGTAATCGACTGCAGCCTCTTTGCCCACTGTATTTATTTCATTATTTCTGGAGTGATTAACATCGAGGCATTGTTAATCCGAGTGACGGAGGTGATGGATGCCCAAGTTAATGTGATGCTGGCATGGCTTGAATTTGGGACGGGTTGGTTTAGCGGGGGATCGAATGGCACGTAATGTCTTAAGAATCTCATGCATCGCAGTCTTTGTAGAGTCTTAAGGAGAGGGGTGCGCCGGCAATAGGACGGTGTGCCAGTGTGTTATGAACTGAAGCAGTCTCGTGAGGCGTTGTGATAATTCATGGGGGTCTTTCAGTTTGGTGTTGTACAGGAGCATGC
The DNA here is from genome assembly GCA_002205965.3 of Kappaphycus alvarezii. Classification (NCBI taxonomy): domain Eukaryota; phylum Rhodophyta; class Florideophyceae; order Gigartinales; family Solieriaceae; genus Kappaphycus; species Kappaphycus alvarezii. The sequence continues at coordinate 748,763 of NADL03000758.1, forward strand.
CTATGGATTGCGTTGTGGGTTTGTGCTATACGCTGTCAATCGTACAGTCTACTGTTGTGATTGGGTTTTCAATTACAGGGCAGTTTGCTGCTAGCACCCTGGCGCGAATGGCTTCGTGTGCGGCGAGATACTCAGCAACTGACATGATATCACAGAAGGCAGTACGTTCGGCAAGTCTTTTGAGCGCGCGGTGGTTATTGTCTGGTGCGGCGTCGAGATAGGTTGTGATGGTGGTGATGAGTTGGTAAGGTGTAGGCCTGAAATTGCTTCGGATGGCAAGCGGGGCGATGTTCGAGGGGATGGAGTCGATGAAAGCACAGACCAAGATAGCCTTTTATTGGAGAATAATGTGTGGGTGGCTGGGTCGGTTGGGGGTACTGGATCTTGGAGGACATGCTAAGTGGCATCGATGGATGAGGCAGCACCTTAGATAGGGAAGATTCAGGGTGAATAATTGGTCTTATCGAGCCGTGCGATTTTCAGTGTTGGGACGGTCGGCATGGTGGGTGAGATTGATGTTGGAGCTGGCCGGTGATACGGTTGTTGTGGTTCGGATGCAGTCGGTGAATCTCGCGTGGCGAAGGAGTACTCGTGTTACCTCTGCAAATGGTGCATGAAGAGACAGATTTCTTGGCCGAATGAATCGAGCTGACGAATTCTCAGGAATACTTGGGGTTTGGTGTGTGGGTGGCGGCGGATCCAGTGCGAATTTCTTGGCCGTGCCTGTGTGCTGATCTGGGACGTACCTTGTTTCTTCGCGCAGCGGATTAGTTGATGTTGCCCATAACCTGGTGGAAGATAGGCCGATACCTCTTCTATTCTCAACTAGTTTTTGATACAACGACGAGCTTTTAAACTCTTTTTTTGTTGGGACAGGTTGCCTTGGTTCCGTTTTCACTACTGATCGCAAACTACGGTAGCTCGATCGCAGCGCATAGGAAAATGCTTCCTGCGATAGTTATTTTACGGAACTTGTACGAACATACAGTAATAGTACTGTATGCTAGTGTGTTAACTTCAGTATCGATTCTGGTATGAGATATCTTTTCTATTTCGATATGTTATGTTGTTTTTACCTCCTTTTGAAGCACAGGAGGCGATTTATCTGTCGGGCGATTTCCAGTGCTATTCAGAGCATACCAAATGGGTGGGCATACTTACGTTGTGCCCGCAGGAGTTAAAGCAGATTGATGCTGAATCTCAGGACGTTCTATTTGGGTATTTTGTTTGTTCCTTGATTTTGTTGGTAGTAGTGTGCAGGGTGCAGCCAAATCGAGCGTTTTGTACTGTAGAATCTCCTACCTGAGGGCAAAGGTTAATTTAAGAACGTAAACTAGATGAATTCATTCAGTACTGTAAAATTAATCTATAAACTATCAGTTCCAACAATTTACGCTAAATTAGTGTCAGAACCATGCATATGTAGTTAATTGGAGCTACTGCAGGCATATCGCAACTTTTCTGTTGGTTAACAGGAGCTATTTTCCGAAATATGACGTTTCTACCCTTTTCGTTCGTCTTTGATAAAAAAAGAATCTAATATTCTCTCTCAATCAATTCTTTAGTAGTATGAATAAGGGGAGCATCTCCAATGACTCGATAGAGAATACAGTAGCTTTGGACTTAGTTAATGTGTCAGTGAGATTGAACTTAGAGCGAATAAAGATGTGATTCTGAAGTTTTTTGGACTTGGAGCGGTACCAATACCAGTAATACGACGTTTTCTGGTTGGAGTAGTTACCCTGGTGATATAATAAAAAGGCAAAAGCTATCCGTAAACATGATAATAGAGACAGGTCTTCACAAAGTTTCCTTTAAGTCATTTTCCAAGCATAGGGAATATCGAAAGCGTCAGTTAGTCCATAAATTTACTACCAAAGACAGATATAGTTAGAAAATTAGACATAGGTAATGAAAAGTACAGAAGTTAACATTTACCAGTGTTATTAGAAATATTATTATTAGTGTTATTAGAAAAGAAAATAGTTTAAACTTAAGTCCAGTGTGTGGGAAAAAGCTCGATTTCGTTGAAGACTGATGACTACTCCTAATGCACCAGAGTTAGTTCATGCACTTTTCCATGCATATATTTGTCCCTTTCAGACTATATTTACGTTCCATGACAATATTTTACGCATCTGCAGTTAGTAAGGTGTAATGTTGTGCCCTTTTTAGATGAAATCAGATGCCTCGACTGAAGTTTGACCTTCTGTCAAAGTTTGACTTAGACCACATTTCTTGGAGAACAGTAAAGAATGAATTATCTTTCATATACGAGAGGAAAATTGAATTTTACTCATATAAAATCGTTGGAGCCACATTTCCCATTATATATAATTTCAGTAGCAGGATATATAATAAAATTGTGGAAAATGTGAATGGAAAATGTGAGCCAGATCTAAAGTTTACTCATCATTGTCAGCATCAATATGTTCATCTTCGTGGGAATATGCAGTTTTGTCTTTAGTGTTGTTGAATGGACTATGAACATATTCGTCATAACTGAACAAAGATTTCTCGACTAATTGGCGCAGCTCGAAGAGAATTTCCTTCGCACGATCAGGATACTTTATCAGGGCTTTACCAAAGTTATTAGTGAAATTATGTGGCCTAATAAAAACTAATAAAATTACTTCTTTCTCCACCATTGTTGCACGAAAAATTACGAACATTTCCGAAATGGTCAACAAAATTGTTGCCCGTTGTATCTATCCCGTCGCCGCTCGAACATCTGCTTTGTTCATTAAGATTAAGAAATTATACGAAAGAAATATCTCGAATTGTGCTTAAAGCGTTTTCCACATGTTACGTACTGAAATTAAGTCTAAAAATGGTCGGAGGGGCGTCAGGTCTCAATTAAGATTTCAATCGAATTATAAGTTCTGCATCCGTGTGATTTCATTAACTTTCTTCTTTCTTAATGAGCCAACTGGAATCAAAAGAAGTATCAATCTGTTTAAAATTCCATGGCTGTATTACAGATAATGAATTTGAGATGGACGCCATCGCCCTGGATACATCAATTACGGCCTTGTCGAGTTATTCGACTTTATCTTCCCCCCATCTGTACTGTAGAGGATCCTAATGATAAAATTAGGCTATTTTATGTATCATATCTTCAACAGACTCAAAAAAAGTTTAGAGATTTTCTAAGCTTACAGATTTTCGACTTCAGCTTTGCATATATTTCCAAATTAGATTCTGAAGAGTAGAACTATTTTACAGTTCCCTCATTTTGGATAATGAATCTGCAAATGTTTCACAGCGTCCTGCGATATGCTCATTATAAAATCTTTTTGGTCTACATCGAAAAAGTTATGGAATTACTGAAATTTCCTCTCTTTTCGAGACCATAATCTGCGACAGCGTCAAGTATTTGAAAAGAGTAGCAATACTATGAGAAACTTTCGAAGCATCAAAATGGAGGAAGTTATACGTTCTATGAAGGTGAAGGTACCTCCGAATGTCCCTCCGCGTTGGACACTATACTATATGCTCGACACTATACTGTAGGACTCTGTTTTATCCTGTTCCAGATGATAAATAATTGACGGAATTACCCATTAATTATGCTTAATTTTCGATTGCTTCGTATATTTCAGTCTTTGTAGATTCCATCCGTCCAAGAACTGTCCTCATATGAGGCACCCTTTGTCCTCATATGAGGACAGTTTCCGTTACATTTTGGAAAGGTAAATATTTTGGAAGCCGGAAATTTTTACTGCAAAAAAGGTTTCTTTTATTGAGTTAAAGTACAGTAATTATTACTGTCCATGCGCCCTCGTTTCTGAAACCCCCTACGATAATACGAGCTATATTTCCTTCTAAAATAAAGCCGTTTTCACAACTTCTTGCGAAGAGCGGAAGCTGGTGAAGGAAAACTGCTCTAGCCTTCACCGAGGTCAACAATCTTGAAAAGTTTGTTTTGATCGGTCATCTACACTCATGAAGTAATGCAGAGGGACAAAAAAATGCGCTGAGTTAAAAAACATTTGTGTTGAAAAAAGTGCTAAAAGTAGTCCTCATATGGGGACAGCGGTCCAATAGACACTAGAGTCAGTTAGTCGCGAAGAAGCCGGAAAAGTGCCTCTGAGACCGAAATAAATTCCATACTGTATACTATTTCTATAGAAATATCTTCGCGGATGCTGAGAATCGCTTTTGGTGTCCGACCGTAGCGTATCTGCGTTGAAATAAATGCAAATAGCAGCTTTTAAATCACTATGGGGCTGAAAATTTGGTTTGCATGCATTTAAGGAGCAACGAATAAACTTAAGCGTAACCATTTTAAAGCGCTCACTTTTGGATGCATCAGATAATAGAGATGATAACGAGGTGTAGAGATGGAGATTAGTGGGGTTTTTGGATATCTCTTCTTTCAGGGTGCAATTTGTGTTCAGTATATTGTAAAATTGGGAGCGCATTGATAGCTGCATAACAAAAGAACTAAACGAAAGAGATCGTTCTTGAAAATATTCCCGTCATAGTATGGAGGTCTGCGTCTTGTTGAATTTCCCTCTGCTGAATCTTCGGTTGCCATTCGGATGAAAAATGACGATTGAACTGCTCAAAGAAAGCATTTTAGTTTGCCTTTCTTCTCTCTGATTCGTTTATGTACTACACAGAATACATGGTGGGAAAGCCCTTCCTCAATTGACTGCAGAGAAACAGTTAGGCAAAAAAGTGGACGGGCGGCTTCTAGAGGCTGGTGATGGCGTAGCGGCAGGTAACAGTAGATTACAGATTCAGGTTGGGGAGTAGACGATGGAAACATGGCAACAGCCGTCGGTATACTGCAGCATTTCTGCTGGCTGATATGATCTTTATATCGAATAATAACAGGTAACTGTTGTACTTTACTGTACTCTAAATTATGCTGTTGTGCTCCTACAGTGTATGTCATCATGACAGCAGTACATTGTACATTGATACGTATTCTTGTAACGCGCTTGGTGAAAAGAGTTCCTTGTGGAATTATTATGGGCAGTTACATTATCTGTGAGAAATAAGCACCGTCCATAACTGACCAAAGGCCTAAAATTTCTCCCAGTCGGGAGCCATCACATTCTAGTAACTTGAGAAGGCCATAATAGGGTATTTCATGTTAGTGTAATTTCAAATTTTTGTCTTTTTCTGACAGCTGACAACTCGCAAAGAGGCTTACAGTTATTACTGTACTTTACCGTTCAACCTAGAACTTGACCGTTATTTTTATGCACTGTACAGTGCTGTGATCTACTTTAGATCAGCTCAAGCAAGTTTAGGGTTAGACACTCACCGTCGTCTACATGTCTTCTGGAAACTTCCTTCGATCAACAGAAAGCATCAGTCGACTCGCCTTGAAGTCTATATAAGCCCCGGTCTCTCTCCATCTTCTACCTGAGTAAAGTTCCTCACCACCTTCTCCCCTATCATCTCTCCATCTTGGTTCCTCACTCTTACTGCCCTTCTCTCTCTCTCTCCTGCTCTCCCGCTCTCTCCACTACTCCTGTCTGGATCGCTCGCTCCCGCTCTCTCGTTCTGTCCATCAGGTTATGCCCCCAGGCCGCTAGAGCTGCACACAGACTTATCTCTTTCGCGCTCTCTGTTCGACGCGAACCACCTCGAGGCTACCCTACACTCCGTAGGGAGGAAAACACAGGAGCTCCAAAAAAAAACCACCTAAGGTTTGATCTGACTTCTTTGTCGTCTCTGTACTACCTACCGACCTTCTGTCTTGTGGCCTGTGCAACCCCCGTCGTCTCTGCGCTACCTACCTTGGTTGTTTTTGCGGCCTGTCGTCGTTATTAATCGCCGCGCCACAGAACAAAGTCCATTTTGCGGCCCGACTCCTCGTTGCTACTCGCCTCGTCTCTGTGTCACATACCTTGGTTTGTTTCAGAGCCCGTGTCTAGTTTCAACAGTAAGTCCAAAATCTCTCGAAACTTCTTGCTTCCTTATATCTTTCACGCTTCTTCCTCAGCCTTCGCCTAACCTCGCAACGTCCTGCCTTTAGTGGTCCACTGCCGCTCCGTCTTCCTTCGAGGAATCAAGATCTCTCCAGACGACCTTGTCGTCCGCCGTATCAATTTCACTTCCGAAGAAGACTCATTAGACCCTGTCCAAGCCCCGCCCCGATCCGAAAGCCGCAGCTTCGCCCGAAGGGCCGTTTCATCGACGACTCCGCTATTGAGTCTGACGGTGAAGGCGATGATATAACATCCACTCCAACCACTCTGGACGACGTGTCACTCCCTCCTTACTCTCATAAGAAGATTATCTATCCCAAGAAGAAGGATTTCCTTCAACACATCTTGGCATTGGGTACAAAGAAAAGGCCCGCAATCGGAAACAACTCCAATAATCCAGTCAAGCTCCGCTCAAAGCCTCTACCCGTCTTTGCAAGCCTTGTGTCGAAACCAAAAGCTCAGAAGAAACCGGTTACAACCGTAGCTGCCCCAGTTCAAGTGATTAACTTGATATCTCCTACTCTAGCACCTCCAACACCTCCAGCTCCTGCTCCAGTCACTCTAACCCAGTCTCCTTTATCGCCTGCGGTGCCGCCTCTTCCTGCTGACCCTCCAGCGTTAAAAATACCGACTCCGCTTACTGCAGAACCCCTCTCTCCGGCTCCACTCCCTTCGTCCACGGTACCTTCTCCTCCGCCTCCTGTGGCATCTACAATGACCTTTGTTTCGGAACCCAAGTCTTCTTTCCTCACCTGTGATCTCTGTCAGCTCAAAGTATCCGGTCCGAAGCAACCTGCTTAGCTCAGACGTGGTAGGAAGTTCAGCAACAGATCTGAGCGGAAGTCGGATATTACTCCTTGTGCCCACTGTAACCGCATCTTCCAAACTAGACACGACCGCAACAAACACATTGACCACAAACACAAAAATTAAACCTTGATTCACCTGGTCCCATTACCCACTGTAAAAGCATCTTCCAAACTAGACACGACCGCAACAAACACATTGAAACACATTGACCACAAACACAAAAATTAAACCTTGATTCACCTGGTCCCATTATACTCATCATGGACTCCTCTGCCGGACCTCGTATTGATAATCCAGAGAAGCTCCGTGATAATCCAGAGAAGCTCCTTGATGATAACTTTCACATTTGGAAAGCTCGAATTCAACTCATTCTATCTCTCAGGGAGATTGACAATCATCTTTCACTTGATCCACCGGAAGCATCTTCGTCAACTCACTCCGCATGGCAAAAGGAAGATGCCAAGGCAAGAGCCATCATTAGATTCACACTTTCAGATGCTCACCTTGAGCAGGTTCAACATGCCACCACGGCCAAGAAAATGTGGAAACTCATTTGTGATATTTTCGAAAAGCATACTCTGCTAAACAAGCTCGCCGCACGACGTCGCTTCTACACCGCACAGATGCACCCAAATGAGAAAGTTCTACTACTTGCTGCCCGTATTCGCCAAATTTCGGCCACTCTAAAATCCATGTCTGTATATGTCGAGGATAGCGAAATGGCCATAGCCTTCCTCAATGGCTTGCCCGATCGCTTTGACAGCCTTATATCAGCCCATGATGCTTCCAATATCGAAGATGGAAAGCTTTCGTTCGGATCTGTACTGCGTAGATGTCCCCAAGAAGAGCAACGCCATGGTCAGCGAGATTAAGACGCACTCAAAGTCGCTGAGACGGCTGCACTCCTGGGGTTAAGGCTTTACGGTCTGACAATGGCGGAGAGTACCTCTCAACCGAGTCCAAGAACTTCCTAAAGGAGAACGGCATGCAACATCAGCTCACTGTGGCTCACACCCCCAGCAAAACGGGACTGCAGAACGGATGAATCGAACCCTTCTCAATCTGGTCCGTTCGATGTTACACCACAAGGGTCTTCCAAAGCATTTTGGGCTGAAGCACTTTCCACGGCTGTCTATGTTCTGAATCGCGTTACTTCAAGCTCTTTGCCAGAGAGCACCACTCCTTGCCACCGCTGGAACCATTGCCCCAACATGTCTCACATGCGGGTATTTGGTGCATAGTGCTGGTATGTCGTGCCAAAGAACAAACTCAAGAAGTTGGATCCCTTATCCGTGAAGCCCTTATGATGGGGTACTCCTCTCAGAGCAAAGGATATAAGCTGTGGGATATCGGCTCAGAAAGAATGGTAATATCCGAGATGTAATTTTCAATGAAACCGCAACTTGTACACAGCCTGAAGTCACCTGTGAGCTACCGAATGGAGATCACGGCCAAAACATTTCCTCCGATGAAGATAAATCTCCTTCTGAAGAGTTTTTCGAAGTACAGAATTCCCTGACGAAAACGAAGATTCTGAAGAGTCCACTGCCGGTGAAGAAAATTTACTCTCATCTGAAGAAGCCATTCAGTAGCTCCTCGTCGTTCCTCTCGGATCTCAAAGAAGCATCCGCTGGTTCCTTCTAGCTCTACTTCAAAAATGTCACTTGTCGCAGAAACTGCACTGCTCTCAACAGGTGTTCCTGCAACATACGAAGAAGCTACTTCTGCAGAAAACATTGATTTTTGGATGCCAGGGATCAAAAAGGAGGAATACTATATCCGTGAGAATAGAACCTTCGATCTCGTTCCAAGAAAACCAGGAATGCACGTGATTCCATGTCGCTACGTTTTTCGTATCAAACCCGACGTCGGTCCTAAGGTTCGTATCGTCGCTAAAGGATTCAGACAAGTTCCTGGACTAGAGTACACAGACATGTATGCTCCTGTCGTTTCTATTGCTTTTGTGCGAATGTTCCTCTGCTTAACAAATCTGTTAGATCTGGAATGCGATCAGATGGACGTGTAACCGCGTTTCTGACGGTGACTTGGACGAAGAAATATTCATGGAGACTCCAGCTGGTTTCCGATCCAAACAAGCCCAACCTCGTCTGTCGACTTCTGAAGGCCCTGTATGGATTGAAGCAGGCTCCTCGCCAATGGTATGCAAAAATAGATGCATTTCTGACTTTGCAACTCAAATTTGTCAGCAACCCGCACGAGCCATGTCTTTATGTCTATCGGAAGGAGCTAATGTTCTGCATGATAATACTATATGTTGATGATCTCCTCATTTCAGGCAGCAGTCGAAATATGCTCAACAATATCAAGGCAGAACTGAAGAGGATTCAAGATGAAAGACTTAGGTCCTGTCCAGGAATTCCTTGATAAGTGCAGCGAAACCGCTCTGAGAGAACGCTGCATCTTTCGCAATCGATATACACAGACAAGATCTTGGAAAGGTTCCAAATGGCGGACTCAAAACCTGTCGATACTCCAATGGTCCAAAGCAATTCCAACAAGGACGGAACTAATGATCAAGAACTTCCTTCATCAGTACCATATCGCTCTGCAATAGGCAGTCTCATGTACTTGATGATCTGCACTCGTCCAGACATTGGATTCGCTGTAGGCAAGCTGTCGCAGTTCTGCGAAAAGCCGATGGTCACTCACTGGAGGGCTGTCAAACGTGTGTATCGCTACTTGAACGGATCTAAAACTCTTGGAATTCGTTACGGTCCGTCTTCATCTCACACCATCACTGGATTCAGTGACTCTGACTGGGCTGGCTGCCACTCTACTCGCAAGTCTACCGAAAGCTTCGTGTTCATGATGTCTGGTGGACCTATCTCATGGCGCTCCAAGAAGCAAGGATGTGTCGCGCTGTCGTCCTGCGAAGCAGAGTACATATCTCTGTGCACTGCCTCTAAAGAAGCTATTTGGTTGTCAAACCTTCTCTGCAGTTTGATGAATGAGAAATGCCTATCCTATTAGGATATCAGTTGACAACTCAGGCGCAATTAGCTCGTCCCAGAACGAATCAATCAATGAACGGAACAAGCACATTGATATTAGGTATCATTTCGTTCGTGAAGCTGTGTCGTCCAAACAGATCTCTGTTACTCACTGTCGAACCGAAGAAAGTCTCTGACCTTCTAACGAAACCTTTGCTGCGCGTCAAGTTTGTGAAGTTTCGAAGTGAGTTGGGATTTTTCCTCCTGGTATTTCAAGTTAGTATTTTATTGTTTTCAGATCGAGGGGGCTGCTGAGGTCAGTTCTAGTTTGAGGGGGGTTTAGTGTAATTTCACTTCTTTGCCTTTTTCTGACAGCTGACAACTCGCAAAGAGGCTTACAGTTATTACTGTACTTTACCGTTCAACCTAGAACTTGACCGTTATGTTTATGCACTGTACAGTGCTGTGATCTACTTTAGATCAGCTCAAGCAAGTTTAGGGTTAGACACTCACCGTCGTCTACATGTCTTCTGGAAACTTCCTTCGATCAACAGAAAGCATCAGTCGACTCGCCTTGAAGTCTATATAAGCCCCGGTCTCTCTCCATCTTCTACCTGAGTAAAGTTCCTCACCACCTTCTCCCCTATCATCTCTCCATCTTGGTTCCTCACTCTTACTGCCCTTCTCTCTCTCTCTCCTGCTCTCCCGCTCTCTCCACTACTCCTGTCTGGCTCCCTCGCTCCCACTCTCTCTTTCTGTCCATCATTTCAGTACTGTTCGATGAGCTTATTTTTATGTCAGGTGATTTTATTAAATTATAGTATTCTAGTACGATACAGCGAGAATAGAAAATTCAATTCTCAATGAAAAATAGCTCAGGGGGAAAGAATAAACAGGTCAAGCAACCTAAAAAAAGTCCCAACACCACCTATCAACCTATATCCCACCAACACAACTAACAAACCTTCTGGCCACTACTAGGCGGCCTTCAAACCTCCCTCAAGGTACCTCATCGGTCGGTGACGTTTCTGTATGGACAAGAGCATTATTTAGAGATACATTAGAATTAAGTCCACCTATGTTTCCTAGCTATAGAGGTCGGAAACACTTCATGTGCACAGGTAATCAAGAACTGTCGAGGAAACTCCACCCGAAGTTGCATAAAAGTGGTGGTGATATAAAGAGGCGGGAAGAGGTAAAAAATTGGAATAGATGTATGAACGGAAAAGTACAGGAAGGTTAGTACTAGAAGACGCCCCCGTGGTCCCGTCCTTTGTCATCAATTTCCCTCCAAAGCCCATGCCGGTCACTATGTGACCCCTAGTCTCCACTGACCTAACGAGACCGACTACTCCAGCTTCAAGCGAGTATTTGGAGAAAGTTGAAGATACCATTGAGCCACTAATCAGGAAGAAAATATTGCACTTAAGGGTAAGGACAATCGGTTATGAACGGGATCCCAAACGTTGCGGGAGATCGAATTCCCGATAATCAAATTCATTAACGACGAGGGCGAAACACGAGAGCGAGAAGGATTCGGAGTACGAGGTGATATTTTGTTGCGACTACAAGTTCTATCGGCAACACAAATATTGCAAGGGGAAATATGAAGCTTTGGGTAGGGAGTCTAAGGAAGAAAGGAAAGGATAAGGAAATATAAGGCCACAAGATCACCCCCAGAGGTACCCAAGAAAGTGACTGCAATGAAAATATTCGTGTTGAGAGCATCTTTTGATCACTTTCAGAAGGAATAAGCTGCTTTTAGACTAAGTGGGTTAGGCGAGAAATAGAAGTACTTATGCAAATCTATAAACAAATCCATTGAAATTTGGGCCATGAAATGACACCGGAAGACTGGAACAATCTCAACAGATCGCTATGTGCAATTTTCTTTGCCTGCGCTCGGATTTTCTATCTTCTGATCGTTCCCAAGTCGAAAAAATTAAACTATTACCATGGCCGACCGAGAGAAAAAGAAAATATCATGTCAAAAACGGCAAAAAATAATTCTAAAGCCCCTCAACGAGGTATAAAATGGATATATCATGTACGCTCACTAGCTCACTTCGAGTTAATAGTAAATAATCCGTTAACTTCATTGAACTATACACGGTAAAACCCAACGTAACAATGCTCTAAAAAGATCCGTACTCCCCGAAACCTTTCGGACTACAAATAATTGACTGAAACTCATTCTTCTACAGCGAACACACGGGTTACGGGGAATTATCTTTAACCCGGTCGGAGAACAGATGGGCAAAGAAATGAAGGCATTACTAGGAATTGAAGTCATTCAATCGCCTCCAAGAGCACCAGAAAATATGGTATTGCTGAGCGTCTCGTAAAATAGCATTGGAAAAGGGCTAGAGTGTTATTCTATTACTGGTAGCTCCCACAAATTCTATGGGTCGAAGATTTGAGGCATTCAAACTGGCTACGTAATAGGATTCTAGCTACAAATTATAATGGCCATATTCAGATCCAGCTTCTGGATACAAGTATAGAGAAAAAAATTTCCGTCATTGCTAAGTTTCGGCCAACCATTTAAATTCATTTACCTTTCTCACCTCAGCGAAAAAAGAGATTAGAAATGGTTCATAACTCTGTCATTTTGTTGGTATGTAGTAACAAGCTAAGCTAATAAAGGTCTACATTTCACTAAAATATCAAATAGAAAGCTCCCTTGAATTTCTTCCTTATTTGATTGTATCGCACTACAGTATGAGATTGAGGTCACCAATACAAATTACATGGATTTCGTGCAGGATAACTTGATACAATCTAATTAACTCGTGTACCAAGAGACCCTAGAAATGTATTTTCCAGACGTGATGGAAATAATGAGATCGGCACATGAAACATTAAGCTTTGACAAAGCGTGCCACCTTCCCCAACGGGGTAAGGCTATATAAATGGGATATGTTACATCATTAAGAGGAGTAAATTGTTTTACCTTCCCTATTACCCTGAAAACCGTTTCATTACCATTCAAATAGTCTGTCAGGGCTAGAAACTTAGACTCCACAGGGAACTGCCACAGGAACTGCTACGTGTCAAACGTCGCGTTCCATGAGAACACAAATATCCTGTTCCATATAGCTGCAGGTAATAAACTAATTCTGGAGGAGGAGACATTTCAATACATAAATACAAGTAAAACTAGTTGTACAGATACAATTGGAACAGACACGGAATGCTTCTCATCAGATGCCAAAACATGGGCAAATATTCAAACTATAGAAATTTATATACAGTGTCAAACAGGCAGGCCATATTTACGGGTATTTTCACATCAAAAAATCAATTACTGGGAATAAAACATTTTTAATACAGCAGTCGACAGTATATGATCAGTTAAAACGTATTTTACATCATTTTCAAAGTCGTGGTTAATTATATGGCCTTTTTTAAAATTTTTAACGAACTATTATAGCACAAAAAAAAATTTTTGTTCTCAAAATTCCACATTGAGTTTTTATTGAGTTTAAATCCTTCATTTTTTGTAAAAAAATCTCTCTCCAATCAGAAATCAGATTAAAAAAGGCGCTATGTTGACACTATCCTTAAATTGTAGGGAATTCATCAGTCATATGCCGTTCTAAGTCCACTTGTGAAGTCCACTTCTGATGGATGCGAAACAGCTAGGACCCTGCGGAGCAAGGTAATTGACGTCAACGTAAAATGTTCAACACATTTATCGTAATATAATTAGCGGTCTACTTTATCTTGCCGTTCTTACAAGACCAGACTTATCTTTTTCTGTATCCGCCTTGGCTCTTCATATACATACCTCAACATAGCGACAAATGAATCTATTCAACTAAATTCATCGATATGGAAACGGGACTGGTCATTTCGTACTTACCTGTAATGAAAACTTCTGAATCAGAGCAGATTCGAATGGCGCTTCCATTGATGCCTACTAGCGCGGATGCGTGAATGCCGGGATTCCAACTACTGGGTTTATTGTATACATCATCGGGCAATCATTCTACTAGAAGTCGAAGGTACATACGGTGATCGCGAGCTTCGGGAGAGTCAGAATATGTTATCCCGTGGACTTATGGAAAAGATAATTACTGGTTAAAGAAGATATTTTACGAAATATGTTACTGAATACCTTAGTCCGAAGGTCTATTTCCCCCCCCCCAATGATACTCAATTCTGGAAGTAAGGTAACCATATCAACGGCCATAGCAGATCTTATTACGTTCAAAGATCAGTTTATAGACCTTCGGATGTAATGCACGTGCGTGAAGGAACCCATTCTGAAAAGCAATATTAATACTATCACCTTTATTCCATTTTAAACAAAGCGGAAATATTTACGGAAAATATGGAGACACAAGCTTTGGGCCGAATGATCGTTTATGTTACACGGATAGCTATGCAATCTCTTAGTATCGTTATTTCATTAGTTTAGCTGAAAACGTTATGAATTGCAGAACTATAGATAAAGAGAAGCTACAGTGGCAGAACGAAAAAAGTAGCAGCACCATAGGGAGAAGATCGCAGCAGCAGAATGAAAAAAGGCAGCAGCAGAAAATTAAAAAATCTTTGACAGAGAAATATGAAAGCGCCTACAAAAAAATGGCATCAGAAGTTACTAAGCACCGCTACCAGGGTGGAAGATTCGTCCTCCCGAGGATAGTTTGTCAAAATGAATTTATTACTGTACAAAACGAAGGAACGAGTCCTCTGCTGATTTTTATTACTATCATGGGTTGCATTTAACTATCGAATAAAATGGTTTCGTTCAGAAACTTCGCGATGCCCGAGGTAATTACATACTTACAGTTGTGGCTAGTAGATGCGTCTTCATCCGGAGCATCGAGCAATCTTTTCTGAGTCATTTGTTAGATATGAGAGGCCAATGGATGCAAGAAGAGCGAAGACAATGTTAGCCAAGAATTTACCACTTTTTTCCTTCCTAGTCTTCCTTTTTCGGTCATATTCGAGCTGGCGCGTTCCTCTTCCCAGTATTGACTCTTGACTATTTAAGCTGTGTCTTTCTAGCAGGCCTTATTAAATCTTTAAATTAATGTCCCATTTTCTCTCTTCCCCATTGCTGCAGTACGGCAGACGACGCTGGCCATTTTTGTCGATCGTCATTTTACAATTTAAAATCCTTTCGCATTCCAGAGGATACTGTACTGAATCATCTATAGTCAACTTGCATTAATTTCTTTCTATGACTAGAGTATCCTAGTGCATTTCTCTAATTTTAAGTCATTATTTACTGTAAAAGACTCTCGAGTCTCCTCTGTTGGTCCAGAAAAAATGTCCATTTTTCAAATTTCCAGTGCTAGTTCTATATCTTCCGGAAAAGTGCAAATTTGCGCTTCAGTACCATGCAGTGGTGATCGTTACTGTTTGTATTGTGTCGTTCCGGACGTAAACGGTGTCAGACTTTTCACGTTTTCCGACAGACCTTGTCGGTGGGAGAGGTTTCCCGACGTGAGGCGCAGGCTAGTTCCCTACTGTACGCCGCAGGTGCCTTGGCGGTATACAAAAGGAAAGGGGGTTGACGCTTAGAGAAAAACAGAAGAAGGCAGATGTTACCCTTGGCCCAAGAAGGAGAGTAAAAGTACAAGATTTTCATGGTATCGCATTCAGGGTCGATCATCGTGAACGGCAACTCCGCCTATGGTTCTTTTGACGGAATTATGTCGTCCGAAGCTTCACGTTTCCTTTTTTCGTACGAAAATGTCGCAATGCGCTTCAAAAGCGGAAAAGAGAAGGCCATCCAGATTCTTTTTCATCCGGAGGGGTTTTAATTCGAATGGTACTACGAGAAATTCCCGCAGGATGGAGTCCCCACCGAGGAGGCCCAAAAGTATGATGCTGTGAAAAGCAAGTTTCTAGTCAAGTTTTCGAAACAGGTCTGCAGGAAAAATTGAACGAGGCTTCGGTCTCTAGATTGGAGATAGAGGACTTCAACGGCTCACTAGCAAGATTTGACGACGTATACAGGAGGGTTATCTTCAATTATGCGGCTCTATTTGGGTTACTTCCGAAATATGTCGCGGGACACCCAGAGTTGGCGCAGTTCGTGATATATCGGGCCCCGTCAGACTATAATGGACTGGGGAAAGGGATAAGGTACTTTTTTAATCGGTCATATGGTATTTTTTGAAAACTCCGGACAATAATCTTAAGTGCTTGTGGCCCCGAAGAAGATTCTATAGAGGCTGAATGTTTGCAAGAAGAACACGCAGAAGCTCGAAAGAAAGGTCGACCAGCTTGCTCATCAGCTGGCATAGCTCTCCTTATTCGTGAGGAAACAGGTATATAAGGCTGCACCGGCAGCCCCTTCCGATGAGGACTTAAGTTGCAGACATTGCGGGCGGTGGGTCACCGCGCAACCTAATGTCCACAAAATCCCAAAAGGAACACTTAGTGCACATTTTTTGGGAGAAGGAGCCATTCTGAGGAAACTTGCTGGCCTAAGAGGCAGAAAAACCGGAATCGTCGAGTTAGGGTTGGGGATGCTCGGGTCGAGTCCAGAGAGAAACTCATGTTGAAAAAAAGGAAGACGAAGAGCCCTTGGCAGTCGTTTGGGAGTCTCAGAACAGTGATTTGGTCGCCATAGACAAGAGAAAGGCTGAAGTCGAGGCCCTTCCAAAACAGAGGAGAGAAAAAATAATTGACGTCGACAGCCTTTTGAACAAGGCACCAATTGTTCCTCCAAATTTGGTTGTCTCAACGTCCAGTAAGAAAAAGAGTAAGGTCCGAAAAGCCAAAAAGATATCAAGCAGCTTGAATTACCATGTACAAAAGTATGATTTGGTCGCGGAGCTTGCGTCTGCCCCGTCAGAGATGAACTTTGGGCAGCTTCCTCGCGGGGATGCGGACGAAGCTAGGAAGAAACTTAAAATACTGGTTGCGAAGACCGGGACGGTGACTCAAGACTCCGTAGCTAACCCGTTGAGTGACCCTCTCCGGTTGAAGTTCGTCGCGGTAAAGTCCAACGGGCGGAGACACATACCCTATTGGATAATGGAGCCGTTCCAAATCTCATGTCATGCGATTTTTGCAAAAAACTGGCGCTAACGGTGACGGCTACAGATCGTCAAGTGAGCGTCGTGTATTTGGCGGTTGCCCAAGTCGTCGTTTGCGTGGAATAGGTCCCAGTATATTTTATATCTTTGTTAGAGCCAGTTATTTGCTTTGTGTTGCGTAATTCCCCGTTCGATTCCATTATCGGAAGCCCGAGCCTAGAGTCTCTGCAGGCGAAACTTGACCATGGACTTCAACAGGTCACGCTAGCGGTTGAAAAGAGGGATGTCCTTTTAGCACTACTCACCGAGCCTCTTGTGATCGATTGGACGCGCACTGACAGTGACTATTTCACATATACCGAGTAATCGGAGGACGCGCAGTTTCCCGCTTCATCCTCATCTGGTTCCAGGTGGCAGTGATGGTGGATCGGATACTGGGCATAATCCGGTGCTGAAATCTTGAACAAGGAACCTTATGAGCCGGATTTGAGATGATCAATAGAGGGTGGAGAGTCGGGGAAGACGAAAATGTAGAGCGGGCTGCTTTACACACCTCTAAGGTTAAGCACCTGGAAGGAAAGGAAGATAGGTCACTGGTGATGGTACTAAAAGATGACAGCTTGGGACATCCACGGTCTCAAACCGGCTGATATCCCAGTGGTGCATTCCCTTTAGTTGACGGACGATAATCCGATTCATTCAGGGGATCGCCGTCGATGACCTCGCGGGCGCCAGGAGCTTCTCGGCTTTGGATCTCTACATGGGCTACTAGCAGGTACAGCTGCCGGAGGAAATTAAGTGGATGACGAAATTCGTACGTCGCTATGGAATCTGCAAGTGCGAAGTAATGTATTTTAGGTTAATGAACGCACCGTCGTCGTTCCAGAAGATGATGGATGACTTTCTTCCGGGCTTGCTGTTCACAATGGCTTATGTCGATGACGTGGTTATATTATCCAAAAACATGGACGAACACGTCGGCCATTGCAAGGAAGTCTTCAAGAGAATTAAGAAGTCAAACCTGAGGATCAAGTTGCAGCTTCGCTCAGTCGGAGATGAAACTGCTCGTTCACGTCGTCCACACCGTTGGGTTGTCTTCCACACCGTTGTGTTGAAAGTAGACGTAGATAAGATCAAGGACTTTTTGGAGGCACCAGCTCGAAAGAACATAACCGAGCTCAGGAGTTTTCTCGGTCTTGCCGGATACTGTTGACGGTTTATAAGGAACTTCACAGAAATTTTGGTAGTGTTACATGCTGCTACGGTCGTGAAGGAGTCATGTATATGTACAGAAAAGATGCAGGAGGCTTTCGAGGATCTCAATATGAAGCTAAAAAGTCCACCTGCTCTTGCCTTCCATCACTTTGACTCCCCATCTGTTGTTGAAACGGATGCGTCCTCAGTGGCGTTGGGAGTCGTGCTGTCCCAGAAGAAGGAGGATAGAAAGGTGAATCCGATTCAGTTCGCGTCCCGTAAGATGACGAAGCAAGAGCCCCGGTACTCCACCAATGAAAGAGAGGCACGCGGCATCATGTTCGCGCTGTAAATTTTCGGGTTTACCCACTCCCTGAGGAACCCTTTTTTATTTACACCGATCACCAGGCTTTGCAAATCGCGTTTAAGAAAAAGCATATTTATGGACAGATGGAAGTTTTGGTTAGATCTGATGTATGAGTACAACGTCGAGGTTAAAACCGCCCGGGGTTTTCGAATGCGACGGCTAATTACCTCTCCCGTCGGCCCATGGAGAAAGAAGGTAAGGAAGGAGATGAAAATTTGACGGGGGGTTCGTTGCCACCGTTCAATGGGCGAGACCCCAAGCCATTAGATTTGGTGCCACAATTGCTTGAAGTAGCAAGGTTCTTGGCAGGGGAATTGGCTCAAGAGACAAATCAGAAGAAGAGAGTCGCTGAAAGACGAAGCGCAAGGAAGTTCACGCTGTGTAGCTACACCTTGTTCCGTAGAGAGAGGGATGGTCTTGGAGTGGTGCCTTATTGTGGCCAGCGTGTGTAAATTATTGCTACTTTCCATGAAGACATAGGAAATTGGGACGTGGGCTTGACGAGGAAGTTTGTAAGGGATCGGTTCTGGTGGGCCGGATTCTATTGTGACGTGACGGATTATGTTAGTTCATGCGATGCTTTTCAAAGCGCAAGGAGGCTTTCAACGTACCATAAGAGCCAGCGAGCGCCATTCACTGTTTTATTCGAGACTTTCCTATCGACTTCGCTGGCCTATTCGTCTAAGACCTGGAAAAGGTTCGTACTGATCGCGGGGGAATATCTGACTGGGTGGCCGATTGCAAGTGCAACAGAGGATTCGATTTCAAGTACCTCTGTACAGTTCGTCCATCAAGAGATACTTATTCCTTTCAGACCGCCGAGGAGGATTGTTTCAGATAATTCCACCGCCTTTATGGCCGCCTCGTTTCAGTATTTCATGTGTAGTAAGGGTTTTGACTTGAAAGCAGTAATAGCTCACGCTCCGGTGGCGAACGAGAGGGCGGAAGGATGGCTGGGACGATCAAAAATGCTATTAAGAAGTCAATAGTTGAAAATGGAGGAGACTGGGCGGATGTAATTCCACAATTTCTTTGAGATTATGGACATCGTGACCGTGGTCCCACCCCTATTCCGTTCCTTATGATGTACGGCATCATCGCAAGAATGTTAGCGAGCGAAGCAGTGGCACTCCTCAGTACTTAGTCGCGCGAACTGTTTAGTGCGCGCCATTAAGGACTTTGAGAAGGGCTGAGAAAAAGAGGAGGGCGGATAAGATGGAGGTGGCTACTAGGATCCGGGGACTGTTGGATGCCAAGAAGGAAGGGAGATGCGAAAGAGAACGAAAAAGAAACCGGTGAAGGCCACCGTGCCCTGCTGCAACATTTGGTAGCCCATGCCGCGATCCAACACGATAGCACCACGAACACCACTTCACGATCACGCACACTACTACACTGCCTGATGGCACCTTTGTATACGAGTGGTTTGGGACCAGACTTCAGTAGTTCGCTTGTGTAGCAGGTAGGGGGCAGCATTGAAAAGATATCGCATAGTGGGCACGGTAAACTGTTGCCGTAGGGCAGCGTGAGGAGAAACGCGCAGCAGAGAATGGGGCCGGGAGATTTAGGGACCAGAGCGCTGGGTGTATCGAAGCGCTTGAGGAGGCCTGAGTATTCTGAGGCCGATTTGTACGGATAATGGAGTGCTTGAGAAGGCCTGTGTATTTGGATGCCGGATATCATGGAGGTCGGAGCGCTTGGGGAGGCCAGAGTGTTCCGAGGCCAGAGTGTTTGTAGAAAAGCGGTTGGGGAGGCCGGTTTGTTGTGAAGGCCGGATTGTTCGAGAGGTCAGAGCACAGTGGAGTGAGAACTGTTCTGCGTTCAAAAGGGAGATGAAAGTTTGGGTGTTTTATTTTTGGAAGATATATCCGATCGTGTTCAAAACGGAAAAGAAAAAAGAAAGGGAGCTTTGCAGCTGTACGCCGGGGAGTGGCATACTGTACAGTGAGTGGGGCATATCTTTGGGACAGGTGTCCCGACTGAGACACAGGCTGGCTCGCTACTGTATCTCGCAGGCACCTCGGCGGCATACAAAAGGAAGGGGTTGAAGCTTATAGAAAAAGAAAAGAAGGCTGATGTTATGCTTGGTCCAAGAGGGAGAGTAAAAGTACAAGCATTTCAGACTCCGCCTTACATCTCTAATCAAGAATGAGCCCCTAATTCCCCTCCTGCTTTCAAATAATATCAGCTGTCTTCAAAGCGCAGCAGTGAACAGCTCCAAAACTGTCGAAATATGATAGGCTTATCGAAAATATAGGGCAATTTGAATAGGTTCTCGCAAAACTTTTTTTTAAGAACTTATTGCATGATTCAGTACAGTACAGTTCTTTTGCATGTAGGGAAATTTTTGGGTGTTTCACGGTACTTTTTGTGAGAATGGCGCTGATCGGTTGTTAAAAAGCGAGGTCCGGTCAATCACACCTCGTTTTTAGAACTTCATATTTTTTTAAATTTTAAGTGCTACAAATTTTTAATTTTGCGCCAGCCGCTACCGCCAGGGCACCGGCGAAACAGCAATAAATGGGGGTCAACCTGCAGAGCGACCGAACCTACAGGACCTACCCTTGTGCTAACGTCATTTTTTTCGATATCTGAGATGCGTTCTCTGTAGTGGTCGGTCACCGACCAGTTCCAACTCTCTGGCTGTGATGTGATGCTTAAACTGTGGCGTAGATCACCTTATTTCCTCATGCCCACATTCGGTCAATGCGAGCCGTGCCGCGAGGAACAGTATCGAATACTTGCAGAAGAAGAAGGAACGTACAGATGCAATCAATGTCTTCTTGTACCATCTCTTCGAGCAACTCGATCAAGTTGCAAAGATCAACGATCCTGTTGCAGATAAATACGAAAAAAATGTTGCCGATGAGTGACCTCAACTTTAAGATGCTCTAGTTGCAGTATTTGACGACCTTCAAGAGGTCAATATAAAATCGGGATCCTGCGTGAAGTCCAGACTTCACGCGGGATCCCGATTTTCTTCAGAGAGACTGAGTCGTCGACAGTCTCTCGAAAACAGACGCACAAATATTGATGCGAAAGAGGAAATTGTGGATATCAACTTTGCTATCGAATAGTTTGAGACTCTGACCTCAAGCGAAGGCTCAGATTGCTTTCATGGTGCTTGTTGTGATACCGGAGCTACTAAGTCCTTAATTGGTAGAGAAAAAGCTTTAGCATACTGTGACGCACTGGGAAGCGACTTCAATCTTCGAAGAAGATCATTTTATCGTTACTTCAAGTTTGGAAGCGGCCTTTGTTCCAGTATAGGAACTACATCGGTCACCATCCCTTTTCATGGACATCGAAAGATTGTTCTAGACCTTGATGTTGTCCGGGTAAATTTCTTTTTATTGCTTAGGCTGGACACTCTTGATAAACAAAAGGTATACGTGAACATTGTGCGCAATCTGTTGGTATGCGAAGCTGAATCCTGGGCACTTCCTATCACTGGAAAGTTTGGTCATCTTTACTTGGAGTGGGGAAACTATCTTGCCCCGAGGAGTACGGTACATTGTATACCACGTCGGAACTTAAGCGTATTCATCGACATTTTCATCATCCCTTTGCTGAACATATTTACGAGCAGCTCAAGCGAGCGCATGATCTAGACGCCACACCTGAGACGTTGAAAGAACTGGAGTCCATTATCGCTCTTTCGATGTATGTCAGCGCCTTTCTGTTGAAACAGGAATATTCCGCGTTGCGCTTCCGCCCGGAAAGTTTGTATTCAATAAACTTGTTTACATGAACCTCATGACTCTGGAGAATAGTTCAGTTCTGCATATTGTGGGCCAAGACACCTCCTTCAGCGTTTCAACCTTCCTGCCAGACGGAGAAAAGACAAGCATGTCTGCAAAGCATTCAATCGTCTCTGGGTAAGACCTTATGTAGGCTATCCCGATGAGATTCACATTGACCAAGGCCCATAGTTCCAATCTGCTGAATGGAATTTCCTGCTCGCTTCAGTGAATATCAAGAATAATGATGCTTTTGTTGACAACCATAATGCATTAGGTCGCGGTGCGCGCTATTCCGAGTACTTGCGTCAGATTTTCCACAATATAAGACTCGATACGCCGAATATTCCGATCGAGGAAGCTTTACCTCTCGCAGTACATGCGATGAGCTCCACTGCAGGCACTCATGGTCTTTCTCCTGTCCTCTTGGTCTTTGACATTGTGCCGCGTATGCCTATCCGCCCTGCCGATTTGCCTAACCAAAGGCAAAGAATGAAAGCACTTGCACAGGCCCGAGGTAAATGACGAAGATCATTGTGCAGCCCAATCTTTCCACAGATAGAAGCATTAACGTACCGCGAGCAGCAGAAAAAGACATCAGTACCGGTATGGATGTTCTGGTTTACAGATAGCGTCCATTTAATCGCTGGACTGCCCTTATAAGGTCTTTTCTGTGGATGGTAAGCGGGTCTGGTTACATCTCGATGACAACGTCATCATCGCTTCTTTGGACACAGTCAAACCATATGTTTCTCTCATCAACAAACGATGAGCAAAGCGAACCTACTGAAGCTGTACAGACACCTGAAGTGAACAATAGCTCAGCCTAATCCCGAATATTGGGTCTATGATAGATGCTATCATCGCTGGTGATGCTCTATTCACTCGTGTTGGTAAGGCTCTATCAGTTTATGTCTCTGGCTTGTACGGAGAGCTCGATACGCGTCAAACCCCAGTTCCCATGATAATTGAAGCGGATGATCCTTTGATAAGCACTCCACCGTTTGATGTCGCGAAGAAGGAGAGTGATGGTATAGAAACCGAGGGGTATTCAAGGCTGTTAAGAAAAAGAACCTTCTTCAAAGGCCAAATGTTATCGATGGTCGATTCTTGTATACTTTGAAGAACTTTGAGATACCACAAGATGCCTAAGGCTCTTTTAATTGCCCAAGATCACACTGATTCGCGACAAACCGTTCATCGTACACACCAGTCCGAAGCACCGCCACATTGCCCAATTTTCGACGAAGATCCTCTTATCATTCTCTGCTATCTCTAGTTTTCGTCTATTCCTTTACGATGTCACAACAAGCCTACCTGCAGAGCAAGGAAGTCTTCAGTCGCGAGGTATAACCTGAAGCCGAAACCTAATGATCGAAAGTACTTTGGTGTTCAAGAGGATGAAGTTCTCCGCTTAGTTAAGCCTCTTTATGGCGTGTATGACTCAGGTGACTACTAGTGTGAGACAATCAAGGACCACGTTGAGAAAGACTTGGAGATGGAACCACTGACGAGTGACCTTTCTCTCTACATGAAGATCGACAATGGAAAGGTAATTGGACTTGCGGGTGTCTATGCGGATGACTGCCTGCCGTTGGTAGTAAGGAGTTTCCGAGCACTGACTGAGTCGACGATGAAGCGATGCGATACAAAGCCTCGAATCTGGGACAATGTTTCCTTCCTTGGTTTGCAAATCGAACCTCGTATGAGGATCATCAATGCATGCTATCGCAAGTCAACCGGATGACATTGCTGGGCTGATTATCCTAGCTCTTGATGCTTCCTTCGATTTGTTCTGTTCTCGTCGTGCAGCTGTCGCCTGGTCGACTCACAGCAGGCCCGACATATGATGCTTGGTCAATCGTGCTCCTCAAGTCACCGAGACTAATTTCGCCGCCAGACATACAAGGAACTGAACAAAGCGATAGCTCATGTGAAAAGCACTAGGATCTACAGCTGCGCTATAAGCTATATATCGCTCCTGTAGTTTTGTGAATGCAGCATAGCTCAAAGCTCTTGGGATATGTCGAACATAAAATCGGCGGTAGCTTGTGTCTTGTTCAGGCAGTTTCTAAAACTTTCAATAGATTTGAAAGACTGCTCCGACTCCAGAAGGTCCTCACGCTGAAGATCCTCCATGCAAAGAACGCGTTGATAGCGATAGTCTTTAGGATCTGCGAAACAATCTTCTGTTCCCACTTGAAGTGGGAACTAGAGCTCCGTAGTATGGCTCTTTGCTGTGTTGCGCCGTCAACGCCTCCTTTGGTTTTTGAGTAAAAACTTTGGGCAGCATGCTTAAACAGCTTTAAGGGTACAAAGCATCCATTGGAAATCACATGCTGCTCAACAACTTTCCAAAACTTATGTCGCGTCATCAGCACTTCTTTGTGATCAGCTCTCACAAAAGAGGGAAATGCAGCGTCTTGAATGTGCGCCCATTGCACTAGTGGCACGGCCAACTTTGTAAGACTGTCCTTACAAATGTTCATAGACTGGGTGGTGCACCTGACTAGTACTGTGTATATTATTCCCGTCTCAGTAGCTAGCACGTAAAGTGCATTATTTAAGCCAAGAACAAAAAGCTGCTGCACGATCTGACCCATGTGCTCAGTAAAGACATAACGCTTAAAAGTATCATCCCCTACCTCACACCTAGTCAGGTCAGGAGTGGCAAGATGTATGACCTCTCCAACAGTTGAAGCCGCGACTTTGGTCTTAATTTCTACGGCAGCCAATACCACCGCCTCATCTCCAACAGTGGTGACTGCACCTGGCTCCAACGGAAAATCCCATCTCTCAAAAGCAGCAGCATCCAGGAACGCCACGGCATCGGGAGAGCATGCTAAGTACGTTGCACCTTTAACGAAACCATTCCAATCTCAAACACGGCCTTTACAAAGGCCATAGAATTCAACGCGCTCAGTACAGCCTTCTCATTCAAGTCCCTCTCATCATCGCTTCTGTTGAGACCTTCGAGCTAAACCAACCCTGATACAGTAGATCAAACCACTCTTTCATTGACATTTGTTGCGCAGTACCCGTCCTTGTAACACCTAGAACGTTTCTTACGGCTTCAGTTGACATTAACAGGAGCCCCGCATTTGTTCCTGTGATTCGGAACTGTCTTAGAACGAACCAATCAGCACAGCGCTGACCAAGAGTGAGAACATTACAATGGCCAGCAATCAGCTCCTCAGCCTTTTCTCTGAAGCAATGAAAGTATCCTCTTTCCCAAGGACACCGCTGAAAAGTGTCCGGTCTAGCCTAAAATCCGATCGAGGTACCGCTATCCAGGTGTTCAAAATTGAGTTCAGTTGCTGTGGGACGGTGTACATAAACCGCAAAACTTTGCAAAACTTTGCATCACCTCTTTCACGTACAGCAATTGCAGTTGCTTTGCTCTGCCCAACCCGTCGAGATACGGAGCCGGTTGATTTGCTGGCGAAAAAAAACCAGGTCCCAATGCAGCGTCGTCGTTAATCACAAATTCCTTCCTTCGATCTAATTCAACCTCATTTGCGACTTCAGGTTCAGTTGGTCCACCGAAACGAGAGCCTCCTTCGATCTCGGTGGTCTCATTACTTGTAACCACATTACTTTCCACAGCAGGCGAAGCGTTGCGATCAGACTGTGCAGATACAGGTTGGAATGCCGGAGCGTCCCTTTGGTTAGGGCGTTAGACGCACAGCGCTCAATTTCTGCTTCCTGTAGATCCTCACGTAGTGGATTTAAGAATGATCTTCCGACGAAAGGATGGCAGCCAAGAATATGATCGGGCATAACAAACACAGACCCCAACCCATGTTCCATCATTATCTCCATGAATCCTTGCTTTCCGTAGCCCCTATCTGCTGTTACAAGACATCCATTAAACGATTCTTCTCCACGACCGTCCAGGAGGAATTAATCAGCTTTCGAACGGATTCTGTTTGGGGCTCCCCGCGTCTTCTAAATCGCACCGCCAGTACTATTCTGAATAACATCGGCCAGAGTATCGGCAGAATGTCCTTCACGGTCCGCTTTTCTTGCGCTGAGCATCTTCACTTGATTGTCCGCGGCCCTTGTCCCAAATAGATCATCATCGAGTGTAGCTGTCAAATGCATTGGAGTGAAAAACAATTTACGGGTCCCTGAATGCAAGTGCCTCAAACTCTGAAAGATACCGCGTCTGATCTCGTTGCGCATTCCATTGAATACTGCCGTCGTCTCCTCTTGCTAGTAAGCCAGAATATTGTTCGAGAGGAATCGCATTCGTTCGAGAGAGGGGGGTACTTCCGGACTGCCGTAAAACAGTTATGGCCTTCTCATAGCTAAATCCCGTGGTGTGTGAGAACAGAAGAATGGCGACGTAGCGGTACATGTCTGACAAGTTGACAGATTGCTGCTGGATGTTGTTAAGTCGTATACTTTCATTCAGCCACTCCATTAGTTGTCTTAGAATGCTACCCATCAACAAGACGACAAAACCGCACCTTGTAGGAGGCATGTTTTAACATTACACTGAACTTTAATGTTAGAAACGGCCACGGAGCAGAGCAAACGAGCACGGTTGTGTAAGATGGTATCGGCGAATTCCTTCTCTAACATAATTGAACTGCAGTCACCCTTCCCAGAATCCATCCACTGCTGACATCTCGTGATTCTCTCGAATTCCTTGCTTTTCTTGCCCTGCCCCTCCCTCTACTCCTGCTCCCTTCTCGAGCTCCTCTTCGTGCTTTAGGACGTTCTAGGGTTCGCGTAGGTCGATTTTCTTGACTTTCTGCTCCCGTCCACTGCCAGTATGTGGTGTGGCAGGGTTTAGCGCTTCATTTTCTTGTTCCAATGCCCCGGCGGCTGGACCTGGCTTTCACGAGCTTACGTAAGAGTTGTGGTAGCTCCATTTACCGTTTGGGGCGATAGATGCTGCATCTGTTGGTTGAAGGAGCGAAGATGATGACATCGTGGATATCGACGTAACGTACAGCAAAGCCCTGGTGCTATTTTCATCCAATTTCGGATCTGGAGTCGAGGACCTTACAGAAGCACACCGGATCATGTAACGTCTCTTAGATTTTAAATCGTATTGCCCGTGCGAATGAGGATCCACTCCAAACTTGGTCCCCGAAACGGTTCTTGTGTTCAGTATAGTGAACATGAGAGCGGAACCTGTAATTCTGAAAATTTTACTTATGTTCACTATAGTGAACATTACTGGCATTAGGGATATTTTATTCAACTTTAAGTGCTACAAATTTTTAATTTTGCGCCGGCCGCTACCGCCAAGGTACCGGCCAAACAGCTGTAAATGAGGGCTCAACCTGCAGAGCGACCGAACTTCCAGGAACTACCCTTGTGCTACCGTCATTTTTTTCGATATCTGAGATGCGTTCTCTGTAGTGGCCGGTCGTCGACCACTACTCTCTCACAGCTTCTAGTGACTTCGGTCATCGTGTCACTTTAAGTTATCCCGCGCATTTACTCAGGCTACCGAAGAGGAACAACACTTTTACCCAGTGAGGACTTCTCCCGCATACGCACTTTCAGCGCCGTGGATACTGTACAAGCGACCACATCTTCCATACATCAAAATATCCCAGAAATTCCCCTTTTGGAAGATACATGGATGTACAGTATTTGATCATTTGGCAAGTTAACTTGACCACTGTATTTTTAATACAGTACAGAACTGTAATGTAATGTACAGTACTGTACTGTACCGTGTTGTACTGCCACACACTACGCCCCTGGTACAGTATCCCCACAATTTGCAGCGAAAATTGCTAATCCAAGCTCTTCATCCTATATACAGTACTCCGTAGCACTCTCCAAATCACTTAGCACGATCACTTGCATTATTTACTCATCTGCCATTTCGAGTGTGCGCAGTTCTCACGTCTAAGATGTCCGTAAAGCAGCCCGATTTTCCCCGCTATTTACAACTAAATTCAGCTGTGTGCAAAACTCAGCAGTCCACAGTTCCAAAACTGTCGCAAATATGATATGCATTTCGCAAATGAAGGACAATTTTAATACGTTCTCGCAAACTTTCGAAGAACTTATGACACAGCACAGTTTAGTACTGTACTTTCGCAAGTTGAATTGACTGCGGTACTTTGAATAAGGATAGATTACTTTACCACAGACATATGCAGGTGCAACATGCATAGTCTTGAATACCCCACTGTAACAAACCTAAAATAATTAGGTTTGAATAGGGTGGCTAAACTCTGCATGTTGCGGGGCGCGACATAATACAGACGCCCCACACGTGGACCAAATCGCATAACTAAGCTGCTGATAAAGCCGAGTCTTCACTCCTCCCGCCGAGCATGCGCTGCGGGTCGCGACAGCGGCCGCGTATTCGTCGATTACCTTCGACGTCGTCGCAGACGGCGATCCAAGTGAGTCGAAGGCTAGCGGCACAAACTTCCATCCCAGTTTTGATCGTCCTGCGAGGGCTTCACCGGGGATGGCTGCTACTTTGCTGGCAAGCTCCCTATTTTTCCGTCTTTCCGCTGCATTGGCAACGGCGCGCGCCTCACGCGCTTTAATGGACATGAACCCCTCTTGGAATGGCGATGTTACTGTGACGTCGTACGCCACCGGGAGGGGCGGCAAGGAGTTGATCTCTTCCGATCTCGGGTACACTAGAATGTCGGCAGGCCGTGCATTCAGTCCGGGAAGTAAGTATTTCACCTCATATTGGACGCCGACTCTTGCTGCTTTGAACAGTTGTCGGCCAAATACCCTCACCACGGCATTGTGCCGATTAGTCCATCCCAGGCCTTTTTTGCAAAAATCCGCGGCATGGTCACCTCGGTTGTCCATGGGCCTGTTGCACTCCGCGCATTGCAGCGGCACAGTGTCGTCAAACACGTGAACTCCCAGGTGGCGGCGTAGCATCACTGACCACATCTTATTAGAGGTCCGGCTGACCACAGACGGATGTGCGGTGAGAAAGGCTGCAGCAGGCGTCTCTAAGTATGCCTAGCGGCGGATCCTTCGCCGAATACGAATAAGGAGCTTTATGTTATCAGCAAAACGGGCATTTCTAATGCAGTACTCTGTTGTACAGTACAGTACGGTAATGCTACAAACTTCAACCGGGTTTTGTCCAAACCAAGCTCTTCATCCTATTTCTCCATGCCGCATCCTCCTTCATAGCCCTCTCCACGTCACTGAGCACAGTTCTCACGTCCAAGACGATTGATTTCATACCCCACGACGTTCCCGGTGCCTCAGACAAATGATATCTTAAATTGCATTCTTCTGCCAAAGTCTGGTATTGGTTACGATACCCGATGTGCACAACCGTCACTCCCTCGCGGCAAAACATCAAGTTCTGAAATCCTGCTCCATGAAACCCAACTACTACATCTGCAGATGAAAACATTCGGACAGCTGTATCAACCGCCGCGTCTGCTTTGTATACCAACACTTCGTGCGTGTCTCCAAATTTGACCTCTAGACCGCTTCTCAATTCCTGAAAGTTCTTAATGCAGCGATTTTCCTGGCATGTTCCATCTGCCTCTCTCCAAAGTGCCCGCTCAATTAATACAATTCGCTGCTGTGAACCACTACTCGATAAATTCGATTTCATTGCAGCAAGATCTCTCAATAATGAAGCTGTCGTGTGTACAATGCCGTCGGGAAAAATATTGCGATGCTGCTGCTTGTAGATAGATGGTGGTACCAATACCACACCAGCGTAGAACCATTCATCCTTTTGGTCTCGAAAGGGCTGTATCGTCAGCCTTTCGGGTGGAAGTCCCAACATTTCACACAATAACAGCGGAGAAACGGTACTGTTGTCGACAAGAACAATCAACTCAGTTTCTTCTATGAGCGGCACCAAGCTGAGATACCTGGGCAAGACTTCATGGATGACGTGATGGTAAGTAGACCCGTGATGTTGGCCGAGATTCAGGACTATTCGACCGGGGCCTATCGTTGAGAGGTGCGATTCAGATAGAGTAACGTTGGAGTTAAGGTGACGTTTCCAATCTCTTTCGGCACAGCATCCTCCGGCAAGGTCGTAAATAGTTTCCGTATGAGGCTGAAGGACGACACCATGCAGTCCAACGAATCCGTTAGTGATAACGGACAGGCAGAAAGGGTTTGTTGGGGGATTTCGGGCGATTCGGGAGAGGGAATCAGGGCAAAACTGGTTGAAGGGCGACTTCAGAAGAGTATAACCGATTGCTGCTTGCTTCGGGTCGACGGTAAAACCATGCTTGATTTGAAAAGTTGAACGAAACTTGGGCATGTTTTCATCTGCGAGAGCGAGCATGCTTCTAAGGGAAGAGAGAGTATGCGAGGTAGACACATTGGCTGCAGGGGCTTGGTAGTGATCAGAAAAGACAGGAAGGTCGGAGAGACGACGAGGGAAGAAGAAAGCGGGTTTTAATTTGGTAAAGATTCCAGTTCTTAGTTTGCTTCTGTGTGGAACGGAGCCGCGATGTTGGAAGTAGATCGCCTGAGGTAAAGAGCGTTGAAGAATGATAATGATTAGCGGGACTAAGCACACGTACAGAAGGAAACGATTGCGGAGGCAGTTGAGGCGCTTCTTAGTGACGGCAGGAGATTTTATGAGAGGGGAAGAGTTGTTTCTCGGTAGGTTGATTGGATAAACCATGCGTGAGGCTGGGTGGATCACTATTCAGCGTCACAG
This sequence comes from Kappaphycus alvarezii, assembly GCA_002205965.3. Classification (NCBI taxonomy): domain Eukaryota; phylum Rhodophyta; class Florideophyceae; order Gigartinales; family Solieriaceae; genus Kappaphycus; species Kappaphycus alvarezii. Next base: position 779,424 of record NADL03000758.1, read on the forward strand.
TACGGACAGGAATGGCAACTTTGCGTTTGCGCAAACTGTGTTCGACCGTAACAGGTTTCCCTTGAGTCTGTCAGAAATTTGCCTTCAGCAACTGCGTATCCAACTATCAACTGCTAATTTTACAGTGTACTCTTAGGCACTTACGATTAGGTGGTGTTCTACCGTAGGAACGCAATTATGTCCACAACGATGTTTGCCAACTGCTCCTGCAACATTACAGTACTGTGAAGCATTGTGCAGTGCTTCCATGCACTCAACACAACTTAACCGTTTTGCTGTACTCAAGACCACTCTGTTGTTGTACTCAAAAGTACTCTATTTCATTGGGGAGTGGTCGTCAGAGGTTAAAGTGGGTATGCTACGCTAAACAGATACCAAACCTAAACCGATAGTTGGAATTATGCAAATAAAATGCCGCAATAGCTCCCATGTTGACTAAAATTTGTGGCTTAACGTTTTTCTTTAAACCCATTTTATTGCCTTTCACCCTCGAATCTTTCAGTCGATAAATGCAAGAATAGATAAAGGATTTATGATCATCTAGAGAAACGTATGATCTGCTCGATGAAAAAATTGTAAACATAAAACCCTAGTCTGTGTACCCTTCCGAAGGGTAGAAAAAGAGTTTGCTTTGTTGCGCTTACCCCTCAAGTTTTGACAAAGAGTGCTTTACCAACAGACTAGAGGGAGGTGCAGCTTACAGGGCCACTAAAATCAACTAGCTTTGGAGAGGGAGGCAAACATCCGCAAATTACCGACTCCGACCAATCACTGAAGCTGCACACGTGGACCAAATGGCATAGCTCAGCTTCAGTGACACCTTGGCCTTCGAGCTTCCGAAACGGGCCGCGATGACAGTCGCGTACTCGTCGACCACCTTAGACGTGGTCGCCGACGGGCATCCTAGGTGGTCGAAGGCTAGCGGCAGAAAATGCCATCCGAGTTGCGGGCGTCAGGGTCCTCGAGAGGTATTGTACTGTAATATGTCGCGCCGAACAACACGCAAAGTTTAGCCGCCCTATTCAAACCTAATTCTTTTAGGTTTGACACAGTGGGGTATTCAGGACTTTGAATGTTGAAACTGCATGTCTGTGGTAAAGGGGGTAAAGGGGTGGTTTGCTTCGAGTAATGGAAAGGTTGGGAGTCCTTTACTGTACTTGTAAAGTAATTGCTGTACAGTAAGTACTGTACTGTACAGTACGGTAAATAAATAATCAATTTTAATAATTAAATTTTACTCTTATGTTTGCTTTGTTATAATAGTGAATATGGGGGGTTAATTTACTGTGGTAGATATGTGGGTTGGTACCCAGTAAATTTGTACCGGAGCGTAGATACCGTATATTGGCCAAGGTGATATAATGCATTTGACTCAAACATAGGCAGGGGAAAAAGGGTAAAGAAACCCCCGGGTTTCTTTATTTAGATGTATGAAATGACTGGAACCCGTTTTGAGTTGTAAATGTTAATGTCATTTTAAATACATGTACTGATGGTCGAAGCAATAATGTACAATCATAGCTGTCGAATGCTAGCACCAGCAACAGTCTACCAGAAAGTCGATGGGATGCCAGCCAGCAGACAAGCAGCGTTAGAAGTTACTGCCAACGCCGAGTGTCGCTGTAGAAGAATGCCTCCAACCTTCGAAAACCAGTTGTGGGTTCTTTTCTTGCGAAGGATCAACGGCAGGTGAGGTTAACCTACAAATTACTGAGACGAGGCCTGACTTGCGCAGCGACTGATATTCCCTGAGTAACGGAGGTTCTCTGGGATATACTTGCTGTGGCATTCAGAGTCGCTCAAAACCCCCTCCAGCAGACAAATGGCGTTATTCTGGACGAGTTTCGCCGTAACACGAGCGAACAGTGTATGCCACACCTCAGCAATCGGAACTGCTGCACGTGCGGCAATGCCAGTCGCAACCTGGTTAGCGAGGTCCCGACTAGCCGGGTGGCAGACCCCCAATGTGCGAGTGGGATGGCAATGAAGCGATGCCCAGGACCCTTTGCTCGAATTAGGTCCGCAATGCGAATGGTGCGAAGGTTGGGGTATGAACTTGCGTTTCAACCATGATATTAAGATAGAGAAAGTTGGAGATTCGGAAATTTTCGCCGTGCTAGGATTCGAGAGTTGGAATTCTGTTGGTTAGGTAGAATTCCAGCACTCGAATTCGTGATAATTGTCAATTGTCGGGTGGCAAGGGCGGTCATTCCAGGAACTTGTACCATAAACGCAATTCTCGCATGAAAAGTTGTTTGCTTTACTCCACTGCATATCTGATTTGGCCACAGTGCAGTACATGTCTCCTCACTCTCCGGATTCCAGATACCTCTCTGGATTCCAGATACCCTCTCTGGATTCCACAGAGTAGCACGTTTTCGGCTCATCAGCCGGCCAGCACTATGACTTGGAAGTTGATACACTCTCGGCCTCAGTACGGGCTGCAGGCCAGCCGACACCCTTGTGTAAACCCCTCAGGACCCTGAAGCCGGCCTCCCAGACCTGCGTATCGCGTGTGACGTCGCGGTTACGTCCCCGTTCGAACTGTCTTCCCGTAGGAAATCGACGCAAGTCGCCGGTGGGGCGGCCGCCCCCACGCATCACCGAAAGGTCCAGGACCTCCAAAAAAGCTGTGAAGGTGATTGGTGCCCCCTCCGCGACCCTGGTTTTTATTCCCTCGGTGCTCCTACCGGAACTGTGTTCTGAATCGAAGAGTTTGTACCCAGGTTGCTAGGAAATACCACGCCTCGGATGCTAATATCCACACGCGCATCTACCAGCGCATCATCTTCGCCTTGATGTCGTGGGTGGCTATGGCCATCATATCTCGCGCCCCATTGCACATGGCCGACGTGGACCATCCAGTTAGCTCTTAACTGAATGGGCTACCCGCTCAACTTGTCAGATAGTTTCTGGTAGCGTGCATGTACGTGAAATGTTGTGGCAGGAGCTGCTGGCACTTCACTCAACCCGCAAGTAGAGGGGAGGCCAGCAAGCAAACAAGCCGCATTGGAAGTCACTGCCAATGCGGAGAGTCGCTGTGAAAAAATACCTTGCACCTTCGAAACCCGCTCCATCGCGCGGCTGGCGAAAGTTCTCACAAGTTCCTTGTCGACGGCGAACGCCACCGGATGCTAGCCTCCGAGCGTTGAGATGGGGACGGGAACTAACTTGCTTTTCCCCGGTAATTCAGAAGGAAATTTTTGGTATTCCCGCTTCATCTCCGCATGGGCTGCGGTGGAGCCCGTGAGTGGTTTAAACCTTTTCGCTCTTGCATAGGAAGGGGCAAGAAGGTAGAAGAATATTACGTCGAAAATGTCCGTGCCACCGGCAGCTCCTATTGCTCTGATACCCGGCCTCATCCTGTATTGGTATAGTAATCGAGGCTCAATGTGTGGACGCCGGGCCGCCTTTGCTAGGTCATTTGCGAGGAGGGTCATTTGGTTGTTACGGCGAGAACTGCTCTCACAGCCGTGACGATAATGCAGCAAGCGGCTCCCGTAGATATCGAGCAAGTCAGGACAAGCTGCCTTTGGACAAGGAGTACTGGGGGCGAATAGTGGGGTCTCGCAGAAGTACTGGAATCAAGCGGAGAAATCCTTGCTCTTGATGTGTGTCTTTTAACCACGGCACAGTGCACAGACTCTAGATAAATAATGAGTTCATATGAACCAAGGGAATTCTCGTTATGGCTCTAGTAGTATTGCCAAGTCCCAATTTAGCCTCCGCAGATGCCACGCCCAGAGAGGAACTGCCCGAAATGCTCGACTGTTTCGTCGACCACCTCCTTTATTGCACGGAAGCGAAAGGACGCGGCGCCACGACCATCAGGTCGGTCTACTGGCCAGTGATCTAAAAAGGGCAGCTTGGCACTCCGTCTTGGAATCGCGAGAAGACCCTCACTGTACCAGACCCGATATTAGCGCCATGGGGCATACCGGCGGCACGGACTTTTTCGACATCACCTTCGTCAACCCCTTGGCACCCACCTGCAGGAGAGTTTGGAACTTCAACCCGCTGACCTCACTCAAGGTGAAACGGGGGGTTAATTTACTGTGGTAGATATGTGGGTTGGTACCCAGTGAATTTGTACCGGAGCGTATATACCGTATATTGGCCAAGCCAATTGTGAAACCGTACAATGCATCGAAAACTGTAGATGGCACTCCAATCTACCAAGAAGGTGGAAGGCCAATGCTGCGAAGAACGCGAAAATGAGGAGATACGAGTCATTTACTACGAATTCTGCCAGAAGTAGACTCATTCCCGTCCCTATCTCCACTCTCGGAGGTTGGCACACAGATGCCCACGCGCTACTAAGCGACGTCGCACGGAATGTTGGGGTAAGGGCAATGAAAACGTACGGAAAGGATAGAGAAGTCCTAACTCAAAGGCACGCCGCAGCGGCAGCAATGTCCGATGCTGCCTGCCTGATAGCCGGACTCCGGCCCGTTTTCTAGGGTGACCCAGTCACGCTGCTAACCTCATACTCTGTAGGCTCAAACCCATGAAACATCCGGTTAGTTCTTAGCCGTATAGTCAGTCCTGCAGTGTACACGATAGATACTCAATGAAGTAAAGTTTCTTCAACTCACCTCAATCCTTGATGGAGCATAATGAAACATGTGGCTTCATCTCAGGAAATGACATTTCTTTCTAAGTACTGCATGAGTACCCAAAATTCCCTCCCCCTTTTTTCAAGGACAACTGGTCATAGTCTTCGAATAGTACCGTAAATCAACACAAGCGTCCACCCCGGTATTACGATACGCACTTCTGCCAGCGTGCGTACAGTACAACCGACCACATCGTCCATACAGAAAAGTCACCCAAAACCCCTATTCTGAGAGGTCATTTTCCTAGATTTAAAATATGCAGTCACTGTTACACTACCTTACCTTTACTCGCGACTAAAAGTACACCAAAATGATAGCTAGCTTACCCTCAAAATGTAAAAGCCTCTCGAATTGTGATCTTCTCTCGCCACAAGGTCACCTACGTACGGTAGGGTACCGTAATGTTCTTGAATGGTACCGCCGTCGTCGCACTCAGGTGGCAGCTTACCCTAGCTGTAGAAAATCACTGCCACAACGAGCATCATTTACTAATTCGATACAAGTAATCCAACGTCACTGATTGGAGCTGGGTTGATTTTGTAAAGTAGTGTCTTCGGTGAGCCCGGCATTTATTTTTAGAGGCAGAGTTGTCGGCTTATAACGCACTATAATTACGTTGGACCACACAGGAAGTCGGCACAAAGTAATAGCTCTGAGAGTATCGCAAATAACCCTTGCGTGTTGTGCAGTATAGTGGTATCATTTCTGATACAATAAATGACTGCGTCCCGTTGCTAAGTTGCACGCAAGTTACAAGCAGTATGATGTTCCCTGCGTAAGCCCATAAGTCCCCTGCGTAAGCCATAAGCCCGTATCAACGCTGCAGCAACACTTACATCGTTGCTTCTTAATATGGACTTGAAATTATACACCACGTCGCCACGTTGCACGGTGAACCTCGTTGCCTTCGCCATCCAACGGATGTGTCCATCTCAGCCTCTGGACTTGACACTACACACCACGTCGCCACGTTGCACGGTGAACATGGTTGCCTTCGCCATCCAACGGATGTGTCCATCTCAGCCCCTTTGCTGACAGTCACGTTACGATTCAGACCTCATTTGCGAAGAGGACGGAACATGACAACGAGCAGATAAGACCGAAGTCCATTGTGAGCGAAATTTTTTCTGCTCGTGACCAATCGCAAGCAGGGCCCAGTGTGGAGGTAGCACTAGAAGTGCGCAATAAAGTTCAAACAGTCAATCCGGTGGAAGAACGGTAATTGTGGAACTCCGAGAACCCGAGATTCACCAAAATGGCTGTTAGCTGCTCCGCAAGGTCCAGAATATGTGTGCTTCATGCGACTGAACTTGATAAGTTCATCGAGGAGACGAGTACGAAAAAATACATCGGAAACGATGTCATCGTCAGGTTAAAAGAAGACTTTACCGCCTAAAACATGATGAAGTCTGCTCGCGTCTATTCTGATACAGTGGGAAGGGAGTTGACTAGTAGTGACAACTCAGCAATGACTATAATGCAGCGTAGATTAAGCAGAAATCAGTAAATTTATAACTCAAATGCAGAGACTTTCACATGAATGTGATGCAGTACAGCCTATCTTCTCGCAGTCCTGACGTGGACTCGATTACTTTCTCTTACGGCATACAGTTATATTTGGTGCTTCGCATCCTATCAAAGGTTCCCGATGAGAATAGGTTCCCTCTATCAGCTCTTCAACATTTACTCGACACATTTCAGTCGAGCAGAGCCCTGGCAGAAGGAGCCTAACACAACAGACTGTCCTTCGCTTTGTTGGTAGTGGGTTTGGATTTCTTGATCGTCCGGTTACGTTTCTCTCTTTTACTTCACAACTCTAGACTATGCATGTACTTAATCCCTCGAACCCAACCAAGTTTCAAAGACTTAGATTAACCTTGCCATGTTGGAACTAGAAAACCCTAGCTTCCACTTCGAATAGACACAAACCCACTCTGACCAACTCCAAGCAAGTCAAGTAGTAGTTGAAGTGGAAAACCACCAGGGGCCTAGGCAAGGTACCCCACAGGATCAAGTCTTCCTCAGGACAATGTACGCATTTGCCTAATCATACAGCGATTTCAGAGCGGTTTCCATCCAATTATTTGACAACGTGAAATTACCCACCAATAACATGCACTTCACAGCGGACGAGTTGTCATAAATAACAACGTATCTCAACACCCCTCCTCAACGAGTTCGCTAGTTGGGGTTAGACGATATTGATAGCTTGTCGCAACCCTTGCAATCTGACCCTCGGCAAAGCCTTTGTTAGGAGGTCCGCATATATGTCCTCTGTACGACAGTGCTCAATGACGATTGTCGAATTTCGCACCTCTTCTTGTACAAAGTGTTATCTTAGTTCAACGTGCTTTGCCATACGCTCCGCACGACTCCACTTGATTGCACCTGTGTTGTCCTCAATTATTACAGTAGGCCTAGAATTCAACAAACTTAACTCAGTTAGGATTTTGCGTACCCATTGCACGAGCTTCGTGGTCTCAGACAGGGCTACGTATTCTGCTTCGAACGAGGACAAGGCAACTCCTGTCTGCTTCCTTGACAGCCAGCTGACAAGTGAACCGTTCACTAAAATCAAAGATCCACTAGTCGATTTCGTCGCGTCAAGATCACCAGCCCAGTCGGCATCACTGTGGCAAACCACCAACGGAAAACTTATCTCGTACCCTAACCTGAAACGTAGTCCCATATTCACTGTCCCCTGCAGGTAGCGAAAAATGCGCTTCACTCTAGACCAATCTGCCATAGTTGTTTTGTTAGAGCGACAGCCCATTACGTTGACGGCTGTTGCAATATCCGGCCTAGTTATAGTAGAGACAAACAACAAGGAGCCAATTGCAGCTTGATAACTTTTTTGTCTCTTTTGAACAGAGATTGCGATCATCGTGCGTATGCAAGTTTGTCCTTCGGAGAACCAACGGGGTCCCAAGCTGTGAACATGACTCCATACGGAAACGTTGCAAAACTTGCTGAATGTAGTAGGTTTGACGCAGTGTAACCCCATTCTCATCCCAAATGAACCCCCCCCCCAAGAATGAAGTGACTTGCCCATGATCCTTCATTTCAAAAGCATTCAGGAGTTCATTCTTGATACAACAAACAGGTTCAGATGTCCTTCCAATCACCAGTATGTCATCTATATATACTAATACGCACACAACAATGCCATCGACATGTTTGTAAAAGAAGCAGATCTCGCTCCGTAGTTGTTTAAACCCTAGAGCTCGCAGTTCTTTCGCGAATGTCTCGGTCCAAATTTTCTTCGCCTTCTTTAATCCATAAAAGGCCTTACAAAGCCAAAGCGCCCGACCTTTACGAAGGCCAAGGTCCAAACCATAGGGTGGATTGACATACAACATTTGGCCTTTTTCGATGTTTCCGTTTAGAAAAGCGGCTTTCCTGTCCAAATGGTGCACCAATGTACCCTTCCCAAGACAAGAGAGTACCACGCGAATCACGGAGAAGTCCACCAAAGGCGCGTAAGAGTCAGTTACCGGCCCCTCCTGAAAACCTTTGGCCACCAGTCGCACCTTGCATCGTTCAATACTCCCATCAGCTTTGCGGTTCAAATCGAACACAAACTTTGTGTCAAGGGATTTTGCCCCCTTGGGAAGCTCCTCAACTACCCAAGTCCTTTTCAGTTTTAGGGTTTCAATCTCCTGATCTATAGCTCTCTGCAGCATTGGCTATTCGGCATTGCCATGGCTTCATGCAGTCCTTTCGGCAGACCGTCATCCGCTTGTGCCATCATGGCTGATTCCTCTTCCGATAGAGGAATATGCTCGAGCACAGGAGGTTTACCGTCCCCTTCATCCCCACTTGTAGGGATAACATTCGGCATTTGCCCCATCTCAGCTTCATTGAGTGGTTGTGATACTGTAGTCGGGGTTTCTCCCAGATTTGCTTCATCAACATCTGTCAACACATCATCATCTGCAGCTTCTACACTCTTTGAGCCAACACGTTGTGCTTCGATACCTTCCATTTGCATACAAACAGCTCCATTATCAAGCAGTGGAATTTGCTTACTGAGGTCCTCCAATACCGCACACACTTTAGAGGCCTCTCGACTTCCCCACTCACGAGCGGGGAATACTGTCTCATTCTTTCTGACGTGTCTCAAAGACAGTACACCCCTGTTCCCTATGTCATATACGCGGTAATTTCCATGTGCCAAACTCCGTAGCAGGATTACCCTCCTTGCCTTCGGGTCCAGTTTACCGCGTCTTGACCCAGTCAGTATCCATGCTTCGCAACCGAAAATGCGCAAGTTACGCACATCTGAGCGTTTCCCTGTAATTGCTCCCTGGAGTGCGACCGTTTAGAACCCTTGTCCAGGTTATATTCCTCAGGCTTGCGGCAGTAACAACCGCCTCTCCCCAGAACTTGTCAGGCAGGCCCGAATGTATCAGGATAGTGCGGGTCATCTCGAGCAGCGTCCTATTTAACCTTTCTGCTACACCGTTCCGCTGTGTGTATACGGCGCAGAATATTCTTATTCAATAACCTGGTCTTCAGGTCTTTCTGCAATGCTACATACTCCCATCCGTTGCCGGAGTACAGTAGCTTGATCCTGCATTCAAATTTCCGTTCAAACTTAGCCTGAACGAAACGGAACCACATACTCACTTCTGACCTATGCTTCATCAACCGCACTTCTTTGTAGCGAGAGTAGTCGTTTTTAAATGTGACAAAATAGCGATTTACTCCAATGCTTTGCACGGGCAGCGGCCCAAAAACATCGGTATACACTATCTCTCCCGGCTTCCGGGCGGTGCGAGAACGACCAGATAAACTCAACCGGACCTGCTTTCCCATCGCGCATGGCGCGCACTGTGCATCATTCACTGGTTTTACTGTGAAGTCTAAGCCAGTCACTGCTTTCTTCCTGGACATATCACGCAGCTGATCAATGCTGCCATGCCCAAACCGGGCATGCCACAGCTTCTCATCGTCCGTTGTCCCACGGGCGACATTATTCCGTGCATTATCATCTGTTGCTACGATAGCTTCTAACATGTAGAGCCCATTCCAAAGCTCTCCCGGCATACAGTTATCGATCCCCTCATGATACGGTATTCCCCATATCCAAATTGGCATCTATAAACTTCTGCTCCGAGAGCGGAAACCGAGACTAAGTTGCTATTCAGACCAGGAACATACAGTACATTCCTCAGAGTCAAAGGTCTCTGACCTTCATCAACCCCTGCCGAGCTCTTAATTAGCACTGCACCTGTATTGGATCCTATAGTACCCCATTCACCCAGCTTTATGCTTCACGTTGAGGATGAACGGGAGAGGTCACCAAACAAGTCGCGATTCCACATCATATGTGCGCTGTCGCCAGAGTCCAAGATTGTAGCCTTCGCACTTAAACTCTGCCCCGCGTTGGCAACGAGTGCCTTCTGAGCCCTGCTGTCCCAGGACACCCGCGACTCCTTACCCCTACCATTACCGAACCTGGGTGGAGACCTACGTTCCCTCTTGTAGTGCCCTCTTTTACCACAATTGTAACACTGCATATGTGACTTACGCTTCAGGGCACATTCTGCTCTGACGGGCCTTTCGGATGCTTGCTCACTTTCCACAGACCTCGTGTTGTACTCCTGCAGTAGCAGTGCAGTCGCCTTCTCCCAGGTGAGATCAGAGTCCTTCATTGTCTGAAGGGCTGTGATGACTGGTCCATAAGGGGACTCTTGTGTCGCGCCAAAGCTAGCCAGAAGAGTAGTTACCTTCATCGAATCCGACACTGCACTGTTCATCCCCTCGAGTCGATTGAACAAAGACTCCACTCTATCTATATGCTCGGACATAGTACTGCCTGACTTGTACCGAGTTTGATGAAGCTCCGTCTGGAGTTGTACACGAATTGCCGTCTTCTCTGTTGCATATCTCTCTCTGAGTTTCTCGTACATCTTGAACGGATTCTTCCATTCACCAGAATCTGTCCGCAGAGGCTTATCGCCGAGACGTTGCACCAGGTACATTTTCGCCTTGGCTACTTTGTTCTTCGTCTCTGCACTGAGCGCATTCAGATCAGAACCTACTTTGTCTTCTTTAACCACACGAGAAGGTTCTTTGACTCTCGAAGCGCCTCAAATCGCAAATACAAAAGAGTGAAGTCCTCTGCGTGCTTTGCATTGAACTTTGGCAGCTGCTTTCCAATGCAGTCATCCTCAACTGACATGTCCATGTCCGCTGGTTTATTTGTACGTGAATTGTTCGAAATAAAGAGACTTGAATGGTAAAGAAGGAGAGCGAAGATGAGGGAATAACTAAGCGATTCTACCACTGTTAGCAGTGGGTTTGGATTTCTTGATCGTCCGGTTACCTCTCTCTTTTACTTCACAACTCTAGACTATGCATGTACTTAATCCCTCGAACCCAACCAAGTTTCAAAGACTTAGATTAACCTTGCCATGTTGGAACTAGAAAACCCTAGCTTCCACTTCGAATAGACACAAAACCCACTCTGACTAACTCCAAACAAGTCAAGTAGTAGTTGAAGTGGAAAGCCACCAGGGGCCTAGGCAAGGTACCCATAGGATCAAGTCTCCCTCAGAACAATGTACGCATTTGCCTAATCATACAGCGATTTCAGAGCGGTTTCCATCCAATCATTTGACACCGTGAAATTACCACCAATAACATGCACTTCGCAGCGGACGAGTTGTCATAAATAACAACGCGTCTCAACACAATTCGAGTAGGGGACAACAGGCTTTACCCTACTGGCCCAGTAATTGTGCGTTGGGATCCAGTGCTAATGCACCCTGGCACTAGCCATGTTCCGAATTGGCCAGGGATTCCCCAGTGGGTCGCGAAATGGATGTAGCTAGCCCGCTTTTTGAGCAGCGATCCCTCACTTATTAAAGTTATGCTGCAACAGTGACCAGAGAAATATCTCAGAACAATAGCACAGAACAATAGCACTGAAAAATAGCCGTATCCGTCCTTTTTTGTTTATCTCTTAGACAAAACGATTTCTGTCTGTAATAATTTCTCTGTTACACCGCTGTGTAATAGAGACTTGTTCGCTTTTGTGATTTCAGTTCTCTATTACACATTGGTGTAACAGAGATTCTGCATCGTCTTGAATAAATTAAAAGGATTGATTTTCCTTCAGTGTTTTTGTTTGACTTGGAGTCCCACGTCATCGTTTTATTTACTAAGTTTGTTCTAGATAGTACAATACGTAGTCATGCCTCTACTTTCTAGAAAGTTCTATTGAGTTAAAAAGTACAAAAGTTCTAGAGTAGAGCTGTAGTACTGTCTTTATAAAGGGGGGTCATCTGGATTCTTGTGGGAATCCGGGTACACTCCATTGTCCGTTTGCCCCCAACCTTCTGAAACCCACTACCATCTTCTCCACTGTTTTTAGCAGCGCCCGGCTGCTCTCTCTCGTTTCAATGCATTGATTCAAGCACGAAAAGCAACTACAAGTTGCTACTTTTACAAAACAATATATTACTACATGTAAAAGCATAGAGCGGTTGTAACATTAAATGGAAATACAAAATTACAGTGAATGGCCATTTGGTGGCGCATTCATATTCATCAAGATTCATATCACTATTAAGCAAAACGGGACAGGTTGTCTTTATAATTTGAGCAGGAGTTCATCGGTAGCATTCTCAAATTACAGTTGCTTCCAGTGGATCGGACCAGAGTTTCATCCTTCTAGTTTCAATTTTACTACTCGAGCCTCCGATTGGATTAGCAGACACGGCACACTACTGTATAGCACCTGTCCACTGCATAGAACAGTCGACAGCACAGTCGACTACAGTTTGGCGGAGGACAACTTTCTCCCCCGAGCCTCCGAATGGAGTTACAGGTATGGGACACGATAGCCTCGGCATGAAAAAGTCTATTATGGTGTGGCGGAGGCCCACTCTTGTGGGAAACCAACAAACGGTAGCAACAGCAGAGGAGAACGACAGCAACAGCGGTAGCAACAGCGGCACCGACAGCGACAACAAACAAAGTTGGTGGTGGTTTTCTTTCAGTGTGGGGTGTGATGGTCTGCTAGTGTGGCGTTTTGTGACCTACCGGTGTTCGGTGTGGTGGTCTGTCGGTGTGGGGTGTGGTGGTTATTGTAGTAATATAGACCCTTAAAGAGACCACACACCAGGTGGTTTGGTTTTTAGAAGCAAAGCTTCTTCGGGAGACCAGTATAGGAGTCCCAGACAGCTAAATGGGTTAGCAGGGTAGGGCTACTGTAGGTCGCACTCGGAAGATAGGAGGATGCCCTACATTCCTCCGGCAATTTCTCCGGGGTTAGAAAAGATGCGAAAAGGGGTAAAAGAAAGGAAAATAAAAGGGAAAAGGAAAAAGGTGGTAGAGGAAAGGGTAGGCAATCCTACTCCGGGAGCGCCTGAAAGGGTTACCAAAAGTGGTAGCGCCGACTACTCCGGCCGCACGCTATAAAAATATAGCTGTAGTGAGCCCGTGCAGCGCTAGAATTGCCGGTCAATGGCTCGGAATCCTAGTTGGCTTCGAACTTCCGGACTACTCCGGTCATAGAAGTAAAACTGTCGACTTTGGATCGGGGGTCGTTGATGATTTACCGTGGGGCAGCCAAGACCGGCGAACCTAAGTAGTAAAAGTGCCACCTACTGCGGCACTGTCAGCTAATTAGTCCTACAGTAATTACTAAAATAAAGGGATAATTAAAGGAAAAGTAAATAATTGCCAGCGCCCTTACACGTAGGCATTAAACGTGGCAACTACATGTGGAACAGAATAGGACAGCCTGTCCATACTGTATTAGATACAGTATGCGTGCGAAAAGGAAGGACTATGTTCCCACAGTTATATATTCTTTTCGTAGGCCTGTATCGTTATTACGATGAAAGCAGCGAGCTATGTTATTGAGAAAGACCTCTGCAGCAATTGCAGCTGGCAAGAAAGAAACATATCTCAAAAAAATCGTATGTCGATAGCAGGGGTTTCTCCCTTGCCAACAATGCTGCAAAGTCCAAAAACGAATCCAGGCGAAAATCATATGATTTCCTCGGAAGTAAAGGTGTAATATACGGAAAGGGAACAGAAGATTCTGTATTTAGGATATTGTTTGCATCTTATGGCAAAAAAGCCAAAAAATACGAGGCGGTGGAGACATGAAATCATATTTAATACCGGAGTAATTAGAATTAAACATACCCTCTCTACCAAGTCCAAGTAATCCATCTAGTATAGTCTAGTTTCATAATTCATACTGGATATAACACTCTATTTCTGATCTCAAATTCAGTTGAGGGACTCTACGCAACACCTAATTCATACCATCGGAAGTGTTGCAACGCGATTAAGTGCGGCTCCGGCCAAGTCAAAATATTACAGCCCAATTTTATGTTTCACGGTACAAGTTTGGCACACGCAGTCCTTGACACTATAAGGTGTCCAGGTCGAAGATTCGAAGTGCTACATTATGACAAAGCTACAGCCAGCGCCGTCCTGGTTCGCAAAAGAAAAGAAAAAAGAAAATTAAGTGGGTTATAACTACCCCGTCAACGAAGGGTTCGTAGTACGCCGCAGGTCGCCGCCCTGGTAAGCTCTCCCAGTACGTAAATTATTCTTACCGCGATTCTAGTTCCATTGTTCTTCCTTTCGAATATCGCCTGTGGTTGTACACCGATGCGATGAGGACTGTGCAGAAGGCACAGTCTCACGACAATCTCTACTAGGGAATTTTCATTCTACACTACTGAGAGTATCGAAGGAAGCGTGACTTCATCGCGAAATCAATTTCGTTTGAAAGCGGATAAGTTCATGAAAAAGACGGAGAACACGGCCATTACGGACCCAACTTCGTTGGCGTTGCTACATATTGCTAAGGAATTATTGGCGTTGTTCTTGGTTACTGATGCGCCATACTACACCTCTTTGGATACATGCGCCCTTGATGTGGCCCTACCGGAGCCTATTGATGTTATGTACATTGTCCATACGATGCTCTAGGCACCCTTGGAGATCTTCAATGAGCAGATCGTTAAGAATGCATAATATAGGCTGGGTACAATACGCAAGAACGCTGATCTCTTCAGTGTTGCTACCGTCCTTAAATGTTACTATAATGGCCTTCAGATATCTGTACATGACTCTCAAAATAGTCGCATCAAACTTCACATTTGGTTACTCCATGTGCTTGAGGTCGATGATGAGTATTCTAAGGCTTCAATATGAAATTTAAGCTTAGGGAGCACAATTCACAGTTCGACACCTAGTAGGTCGTCTAGAATATACCTGACAACAACAGTTAGATTTGGTAATTTGTTGAAACTTGGAATGGTAAGAGACCCACTTTTCAACCGTATATGCTCTGCGTATAGCATTGTCGCCCGATCCTGGCATTGAAGGTCCAAGATGAACGTGGATCTGCGAAATCTCAACATAGAAGAAATATATTTTGTGTGAGTCATCTGGCTGGTAATAACGGTGTCCGAATCGATACATGAGCTGTGTTTTTATCCTCACTGCTTTGAGTATTTCTCTACGGCTGTAGGGACCTCTATCAATGACGGGCTTTAGTTTTTATTCGTATAGGGCTCAACAAAACTTTTTACACCGTTAGTCATTAGGATTAAAACGTAAACTTCAATAACCGTGTAGAAGGCGCAGATAAGAATTAGTAAGGGTTTGCGCACGCGAACCTGGTTGATTCGTGTCCTTTAAAGTTCATTTGTGTCGAATAAGGATATAGCTGGACCCCTGTGGCAGGAGGTTGTGTGTCCGGAAGGACAAGAGCCATTTCGAAATACCTTTGACGCTTTATGGGACACCGTCACCTTAAATAATCAAAGTTCGAGTTGACTTGTCCTGCTTAAAATGGGAGTACTGTGGAAAAATATCATAGATGCGTATTGAAAGCATCTGTGGTTTTTAAATTTAATACTTATCCCGTAAATTGTCTCATCTCCTGCTGAAGATAAGTCAGCGATTAAAAATAGCTTTTTTCTGACCTACAGTCTCATCAACTGACTGATTTTCGCTCTCATAATTACGTGCGGTACTTAAACACTACCATTCAGCTGAGCGATCTTATGCTTTCTTAAGAAAAATTGTGGACTCAGCGTTTGGAATATGGCTTGATCTTTCCTTTCGCCTGATAATAATTCTACATGCCTATACGGGCGATAACTATCCATAGTGTTTGCTTACCGCATCTGAACCTGCCAAGTATTCGGCTTCGCAAGTGTATTTGGCTACAATATGTTGCTTACTGCTGGTCCAGTGGATGGGTAAACCCCATGTTTGGTGAAGTATGCCTGTTCTAGATTTCCTGATTTGTGCGTTGGCCTAATCCCATCGCTGTATGTTGTTAAGGGGTGCCTGCGCGCGTTGATGCTGTTGTTCCGTCGGTACATTATGCGGTGGTTGGGGGTGGCTTGGAGATATTGCATTAGCCATTTGAGTAATCTGTGGTGTTTTTCTGTTGGGTGGTCCATGTGTTCTGCCAGGCAATTGACAGAAAAATGGATATCTGGCCTTTTGCAGTCCGTCAAGTGCCGCAGATCGCCTAAGATGACTTGCTACTGCCGTTTGGTGTTTGTGGATAGCTGCGGGGGTTGAAGGGCTTCATGCCAGTTCCGAGGGTTCTGGCAGTTGTGTGGACAGTGATTTTCAATGTTTCATATGCGTCTTGTGGTGCAGCGATTGAATGACGTGGGGTTGGCTTACATGGATGTAGCCTTCGGGCGTGTGGTTGATATGCCATTTCAGGTAGGTCGTGGGATGGCATAGGTTGCTTATTTTGTATTTGAGTGCCAGAGGTTTGAACATGTTGGTGATGGTCTGTGGGAGGGTGAGGTGCAGAGGAAGTCATCCATACTGATAGTGGCAAGAATGAAGTGCCCGTTGTATATTTTGCTGAATAGGCAGGGATCTGTGTGGCTTCGTGTGTATCCATGGCTGGTGAGGTGGAATACTAGACCTTTGTGGTATTTGTGCGCTGCAGGTGGAGTCCCATAAATGTTGCATCTTCTACCTGAGTAAAGTTCCTCACCACCTTCTCCTCTCTCATCTCTCCATCTCGGTCCCTCACTCTTACTGCCCTTCTCTCTCTCTCTCTCCTGCTCTCCCGCTCTCTCCCTTACTCCTGTCTGGCTCCCTCGCTCCCGCTCTCTAGTTCTGTCCCTCATTTCCTTGGTTCGGCTTTCTGATTGAAGCATTTCTCTATGGTTTCTTTGCGTGCACCGGCGTCTCGTTTATACTTTACGGTCGTTTTGAGTACTAATCCTAGGTCTCTGGGGCTCCCAAGAGCTTTGACTACTATGCGGAGTGACTTGACAGGTCCATACTTGCGTGCCTGATCGTGTAAAGAAAGTGAATTGAGTTGTAGCGATGGATTTTTGGAGTGCCGGCAGTTATATAGTGTCTCGCTTATTCAGCTGCAGGTGGGTGGTGGCCGAGTTTGTGCAGGGTAGAGTTGTCCGTTGCAGAGGAGGTGGGGATGGGTTGTGTGAGTGCTTGCATGGTCGTGTTGGTTTGGATAGGAGTGTGGTGTTGGCCGCTGAGTCGATATACAACTTACTGTTGTACTCGTTTTCGCCGCAGTCTTCGTCGAGGGTTGCGCTGGGTTCCGTCCGGTCATTAAGTGCCGCGATTTCCCTGGCCAGGCCAGTTTAATCTATATTTGCTGCCTTGGCGCCGGGTTTCTGTGTGCTTTTTTGGGGTGGTTGGGGTAGCCACAGCTTGCATCGGAGTGGCGGGGGTTCTGTAAGCCAATCGAGATGTGGTATTGGCAGGGCTTGTATGTGCGTGGCGGGTTGTGGCGCTGGCCTTGATTGTTGGTTAGTTGATTGAGGACCTCTTGGAGCGCCGCAGTGGCTGCCTGGTTCAGGTTGGTGTGACCGCTATGCCTGTTGGGTGGCCGTCTTCTGGAGGTAGTTGTGTGCATTGTTTAATTTATGGAAGAAGTCGTCGAAATCAGTTGGCATGTTGTATATCATTTGGCTCCTATGTACTTTGTGACGGGGGTGCCGCGGAGGCCATTGACCATGAATTCCACAGTGGTGGCCGGGTTCGTAATGTCTGGGTACTTGGCTGTGATCATTTTGGCGCGATAGCCTCATGAGTCTCGCCATATTTGGTGATGTCCATGTCTTCGGTTAAATTTCTGTTTTCAGCGAGGGATTGCAGGTATTTGTGGTCACTCGTCCTGGTGGTATCTAGATGTGTCTTGACTTTTGTGATGAGTTGGTACGGGCTGAGGTCTACCTCGGGGCTGAGGATGAGACTGGCGATGTCATCGGGGATGAAGTAGACCAGTGCCCCGATGAGGATTTCGCGCTTGTCGTTGAAAGTGGCAAGTTGAGCTGGGGTGCAGGGTGCGGGGGTCTCTTCTGTGATGGGTTCGTGTGCCTTGATAGAGACTGCAGCAGCTATTACAGAGAATAGCCATTTTTCTACGTTGTTCTTGTCCAGCGGAGCGATTTTAGTTAGTGACATGTTGGTCATTGTGTGGCGTGTGGTGGGTGTTGCGATAGTGGGTCCGTAGTCTTTTTTTTGATATTTTGGTTAGACGTAGGAGCTCCACTGTGATGTCCGTGTAGGGGGCGTGTGGAGCGCGTCTGGCTGCAAGTGTGTGATGTTGGGGGGCCTGTTGTCCGCTGTAGTTGTGTTGGGACGGCTGATCCAGTGGGGATGTGTTGATCCTCTTCCGTGTTGCGCGATCGCAAGAGTGCGGGTGGGTGTTGTGTTGACGAGTTGGAAGCGGCGGGGTTAGCGTGATTTGCTCATAACCTGACGGATCGTAGGATCGTGTCTTTATTACTCAGCTACTGTCGTGTCTTTATTACTCAGCTACTGTTTGATACGACGGCCGGTATTTATATCGTGGGACAGTCTGTCTTAGTTGATTCGTCAATACTAATGCAGTAAAGTATTATTATTATTTTTTTCCGAGGAACCGACTATGTTGCTAGCGAAGTGCTAACAGGGTGGTACACGTCGGCCACGTGCACAGGTGTACGGGACACGTTCGCGTTCGCCAGAGACGACCAGATCGTGTAACTTAATGTACTTCTCGCTTTAATTTTTTTTCCTTTCAGGAATGTACTTATCACATTCCCACCGGAGACTGCAGGAGACATGCTTTCGGCGCATCCATGGGGCTTCCGGGCTCCAAGTAGTGGGTATACTGTGCGCCATCTCCCGGACTGCAAACGCATATCGAGGCCCGACAATTTTCCCAGTGGCTCCGATATCACTGCCAAGTCCCGCTGTTTGCTCCTGTCACACCATGCCCAAGAGCAAATTGCCCTCACACGTTGGACGTCTATGGTGACCACCTCCTCCACTGCCTGCACGGCCCCCTCAGGAGCATCCATCACGACCGGCAAGTGAATCTTCTGACTAGAGACCTGGCCAATGCCGCCAGTCATCCCGTCGTAGAGTCGCGGGAGGGCCTCCACCGCACGAGACCGGATATTCGGGCAATGGGAAGCCGCGGGGACTGACTTCTTTGACATCACCTTTGTCAATCCTCTCGCGCCATCGAAGAGGAGATTCAACACGTTCAACCCCTTGACCTCCCTTAACGCAGCCCGAGCTGCGTTGCACAGAAAGTACCAATCTTTCATCGCTACTTCCTCTCGAGGCAGACTCATCCCGTGCCCATATCCACCCTCGGCGGTTGGCATCCAGACGCTTACGCCGCCATAACCGAGGTGGCAAGAAGCGTTGCAGTCAGGGCCATGGAATCATACGGGAAGGTTCGCGGGATATTCATGCAAAGGCACGCTGCGGCCGCTGCCACGTCCAACGCCGCCTGCCTGCTGGCTGGTTTCGCGGCGGCCTTCTAGCGACTATGACCCGGATTAACTCTGTTTCTTGGTTCCCCCATGCCGACCACCAGTATAAATTATTTGATGCGTTTTCGAACATACAGTGCCGGAAATTCAATTACGACACCCCACCCTATTTGCACTAAAAAGATAACCAACCCAGGAAATAGCGCGAAACTTTGCCAAACGTATTTCTTTTATATATTATTTAAAGCACCAAAGTTTCGTAAACATTTGACAATTATTTTTTAAAAATATCAAAAAAGGCTACCAAAGTGGGAGAAACCTGATTACGACAGGGAGTGTCTTTAGCACATTATCATCAAGGAAACACACGTGTTAGTATTTCGTCTTCTTACCCCTATTCTCAAGCACCTCTCTGCACCAACTGGTCATGTTTGACAAGTTTGTAACTTAATTCCTGCCCCAACTGACCCCACTCAACAAGAATGCAACGTTTAAGTTCAGGGACAGTGTCAAACTGCCTTCCACCGCAGTAAACTTTCCTAGAAAGCACCCCGCATATGTTCTCGATAGGATTTAAATCTGGAGAACGAGCAGGCCATTTCATAACATTCAATTTTTTTGACGCAAACCACCCCAA
The DNA here is from genome assembly GCA_002205965.3 of Kappaphycus alvarezii. Classification (NCBI taxonomy): domain Eukaryota; phylum Rhodophyta; class Florideophyceae; order Gigartinales; family Solieriaceae; genus Kappaphycus; species Kappaphycus alvarezii. The sequence goes on from NADL03000758.1 coordinate 799,433, forward strand.
CGTCAAATTAGCCTTGTTTATAGATGCGTTATCTTGTTGAAACTGCCAAGGCCCAGAGAACATAGAAGCTTCAAACGGCATTAAGTAGCTCTCCATCGTTTCGCAGTACTTTGTAGCGATCTGCCGGCCTGAAAGAAACGCGATTCTCGAATAACACCCCTCGCAAAAAGCAGCCCAAACCATCACCCCTCCACCCCCATTCTGAAGGCGAGATAAAACCGTTTCCTGGTGTCGTAAATCATGCCAGTATGATTGGAAACCATCGGGTCGATCCAGATTCCACTTCTTTTAATCCGAAAATACCACACGAGCCCATTGGTTCCTTGACCAGTTGTGCCTCTCCCGTGCCCACTCTAGCCGAGCTTGCATATGAGCTGGCGCCAGCGAAAGGGACAGTTTAAGCTTCTGGAATCGAAGATGTGGAGCCTCGGACAACAACTGGCGGATGCGGCGGCTCGTAACTGATAGGGAGAGGTCTTTCTTGATTTTTTTTGAAGTTGTCAGTGATTTGGAGGCCTCCCGGTAGAGTCGACGCAAGGCAGAATCAGTGATTTTGCGGTTTTTTGCGCCTTTTTTTCGAATCCCATATTTGTTTGGGTCCTTAAGAAACAATGAAATGCAAGACCGAGACCGATTGACACGCCTCGCTATCTCTGCGACAGGTAGCTTTAGCTTGTGAAGCTCGAGGATGCCGCCCTTTTCTCGTTCAGTCAAACTGGGCTTGCGACCCATGGTGTGTGCCGTGTTTCGCGGTCAGGGTCAATTCGGAAGTATGCTGCAATGGTATAATAAAGCGTTGATATTGGCGGAAACGTCGCAATACTGTTGAGTATTGCTCAACTGTCGTAATCGGATTTTCCCCTATTTGATAGCCTTTTTTAGATTTTTTAAAGAAATAATTGGCAAGTCCCTTCGAAACTTTACTCCTTTATATATCATGTAAAGAGAACGGGTTTCCCAGAGTTTCGTTGTATTTCCTTGGTTTGTTCTCTTTTTAATGGTAAAAAGAGGGGGTGTCGTAATTGAATTTCCGGCACTGTAGGCTAACCTATTTTTCAATCATTAAAACACCCCAATTTTCCCCCTTATCACTTTAATTTGTATGTGCAACACAGTGAAGTCGCTACAAAATTAATTTTGAAGAGGGTGACTAAATTCGGCGTGTTGCGGGGCACGACAAATTATAGACGACGCACATGTGGATCAAATATCGTAGCTGAGTTTCTGGTACAGACGAGTCTTCACTCCCTCCGCAGAACAGCCGCTGCGAGACGCGACAGCTGCCGCGTACTTCTCTATGACCTTCGATGTTGTCTCAGAAGGTGATCCAAGCGAGTCAAAAGCCAGCGGCACAAAATCCCATCCTAACCTTGATTGTCTGGGCAGGACCTCGCCAGGAATGGCAGCCACTTTCGTGGCTAGGTCTCTCCTCTTCCGCTTCTCTGATGCGTTGGCAACGGCTCGCGCTTCTCGTGCTCCTATTGACACATAGCACTCTTGGAATGGCGAAGATACGGTAATGTCGTAGGCCACCGGGAGAGGGGACGGGGTGTTCGATGCGTCGGACCGCGGGTGCACCAGAATATCAGCGAGTCGCGCATTCAGTCCAGGGAGTAGGTATTTGACCTCGTATTGGACGCCGACTCCTGCTTCCTTGAACAGCTCTCGCCCTAGTACTCTTACAACTGCTGTGTGCCGGTTGGTCCACCCGAGGCCTTTGTTACAAAGGTCCGCTGCATGGTCCCCTAAGGGATCCATGGGCCTGTGGCACTCAGCGCACCGCAGCGGAACAGAGTCGTCAAACATGCGGACTCCCAGGTGACGGCGCAGCATCGCTGTGCACATCTCTTTGGACGTCCGGTAACACGTCGTGTAACTAATGTGCCGGTAAATTCTCGTCCTAATAACTCCAACAGATGTATGCAATTTTTCCGCGATGCGCGGGAGGAGGTCATCTTTGAAGCGGATAGTAGCGGGGGAAGGCGAACCCAGGGAATCGAAAGCCAGGGTTGGAAATCGAAATTTGGGGCTTGTGTGGGGTTATCGGAGGGCGTGGGTAGTCGACGCGACAGTTTGCGTGCCAGGTCATTGACCTTGTTGCGGTGCGCAGTTGACGCAGCACCTCCCACTTCACGGATAGCCCTTGATCGTACGTCGGCCTTGAACGGTGATACGACCGTGACATCGCAGGCGATGGGGCGCCCAGTGTCATCGGGAGCTGGCGGGGGCTGGACGAGGATGTCAGCGGGTCTTAGCTCGGTGCCTGGTACCAGGAGCGGGACCTCAAACTGGCAGTCCAGACCGGCTGCGCGGGCGATACGGCCGGCAATGACGTTGCGTAGCGGTCATGCCGGTGTTTGCGACCGAAGCCCGAAGGACACAGGTCCACTGCGTGGTCTCCTAGCCTGTCCATGGGTCGTCTGCAATGCACACAGTTCGGAAGGAGCGAGTCATCGTAGACAGACAGTCCAAGGTAGCGACGTACCATGGTCTTCCAGTGTACTGCCGACACTTTCGTGTCCGTGGTGGGATGGGCGAGGAGGAATGCGGCGCCAGGGCCTTTGCGGAATGCAAGGCCGCGTATCCGGTTCCTCACTGCGGCGACGGTGTGATCGTTTGGATTTGGGCAACGAACCCAGACGTCGTCGTTCCAGTGTGCCTTGGTCAGCGCCTCCTGCTGCACACCCTTTAGATATATTTGCACATGGGTGTGCTCTGCAGAGAGGGGAAGCTGGTCGAAGGAACCAGGTCCACGGAGTAGGGACGGCCGGGGAGGACAAACTCGCGCATGGGAACGGTAGCTTGGCTGGGGAAGAACGACTTGCCATGGCGGCATCGAGAGCCAGTGAGAGCGGTTGAGCGTGGTCCGATGTGTGCCCCGGACCTGAAACGGGCGGGTGCTGCATCGATGAGACTTGCGGCAGCGGCACCGTGGAGGAATGGTTCGATGAGTGAGAACCCGAGACCACAAGTCGGAAGGGCAGTGTGGCCTGCGACCATGCTTCGTCCGACAGCGTGATACCAGAAGCTCCGTAAAGCACGTCCGTTGAAGGTCGTCAAAAGCTTCGGCAGCGGTACGGGCGTGTCGGATCAGCAAGTTTGTAAACATGGTCTACTAGACACGCCGACGCGCAGACGCGATGCATGTGATAGCGTGCGCGAGGGTCGGCGACCTTGTGGAGCAGCTGGCGAGTGCGGCGGCAACTTTCAATTTTTGCGCGGAACGAGTCTGTGAACTCCCGGTTGCCGAGCGGCGCCCCAGAAGTTCGAACCCGTCCGAGGAGCACTCCTAGAGGCGGAACTCACGGAGAAAGGCTTCGCGCTCTGGTCGTCGCACAGTCGGCCAGAAGATGCGAGTCTTGTCCGTGTAACGTGCAGGCCGTAGGCGGATCCCTCTTCCCGAAGGATCCGAAGGGCACGCCGCAGGTCGGGCAGGGATCCCATGAGGGTGCCGTCGTCAGCATACTACTGGTTCAGGATGATACCTGTTTCCTCGGCGATCCGTCGGATGAGTGGCTGGATCGTGAGGGAGAACAAGAGCATGCTGGCCGGGTCCCCTTGCTGAGTGCCTTGAGTACTGACGATGGTTGTATGGTCACTGAGGTTGTGTCCACGCGTACACATGTTCGCGAACCGGGCCAGGCTGGGGCAAGTGACGGCAGCCAAGCTAGCATGGACTGACGGTCGACGCGGTTGAACGCGTTTTGCGCGTCAATGAGGACTGTGGCGGTGTGATTAGGCGAGAGAAACGTCGAAGCAGCATGCGCGTGTCGTGGATAATTGCGTCCATCCCGGCCCTGATCCCATTTGCCATTTGGAATGGCGCGAGGAAGGCACGAGAGTCGTCGATTGCGGCGGGTAGCAGCGTCTTCGTACGAGGCGGCGGAGGATCGACCCGATAGCGATAGGCCGGATCTTGTTGGGCTTGGGCCGTAGAGGCAGCAAAGTTGCGGCAGCCAGGAGCGGGAGGACAGAGCTCGTAGATCACCGCTAGCAATACGCGCGACGAGTTTGGTGAGCACCCCCTTGCCCGTGACTCCAGCTTCAGGGCTTACTAGAGTACGCACGAGGAGATGGAACCAGCGTCCGGCGGCCCAGCAGACGTGTCCCGGGAGATGCGGCGAACTGCACGCTCAACTGCATCTGTTGTAACTGTTGGGGGCGGTGGGAGGCTTTCGTCTGGAGCGGTGTGATCGGACATGGTGGTTGTGGGTGTAGTGTATGGAGCGAGTCGATGGTCTGCAGGTCATTCACATCCGCCGGCGGGGCGTTGTGAAGCAACCGCATTGCCTTGCCATATCGCCATCCTTGCATAACACTTCAGCACGGCGCGCCCGGTGCGTGGAGCTGGACTCGGGTAGGGGACAATGTTGCTCGGTCCATTCGGTACGAGCATAGTGGCCTGCAGGGCTTCTGACCAGAGTGATGCCCATTCGCCGCCGGTGTGAGCGCGGCGAATTCGCTCGTTCAGCGCCTCTCTTTGTTTCTTCGGGTGCTGCCATCCGGCTTATCCTCGGAGAGAGCGCCGCATGACGGCGGTTGGTAGCATGTGCAAGTGTATGAAGGCTCGGTACGTGGCGTCGTCGCCTCGGGAGTTTGCGGCAGCACGGACCAGCTTGATGAACAGAAGAATAAACGGGTTGAGAGATGAAAAAGTTCGACTGTTCGACGCGTCAGGGCCAATGATTGCGTGACTTTCACGTTCTAAGAAGGCTGCGGCGCCTTCGACTGTACGTGTAGAGATCTCAGCGGAAGCCTCCACAGGGGAGCGCACCGTGACCTCCACGTGGGGAAACTTGGTCCGCATATGTGCCGCGATCTTCCAGAAGCTGGGAAGGGCGGGACAGGGTAGGGGATCAGCACGTATGTCCATCTGCCGAAGTGCGGGATGAGGACGTGCGAGGGCATGGGTTGGCCAGCGGCTCTGGCAGCCGCCATGATGGCCTCTTGTGCTTCGTCATAAGAGCAAAACCCCTCTTTGCTATCTTTGGACGGGGCCAGACGGATGGGTATAACCTCTTTTGGTGGCACTGGGAGAAGGCCAGTGCGGGGACAGAGGCTCTTCAGGGGCCCTACGGAGACGGCGGGGTGTATGGCCTCGGCGCGCCGGGGATCGGAGCGGCGGTTGGGGTCGGCCAGCAGTGCCCTGGCCTCCGGAAGGGTAAGTTTTGAGGATCGGGCGTTGGGGCGAGTGCGGCGAGGTCAGGGATGGCGGAGGCGGGAACAGTGACAATGGTCGCGGCAGCGATCGGCGCACCCGTCGCCGCCGCTGCTGCAGCTGCCGCGTAAGTAAGCGGCGGGATGCTGTTGTTGTTGTTGTTGCTAGGGACAGCCCATATATTAGGACTGTACTGCTAATTGTCCCGTACAGATGTTTACCATGTGCGATGAATGTATCAGACTAACATTGGCACCGTCAGACGCTATCAGAGCTGTGGCTAAATTGTGCGACGCTAGCGAAGGATAAGCTGCACTCTATCAAGATCATGTTGAATTCAGATTCTTTTCCTTCCTTCCCAAGCCCTATCCTCCTTTACAGCTCTCTCCACGTCTCTTAGCACCTTGTTTACGTCCAGAATGATTGACTTCATACCCCACGATGTTCCGGATGCCTTGGATAAGTGGTACCTCAGCTTGCATTCATCAGCAAGATCCTTGTACTGGCTGTCATACCCAATGTGGACAACAGTCACTCCTTCCGACAAAACATCAAGTTCTGAAATCCTGCTCCATGAAAACCAACTACTACATCTGCAGAAGAAACATTCTGACAGCTGTATCCACTGTTGCGTCGGCCTTGTATGTAAATAAGTCGTGCGTGTCCCCAAACTTGATCTCCAGGCCCCGTTTCAATTCTTCAAAGTTCTTAATACAACGCTTTTCCTGGCATGATCCATCCGGCTTTCTCCGAAGTGCCCGCTCAATTAATACTATTCGCTGCTTTGAACCACTAATCAACAATTTCGATTTCATCGCGGCAAGATCTCTCAACAAAGAAGCTGTTGTGTGTACAATACCGTCAGGAAAATATTGCGATGCTGTTGCTTGTAGATAGGTGGTGGTACCAGTATTACGCTTGCGTAAAACCATTGATCCTGTTGATCTCGGAAAGGCTGTATTTTGAGTCTCTCAGGTGGAAGTCCCAACATGTCACACAACAAAAACGGAGAAACAGTACTGTCATCGACTAGGACAATCAATTCAGTCTCTTCGATGAGCGGTACCAAACTGAGATATCGGGGCATAATTTCGTGGATGACGTGATGGTAAGTAGAACCGTGATGTTGACCCAGATTAAGCACGATTCGACCGGGACGCACCGTTGAGAGGTGTGATTCAGTAAGAGTGATGTTAGAGTTAAGGTGACGTTTCCAATCTACATCGGAACAGCATCCACCGGCGAGGTCGTAGATAGTTTCCGTATGAGGTTGAAGGACAACGCCATGTAACCCAATGAAGCCGTTAGAGATAACGGATAAGCAGAAAGGATTCGTCGGGGGATTTCGGGCGATACGGGAGAGGGAAGCAGGGCAAAAGGGGTTGACAGGGGATTTCAGAAGAGTATAACCGGTGGTTGCTTGCAGAGAGTCAACAGTAAAGCCGTGCTTGATTTTGAGGTTTGGCCGAAACTTAGGTGGGTTTTCATCTGCCAAAGCGAGTATGCTTCTGAGAGAAGACAGAGTGTAAGAAGTAGACGCGTTGGTTTTCGGAGCTTGGTAGTGATCGGAAAAGACGGAAAGATTTGATAGACGTCGCGGGGAGAAGAATGCGGGTTTTGAGCCGACAGTGCTTTCAGCCCTCGGTTTGTATCTGAATAGAAGAGAACCACGATGTTGGAAGTAGATAGTGGGGGGTAAAAAGGAGGGGTGAAGAATGATGATGATGAGCGGGACGATACTAAAAATTAGAAGAGTAGGGATACGGAAGCAGCTGGGGCGCTTCTTGGTAATAGAGGGAAGAGTTGTTGGAAGGGAAGAAATGCTACGCGGGGATTGCATTGGGTAAATAAGTTTTGGAGGGGATATTGGGAACATGATGGAGGATAAGGGGAGAGATAAGAGTGACAAAGGTTTCGACGTTCGTTGCATGCAAATTAAAAGTTACAACGGATCTTAACTTTCTTTAGCAATTGCATTTGAAATTATGCAATGCAGAGAGGAGTTAGTTTACGTGCCGCGATAACCACCACGACAGTTCTTGTCAAGTTTGTCGTGCCAGATATTTAATACATTGAAATTTTAGTCCCTGCCACCTGGCGGCGTTAAACAAGAACTGATATTATTCCAAAGTAATGCAACTGTTGTGAGCAGGACTCGTGGTTGGGCGTCGTCACAAGCAAAAATTCTGTACTTTATACTTTACAGGCGCCCCACGCAATCTGGTTACTATACTTTGCGACCACCAACAAGTTACCAAAAATTGCCCGGAGCAGCGCGGCTTATTTTTCCCTTACGGCATTATTAGCAATAGCACAGGTCTGTCGCGGCAACCGAATAAACAATATGCATGCACTTTCAATTCAGAGTCAAATATATCTTCCAAGAATAAGACATCCAAACCTTCCCCCTTTCAACTCATAACGGTGCTCTGCAAGGAAGTACGGAAATTACTGGTTTGCTGCATTAAAGAAACTCGGTTAATCTGTTTAGCTCTGTCCATACTCATCCGGATATTGACAGAGCGAAACAGGATTCTAAGCAAGTTTCATAACTTCCAGTGGTAGTTTAGCTGACAGTTGAAGCGATTTTTCCATTCGCACCATGGGAAGTATTGAACAGTCACATTGCTGAAACCGAATACGTGGCAATTATGCTCCTCTAATTTTCGGTAACACTCGACAGAGCTGACCGTACATGTGGGGTAACTTGCAATCACATTTTATGCATTTTAGGAAAACTTTGCCTGGAGCTGCGGCAATTTGTTGTACTCCACGACGACAGTTTCCTAATTTTTAACAAAGAAGTTCCTAGTTCGATTTCTGGATAATTTGGCCATACACTCATGTTTGGTTTAACTGCAATGTTTTCTTCGGATTGCGGAGGCTGAATTGCAACAGGCGGGGCTTTCAATAACAGTCAAGTGCAATCAAGAGTATTGACACAATTCTAATCCCATGTTGTAATTTAAGTACACCAAGCACTGCAAATACCCCACGATACATTTAAAATGGTTACTGTCGTGAAGTTCCCAAAATTACAAAATTACACTCTCTTCTTTTAATTGCAACAACGGGCATGGCAACTGGACTCGTCATCTTCGAGGTGCTCCTTTGGAAAAACGGGCTGAAGCCCGAACTAAGAGTTACCAAGCTAACATCAAAGATGCAAATACCGAGTGCATTATGGCCACCTCTTTTATCTACACAGCGCGCTTCCCTAACCTCGCAAATCTATCAGCGCTTTTATGGGCGATTGCCCTTGTAGCATACACCTGGGCTGTAGCAACTCGTTCCCGCACGTCAATGCCGTCATGCCCATGCGAAACATACGCGCAAGCATTTCTTCCATTGAATCAGACATTATTCGAAAGAGAAGAAGGAAACAGCAAAGCTTGCTATGATGCTGTAAAGTGGGCTTTGCGGAGGAGAAACGGGACTGGGGATATACTGAGAGGAAGAGGTGATTGCGAAGGAACACAGCAGTACGGGAGAGTTGCAGGGGAGAAACGATACTGGGGAGAGTACGAGGAGCGAAGGGAGTAACGAAGGTTTGAACGATGGAGAGCCATTGGAGACAGATTTGTATATGAATTTTTTTGACGGACTAGAGGGGAGGGAACGTAAGTTTGTAGAAATCGGGGCAAGTGACAGTGGGGCAAATGGGTCGATAACAAGGTTTTTTGGCAGAGTTTGAATTGGAGTGGGGTTATTGTAGATGGAGGAGCGGCATTTGGGAAGAGAAACGTATGGAAGGAGTAGAAATTGTGAACAGGGTAGTATGCGAACCAGGGCTTGAGGGGAAGAAATTAAGATGGATCGACAAAGAAGGGGCGGGGGAGGATTGGAGATATATATGACTCAGAACGACTTGAAACCCATTGAAAAGGAAGCCAAGGAGATGAAAAATCCGCTTTTAGAATGGTAAATTGCGTCAGTTTGGGGGTTTTGCTGGATAAAATGGGTTTAGGGGTAGTTGACTTATTGGCGGTTGACGTAAATGGGGCGGAAAGAGGGGTGATTGAAGGTTTGAATGAGGAGAAGGTGCATTGAGGGTGGTCGTTGTGGAAGTAGGGGTTGATGATGGGGATAAAGAGGGGAGTGAGGAGAACAATGCTGGAGAAGGGTTTTGCTACTCCCATCGCATAGGACGAAAAGAAGTTTGGGTAGGAGATCATGCTTTAAAGCTGTCACATTGTGCATGGGTAGCATTGAAGGAGGATCCATAGTCACAATATGCCGTGGATTACTGCTACTTCAATTATTATGCAAGGCCAATTATCCGGTACATGCAGTAAAGAATATAGAAATTCATCATCTCTTTGTCCCTCATATGCCGTGAGCAGCTTATAGATTATTCGTAGTGGCGGAGTGTAGTGATTCCGTGTCTTGCCGATAAAAATTTATAGGGCTATTGAGCCTGTGCTCAGTGTACATTACTTTCTATCGTAGGAGCAGCGCTGAATCCGGCAAAATTTGTAGTGCTGAGAACTATAAAACTTTACACGTACCTACAACAGTATTGTAGGGAAGATTGAAAGACAGGGCGGGACATCGGGGGGTTATAAAAGAATGCACTAAACTGGATGCATCTCAGAATTGACGCCCAATGTATCGAGGAAAACGGCCTCTTCGTTCCATCCTCGCCACCTTTGCGTGAAACGCGTCGGTTCCCTAAGTGGCCATTCGTGTTGGCTGTGCAGAATTGCGCGAGCTTTTTTTTGCTTGAGGCAGAGAAATCCAGAGAGGTAATCAATAGAGACGATCAGTTTTCTTCAAGAATTGCCTCGCTTTCTTCCGAATAGGCAAAAAAAATTCATCCGCCCGCACGGGGTCCAAGGAATAGCTGTAACGAAGCGATTCATTCTTGCTAAACGATTCCACAGTGCTGCAGTAGCTACGGTGGAGCAGGACACCAAAATTATTGTTTACTTCTGGTAACTGGCCTAAGTTTGGGAAATAACCCTACTTCTCAAATATTAAACTACCCCAAATCCCCCCCCCCCTTTGGCATTAAGGCTTTCTTCTGAGAGGTAAACTGTTGCGTGCTTCTTGTTTGGAAAGAATGGTTAGTTTCTTGGAGTAAAATAGAGAAGAAGTCAACAACCTGTTGAAATCTAGGGTCGCAGATTGGGGACCTCTTGTATTAAACGGAGGGAGAATTTTGCGTGCATTACTGATTAGAAATTTAAAACGGTTATTTCCCGAGGAAGGAAAGGGCAGATTTGTGTATTTGAGACAGATTCAAGCAGAATCCCGTACAAAACTGGCGTAAGGCCAGCCGCATGACACGCTGGTTGGGCGAAATCGTCGCAGCAGCAAGTTTTTGCATGAGGACGGATCGCATCCGCCCAAAAGCCCCATTGAAATCACAACCATGTATCTGGGTTTTAAAAAATGTGCATCCATCACCTTCATTTTTCTTCTGAAATTGGATGACGGTTTTGGTGTTTTATTCTTAAAAACAGTGCCCGGAATTTGTAATTGTATCAAGGCCGGTCTTACAGTAGGAGCTCTGCCAAAAAGTTTCTTACATCACTGAAGAGAGGCCTTCATTCCCTCGGGATGTAAAAGAAGTTATAAAATATTACATAATTGGCGCGAGCAATACTAATGGAACAGTGATCTCTGGTTATGATTTACTGCGTAAGATATTTTTTTGATAACATGTGAACTATGCTGAGAACATAAAACCGTTCTGAACGGTTATGCTCAGCTTCCAAAGAGCTTTAAAAGAATATAACTTTGTCGATCCCCGGTCTTAAAATTATGACACACACTACGGAAACGTTGTTCAAAATAAACCAAAGAGCTATAATTGGGGTGACTTTCCCTCCAAAATCTCGCAGTAAACACACCCCCTATTTTCCCCCTTTCCCTCCCTCGGCACATTTCGACCAAAGTGTAGCTCTTGAATGAAAAAAAGTTTCTGTACTGGCCATTTTTTTTATGACTCTTACATTTTCTTGTGGAGATGTCCTCCTGGAAATGGTTTGTTAGACCCTCGAATAAACAAAAGTTCAAGCTCTCGTGGCTTGCTGTAGACCTTGCAACCATTAACAGGTCAAAAAAAAATCTGTGATCAGTCATAAGTAACCTTTACCTTGGTCAATACATTCGGTTAAACAGCATATAGGCCACTACCCAAGCCACAGATACTCATTAAAATTGCGTTAGAGGCATTTTCACGTCCACAGTTGCAGTTCGCTGAAACAAATCCACATCTCAGGCGTTGAAGCACCTATAACTAGTATGAGCTCGCCCTGCCATACTTTGTCCTCCAGGGCATCGTAAGAGATGAGATGGAACTTTTAAAAGTTCATATGAACATCAATAGCACGATGGTTGCTCTGCACTTAAACATTTCATGTACAGACTGGATTGGAAAATCCCGCAGTAGATGAAAAGCATCAAAGACCGCCAGCAACCTTATTCTCCGCAAACCCACGAGTGAGCTAAAACAAGTCATAACAGAAACTTGAAGATTTTAAAATCCAGACCAGAAACGGAAATTGGTTTAATCCAAAATTACCTCCCAGTCATCAAAAAAATCCCCGATGCGATGAATTTGACTACACTAGAGGCTCACACAATCTTAAACCGAAGCATTTAGACTCGGCAACTTCTCGAGCCTACCTCAAAACACCCCCATTCAAAAATTATCCTCCGCGTTTGCTTGTAATTTTCGTTATCGAAATGTAAAACTAGACAACGTAATTTAATACGTATGTACTTAAAGTATTAAATAGAAGGCTAACCATTCTTTTCAGGAGAATTTATCAAAAATCTAATTAGGACGATTCCAGGCGAGGCAATGCCGGGACGATCAAGGCTAGGATAGGATTTTGTACCGCTAGCCTTCGACTCGCTAGGATCACACTCTTTAGAAGCATCCAAGGTTATAGAGACATACGCGGCAGCAGTAGCGTCTCGTAGCGGATGCTCGACTGGAGGAGTGAAGACTCGCCTGTATCAGAAGCTTAGCTATTCAATCTGGTCAACATGTGCAGCATCCGCAATTTGTCGCGCACCGCAAGACGCAGAGCTTAGTCACCCAATTCCAACTAATAATATTCCAACTTAATTTTAAGTACTTTGCAACGTTGCACATTTGGACTGTACACCAATGATAAACGACAGTATGATCTATTCAGTACTGTACATACTGTACTGTACAGTATACTGTAGTGCCTTTGTGAGTGCTCAAACTTAATTATCCAGTTGGATGCGTTTGTTGACGTCGCCCTGAAATACAGTATCACAAGCTATTGAATCGCAGCTACGCCCAGCGCATCACCGCCAAATACCGTATGCGCCTAAAGTCCCACCACGCACCAGCCATAGCGTTGGTCATGATTGCAGCTCCATTCTCCCATTCCCACGTTGCCCCACTCTCCTTGCATCACTTACCACCAATCACCCATCCCCCGCACGAATGCAAGTCCTAGCCCACACCGGCCCCAGCTGGCATCCCGCCGCTCTGGCCACACATCCGTACCAACCTCTTCTAGCGCTTGCTGTGCGGACTACCGTCCTTCTCTACACCCCATCCGGTTCTCTTGAAGCCGAACTCCGATCCACGGGCCGTGGTTGTGTCACATCGCTTACCTTTTGTTCCGCTCCGGCTTTGACTCACCTGCTTGTTGTAGGTACTTCGAATGGGTTTGTTCGGCTGTTTGATTGGGAGTCCCGTCGCGTTTTCCGTACCGTGTGCGAATCTCCGCACGGAAAGGAGAATGCCGTTTTTGAGACTCGATTTGTGCCAAGGTTTCCAAATGTTTTGGTGGTTGTGTGGCAACAGGGTAAGGTAGAATGGTTTCGAATCGAGAAAGGTGGGGGAAAGATTGGAGAGTTGAGTTTACCGTTTACGTCCGTATTGGGGTGGAAGTTGTAATTGTCAAGTCAGATTTCATGCTCGTATCTGGGGATACTGACTTTGGAGGAATGGTTGTGAAATTGGATATGATTAACATCGGTCATACAGAGACTATTTTCAAGGGGGAGTGCATTTATGGTATGTCAGCAGTTGCTGTGCAAAGTGGAGATGAGACACGAATACTACTCGCCGCAAAGGGCTCATGGGGCGGTCGTCCACTGCTATTCGAGTCGCCTGACGCCCACAAATGGTCCCTCATTTCCTCCCGAAGCACGCAACAGAATGACAACCACGGAAAGTTCCGCTGCTCCGTGGCTTGGTGTGGAGCGAATCGAGTCGTTACATCGGACCCAGGTGGACTGCTAACTACATGGCGCTTGGAAAAGTCGCTCAACTTTGTTCGAATAGATTCTTTGCTGGTGAGGCATGTGCGCCAGGTCTTTGCTATCAAGACAATTCACGGAATGAATACCCTTGCACTTGCCTCTATATCAATGGATCGGGCCATGTCAATATGGCAGATGTGTACAGTTGAGGGTGTTGAAAAGTGGCATTTGAAGTTTCGCAACCTTCGGACCACTGGGCCTGTACGGAGCCTTGCAGTCACCGCCCGCGATCCTCATCTTTCAAGAGAAAAGGCCTTGTCAGGGACTGCCAAACTCGTTTCTTTTTGTCACGGAGCCACTATATCCGTACTTCAGCTCAATGATGAGAGAGAAAACTGCACACTCTTGGGTGATATCACACCCTTCGGTAACAATGGACAGACGGACAGTATTTCCGTGATCGACTCGGTGTCTACCGGCAACGTGAGTACGGAGGATGGGGTACCATATGCTTCAAGTCTGTTCATTTTTGGAGGTATCAACGGCCAAGTGGGCAATTCTTGTAAAGGACAACCGGACAATAGAGTATATCCTGTCAAGAAAAAGAAGGAGGCGACAAGATGATCACAGGAGTATAAAGTGGACCAACATGGCGTCGATTGCGCATGATACAATGGTGTCTGTCGCGGATAATGGGGATGCCGTAGAATGGAGCCTCTGCCACGGCGAGAACTATGCATCCAAAGGAGGACAGCGGAAAGCAATTACTCCCCGGAAAAGCTACAACCTCAGGAAATTTCGGGGATTGGATCCGCGTATCGTGATGCAATCACAATAACCATGGAGGACACCAGGGAATACGCATTTCTAATTTTCTGTAGCGACGGCTCAGTTTCCATTTGCTCTCCCGCCGGGTATTCTTGTTGCCTCCAGTGTTAACCTCCTTGCAAAATGTAGGTTGCGCTGCATTTAGTGGAGGGAGCGGCCTCGTTGCTGTTGCTGATAAGAACGGGTCTATTGCAACCTTCCAGGTGCACATATCCCTACTTTTTAACAGATGCAAAGAAACTGAATGTGCAGTAAATGTACAGAGGTATGACGCTTTCGGGAGCCAATCACTCATCTATCTTGGTCACCACGACCAGATGGGTCACTTCAGCCCTCGCCTGGTACTGGCCCATACCTGGCTGGTATTACCTCGAACGGTGAATCAGTCGTATTTATAAGCGATGATCAAGACCGCATATCCCTCTACACTCGGCTTAGAGGACATAGCGGAAACGTTTCTATGGTGCGATGGGAGAGTCCAACATTTCTTCTTACGGCTGGCGAAGACGGTACTGTAAGGAGATGGGACATGTCAAGGCAGCCCGGCCTCGCGAGACAGACTCCAAAGTAAGGATTGTTACAAATTAAAGTGAAACTTAACTTGTCCGTGTAAAACGATTCTCGATCGATGAATATCGCACTTTGAATCAGATGTTTGATTTACCGCCTAAGGATGTACGCCAGTTAGGACTGCAAGGATCATTGATGACTAAAACACTAGCTTGTCAACCATTTCGGTGAAACGTTTCAAGTCATTTTAGCGTTCGAAATGCACCTTTGATAAATTGGTATTGGATGTAGAGTTGAAAGTTACCTTTTCCGGATTAATACCGACGTAGCCTTCAGCACCGTCGGAATGGATTGCACCCTCGACCAGTGCTGTTTTTTGGAGCGGCGGTCACTTATCACTTGTGCAGTCGATGAGATCGCGGGTGAGCTGCGAAATTCACATGCTGCATTGCTGATCACTGACTGGACGCACCCTAGCTCTTTAAGACCAATTCTATCATGCTGATAGTGGATATTCTCTTTTGTGGTCACCTTAACCGCAACCGTAACTTGTTCCACACTGCCCTTGACCACTCAGTAACAACAGTGCTGAAGGCGCTGGGAACTTTGTTCGGAAAACCCAGAGTTATCAGCACTAACAGACTCGTTCTGTCACAACCCCTTCTTTCGTCAACGCAACAACCGCCTATCCACCACTCTCTTTGCTACACTCTGCACTAAGTTGATTATAACAAAGTCCCTGTTCTTCTTTCGGCGCTTCATTGGGCATTGTCCAAGATAGCCTCTGCCAAAAGTTCTTCAGCAAAGCTCCTTTATCACTCCATCTTCGTGTTGAACTAACGAACAGGAAAAATGAAAGACCGTTTGGCGGAACTGACAGCCGGTACTGATATGAGCAGTGATGTACGTAGCAATGAGAGCGATTCTCCTCTCTCAAGGAGATTGTCGATTTAGCATCAAAGTCTAACCGAACATTTTCTGCTCTATTTTATGTGCAACGATCACTTGAAAATACAACAGAGTGAACTTGAAGAAGTAGATATTGAAAACGGAGGCGAGGATGAGCTGGACTTGAGCAGAGAGAGGCCCTTGCCAAGTACCACCGGGAGATGGACGCCATTCTCAAAGCGGTGGATAAGATTCATGAGAATGTGGAAACAATCGAGTCGCGTTACCAAATATCGCTCAATGATAAGCTTCAAGATTCGGACAGAGCGATTGCCTCGAATGACATTGCTCGTTTGATGGACCAGACGGAGCGGACCTCCGAAGCGGTCCGAAAACGGCTACGACGAATTGCCGGAGAGAACCAAGCGTTCCGACGAGAGCATCCAGAAAAGGTGGGAACGTTGCGAGTGAGGGTCAACACGCACCAGGGTTTAACGAGAAGATTTATGGATGCGATGCAATTGTTTGAGGAATATCAGGACAAGCATCGCAGCAACGTGAAAAAGGCGATGGAGCGTCAATTGCGTTTGATGAATCCACAGGCCTCAGAAGAGGAAATTCAAGAGGCGCTGAGAAGCGGATGTGTGGATGACGTTGTGGATGATTCTCCCACACTTGCTCAGTTGCCTGCTGAGGAACAGACGCGACTTCGAAACGGATTGGCAGATTTGAAAAGTCGCAATAATGATATTAAGAAGCTGGAGGAAAGCATCATTCAACTTCATCAGTTGTTTGCAGATATGCAGATTCTAGTGGAAGCACAGGGTGAACTGTTAAATGACATTGAGTATAATATTGAGGACACAAAGGGCAAGACAGAGACGGGATTCAATGAACTGATTCAGGCGCGGGCGTATCAAAAGTCTGCGACAAAAAAGAAGATATGCATTGGTTTTATGATTATCGCGGTACTTGCTGCAATTCTAGTGCCGATCTCTAGTCAAGTATATCCCGATTTGGTTTCCCGGAACAGCGGATACAATCAGCAACTTGCCGATTGTGGGGGAGGGGGTACGAATTCGACATCAAGTGCGGAAGACTCGGACGCGAGTGAAGGTGTGACTGAGGGTGAGCCGGAAGCGGCTCCCAGTGCAGTGGAGCGAGAGACGTATTGAAAAGGGTTGGTAGGCTGTATTTGCAGGTTGGTGCGAGCACGAGGAGTGCGAATGCAAGAGAAAGTTTGAGGAGGAAGGAGTGAAAGGATCTGAGTTGCGAGCGGTAGGCACAGGCAGGAATGCCGTAGATGCGTGGGTGGTAGGGAAGGAGGTTGTTTCGACGCAAGGTGCGGGGAACGAGGATGAAATGTGGGAAAAAGGTAGTGTGGGTTTGAGTGAAGGAGATGATGAAAAGTTGCAGGGTGGTGGTGGTGATGCGATGGATGCAAGTATTGTGATGCAGGTGATGAATGATGTTACTGGGGTGGGGATATTTGCGGGGATGGAGTACGGGCCGGGGAGGGGGGAGGAAGGAGGAGAAGACGAAGAGGAGTGGGAATCTGAATCGGAATCGGCGATGGATATAATATGGGAGTTTGTCAAGGAAAGGATGGTGCGTGAAGTGGACAGGATGTGGGGGAGGAAGACTCTGGGCGGGAGAGGACGAGGACGATGGAGATTATTTGGATGTGCTTAATCGAGGTGTGCTTACACTCAGTATTAGCGTGTCATTACAGTTGAGTATTAGCTGTTGGTGTAATGCAACGCATTTGTGTAGGGATTTATCTGAATACAGTACTGTAGGCAAAAGCAAATTGTTAAGCTTAACTTGGAAAGAGACGCATAGCATACTACACTTCGTCTCGCAAGACTCTCCGTCCCTCAGTCCGCACTTTGCGGCAATTACTGTACTGTACTGTACTGTACTGGTCTGTGCTGTGCTGTACTGTGCTGTACGGATGGTTGGCTGGCATCGTAGCTCCAATCATATGTCCCATACGCATACAGCACTGTAAATGCACAAATCCCCTCTCCTCCATCGTCCACGTGCCGTACGTCTGTGCAGTTCTGTGCTGTACCGTGCAGATCTGTACTGTGCGCTGCACCAAATCCACTACTGTACAGTGCAGTACAATACTGTATAGCGAAAGTATGCCATATCTTGTGTTTGCATTCGTCATGTTTCGCGCAATGCGTACTATGCCCAGCCAAAAAATTATAAAAAATCCACAAATTCTTTACCCCTCTTTGTCCTTGCTTCCCCAAAGTACCTTCTGTTTTCGCAGAAACAGTTAAATTTTACTCACTATACTACTGTATCGCAATAATCCCGCGTCAACCATCCCAATTTTAACGGCATTAGTTGAGCCCCGCCATTTTGTTCGTCGTTCCTCCAAAAGAAAGAATTAAATAAATAAAAACTAAGAAAACAGCGTATAAAGGTTAGGCACACAGGTCGTCTATTACCCTCTGCCCGCGCTCGCTTCGCGAAACGACACTGAGTCTCCTCAACTCGTGCCAGTTTCGTTTCGATTGGTACGGAATCTGTGACATTTTTTTTTGTGTTTTCTACATATAAATCCAGGTTGCTTGAACCAGCAGATCTGCATCTTTCGCTTCGCGCCTCGCACACACCGCCGCTTTCGTTTCATCTGCAATCCCTTCCACCATCCTTTCCAGCAATCTCAATTCAAATCAACATGCCGTCCCAATCTCCTCTTCTCCTAAACCCACTACTCCAACTGACACCCCTGCAACTCATGCCTCCATCCCAAACAGCCTTCTTCCCGGCCCGGCTTCCGTCCGATACTCTCCCACCGTCTTCCAATCATCCGAATGAATCTCAATCTCAATATCAACTCCGATCACCAGCCCCCTTCTTCGGAATGCCCCACTGCACAAACTCAAGATGTCCCCTTTCAGCAGCCCTCTCCACAGCAAGTCCTTGAGGCTCTCTCTCATGTCTTCCATCAAACTCATGTCAGTTATGATGGTGCAGCGGTAAGTTTATCATCTCCTCTTACCACCCTATGTCTCCTCTGTCGTTCCACCCATTATTCCCTACATCACCAATCTCAATCTCACCATCACCGTGACTTTCTGCTCTCTCTTCCATTTGCTTTCAAAGGCTCTCTCTCAATGCTGTCTTGCAGGGGCCCTATTTTGATGATCAGAGTCTTGCCGACCTCACCGGCGGTGGTCCAAACGACGCCTTTTGCGTCAATCTGGCACTTCGTGCCTTCAATCTCTCGTTATCTCCATTCACGATACAGCCTGGCACCACTCCCCACCCATCACTGTAGTGCTGTGCTTTGCAATCAAGATGGACGTTGGTTTGCTCTACGACGTATTGGAAACACTGGATGAATTTGAATGATGGTATTGGAAGGCCGGCTCAAGTCTTGGAATGGCAGTTGGCTTTGAGTTTGAGGCAGCTGATTGATGACGGCTGCTTAGTTTTTTGTGCAGGGCACATTGCCGGACTGTGAGGCAGATCAGTGCGTCTTGTGGCGCACTGAGTTTGTATGGGAGTCTGTGGGGGAGTCATTTGTGAGGGAACGATGAAGAAGATGAGGAGATAGATGAAGAGTGTATAGGGGCTATGGAGGACGATGGTTGCAGTTGGGCATTCAGAGGAGTTTGGAGGATGTTGGAGTGGGGCGACCATTGCGGATAAGGACGGCCGGATTGAATGGCACTGGAAAGTAGCTCCACAAGGGACCTTTTCAACATTTGCGACTGCATTGTTGACCTCTGGGTTGAACACGGGGCAGCTTAAACCTGGGGAAGACAGGAGCAAGGCTGGCGGATGCTGTCGATTGCAGGTCAGGCTGAGATGCAGAGGTCCAGATTTAGACCAGATTACGGATTACTCTCGAGTCAATGATTCGAGGGAACGGGACTCTCCGATATACGCGTTGAGTATGGTAAGGGAGCATACTTGCTGTTGAGATGTTAGAATGCAGTTAATTTAGAGGAGTGTCCCGTTTGGACAGGCTGTGGCTATGCATGGTTGTGATGAAATGCGTGTGTACAATTTCGTATACGTAACGACCTATCATTCGTTGAACGGAATTGTTGATCAACTCTTAGTGGGGCATCGATTTTAGATATGTTTTTGGCCGCATTGGCGCTGGTAATGTTAGAGGGCGTTACTCTGTAGAGCGGAAAAAAGACGAATGTTGCCGAATGTGAATTGTTGTGTGTATCTGTCGTGTGTGCGCATGACCTCCGTGTATGTATAATTTCCTCTTGTACTTCTCAATGTCGCAATGCATTGAAGTGTTGTGGCATGCAGAGGCAGTACTGTGCTTCGTGTCCAAGCAAATCTAAACCGCGGTGAGGACAAGAAACTTCAAATTTCCGATTGATGGAGTTTGGTCCTATTACTGCCTTGGTGAGCCAACCAAAAGTGAAGGACGAAGAGTTTGGAGAAAATCAGTACCTGGAAGACAAATGGAATTTCTCAACAACAGATGATACTCTGGGGGTAGGCAAAAGCTGCAATGCAGAGCAGCGTTGATCAATGACATTCTACAACATCTCTCAAATCAACTAACCCTTGATACATTGCCGCTCCCCTCTTTTAACACTCAAACCTTCTGTTGCTTACTCCTCCCACCCGTTGAGCCATTGGGCGATGCGCCCTGCCTTCCCTTCATTTCCCTTCCTCGCGGCCCTACAGCAACTATCTTCTCACTCTCCTGTACAAAATTTTCGACGGTTTCTCACCTTGATCATACCATCCCTTTAATAAACGGCAACACAATGGTCCCAAACACATACACCAATGGCCCCATCAGGACGTAGCTGTCCGCTCTATCCAATACCCCCCATGTCCCGGAAATAACCTTCCGCTATCTTTCCATCCACATCCCTTTTGAATAAGCTCTCGAACAAATCGCCACAAAGCCCGAGTATGCCAACACGACCCATAAACCCCCCCCGTGACTCCCCACAACGGCCAGCCCAACAACCAACCCCCTAAAACGCCCACACCTGCCGCACATAAGAACCCCCTACAGCCCCTTCTACCGTCTTCTTAGGGCTGATTAAGCTCAGCTTGGTTCTTCCAATACCTCTCCAACAAAGAAAGCACCAATATCAGCACTTGCCGCCGCCAGAAACGTCCAAAATACCAGCAAACTGCCCGGCGTGATACGTGGACCGAATCCAACTGCCCCAGGCCACATTGTGGCAATGGCATTGGCAACCAAACCCCACTCGAGACCATCAGTTGGTGCAAAGGCATGCAAGCGAACCCAAAAGCTTGGCAGATATCCGGCATAAAACAAACCCATGAATGTAGTGCTTATATCAGCAATGGTAGCAATCTTGTGTTGACGAAACAACAAATAGATGCAAATCAAAGTACCGCCAACCGGAAAGACGACATCAGCAATGAGGGGACTAACGGCACTGGATAAGATGGTAGCGGCTGTGACGCAGAGACCCATTTTGTAGGCGGGCAAGTGGCCTTTCGCGCGACCATGCGGTAATATTCGAATAAACCAATCAAGGAGATGGAGACCATGCCTAACGCAAAGAGCCATTTTCCGGAAAAGACACAGATGGTGACAACAAACCCATGACAAGACCGACGAGGATTCGACGTTGGAGTTTGAAAGGAGGGGATATGGAGTGCGGAGGGGGAGGGTGGGAGATGGAATGGGATCCGGGGGACGGCTTCATTGGGAAGGGAGGAGAGAAGGGAAAAGGTACGACGTTGTGGGCGGTGATGGTACGGTAGATGGAAACGTGTTAGATGGGTTGCGCAGTTGAAGTGTGTGAAAGAAAGGGAGGTTGGAGGGAGGAAGGCGATTTGCGGTTGATAGATTTGCCGGAGGCGACGTTGAGGACGACACATTACGACGTGAATGGTTGAGACGGATATGGATGGTGGGACGATAAGGGTTAGGATAGTGACATTGGGGATGGACCGTGCGATGGAGTGGGGAAAGTTGCGAAAGGTGACGTTTGCGGTCTCTGTTGTAGACGTGTGGGACGTCGCGAGGAAAGAGGCTTGTTGGTAGACGGGATTGTGGCGGACCTTGGTCAGATGTCGCCAAGGCTATTTTGCTTATTGGTGAATTTTACTTTTTTTTTGATGCACTGTGCGGTGTTTGAGAAACCAGTTGTGGAGCCGCTTTTCTCTTTCCAAAGTGGTGGTTTTTTGAGGTGTGAACAGACTGCAGAGCATTGCCAAGGAGAAAAATGGACCTCGCGCACCAACGCCATTCCATTCTGCATCTCGCCAAGCATCATTTCATACCACCACGGTCACGGTCGCCTCTCCGATCAGAAAAGAATTACCGCAATCCAAGCTTGATATCTACCGCGTATCGACTGATCTGTATCTTCACCACATCAACAATGTCAAACCCAACCTTATCCCGCATCAATTTGCCTCCCAACCCGCATGCCACCCCGCCTGAATCGAGCAGCCCTTCGCCACCACATCCACCATATCCCAAAAGCCCTCCCGACCCTCACCACCCCACCGCGCACCACCCCTGTATCCCCAGCCCCTATCGCAGCCTCCGATACCCCCCTCCACAATAACCCAGCCGCTGTTCCTTCCCGTTTCCCTGTCCCCTCCCACTCCGCCAGCCACCACCGTCATGTCCCTTGAATCCGGCGTTACGAGTCTCTCGGCCCTGACCAACCTCCTCCCCGGCGCCTTGCCCGTGGTCATCTCCCGCCCTTCATCCCACCCCTGGTCGTTGCTGCTACGCTGCTGTGGATTCAATCCCGCCTGCATAAGATACGCCCGATTGGAACAGACTAGAAGCCTTTGGCGCTTGGTCACCAAGGTGCTCCTGCCGACAGGCCTGTCGCATTCTAGTGATTTCCTCGCGCACTCCCGGCTTGTTAACAACCTTGTCATGAAGCGCAAAGCTACGATTTCAGACTTTGTTATCGTCTCTCTGTTGATGCGAGAGTTGCCGTGCCCATACGGACCCCCGTGGTCATCACGACTCGACCCGCAAGTCTAGCTTTGGCGTTTTGCGCCGGCACAACACCATTAGTAATCCCTTCACTACACTTGTTCTATTCTCTCTCACTCAAGCCCGCCAGTCCCGCATGTCAACTGGAAGTTCCCTTCCGATTGGCTGGCAGTGCGCGACGCTTTCCCCCTTCCCGTGGTTGCTGACCCGCCCCCCACGTCCAGTGGCATCTCGTCCAGCTCGCATTTGACAACCTTGGCGCGCTCTCTGCGCGTTCCCGACGTTTCCTTGACGACCATTCTAAACGGATCTCGTTCCGCTGTGTCTGCCGTTACTCCGTCGTTAGTCCCAACGTCGTGACGGATAGGTTTTGCTCTAGCGTCTAGTCTCGCCGCTGCCCAACTGGCTCACATGCCGTTTCACTACAAAGGTATTTCTTTAACTTGAGCAACTCGTGACCCTTATGGGTACGTTATACGACCATACCCTACTCAATGAAATAAATGACAGTTTTTGACAAACACCGCTCCACTCTCAAGCCTCTTTCCTCTTTTCCAACTTATCATCCGTCTCCCCTTTCCGCGTCCCCTCACCCACTCACTCACCCATGGTGCCACGATTTTCACAACCCTCTCCGTCTCCTCTGTCTCCAGCACAAAAGCGTGTTTGACGCCCTCCCCTGCCCATTCCACCTTGATCCTGGGTCCCATTGCCTCGCAAACCCTCTCCTCGACTCCTTCCCACACCAACGATCATCTTCCGCCCATACTAACACCGCCCGCTCTCCCCATCCACTCCTGACTTCCTTGCCAACATCTCCAATTCTCACGATCTCCTCTCTCGCCAGCCGACAAACATTCATGTATACAGCCCATCTCCTCCCGTCCATCAACCGTCTACCGACCTCCCAAACCGTCCTATCATGTCCACTCCTTTCAACAATCCACTCCTTGACCACATCTGGTACGACCTTGGACAGAAACCATCCTCCTCCTGTAACCATGCCGCCGACATCCCGAACCAACCATCTCTCGCGTTCCCCCATGCAATTCCCCATCCTGTCCATGCAAGGCATCAACATGACAAACGCTGCCCGCTCCTCGACAGCCAACCTTTTCATTACCTTCATTCCCAGAAAACAGCCGTACGAATGCCCCACCATGACAATATCACTCTCTCCAATCCCCGGCTTGACGACCTCAGATCCCAAATATTCTTCACAATACTCGACATGATCATCAATACCAAAAGTTCTCTCTCCATTCAACTCCCTCAAGTCATGACCCGGCAATCCAACCCCATGCAAGCAGACCCTCTCCTGAACGTCCTTTGGCATACGTTCAAACCACCTTCTCAGAAACGGACGATAATATTCAATCACGCCTGGGTTTCCAGGCAGCATAACCACATGTATAAACTTGGTCCCATCTGCTACCAACCTTTCGTCAGCACTGCTAGTGCTATGCCTCAGTCGAAGAATTTCACCCCGCACCCCGTTCGTCGACGTGAAAATCTCCGTTCGCGGAAATTCTGATGGCTGCAAACTAACTTTCCCTACCTGACCCCTGATCTCCCCTCTCGGTGACTTGGAAATAATACGACGCGGTCTCAGTTTGTGGCGGCCCATCACGTGACTAAATCCTGCAGGTTTCACGCACTTGAGCGCAAGCGTTGGTGCAACAAACCCCAAACTACCGGTGCAGAATGCGCGCATCAATTTCGGTATGTTTCCTCAATTGAGTATCGGGTAGCAAGGAGTGGCCCTTTCAAAAACTCCGACTTTGTGCACCTTGTAGCTTTGCAGCCCTCCCCCAGTGGGTCCGGATGCAGTCAAGGGATTTGTAATTGGTGTACAAGTGAGCACAAGGGCTCTGTGACGGGGCATACTAATACCCGGCCGATTTTGTGTATGGTTCAAATCGGATTCACCTCTATTTTTTTTTGTTTTTTAGGCCTTTGCTGTTATTGGCTACAACGGTCAATGATCGAAATCATCAAGCAGTAAATTAATTAAAAGTTTTGTTCGGAACAGCTATAAATCTGCGAGCTTGTACTGACTACCGTACAAGCTCCGGAAGGGCTTGCAGTAACTACAAGCTCCGGATCTTAGTTGCAACTCACAAGTTTCGTCAACTACCCCAGGGAGGCGATCTTACAGGTCATCGATGCTCAACTGCCACGCTTCATCCCACCCGGAATCAGTGAAAGCATCATCCTCGGCCTATCTGCCTTGCCTTGCCTTCCCTTTCCGTAGTACGTCTCTGGTCAGAGCGAGGGTATATCCAAGCGTCAACTTCAGCCAAAGTGTGAAACGTTTGCAAGTTCCGTGGCTCACAGAACGTCTCGCAGGAGTATATTCCGCCTGTCAGGAGAAACCCTCGACCCAGCAAGTCTCCAGCTCACCCCATTCGTTGTGTCAACACACAGGCACCTACTGTACAGTACTACCAGTATAGTACTGTACTGTACAGTACAGCACAGCACAGCACAACACAGTACAGGACAGAGGGCTTTGCGTCTTTCCCCTGCGGTATTGGGTATTGCTGTTACCCAAAGTCGGCGGTACTGCCTTGCGACGTAATTGAGTACCACTACAGGAGGGTCTTTCCCTAATAAATGAAATCCACTTATTTGAACGATACCTTTCTTAGTGATGCAATAAGCAATACTGGAAAAACGCTTGGAATACACAAAGGGGTGAATGCATGGCGTCGTCCCACCGGCCTTGCGTCTCCTGCAGCTGACCCAAACAGTGATCGCGTAATGCTCCGCATGAAGACGCACTCACCAGACATTACGGTAACTACAGAATTACCTTAGAGTCTCTAATTTATTATAGAACTACCTTATTCGGAAAGTCGTAAAATTAGCAACTCATAATCCCTTGTCTAATTCTGTAATGCGACAGCGCCGTACGGAATGACGCTAATGAAAGTTACCATTACTGGCGACAGCTACTGTATCAGTAGCGTTGCCGACGGCTGGGCCAGCTGGTCTCTCCTCATCGCCCAATGTCGCAACTGCTGTATCACTCTGCGACTTTATACATACCAAATACCCAATGTCGCAGAGAAATAGTCGCAAGTTCCACACCCCAAATACTCCAAATATTCAAAAGGGGAAAAATTTGGGGTAATTTATTATTTGGAAAGTAATGTCATTTCTTGAAGTGAGGCCCATGTTCCATTAGGGATTGAGGTGAGTGGGTGTCAACTTTCAGAGTTTGTGGAGTTAGCAGCGGAGCCGCATCAACCTAAAAAACGGCCAAGAGTCCGGCCATCAGGCAGGCAGCATCGGACATTGCTGCCGCTGTAGCGTGCCTTTGGGAGAGGACTTCTCTAACCTTTCCGTACGTCTCCACTGTCCTTACCGCCACATTCCGTGCGACGTCGCTCAGTAGCGCGTAGGCATCTGGGTGCCAACCTCCGAGAGTGGAGATGTGGACGGGAATGAGTCTACTTCTGGCACAATTCGTAGTGAATGACTTGTATCTCCTCTTTTGAGTGAGGTCGGCGGGTTAAAGTTGCGAACTCTCCGACGGGAGAATGCCAAGGGGTTGACGAAGGTGACGTCGAAAAAGTCCGTGTCGCCGGTATGCCCCGTTGCGCTAATATCGGGTCTGGTGCGGTGAAGGCCTTCTCGCGGTTCCACGACTGAGTGTCGAGCTGCCTTTTTCAGATCGCTAGCCAGTAAACCAACTAGACGGTCGTGGCACCTCGTTCTTTCGCTTCGTGCAATGAAGGAGGTGGTCGCCGAGACAGTCGAGCATTTCGGGGAAGTTCCTCTTCGGGCATAGTGTCTCCGGAGCGAAAAGTGGGACTTGACAATAATACTGAAGCCACAACGAGAAATATCGTGGTTCAATATTTGTCTCAAGTCCCGGAGATGGGGCATAGTACACCCATGCTTTCGCACCAGGGAGAGCCATGGAGGCCCGAAAAGCGTGGCTCCTGTTATCGCCGAGGGGTAGCTCTGCATGCACTCCTTTGTGGATTGCATCTGTCAAGGCCTTCTGTGATGGGGTTTTGCTGGAGCAGAAAGCACGGAACGGGACAAACCTGGATTGCGTGCATGAAATGGACCAAGCTCGGTGGGCGTCCAAGGTGTCTTGGTATGTTGCCAGATCTCTGATGGAAGGGGGCAGAAGGGCTGCGCACAACTTGTTTGACGCCGAGCTGGAGGCGAGGAAGGCAGCGGCTGCAATGGACCTTGCGGATGAGAATACCACCCCAAGCGATGGGTTTTCGTCGTCAGCTTGACTGGGAGCTGCAGTTCTCGAAATAAGTCGGAGTAAAATAAAAGTCCCAGTTCCCCCCCTCGAGTACTCCCCCGGCTAGTGTCCGCACGCAGCTCTCCATCATCTCATCAAATTTCGCAGCGCCTCTGCCGTGCATGATGGTGGCACCACGCGTAACAGGTAGCCGATCTCGCAAAAACCGAAACAGTTACGCAGAAGCTGGAAATAGAACCGCTTCTCCTCGAGGTCGATGATGGTGTCGAGGAACGGCTTCAAAGACTCGACGTGGGCTTCGAAATAGTTTTGGGTAAAGTCTTTGGAGCCAACTGAAGCACTCAAAACGGCTGTGCCTTCACTGTACTCTTGGGTGATTTTTCGGCATGGCCAGATGTAGTCTCCTGCTTATTGCGTCTGACGAGGAGAGGAAACCCAAGGCTCACGGAGCTGGTCGTGTCGTGCGATGATGTACCCATTGTCGTGGTGCCAAAGAAACAGCAGATTGCCGACTTGCTGTTCCTTGTCGTCCCCTGATCGCAAAAGTTGTTGGTAGTTTGAGGATCACAGGGTGTAGCCCCGGGTCGAACAGGGGTCCATCGAGATTGTCACCCTGTTGTGTGCCTTGTTCGCTTCGGATGATCTGGCCACCGAACCATAAGAATGCAGGGTCATACGAACAGCAATATGCGACCCATGGGAACCATTCGGGAATAGTTTTTGACTGCTCCCAGGAAGGCTGGTCGACTACACCGATTGAACGCATTCTTTAAATCTACCGTCAGTACGGCATATTCGGAGCTATGGCCAAAGTTGCGCGCAGCCCACCGGACGCTGTGGACGGTATCGATGCCGGATCTGGTGGCGACGCGGACTTGCAGCGGTTGAGGGTATGTGGCGGCTTTCGCGGAGGCCCTTTTCATGAGGCAGCTACCAGTCATTTGCGTCTCGTCTCACCGACAGCGATTCGCCTCGGCGTCAGGTCCTTGGCCAACGGTGTAAGGGGCGCGCCGGCGATGAAGGAAACTGAAAGACATAAAATTGCTTCACATATAATACGGTATAAAACATGGACCAGTGAAAATAGAAAAAATTATTTATCGATGATTCACAATAAAAAAAATTGTGGGCCTCTGACAAATATTGTGCCACAATGTTTCATGGCTGTATTCGATGGGGAAAGCAAACTAAATAGTTTTTCAGTTGTAGTGCAATATGCGGTGCGCAGTTGTTCTCGTCTAAGATCAGAATCCTGCACATAGCGAGAAAACCAAAACACACGCATCAAGACTCAAAGGGCATTCGTCGCCCCTATTTATCTTTAAGCACCTTGCGATACAGTAGCACAGCGCACGGACAGCGAGGAGAACTCGGGGTAGCAGACCAGGGGTGATTCTGTAGACGGCTGGATGATAGAATTGTCGTCCGGGTTGAAAAGCCGGACCTTGATCTGCAGAAAGCTAGAAACTTGATAAGAATCAATTCTACAGAACTTTAGACACCATTAGTGCATATTGGACAAAGAAGATATAGTAGTGGGTCAGCACTGCTGAATATCTCCTTTGGAGATCTCCTTTGGAGATAAGGATACTTTCACCAACGACAACACTAAAGTTTCTATTTGAATGTAGAAATCGTCGTCCGGGGCGCCAAGTGTGAGTACATACCACAAACAACAATAAAAGGGACGGTAAAATATGGAGTAGAGAGGGGAAATTAAAGGGGAAACAGGGCATACATATATTTGGCTATAGCCAAAGTTACCGCTGATAAGGGTGCTGCAAAGGCAGAATTTGGGATTCAAGTTCATATACAACGCCGGGTGGCTATTTAATATGGGGCCCTGTTGGGCAGGTAGGTATAAACAATAGTTAGTTACAAAAGGGTTATCTTCGACGGCAGGGTAGGTAAAGTCAATGTGAGCCAAGTACTGGAGATCCAAATTAGAGATAATTAAAGTCGACAGTTGGCCCAATAAGTGCCTTGCACCTTCGACAAATCAGATCTAAGTTCGGGGCCGAGTGGTCAGGACTGCAATCCCTCAGACCCTCACGGGTGGTTATGCAGTACCAAGAGTAATGTTGGGCGGCAATCGATGATTGCCCTTACCGTAAAGTACAGTGCCTGCTGCCAGCAGTGATGAGTCCTGAACCACTGCGTCCCAATTCACGGAACAGCGACAGTTTTAATAAAAGAAACTACTTACCAGTCCTTAATACTGGTAAATTGTAGAAGTAATTGGTATGAATTTAAAGTAACACTCATTTACAAGCCAGACGGCCTGTACATTGTCCACTCCATCACTTCATTCATTTAACAAACATGAACAGACGGGATGTAATCGCCTCACACATGTAACATGCTACGCCGAGCATTTCAACGACATGATGCATGGCCATGGTAGATTCAACAAAAATACGATTGATACTAAATCGAAACAGCCTCTGAAGCTCACTCCCTTGTTGAGAAGCACTTGCAAAAGCCCCATTACGTGCAAAAGTCTGCGTTCACGAAAAGTGCGCGAATGATAATAGGCTCGTTATGTCGATTGGACCGATGGGCGGCTTTCGGAAATTGAAATTCTCGAACCTTCCCCTTTTCTTCTCGCGCTCTACTTCCCGTCGCCTACTCATATCTTCTAACATTCTGTGCTTTACTTTGCTCGTTTTACCCTATCCTTCTCCAAAGCCAGCGTTAGAGACAATGCGTCATCCCGAATCAGCCCTATGCCGCACACGGTATCCACAAAACCGCATTTAACAGTAGTCTCTGGGAATCCAACCGGCTTAGAATCCATAACGCGGGTGTTCATCTTACGAAAAATATCCGAGGAGAAACAAATCGCACTGTCATTAGCGCCGTAGCATATTCCAGTCCCCTCATCTTTAATTAGATCACGAGTCCATAAGCCAATCCGCATAAATCCATCTGTAATATTGGCTGGTGTAGATGCGGTAATGTACCATGCTTTAATGGCCTTTCACACATCCTAGCCTTGTAGCTCGGCTAAATGACGCATGAGAGAGTTGTATCGTTCCATTATTTTCGAAATAGCTTGGTTTGCATAGTTCTTGCAGGGGACGAAGACTGATAAATCCAATGGCTTCAATCTGTCGCTGTTATGCGCTGGCAGAGCAAAAGCAATGATATTTCGTTCATTGAACATATTCAGTACCTTGTAAGGCATATGAGACCGTAGCGCGTCATAAAATACAACCATCCACTGGTCCTCGCCAAACCGCATGCGAACGGTAGCAGCGAATTGGGAGGCCCAGGCCTCAGAAATTAATATGTAAATACTGGAAACTTACTTGCGCCAAAACTCCTTCCATCCCGTTGGCATTGGCTTTGTCACCTTAGTCGCCGAGGAGTCGGTACTGAGGGGTGGCTCATGTACACCTTTGAAAATAGGACTTGGTAAAATATTTTCGCCGTTAGCGCAGATAAAAGCCAAGAGAGATATTCTATTCTTGTATTTGAACTTAGCTTTCGGTTTCGCAGCCCTTGTTACTTTGAAAGCAACCAACCCTTTACTATTATCTCCGCACAAGTCTCGACCTGAAGTGAAGCCGGTTTCATCCAAATTGAAAACCTGCCACGGTTGAGATATTTTATACTTTTATACAGTAACTTAACTTGGGTAAAAAACTCAGCCACAATTTGAGACTTGAATGACATAACTCGAATATGGTCAAATGGTCGCGGGACTAATCTTGAGATCTTATCATTATGGCGGTGACAGCCAATGTCTTTCGAATTTTGTTTTGTGGAGACGTGCTCTACTCTTACCATTTTTCTGAGTTATTTCGTCTCTGAAAACGCAAGTGAGTCGTCTTATATCATCCAATGCTAAGTGAGGCTTATTCATTAATATCAAATTTAATTTTTTAGTTCTCATGGTTAAGTTCTTGTCCAAGCTCATGACCATGCTTAACATGATCAAAATACAGCAATCAGAAACTGGATGGTCTTCCACTGTCTCGAGCTGGTTCCTGGTAATATATTTTTCATCACTCATGAAAAGGACAGAGAGGCCTTGTAAGCTATTTTGCGCATCTATCCATCGCGTGCCATGCCATCTCCTCGTCTTCTATGGGGTTGAAAGGTTGAGCAATGACATGAGAAAGGTGTTAAGGTAAGTCTGGAAGAACAAGCAACTGTAGAGGAATCAGAAATTCGTTTGTTGTCAAGATCGGGACCCCGAGTGCTTGTGTGGGACATCATCGGTATTCTGACACCCTTGAAATGCAAGGAATGAATTCTAATATATGTCACTGGTGGTCAAAATTGCGCTTATTCCGTAATGCTGAAATATTTCTACTCAGAACAAAGTCCCTAACATGAGCAAGCGTTCTTTTCGTAGCTCTCCAAAGGCACTGATATGACAAAGAAGTAAAATGCCGTAAGAATAGGTACAGTCTAGGGATTAGAATGGGTCCAGAAGGGGGACATCCGGAAGACGGTATGAAACTTGCTGTGTTTTCATGTAAACTATGCAATGCACAGAAGATGATATACGGATCGAGGATAGTACATGTGATCATCTGTTATCCTCCTGCAGTGAAGACTCTTTTTCTTCCTCGTCATCGACTTCCTTGTAAATCAAACTTACCCAGTCCCTCGAAAATCATTCAATCATAGTTTCCTCCCCCTTTTCCTCACTACTGTTCTACATATGATGTTGTAGATGGTAGATTAACCATGGATAGTCTAACATTTACAACATCTGTATTAAGGATTCTAACATTATTACTGTTTATCCCGTTAATAGGGCTCTACTGAGCCCTAATAACGGAGCCTCTGGCCTTCCCATCATATCAAACTTGCTGCTTTTATGTTCTTTGCCGGAATGAAGTGAGCTCGGGTGTTTTCCAGATAATAGCTACGCGCAAAATGATGTCTTCTCGCAACTGCAAGTAATGGCTGCACAGCGGAGTGGTTTTGGTTTGCAATTGTTAAATTTCTGTTCTCTTGACTCACCAGGAAGTGAACGCTGCGCGTGAGATTCGGACACCTATTGGTACTTGTCCATACTCTGCCCTGAAAATGATACGCGTAAACTCCTTTTAGAGATCTTCAATTTGATGATCACAATTATAATGTCGAAATCATGGCATGTATCGAAACTGCCAACATGACCGAGTTCGACCAGATGTGTGAATTAAAAATAAAAGTGTAAGAGTACCATGTTCTTTTCATATCAGGTGATATATCTACCCCTCGGGTAAACGTATTGAAGGGCATCCATTTAGTCTTATCTAGACAGTAACTCCCCTAATCCCCTCCCCTCCAACACCCACTGTTTCACCTAGTGTAAAGAATTAAGTTCCTAAAAGGTCGGTTCGATAGGTTGAGGTAAAAAAGGAAAAAGGTGGCTTGCCTGTTTTGAGACTTTACTCAGACCGGGATCGGCCTAAATACGAAAAGGGAAGGATGGGTCGCCGGCGGACTGTAAGCAACTAAATTACGGCGAGAGAAACTTACATTGTAAGCCGAAAAGCCGAATTGAGACGAATTAAGTGCGACCTGAAAAGGGCATTTCCTAGCAAGTCGTCACACCTAGGCAACAACAGTGACCACTCCCCTTTCTTCATGCTTCTTATAGTCTCTGTTGGTGAGGAACATATTAAGGCCCGGGGAAAAACGCAGGAGCTCCTGATATTAATTTGCGTGACAGCACTACTGATCAAGTGCGGCTATCCAATCTGGGTCAAAAACACAACTTAAGAGAAATGCCGAGACCGGTCTCGGCAAAAACCAAAGATATGGAAACGTGTGACGTCTGGCTGAACAATGCAGAGGAGAAATATTTGCGCCTTGATGACTCTAATATCCGTGAAGTTGTTAGGTAAGTTCTTGCTGCTGCAGGTCATGAATTGAATCCCAATCCTGCCCAAGATATCTTCCCCAGACCTGTGGAAGAGTCTGTTACAGAAAATTGGTGTATGTACTTTCCATTCGTGAAGTAAGGAAAGGTGTGTGGAATTTTGAGAGGAACTTTAATCTCTGATCTACTGCAGAGGGATGGCCTGGATATTTTAATACCGTCATTCAACAGAGCCTGGGTTGGCCTCGTAGCGAAGCATTCGTGAAAGGCGCCAGTCTGCGGGCTGCAACAGGGTAGCTGAGGATGTGGAGAAGATTATAGAAGTTCGCTGCATTGACACAGTGAAGAACTAGAATACCCACCCTGTAGCGTAGATATCATTTTACCAGGACGTCATGAAGCTTCTTGTGGGTGTAAGAGAGGATGAAAAGTGTATCAGAAGTGCGCTGCGAAAAAAGATTAGGCCGTAAAGGATGCTTGAATCCAGTTTGCAGAGTCTAGATCTTCTTTACTTTCAAGCGTGATCGATCGTTTTGCAGTACTCCAACTGAAGCGTACTACCTATCAAGCCTGGATCGCGCACTGAATTAGACCGATCCCATTTTTGCGCAGGTATTCCTTGGCTGCAGGAAAGTTTGGTTGGGAGAGGGTGGAATGGCTTCGGTGATAGGTCACATAATTATTTTGAACATTTTTGTCAAGTTTAGTTGCTTGCATTGTACGCGCATGATGCCCATGAAGCATTTTGGCAATCAGTAGGTTAGAGAGACGTTCTCAGCCACATTGCATTGGGCCCTGAATTTTAATCTGCAATTTCATTTTCTTACGCATGTAATGTTTAAAGCATTCCAAGACATTCTTCAGCTACTGTCCTGTTTCAGTCCTTTAAAAAGGTATAAATGAAAGTGTAATGGTATACCATAGCTGCAGCCATGAAACTGTCTTAAAAAGATTTTAGTCCATCGGCCGGACAGCCAAGACTATACCAGACGTTGAAGTACGCCCTAAAACCTTGAACATACCTCCACTGCACTGAGGTCAGATGTTTGACGCTAGTCGCCTTTTTTGTGCTGGGATTTCCTGATGTCTACTTCGGAATTTGTAGATTTATCCGGATTTATTAGACTTCTGTCATTCTCAGAAAATGACTAAATAGGCTACGCATCATATCTAAGGCTCCTGGTATCAATTTATCCAGAGTTAATTTGCGGATATTGAAGTCCACCAAATTCGCTTCTTGTATGGGCTTCAGGACACTCGCAGAATTGAATGTTTGACTAAATTTTTTTGCGAGGCCTCGCCAAAATATCGCAATTGCCCCAAATATTCGAAGGGGCATAGGCTAACTTCTCATGAACGGGAAAAAATTGTAGTGATTATCGTTGCAGCGGTTGAACGCGGCGAAAAACCGATCGCTTACATCAATCAAATCAATTGCTCTTTGCTTTCGATTTCCCGCCTTTTGCTTCGAGATGCCTCCAGATGATGGCAAAAAATTGCACCTTATGAGTAATCAGAATCAACAATGAGTGAGAATTTTCAACAAGATTTGAGAGAAGCTCCTTGTTGTGTTGCTGGATACTATTCGCTCTACTAGCTTTATCTGTTGTCCTGGAAGGTGCCATATTTTTACATGTCTTGTGAGATTATGTTTGCCTATTTGAGTTTAACACTGTCCGTAATGCCCTCCGATTTTCGCCAGAAACATAATTCGGTGGTGCAAACATATATAAGAACTCTTCAAACATATTAATCTTTGCATCCATTTTTCTTTCATTTAAAAACGACTTCAAGGTACTGAACAATCTCCATGCACCGTATTTTACTATATCAGCTCGATTTGGCACCTGTTTCATTTCGTACCATGATTCCGAAGCTCCTGTATCTCGAAATTCTAGAACTTACCTGATTATTTCTTTCTTGTTTAATGATTCTTCATGTCGGCACTGGGCAGCATCGATATATTCCATGGTGATAATTCAATCTCAGCCATTTCGGATGTTCAATTCTATTCGATTCTACAGTGTCGATTACTCGCCTATCAGATATACTTTACTTCGTACTTTGAGACGCTGATAT
Organism: Kappaphycus alvarezii; assembly: GCA_002205965.3. Classification (NCBI taxonomy): domain Eukaryota; phylum Rhodophyta; class Florideophyceae; order Gigartinales; family Solieriaceae; genus Kappaphycus; species Kappaphycus alvarezii. The sequence continues at coordinate 834,096 of NADL03000758.1, forward strand.
AATACGAGAATTCATAGAAATTTGTTTTCCGGTGGTCGTTTTTTTGTTAACTCTTCCCTCACCGGAGGCATGCTTTCCGATTACGGAAGAAGATTCTAAATATGGGTTCTCTGTACATTTAATATGGCGTTTATAACTACTCGACGACAAGAACAGTGTATCTTAGGAATTCTCTCCCGCTAGTGGAACGTGACTGAACAGGCAATGTTGCAAATGTGAGGGCCCGCAGGGCATCAGTTGCCCTTCGTTCTGGTATTCCTCTTTCCTCTGCCATGAATTTATCCATCACGTCGGGAATGACCACCAACACTAGATAGAAATATAACATCTGTAATCCGCCTAGCAGGTTGCTCCTCCCTTGAGCTTTTTTCAAAAGTCATTAAGTGGAGTACCCTTTGCATAAGATTGGAGGTCGCCAATTCCTGTTGCTCGCAACTCTTCTAAGTACTTCTTAAGAACGGAAATATCGGTAGTAGGTGTGCCTCGTTTCTCACCAATATCGTCAACCACCCTAGAAATACATTTTGAGACCTTCCTCTGACTTTCTGAGATAATGGCTCAGATCATACTCTCTCTCTATATTATACATAGGCTATATTGATCCAGGTGGGCACCAAGGTGACAAGTGCCTCTTCTCGATATTTGACTATTTATCAGCAAATCGACTAGTCACAGTTTTTGGAGGCTGGTGAGCCCCACTTTATCACAGCGGGAACGTATGAATTCATAACCTTTTTAATCAGCAGACACACTCTGAAGTTCTGGTTTGCCAGTTCTTGAACCTATTTCTGCTAGTTTAGGTTCCGAAAACTCTTCATTTTCTCGAGATCGGAAAGAGGATGATACGAATACAGCTTTTAGGCCATGTTCGTCGCTGACGAGCTTTTCTGAGCTTTCTCGCTATTTTTTCATTCTCTCCGTCCTACCGTATCATTTTCAACTCTTCAGTACTTTTATTCATCTCGTCATATCAATTCAAGAGCGACATCACTTTCACTCGATCGCTTCGTCCTGAGTAAAATCTCGTGTTCAGGATAAGGAGCATTAACGCGCTCCGAAATGTAGATATGAACGAAAACTTCGAGAACTGCGGAGGCCACATCCTTCTTTTAGTTTGCCAGTGATTGTTTCTTGATTGCTTGCTTCGAAGTACGTCTCCTTTCGAGCTCCATTCTTAAAATAGAAATCAGATTGACTCATAGAAGATTTTGATAGTACCGAAGATAATTCTACTGCAGGTTACGAAATGAGGAAGCATTCGAGCTTTTATGAACTTTTTCAAATAATATAATCCAAACTTCAATGCGGAAAGCAATATCCTTTATTTCAACAAACATTTAAGTGATTACAGATTATATCATTTGATCAAGTTTCTCGAAAAGCAGCTAGAAACTACAGTTCAAGATAGCCAAAAAAAACTTAGCAGGTCTGCCAGATCTTCCCAGCTTCCGCGTCTTTTTCCAATCTAGTCGTACCTGTTCCCTCTTGAACGATCCATACAAAGTTGCCTTTTCGCAATTTCCTTTGCCCGGAGTGGGTTATTCTTGAGTAAATTGATTACCCAACTCCTAGTGCTCCGATACAAGTCCTTCCATGTAGGTTCCGCAATTTTCGGGCCTGAATAACCGCCGACAGCAACCTAAGGTTTTAGAATGAGGAAAGCACGTGTAGTAGAATGGACTTGTAAGAACCACGCACCAGGTGGGAAATTTAGAAGCGGAGCTTCTTCGGGAGAACAGTCTAGCTGGGCTAGACAGCTACAGGAGTAGCGGGGCAGAGCGACCGTACGTCGCGCTTGAAAGGACTAGGAGAACGCCCTAGGATCCTCCAAGTAAACCTGGAGTGTGGGATTGGTAGAAGGGAAAGGGAAAGGAGGAAGAAAAGAAAGAAAGGAGGAGGAGGGAGACGGTTAGTAAGGGTACGCGATCCTACTCCAGGAAACGCCCGAAAGGATTACTGGGTCTGACTACTACGGTCACTGTGTCTACTACGGACACGAGTAGCGCCGCCTACTCCGGACGCACGCTAGTTGGCCTATCTGTAGTGATCCCGTGCAGCGCTAGGCTTGCCGGACACTCAACTAGGCAAAACCTAGACAAACTACACCGGAGTTCTCCGGTTTCGGTGGTGCTGGTCAGGGCATCGGTCTGATGGTTCGTTTACTGGTAGGGCTCCTAATGCCAACTGACCTAAGTAGTATCGGTGCCACCTACTGTGGCACTGACAACTAATTAGTCCTAGAGTAACTACTAAAATAAAGGGATAATTAAGGGAATATATGTAATTGCCTTGGCCCTGCACCAGAGAGGGAGCGAGGGAGCCAGGCAGGAGTAGGAAGAGAGCGGGAGAGCAGGAGAGAGAGGAAGAGAAGGGTCGAAAGAGTGAGGGACCGAGAAGGAGAGATGAGAGGAGAAGGTGGTGAGGAACTTTACTCAGGTAGAAGATGGAGAGAGACCGGGGCTTATAAGACTTCAAGGCGAGTCGACTGATGCTTTCTGTTGATCGAAGGAAGTTTCCAGAAGACATGTAGACGACGGTGAGTGTCTAACCCTAAACTTGCTTGAGCTGATCTAAAGTAGATCAGCTCAAGCTTACAGCACTGTACAGTGCATAAACATAACGGTCAAGTTCTAGGTTGAACGGTAAAGTACAGTAATAACTGTAAGCCTCTTTGCGAGTTGTCAGCTGTCAGAAAGGAAAAGAAGTGAAATTACACTAACAAGCCCCCTCAAACTAGAACTGACCTCAGCAGCGCCCCTCGATCTGAAAACAATAAAAACTAACTTGAAATACCAGGAGGAAAAATGCCCAACTCACTTCGAAACTTCACAAACTTGACTCACAGCAAAGGTTTCGTTAGAAGGTCAGAGACTTGGTCTTCGGTTCGACAGTAACAGAGATCTGTTTGGACGACACAGCTTCACGAACGAAATGATACCGAATATCAATGTGCTTGTTCCGTTCATTGATTGATTCGTTCTGGACGAGCTAATTGCGCCTGAGTTGTCAACTGATATCCTAATAGGAGTAGGGCATTTCTCATTCATCAAACTGCAGAGAAGGTTTGACAACAAATAGCTTCTTTAGAGGCAGTGCACAGAGATATGTACTCTGCTTCGCAGGACGACAGCGCGACACATCCTTGCTTCTTGGAGCGCCATGAGATAGGTCCACCAGACATCATGAACACGAAGCTTTCGGTAGACTTGCGAGTAGAGTGGCAGCCAGCCCAGTCAGAGTCACTGAATCAGTGATTGTGAGATGAAGACGACCGTAACGAATTCAAGAGTTTTAAATCCGTTCAAGTAGCGATACACACGTTTGACAGCCCTCCATGAGTGACCATCGGCTTTTCTCAAAACTCGACAGTTTGCCACAGCGAATCCAATGTCTGGACGAGTGCAGATCATCAAGTACATGAGTGCCTATTGCAGAGCGATATTGGTACTGATGAAGGAAGTTCTTGATCATTAGTTCGTCCTTGTTGGAATTGATTGGACCATTGGAGTATCGACAGGTTTAAGTGCCCCATTTGGAACCTTTCCAAGATCTGTCTGTGTATATCGATTGCAAAGGATGCAGCGTTCTCTCAGAGCGGTTTCGCTGCACTTTAATACCAAGGAATCCCTGGACTGGACCTAAGTCTTTCATCTTGAATCTCTTCTTCGGTTCTGCCTTGTATTGCTGAGCATATGTCGACTGCTGCCTGAAATGAGGAGATACTTAACATAATTATCATGCAGAACATTGTATCCTTCCGATAACATAAAGACATGGCTCGTGCAAGTTGCTGACAAAGTTGAGTTGCAAAAGTCGGAAATTCATCTATTTTTGCATACCATTGGCGAGGAGCCTGCTTCAATCCATACAGGGCCTTCAGAAGTCGACAGACGAGATTGGCTTGTTTGGATCTCGGAAACCAGCTGGAGTCTCCATGAATATTTCTTCGTCCAAGTCACCGTTTCAAAACGCGTTACTACATCCATCTGATCGCATTCCATATCTAACAGATTTGTCAAGCAGAGGAACATTGTACAACAGCAATAGAAACGAAAGGAGCATACGTGTCTTGTACTCTAGTCGGAAACTTTTCTGAATCTTTAGCGACGATACGAACCTTAGGACGACGTCGGGTTGATACGAAAAACGTAGCGACATGGAATCACGTGCATTCCTGGTTTCTGGAACTAGATCGAAGGTTCTATTCTCATGGATAGAGTCTTCTTCCTTTTTGATCCTGGACATCCAAAAATCAATGTTTTCTGCAGAAGTAGCTTCTTCGTATTTGCAGGAACACCTGTGAGAGCAGCAGTTTCTGCGACAAGTGACACATTTGAGGAAGAACTAGAAAGACACCAGCGGTAAGCTTCTTTGAGACCGAGAGGAACGACAAAGAGCTACTGAATGGCTTATTCAGATGGAAGGGGATTTTCTTCACCGGCAGTGGACTCTTCGGAATCTTGTTCTTCGCCAGCGGAACTCCATACTTCGAAAAAATCTTCAGAAGAAGTTTCATCTTCATTGGAGGAAAAGTTTTGACCATAACTCCACTCGGTAGCTCACAGGTGACTTGAGGCTGTGTACAAGTTGCAGTTTCATTGAAAATTAACTTCTACATATTACTATTCTTTCTGAGCCAATATCCCACAGCTTATATCCCTTGCTATGAGAAGAGTACCCCATCATAAGGGCTTCACGAGATCTGAAATCGAAGTTCTTTAGTTTGTTCTTTGGCACTATATACCAGCACTGTGCAACAAATACCCGCATGTGAGATATGTCAGGGGCAATGCCGTTCCAGCAGTGTTAAGGAGTGGTGCTCTCTTCCAAAAAGCTTGAAGTAACGCGATTCATAACATAGACAGCCGTAGAAAGTGCTTCAGCCCAGAAATGCTTTGGAAGACCCTTGTGGTGTAACATTGAAGGGACCAGATTGAGAAGGTTCGATTCATCCGTTCCGCAGTCCAGTTTTGCAGGGAAGTCTGAGCCACGGTGAGCTGATGTTGTATGCCGTTCTCCTTTAGGAAGTTCTTGAGATCGGTTGAGAGGTACTCTCGCCATTTTCGACCGTAAAGCCTTAATGAGAAACTTATTCTTCATCCAATGGAGTTTTCATTTCAGGAAACTCATGGAATTGGAGATATTTCAGAGACTGGCTAGTGTGTTTCTCCGCAAATGCTTTGTAGTTTTCAAAGCAATCTATCACCTTTGACTTGTGGCTCATAGGATACACAACCGTCCACTTGGAGTAGTCGTCGATGAATGATACAAAATACCTAGCCCCTCCCAGAGGGAGTTTCAACCGGTCCTAAGACATCAGAATGAACCAGTTCTAGGGTTTTGCCGAATGGCTTTGTCTTTTCTTCGGATTGGGGCACGACGAGATTTACCAAGTATGCAGCTGACGCAAAATCATCTTCCTCGTTTCCTTGTGAAAGTTTTACACCTTTCATGACACCGCTTCTGATCTTCGATTTGATTCCGGAGCATATACGTGCGCCAATCTCTGATGCCAGATTGAAATTGGGCATATCAAAAGACTAGATCCCGTCGGCGGCTTTAGTGCAGGCTTGGTGACATCCAAGGAGTATAGACCATTAGTGAGCGTACCCGTCGCCACAAGAGTAGAGTCCGAATGACGAACAAGGGTGACTGTATCGTTATTAAAGCGCGTCTCAATTCCAAGATTTGCCATGACAGATACGGAGAGCAGTTGGTAGCGAAGGTCTGGAACGTGTAATACGTTTTTATTACACACTTGAAGTTTCTCCCTTCCGTTGTAACGTGAGAGCAACGTCACCGGAGCCAATAATCATAGCCGTAGAATCTGCCCCAAGGAGAGTTGAAGGGAGCGAAAGTGATAACTTGTGAAAGATGAGCGGTTCGTAAGTGACATGCAGGTACATCCTGAGTCGATGATCCATTGCATAGATGAGAGAGAGGGCCTCCGTAGATTGAAGTGCTACTTGTTGTGCAGGGGAAGTCGACGCAAAGAGACAAACGACATCTGGGTGTTCGGTAGTTTCAGCAACCTCCGTGGCATTGAGGGATTTCCCTCCACTTCCTCTAGCCTTATCAAGATGAGCTCTAGCTTGACCTTTGGGAGCGAGATGAGGGAACTTCTTGTAGCATCGGTTGCTATCCGATGCCTGCCGCAGTGTATGCACATTTCTGCGGAAGTTCCTGTTCGAGGCTTGGAAGACTGGGTCCCAGGAGTGCAGCCGTCTCAGCGACTTTGAGTGCGTCTTGATCTCGCTGAGCATGGCGGTCTTCTTGGAGACATCTACTCTGTACAAATTCGAACGAAAGCTTGCCATCTTCGATATTGGAAGCATCAAGGGCTGATGAGGCTGTCAAAGCGATCGGGCAAGCCATTGAGGAAGGCCATGGCCATTTCGCTGTCCTCGACAATACACAGACATGGATTTTAGAGTGGCCGCAAGTTGGCGAATACGGGCAGCAAATAGTAGAACTTTCTCATTTGGGTGCATCTGTGCGGTATAGAAGCGACGTCTTGCGGCGAGCTTGTTTAGCAGAGTATGCTTTTCGAAAATATCACAAATGAGTTTCCACATTTTTTGGCCGTGGTGGCATGTTGAACCTGCTCAAGGTGAGCATCTGAAAGTGTGAGTCCAATGATGGCTCTTGCCTTGGCATCTGCCTTTTGCCATGCGGAGTGAGTTGACGAAGATGCTTCCGGTGGATCAAGTGTAAGATGATTGTCAACCTCCCTGAGAGATAGGATGAGTTGAATTCGAGCTTTCCAAATGTGAAAGTTATCATCACGGAGCTTCTCGAGATTATCAATACGAGGTCCGGCAGAGGAGTCCATGATGAGTATAATGGGACCAAGTGAATCAAAATTTAATTTTTGTGTTTGTGGTCAATGTGTTTGTTGCGGTCGTGTCTAGTTTGGAAGACGCGTTACAGTGGGCACAAAGTAATAGCCGACTTCCGCTCAGATCTGTTGCGGCACTTCTACCACCTCTGTGCTGAGCAAGTTGCTTCGGACCCGATACTTTGAGCTGACAGAGATCACAGGTGAGGAAAGAAGACTTGGGTTCCGAAACAGAAGGGTATTATAGGTGCCACAGGAGGTGGAGGAGAAGGTACAGTGGACGAAAGAAGTGGAGCCGGAGAGAGAGGTTCGACAGTAAGCGGAGTCGGATTCTTAACGCTGGAGGGTCAACAGGAAGAGGCGGCACCGCAGGCGATAAAGGAGACTGGGTGAGAGTGACTGGAGCAGGAGCTGGAGGTGTCGGAGGTGCTGGAGTAGGAGAGATCAAGTTAATAACTTGAACTGGGGCAGCTACGTTTGTAACTGGTTTCTTCTGACCCTTTGTTTCGACCACGGCTTGCGAGACGGTAGAGGCTTTGAGCGGAGCTTGACTGGATTATTGGAGTTGTTCCCGATTGGGCCTTTTCTTTGTACCCAATGCCAAGATTTTGAAGAAAATCCTTCTTCTTGGAAGATATCTTCTTGTGAGAGTGAGAAGGGAGTGAAACGACGTCCGGAGTGGTTGCAGTGGAGGTTATATCACCGCCTTCACCGTCAGACTCAATAGCGGAGTCGTCGATGAAACGGCACTTCGGGCGAAGCTGCGGTTTCTCGGATCGAGGCGGGGTTGAAGGTCTAATGAGTCGTCGTCGGAAGTGAAATTGATACGGCGGACGACAGGTCGTCTGGAGAGATCTTGATCTCGAAGGAAGACGGAGCGGCAGATGACCACTGGAGGCAGGACGTTGCGAGGTTAGGCGAAGGCTGAGGAAGAAGCGTGAAAGATATAAGGAAGCAAGAGGTTTCGAGGAGATTTGGACTTACTGTTGAAACTAGACACGGGCTGTGAGACAAACCGAGGTATGTGACACAGAGACGAGGCGAGTAGCAACGAGGATCGGGCCGCAAAATGGACTTTGTTCTGTGTGCGGGGATGAAGAACACGACGGGCCGCAAAACCAACCAAGGTAGTAGTGCAGAGACGACGGGCGTTAGAAGGCCACAAGACAGAAGGTCAGTAGATAGTGCAGAGACGACAAAGAAGTCAGATCAAACCTTAGGTGCTTTTTTTCTTCCTCCCTACACGGAGTGTAGGGTAGCCTCGAGGTGGTTCGCGTCGAAAGGGAGCGCGAAGGATAAGTCGTGTGCAGCGCTAGCGGCTGGGCCATAACCTGATGGACAGAACGAGAGGAGGGAGCGAGGGAGCCAGACAGGAGTGAGGAGAGAGCGGGAGAGCAGGAGAGAGAGGAAGAGAGGGTCGAAAGAGTGAGGGACCGAGAAGGAGAGATGAGAGAGGAGAAGGTGGTGAGGAACTTTACTCAGGTAGAAGATGGAGAGAGACCGGGGCTTATAAGACTTCAAGGCGAGTCGACTGATGCTTTCTGTTGATCGAAGGAAGTTTCCAGAAGACATGTAGACGACGATGACGTTCTAACCCTAAACTTGCTTGAGCTGATCTAAACTAGATCAGCTCAAGCTTACAGCACTGTACAGTGCATAACATAACAGTCAAGTTCGAGGTTGAACGTTACTGTACAGTAATAACTGTAATCATCTTTGCAGTTGTCAGCTGTCAGAGAAAGGAAAAGAAGTGAAATAACACTAACACTCTCAGGGATGGCGACCTTATTTACAATTAATCGGAGGATGTGGTTGAGTTTCTTTCAGGCCACATGTTGAGAGTCAAAGAAAAGTATATTTATATCAACAACAACCCTTGTCTGCAGTAGCGAAGTTTTGTTGAGAAGCCAACGGACTGAACGGATGGCTATCCGTCGATCTGTTATGACAGTGAATAGGAAGGCGGAGTGCGATGTGGAAGAAAAGATAGTAAGAATTTTTTGAAGTAGCGATTGCGCAAATCGTTTACAGCGATGGAACAGAAACTGGAAAGGTTTCGCGAGGAACTCTCCATCCCTGCGAAAACAATTACGACATGGAGAAGCGCATATATGTTCTTCAGAGCTCGCATCAAGAGATAGAACTAATAGGTCTACCTAATAGGTCTACCTCTTGACAGTACCTTGAAGGATACTTCGGAAGTTAGGAAAACATTGCTAAGTCACAAGTTGTGCGTTTTTGTTAAAAAATCTGCAAACTCCAGCCAGACAGCAGATAATCGATGGTACGAATGATTACCTACCCGAAAGGGGTTCAGGTTCCTCTGTCATGTTTTCCGTATCTATATTGAATGTATAATAGAACACTTCAGTGTTCTAACAAAAGACATCATTGCTTGGTATAGTGGAAGGGGAAATGGAGAAGTGTGTTTTACCACCCTTTCACTATACACAATAATCAGCGGAAAGTGTGGAGGAGTTTCGTATATAATTCTCATCGCTTGCAGTGTTATGTGATTAAAATGTTGCCACCTCAGTTGCGGACTGAATCCGAATACTGTATCGCAGTGTCAAATCTCCAGCTGGTCAGCTGCTGCGTATCTTAGGAACGTATGTATATCACGCTAAGAATGAACAAATGCCTCCACTTTGTTTGTCGGAAGTATTTGCTGGATTTTTGCCAAAAAAGCTGATGAAGTAGATGAATATATACAACTCGCTTATTGCGAGAACGCGCTTCAAAGGCCAATAAGTGAAATTTTAACCGGTCTGAGAAATTTGCAGCAGGTCTGCGGCGAATAACTATGATACACGGAACACACGCGGCGACCCGCTTGGAGAAGATAAAGATGATATTGAATATCTTCATTTAATTCTCACGTGACATCGAGGAAAGCATAAGAGATGGTCTAGAGAGTTTTGGCTCACCTCTAAGGTGAGCGGAAAATTGGACCTGACCATGCCAGCAATTTTAGTTGAAGGGGATATATTGTGTGAGGAAGTAGCAGATCTCCTCATAACTGAGTATCTTGTCTCTAGAAATAAATTAAGGGTTGGGACTGGACGGAAAAAACCAGAAATGGCTATCCAATATTCCAAGATAATTCGGAAAGGTCTCAGTCCTATTTCTTGACGTACAACATACCAGTGCAGAATGAGCGCATTAAAAAGGAAAAATTTAACCAACAACATACAAGCATTTTTTGAAACATTATTTTTGCATGTACGTAATAATAAAATTTTATTTTCGTATTTTTAACCTCTTAGTGTCGCGAACGAAGTGCAAACGCTTTCCGGATCTAAGTCCAAGCATGCACGTTGACTATCTCTCTCAGGGTACAGGGCGCTTTTCCAATATGAAAATTTTTGTGGAGTTCAAAGTATTGGCCTTGAATGTTAGTTTGAATGTTAATGGAAATATTGCAGGGTTTCTAGGTACCTAATACCATGATTTTCTCTTTATGTGAGCACTTTGATCTCTTTATATAGCCTCTGCCCATTGCAGGATGTTGATGGTTTCTAAAATTTTCAAGGGTTCATATGTCACCTTCTGGGTTTTATTCCAGTCGTTGTAATTCACATATAGAGTCTTTGGAAGCACAAAATTACAAGTTGGATTAATTTACCGTGTGAGGATTGCATTTCAATATCGTTCGCGGCTGTAGTTCAATTCACGGTACTTAAAATGGAAGGATGACTAGGGAAAATGTCTGCGAAAACAGGATCGAAGACAGTTTGTAACTGTGTGACTACGGGCGTCCGATGGACCAGCTTTATCTTGAAGCCCTGTCAGGGGAAGTAGCTCAATGCCTGGTAAGCGAATGATTTGACACTCGCAAGTCTAAAATTACATGACAAAGTTAGAAAAACGTTCAGAAGGACGAAAAAAATTCGATGCCCAAGGAAGGAAGGTCTCCAGGCAGGCTGAAAGAATAATGGAAGAGAAAGTCGAATAGGAGAGGACGAAAGAGTTCGGTAGAAAGTAAGAGAAGCGTTCGAGACAAGGGAGTGCCGCACATAGCTCCCCAGCGGATACAGAGAGACTCTAGAGGGGATTTATGTACTCTTGTAAGGGATGTTGTGAGCGTCGCTGGTTCGGAATACCGTCCTCCGAGGGTAATGGCGACAAACTACGGGTTTACAGAACCAGTCCTCTCTCAGTAAAAAGAGCACGAGCGCTGGGGAAAGGGAAAATAACAAAAACCGCAAAGCCTTGCGGATGATCAGTCTGCAGGGCAACCAGCGGGGATCAAAGGGAGTGAACTGCTATAGCCACCGGCGCGCGGGTTCCGACGTTGAAGTAAGGGACGCGAAGGTGGGAGCTGGATTCAGAGCGAAACCTGTAACAAGGTTTTTTGGCGACACTATGGCCTTCTAGCAATGAGTAACCAGTTAAAGTTAGCCTTCCAGGCTTTTCGCTGGCTACACACTTGTCAGTAGTCAGTAGGTTAGTAACGTGATATATTTTAGGGCCAGATCAGGGTCATGGTACGCCCTTACTGGGTCACTACTATTAGTTCTTTAACAAACCAACACTGTAAAAGTTAAAATTAGAATTAGGTTGTTAGCTAATAATTTCTAGCCGAAATTCTGTTCATAAAATGGATCATCGATTCCTTACACAGAACCTAAGGTTCATAGTACTACAGCAAACTCAAAATTATGTCTTCGTGAGAGATAATTAAGCAGTAAAGTAACAACTTGGAGATTTTTCGTTCGAGATTCTAGTGAAATCGGCCCTCCTGATGCCTCTTACAGACTTGAACTCCGAGATGTACACTTTTCCCAGCCTTTTTTCATATCATATAGTGAGAAATTTTAGGTTTCCGTTAATATTTTCACCTTTTTGGCTTTCTCTGTATGAGTAGGTATATGAATGCGAGCCCTTGTTGACCGAAAATCAGCAGTGACAGTGACATATATCTCTATTCTGGGATTCCAAAGGTGGATTGGAAAACAGCTACTGACCCTTGTACATGGAGGCCTGTTACGTAGCCGGTTTGCGTGCCTTTTATATTCGCCCCAAATTATATGGGAGATCACTCGCGGATAGGAAGACGGTACTCCAGCCCTTTTTAAATGCTCCCGGATGAGACATTCAGCAGTAACGTTGCTTAAAGGTGATCACAAAGGAGAGGGCTCGACTTAAATTCCTGATGAAATAAAGAAAGTTAACCCATCCCTTTGCTCATGTGGTCTACAGCTCGATCAAAGCAAACTCTCCGCAATTTGTAGCCTGCAGTCAAAAATGAGATTTGACCAAAGCTTTGCAGTTATGTACTATTGCAGGGAGTGCAGATCTTTCTTTGGTCATTGCAACATCGAATTTTGCTGTGTGTGATTTGAGAAATTGAACGGTGCACTTGTTCTTTAATAGAGCTGGTGAACGGACCAGGTAGATCCATTTGTACCTCTCTCAGTTACTGTGTACCCTGCTTGCCGTAGGATTGATTGGTAATTTTCTAGCTTTTTCGTTCTGGAATGTAACGCCTTCCATGTTATCGAGTTGCAAAAGATCGAAGGACGTTACATCCGAACTATGGCGAGATAGGTGCATATACCGCTCGGCCGCTATTTGTCCATTTTCCGGTACCAACTCTCGATTTTGCTTCGGGAAATTCCCGTATAGTGCTGTTACCTTGCTTCAATTGAAGCCCAACCATAACCAGTAGAGTCTTTCAACCCATTGAATAACCCAAGCGATGCCTTTAATGCTAAAGGAGCCGTATCTGAAGATGTAAAATCCCTTTCGTCGGTACGGAGATTCTGATTACATCACGTTGAATTGTTTCGTGAGAAATTTTAAGCCAGAAGTTTTTCAAAATGAGGTGCATAGTAAGCTTCATGTATTTCCCGTTGCTCTATAGCAACTACAAGAGACTCTTATCGATGATGTGTGAGTTTCGGTTTGCTCCCTAACATTCTCTTTGGCCGTTTGTGCTAAATTGCTTAAACAAGGATCGACTAAAGACGAAATAGTGGCTTGTACAAGAGTTTATAGGGCATTATCGGTTCCCGTCCCCCTATTCTTTCTACCTAATTCCAAAACTACCCTTAGCCATATTTTCGAGGCAAAGAGGGTCTCCGTCGAGGCTTGACTGTCTTTGAAACTCTTTCTAATGCCTTGTATTGTAAAAGATATCCGTATTACCGAGATTCATTCCGGGGTTTGGTGAAGACACGGATAGGGTATTTGAAAGTGTAGGAATACTCAATGCTTGTTGTTACTTTGTTGGTTCTATCCACGTTAAGCTTATGAAAAGTGACTTTTTACTCTACGCATACGGATTGATTAACTAATTCATCCATTTCGATCACAATTGAGGAGTTTTCTACATATGTTTATATAATAGCCTGGTTTGACGCAGTAAAAACAGTGACATGGCGGTCTATTTTGCTCAATATGACGTCTAATGCTACCATTTTCACGAAAATGTCCGCCTCTTGAGTATGAGGAATCAATTAAGCATCTTTTAACGAGTCCTCGTGTATTATATGCCACGTTGCCTGGGTATAATCCTGCTTTCGAGGACCGTTGTATTGTTTATTTGTTTTCATCCTTCGAGAAAGTTCCGCTTGAAAGGCGTGCAAGATGTACCCAAAGGATACTATGGTGGTCAAGAAAACTATGGAGAGAGCTGAAAAATACAGAGGGAGAGAGTTGATCAGCTTTGAAGTCCTCTTTCGATATGGTAATTCCCCTTCATATGCTGCGAGCTGTCCATTGATTCTGTTGACCTGAGAAACATTACTGCGCCAATCTTTATGCTCTTTGAATACTAGCTTTTCCAACCTTTTTTGTGTATTTTCAACGCCCTGTTCGCTAGAAGATGTATAAATGCGATTCAGTGTTATCCAAAAATCCTGCGCTGATTTTTTGCTATCATAGGAAGTTATTCTACCTGAGCCGTGGAGGAAGCACCAAAGCCCAGGACAATTAGAATTTTGGCTTAAACAGAACGTTAACCCACTATTTTTTCGACACTGCAGAGGTTTCTGCTTTTTCCTTGAACATTCCGATCATGATTTGATCATCTGCTCTCGTCTTGGCCTGATATTTCATATATATATTCAATTGTTGTAATTGTACTCGAGGGTACCCGAAAGCATCAAAAATTTGTCTTCTCTCCGTTTAGAAGTAGCCAGAGAAGTCAGCGATGCTGCATAGAATCAAAAAGTCGTTGGATGACGTTTTCATGAAATCTATTCCAATCTGCGATAATTGCAACCTTGATATATTACCTACTCATGTAATTTCTCCCATACTTGAAAAATTTAAGAGCAATCATGGCCCAAATATCTTCTATGGGTTTAAATCGGGAGACCTGGACCTCTAAATAAGCTAATTGTTTCTTTTCCCTCCATAAAAGCTCTATAGTTGGCCAAAACGTAGGTAGGACAGTTCTCGTGCTGTAGTGCTCACTATTTTCCGTGTATCCGAGCTCCCCAAGGTAGAAAAATGTTGTTAAACGTACTGCAGCCCTTATCCGAATCTTAAAAACTTTCCGTAAATGCAAGGTCTCCATAACCGCAGTAGCTGTAACAGCCCCAAATTGTAAAAATACTCCCACATTGCTGAAAGCCCGAAATGACTTCTTTTTGTTTCTGAGATAGTTCCAGTAGTATGAAAATATGTTGGGCCGTCCATATCAGTTTTTCCATCGGTGAGGAGCACTGAGTGCCCTTTGGGAACAGTTCAGGGTATTTTCCACTTCCTATTGTACTTGAGCCTTTTTAAAATGTTCTTCTAGATAGAAATTGGGGTTCAACTGCTAGCAATCGAACAAACCGCTTCTTTCGATCTTTCAAAACATTTAATGCTTCAAACCACCAAAGAAATATCTTCTCTGAAGTGCACAGCACTGTAATTAGTCTTCATTATTTTCCTCAGCAGCCGATGGCTGTCTTCCTTCCCAGTACGCGCGGCCTGTCGCTTCTTTCTTGATTCCATACAGTCTAAAAGCCTGAAGTAAGGTTCACACGACCTTTTAAGATCGGTTGAGCCAGGAAGCAATAGCCCTTATCGATAGCTGTTCGTTGGTGAGAACTAATATGTGTACTCGCTCTTTAGCGGACAGAGCAGTGCCGCGAAGCACTTTCGCAAGATGGTAAAGGTTGCGGGGCCTTTCTGAGGCATAGAGAACAGAACCAATAGTTTAGTAATGCTGTGGACGCATTTTTGCAAAAAGATGTTACGGTCTTTGATTCGATAATTCTGCATCCCCTAAATTTGATTTTTGATTTATATGGTGGGTTTTTGTTTCGATTTCGTATTATTTTTGTTTCGATTTCTTGTTGAAGGTATAATACTGTATGACTGTGGCAAGTGAAGCGTTTGCAGGCACATTACTGTACAGTGCTGTACAGTACAAAAGATATTACTTTAATTTTATTTTATTTTAAAGGTCGAGCAGGGGACATGAATCTATAATTATGTACAGGGTTTTCTCGATAACTACACCTTACGATAACTGCACCATTGGGCTAATTGCACAAAAATGTGATCCGCCGTCCTCTTACCCCCCGATATTTAGCTAATTTTAATGATTGATGCAAATCTGGCTTTGCACCACGATTTGACCTCCAGGACCTTTTGTTCTTGTGCAAATTTTGTGCATTGAATTGTTGAAACGGGATGAAAGTCTTCAGCAGGTCCAATGAGTGCTGCCTTGTTTGAAAACAGTGCACAACTGAGGAAGAACCGCCTGAATCTCCACAGGTGCCTCCCTGTGAAGAGACTATATGTGCAATTGCAATGGTCAAAAGGTGTGCTGTAGCGCGAGGCATGCGGTCCGCCCCCTAAACAGGGCGCTCTGTTCCCTTCAGAGCGAGATTAGCGATGAGGCCCGCGGTGTCCGTAGGAAGCTGACGCTCGACGAGACGATGGGAAGTGATAGTATTTAAATCAACTGAATCGTCTGACACGTGTAGCCATACAGTCTTTGTAATTGCACCATTTCATTAATTGCACCAAATGGAGGTCCACCACATCAGTGCAATTATCGAGCAACACTGTACCCACTGTACCATATAGTACTGTATGGTCAGCTGTTTCCCGTGCTACGTGAGGCAGTCGCGGATTGGCCGACGGGATACAGGGGGGGCTCGATATAGTGCCCTTTTGAGTAGTGCTTCCCTCTAATTAGTGCTACCCCAAAGCACGTGGCACACCTCTAGGGGTCTCGAAACCAGCCAACCAGTTCAAACCTCCTCAAACCACGACGACCTCTTTTTATCACTTGCGAAAGGCCAAAGCAGCTCTCCTAGGCGCACGAAAGGAAAACGGTAGAGCACGGCGCCAAATGCTTATTACAGAGCTATTGTAAATGAGAAGGATAGTTTTCGTCAATGCTTTTAACTTTGAATCTTGCTTGATTCGATATAGTGCCAATTGTTTGCGTCTGGCACAGGATGGCACTATATAGAGTACCCTACTGTATACGGTGTCCTGATAATTAAATGCAACCCAGGATTCGTCCTTTCCTTGCACTAATAATTATATCTTTACTTCATGTATTGTAAGAGGCGTACAAGCCTAGCTGACAGTGTAAGCTAAGATAGTTGAAGTTCGTCGCTGCCCAGCTTGGGAGCACGCGCTAGGATCGATGTTGCAAAAGTAGACCATATGGTCGACGAGATTCGTTGCCGCAGGTGGTCAAGGGCCGCCTCTGGTGTACAGAACAGTCGTCGCGATATCAATTTCGCATGGGTCTCAATCACCCCAGAGGTTGACTTACAAGGCGCGGCGAAAGAGTCGAGAGCAAGCGGGACAAAGTGAAAACCGAGGTTTGGAAAAATAGCGTCTGAGGTCAGGTTAAACGCAGCTCTCACTGAGCGGTCGAAGGTCTTCACCTTGTCTGCCTAGGCCGATTCGGCTGCCCGCAAGGTGCTAATGCAGCTTGTTTGAGGTAAGATCGCGCCATGGGATTGCGAATGGTGACATCATATGCGATTTGCGTCGGCGCATCCAGCGTGTCAGTAGGTTCCGGTCCGCATTGCACGAGGATGTCTGCTGGCCGGAGGTCTGTACCCGGCACAAGGTTGGGAACTTCTTGTCTGTGAGCAAGGCCGGCAGGTCGCAACATGTCGGTCGTAAGGAGGTTCCGGAGGAAGTTGTGTCGGGTAGCAGCGTTGTATCCTGAGGTGCAACTCGAAGCATGGTCGCCTTTGGCGTCCATGTAAGCGAGACAGTGCGAGCAAACAAGGGGAATTGAAGAGTGGAAAACCGGGAGGTCGAGGTGCCGGCGAAGCATGATAGACCAGACCTCGGGGGAAACATGAGTAGCCTTGGAGGGATGCGCAATGAGCCACGCGTAGGCGCATGGATTGAGCAAGGAATTACGTCTCGCGCGAAGGCGAATGGAAACCTGAGTATGTCGGGCAGGTCGTGGTTGAGCTGTCCATATGTCCTCTTCCCATAGCTTGGAAGCCGCTGAATTGTGAATGGCCTGAAATAGAAAGTGGTGTGGTCTTTGGACTGCCAGGACTGCGCACGTCTTAACTATGCGGGTAAGATCTAACCGGCTGTACCTCGTCGTCCATGCGCATCGGGGCTCATTCTTTATTAGTTAGAATTAGAAACATATACACGGACACACCGCCGGTGTGCCTCCCACAATTGTCGTGCTCGGTATACAGCACAACCGAATTGGCCGACATCCGCTCAAATACGGGCGAAACAACACTATTCTCCATTCAAACACACAATCCTCAGAAACTTTCACGCCCCCTTTCTTCGATTTCAGAGCGTACTAGGCACCCGCCTAGCCCCACACAAGACCCCATTCCTTTCCAACACCCCCGCAGAGGCCCGGAGCGGGGACCCCATTCAACCCCACACCCCGCTGCCCACGTCACCGACGCAAATAACGCCCCGCCTTCTGAACACTGCACCGGTGCCCGCACCCCACACTGCTTCCACGCCGCACGGAAGCAAACGCCAGCAAGATCGCCGGCCCTCCACCCGGACCCCCTTCAGTGGCGATGCAGCCCCGGCCCCAGCCACACCGCCCGCCTTTACATCCTCGGGCTCGCCGGAGGTCGCCGCCAAACGCCGCCGTCCAGTGGTCGGACGCTTGGAAGCTGCGCTGGCATCGATCAAGCCTGTCCACGTCGACACCCTAATGTTGCCCACCTCCCCGTTGTACCGGCCGGCAACCAAACAGACCCAGGGACCGCCACCTGACACACTTCCTACGTCTGCCGGAATGTCCGACTGGAAGGAACGCGGTCTGTCCCCACCCCGGCCTAGGTAATGGCTGATGACCCCCGCCGTCCCCTCCAACCATCTGTCGGCACATCTGCAATGGAAGGAGTGCTGCCTGGTAAGGCTTCCTCCGCCTGATCCTCTTCCCCCGATCATGGACTTCCCCACCCAATTCCCTGATCCCCCGTCCGTGTCCCCTTTACCAAGCCCCTTTACCAAGCCCCTTTACCAACCCCCCACATGAGCAGCGTAAATGGTTGAGGAATGGGGGGGATATCTAGAAGATATCTAGAAGATATCCCCCTTCCCATTCCTCAACCCATTTACGCTGCTCTTCATCAAGCTGGTCCGCGCAGCTGCCAACGCTCGGGGAGACGACGCCAATTCCCTTACCTTCCTGCACCTTCACATGCAGCCACTGCTGTCCTTCGGCGCAGTCTCCGTGGTGAAGAGGGCTGGCAGCACGGTAAAGGCCAGAGGGCAGCGCTCGGGTCCCGCATCCGGCGGGCCATATGGGCGCTGGGTGGCACAAACTTTTTTCTGAAGCTCTTCGGGCACACCTTGCCCGATCCGAGCGCCCAATCCGAGCGGAGTGAACAGCACCGTCCCCTCTCCTTGCGTGGCTCCAGCCAGGCGCGCCGTTCTCGCCGTGCCGAAGCGCTGAACGCACAGGCCCGCTATGGAAAGGCGATGAGGTCCATTCATAACGCACCTCCTGCGGATGTGAACGACTGCCGCACCATCCAAGTGCTCCGCGACCTACATCCGCAACCCCCGCGCCCAGGCATACCGCTCACTGAGGATAGCCTCCCGCCGCCACCCACCGTCACGATGGATGCAGTCGAACACGCGGTTCGCCGCAGTTCCCGCTACACGACTTGCGGACCTGACCGAACGCCGGCCTACTGATTCCACCTGCTCGTTCAGACAGTCCCGAAGCTGGTGTCACGCGCAAGGTAGTACTGATGAATTGGATCGCGAGCGGTGACGTCTCGGACGCGGTACTGTCCTGTCTGCTGCAACCTTGCCTCCTCTGCGGCCTACCAGACAAAATCCGTCCTATCGCTGTGAGCTCCGTCCTCCACCTCATCGTCACCGAGGCGATTCTGCCCGCCTCTACCGACGACTCTCGTGACTTTCTCCCTCTGTGCCAAACGGCAAATGGCATCAAAGCCTGGATGGTCGCGATTGTTCACGACACCTGCAACCTGCTCCGTTGGTTCTCCCGCTCACCCGATATCGCCACTGTCCTCATTGACGCTCACAACATCTTCAACCCCTAGTCCATGCTGCACCGGCTCCCTGCGCTCGCCCCTAGCTTCGCCAGGCTCGTGAACATTTGGGCTGCAACTATGTTTGCTTTGTGCCAAGCCGTGACAACACAACTATCACGGGTGCGCAGTCCACACAGCAGCGCGATCCGGACCAGCATGCTATTGTTCTCCGTCACGATTTACCCACTCATTCGTCAGATCGCGGAAGAGACAAAATTCGTCATGAACCAGTGGTACGCGAACGAAACGCGAACGAAACGCTCATTGGAAGCCTCGATGGTCTTTGACGAGCGCTCCGCCTCCTGCAGCGAGACTGTCACAATTATGGCCTCTACCTCAACGAGCGGAAAACTCGCATCTTCTAGCCGAATACTCTTCCGCCGTGGCGTGTGGCTTTCGTTGCCGAGTTCGCTGTGGCCTAAGGCCCTTCGGACGGTTCCGAACTCTTCGGCGCGCCACTTGGAAACCTTGCTTTCACCAACACTTTCCTTCGGGCTAAGGGTGACGGGTGCTGCAACACCGTCAAGTTGCTGCGCCATATCCGCCACCCACGCGCTCGCTTCCACATGCACCCGCTCCACACGTCAGTCTCCTCACTCACTCATGCGTTCCGCTCTCCGATGGGCAGCATGCCTCGCCCGCCGCGGAATCCTCGACGCGCTCCATGGGCGCCCCATTGAGATACAGGGAAGTGGCCTTCGGACACCGCCTGATCTCAAGCCGCATGGACCATCCGTTTAGTTCATAGCTGGATAGTCGGATCCTGCAGTGGACGCCATAGAACTATTTGCCGTAAAGGGTTTTTAGGTGAAGGATTCTATCTACGACTACGGGCAGTGACCTAAAGACTTATGGCTTACATTAGGGGGGGAACTAGGACCTTTATTTAAAGATTTAATTGGGTCTGCTAAACAACACAGCCCCGCAAGCCTTGACCGATGCCTACTATTAGATGTGCTTTTTATGCAGAGATTCAAACCATTTTCTGCCGCTCATCCCTCCAACTGTAGAGTTACTCAGTCACGACTAAACCGCAATGCATAAACAATAACCTCAGTTTTGAATGGCAGTGTCTGGATCTTTTATTGAACCCCGCCTCCTAAGTTTACCAACTGCGGCCAGTCTTGTTCGGTTAACTCTGGCTGCATAGTCGGTTGCGGCCGAAACACCCCCAACAATGACTGCTGTTCGCCAATCTTTGCCCCCCACAAGAACAGTGTTCCCGGTGTTCCTCCCGGCTGATTGCAGTTAATTTCAAACACAAGACTTCTTTCCACCAAAACCTTCACCAACTGCTCCAACCTTGATCCCTCCTTTTCCACTGCGGCCTTCGTAAGCGGCACAATTTTTACATACCATTGAGATGTGGCCTCATTCATCTCGTGGAGAACGTCCAGGTAGTTTTTCAGTTGTCTTGCGTCACACTCCAATTGTTCCGGCCATCCACTGGTCTCCTGCAGTGGTAACCGCTCAGGTGCTGAACACTGATCGCAACGCAAGGCACTAGCATATCATTCTTTTGTCCCTTCACGTGAAGATTACCTTTCCAGATCTGTTCTCCGCTCTCCGCATTTCCCCCAGACGATCCAGCCCGCCCCTGCCCCGCATTAGAATTCATGCTGTTACCGCCACCAGCCATGGCCGCCACACCGGCGTTCCCCCTTTCCGCTGACCCTTGCGCTACTCCACGACTGCGCATTTCGTTTCCAGCGAGGTCACCCGTCCCAAGTCTCCCTTGTGCCGGGCTCACCGAATCCGATGCCACACTTGCCCTCGGAGTTCCCATCGGCACTTGGGCCGGAGACGTCCCCCATCACGCTCGTCCTGGAGTCCCAACCTGTGGCCCAAATTGCGATCCCGGTGCCCCCGCAGTTGTTCCCATCAGTCCTCCCATTCCAGCTGCCTGGGCTGCAGAGCTCATGTCTACTCCTGGAACTGCCCCAAGTCCATTTGCCCCAAGTCCATTTGCCCCCATAAGATTTGACATGGACCCCCAGATGGGGAATCTTGGGTGACTCCGGGGGCTTGGTTCATACAGGATTCAGAGCAGACCTTTGTGATAGCGCCTCAAAGGCGATTTGAAGCCCCGCAGGTGGTAAGTTTGCTAGCTGGGCAGCAGATACACCAAAGTTCATTGCAAGACTTGCCCATGTGTTTCCAGAAGCACCCAATAGACCAGATGGCCCATTGCCAGCGTTCCCAAGCGTTTGCATCATTGCCAAGTCGGGAGTTTGAAGGTTTGCCATCCCAGGAAACCCAGATTCCTGCGGGTTCCTCGGCGCAAAGTTGTTTTGTTGCAAAACCCAGCATTGACAGGCATGGCAGCTCCACCAGCGACGTTTGCACCCCCAATCATGTTCAATTTGCTGCAGCGTTCTGCATATTCCCGATGTTCCCACGTCTCGCAGCTGCCGCTTGGAGAGCGGCCTGCGGAAATACCGGCAGTTCCCTGCACCCCTGCGTTTCCAACGTAGGGCATTTGCTGTACTGCATCTCCGGGCTTGTTCATACCGATAGCAGACATTCCTTCAGGATGTACCCCAACTGGAAGCATAGGCGTATTTCGACCTACAGCGAGTGGCTTTCCATTGGGATGCGCAGCGGCGGCCGCCGCCTCTGCGGCCGCCGCTGCAGCTGCAGCCACCTGGGAAGGATTGCGTTGGTTTGACATTTGATGGTGCTTCTTTGCCATGGCTGCTCGAGAAACTTGTTGATTCTGCTGAACCACAGCCGCAGACTGGCTCAGGTTTTGAGGAACGACCGGTGGAGTGCTTCCAGTAACTAGCGCGTTCGAGCCTTCCATGGCAGCGGCGGCTGCGACAGCGGCAGCAGCAGCTGCATTCAACTGTTGTTGAGATGGCTTAGCCTTGTTTCGCTTCTTGGCTCTTCGACCAGGCTTACTCGTATCTTGCTGCCCTCCGTCGCATTCGTTGCAGCAGTAACTGTAGATCGAGTGTCAGTGCTAACGACATCTGGAGCCGTGCTACCACGTGCCATGGATTTCCAGAGGCTGGAGATGAGGTTGATGGCAAACCTGTAACTCCAATGGACCCTGCGAGATCACTGAACTGACTAGCAGTTCGTTCCGTCGCAGGTCTCTTCCTTGTTTTGCTCCGAGAAGCAGTAGTGGAGGAGCGCTTCCGGTTTCCTTTCGAAGTAGTGCTTCCTGGGTCTGTTGTGGATGACGCAGTACCAGGTGAGGCCTGGGCTCGTCCTCCAGTGCCAGAAATCATACGATTTGCATCGCCGCATGCATAGCACTTCCAACAGGCATCCCCGGCACCACCAGAATTCTGCACGGCCGCCGCAGTTGTCATCATTTGTGGATTCATCTGATTCGCACGTGATGCTGCCACCGCTGCGGCTGCAGCTGCAGCTGCAGCCGCTGCATTCACAGCATTATGTTGTTGGCAACCCAGCTGGTGGATGCATTTGTTGGTGTCGAAGTGGAGGAGCCATTGCCACAGGTGCAGTACCACTCGCTGCCGCAGTGTCATCCTTCTTTGAATGTCTCATGTTGTTTGCTTGCGTACCATTCTCAGGTCTTTCCGTGACCGGCTGAGTAACGGCAGGAAGCAGTTCATACCGCTCTAGATCCAAAGAGGGGACGCGAGCCCACCGACCTCCTAATGGTGACTCACTCGACCACCTTGAAGCCCAAGGGGCCGCGGCATTCATGGCAACTTGAGAATCTGACTTTTGCTGAGTATTCTCGGCAGCCAGCAACCCAGAAACGATACATCGACGGAGAGGGGCCCAAGGCGGCAGTGGACGACCGGTCACCAGATCGAAGGGGCACCATTCACCCCTCCGATTTAGATCACGATCTGCCGCTGCGCCCCTGTTATTGCTTGCGTTGTCCTCATTAATTCTCCGGCATGACATCACGAAGCCTGCTCCCACAGCAGACCCGTGAAGTCCGAGGGCCTGTTCACACTTTTCAACGTTAAGCTTCGGCGACTCCCTCACGATTTGAGTGACATGGGCATGTCTACTTAATGCGGACGCTGTGCTCGCTATGCGCTCCACATTTTTTGCGGACATGCCATCGTTGCTTCGCGAGACGTCCATGATCCCATATGTGCCATGGCATCTCCAACGTCCCAAGCCATTGAAACGTCCCAAATGCGGAGACAATATGTGCACTTTGGGCCCTGCGGAAACGATAATACCTGGGGTCCGCCTCCGGTTCTCCGTATTCATCCTCCAAAGCCAACAAAATTGCAGCAGCCAAGCATGACTGTCGCAAGCATCTGATGAGATCTACGTCGTAGGCGATGCCTCGGCTCGTGGCCATCTTAGGACTCATGGTTGGTGAGCTCATTACACTTGGCAGACAAGCCCAGTGCCCCAGAGCCCCTTTCCCACCACTCTGCATTAGAACGATCGCACACCGTTGTAGCCATACTACACACATAACCAAAATCCAGTCTGCCAGCGGCGCCGCCGCCAACTGCTGAATTGGGACCCTCCCTGCGTTGTATACTGCGTCAAAATTTTCTGCACGGCATCAGGAGAAACACACTGTTTTGCTTCCTTCTCTTGCATCATGAGTTTGACTTTGACGTTGTCCGGAGCTGAATGCCGAATGGCATCCGTTGCTAATTCCAATAACTTCCGTGCAGCGTTGCACGCAAAGTCCCCAGAGTCTGCAATGCCTTCCATCGTTGCTTTCAAGTTTGTGAGCTGTGCCAGGGTAGGAACTACGTTTTGGTTTTGACTCTGTGCTGATTTCACCATAGCCCCAATCGTTTTAGCGACTACACTGGCTGCCGAGGGCCCATCCATTGCACTGACGCAATCACGTCCCAGCCGCCAGTCAAACCGTCCGGCGAGGTAGTGATCAAAAGCTTTTTTGTGACGTCTTTGGCAGTTGACATGACTACCTGGCCAGCGCCAGCCGCAATCCGCCCCAACAAAGACTTTGCATCGACTCTTCCTTCACCATTCAACGCAACTATTGCAGCACTCCCAGGGCTAATACAAACTCCCCAGTATGGACTGCCTTCTCCTGTCTGAGCCTTACTGTCTGCCAAACTATGGCCGCCTATGACTTTGAGCTTGTCCGCGTCCCACACAAGCAATCCGACCGAAGAGCTCGTCACCATCGTATTTCCGTCCGGTGCCACCTCCGTAGCGTAGACTTTTCTTTTCCGACACAATTCCAAGGCTCTCGTGGTCGAATTCATACTGAATTCGCCTCCTCCAAACTCAGACCCACCTCCAACCAAGCTCTTCTCTATGCGGATTCAGTCTCTCTTTCCAGATTCCCCTTAGCGTGCAAGACCCAACCATTATCACCTCCTGACCTTTGGTTCTTCCACCTGCATATAACGCCCCTATCGCCTACAGCATATAACACTCCGCTTTTTGGGACACACTTGACGGACACGCACTCTCCATCCTCGACAATGTCCATTTCGACGCTACTGACACTCTTAACTTCATATCCGGTGCCAGTCCGCGGAACTACTAGCTGCCAAACCTTCAGTAGTCTTGGTTGGGCTGCGGCTACAGTTACCAAAACGACAGTACTTCCATCTAGGCCACCCCCTGAGACCGTAGCACATCTTATTTGGCCGCCAAATAGTTCCGCAGCTTCTGAATTCTTGCGCGGCAACCTGGTGACGCCTCCATCTCCCTTGACAGGTTCGTAACCCTTCCTCTCCCTCTCCCTTCTGGTGGCTCCGTGCAAGTAGTTTCCTGTCCTCTTATTTGCCTCATTGAAAAGGCAAATCTGGTACATTCCATACCTCTACACCTCCTTGAGCTAGCACTGCTACCAAGCTATTTCCATCAGGGGTCCAACCCAAGGCAGCTGCAACACAATGAGCGTCTATAACAGCACCTGTTGTCCATACGTTAACGCGTCGATCCTTTGCAACCCACAACGTTATCCTTCCTGCGGCATCAGCCACTACCAACATGGAGGGTTTGGAGGGAATATGGCGCCACAATAAATGGCGGGCAGGTGCACGTTTAGGACCTACAAGAAGAGCGACTTCCCCAGGAGCATCGAGATGGAAGACGGAGACCGCACCGCAGCCAGATACACATGCAAGAAGATCCTCATGGGGACACCACGCAATCGTTGAAAACCCGAGGCGGGTCGGTCTTGGAGAGATTGGGGAGAGAGGACGCGAGACTTGGGCCGAGTAAAGAGGTCTCATTCGATGAGGGAAGGGGGCTTGAAGAAGCGCATCTTCGGTTTGAGTGGGACGAGGTGAGGACCACTGCGACGAGGAGGGGGTTGTAAAGAGATTATAAATACACGGAACTTCAGAAAAGCAACGACTCACTTTTAAGTAGTGCTGTGCTAATGTACAGTATGTGTTGTACTGTACAATGCTGGCATGCAGTACAGCACGGTACAATATAATTTATGTACAGTACTGCACAATACTGTTCTGTCCTTCCGCAGCCATTTTGATCAAGGCTGTCAGTGAATCTTACTGTACGCAGGCATACATAGGGGCCATGATGGGCATATTGCAATGCCTGGTGAGAGTACAGTACTGTACAGTACAGCGCAAATGTACAGTACTGTACAATTCTGTACATTGCTCTCTACGGACGCTTTCATCACTTCATATAGTACGTAATCATAGAACATCTGGCCTCACTTATTTCCAATTATAGACTACTCACTTTTTCCCCTCCTAATCATCGTGCATAACTATTACATTGTTGAGCAGTGCTCGTCAAACAAGCCGCAAGTCTTCGAATTTCTGTAAATCAAAATACAAAGCCACTGTCAAAAATTTTGATGGAAATTTTGGGTTAATTAATGTACGGATGATGTGGTCGGTTTGCGAGAAATGCTGCTAAGAAACAGGAAGGCATGTCAACCAGAGTGATCCGGTGCTAGAGGTGGGGAATCTCTTAACTTGTCACAAACCTGCACCATGCAGGGGCTTGACTAGACTGAAAGACATCTCCACGCGACGGCTAAACCATGCACCCACTCTTAACAAAAAGGAAAAGGGAACCAGAGGAAATTCCACCATCTGAAACGTGAGAAAGGCAGCTGAAGATCTTTAGCAGGCAATATCGTCGGATCTTGCAGTCGACACCCGTAATACTAATGCCGTAAAGCTTGATGTTCAAGTTTAAGCATGACGACAACCACAACAAAGAAAACTCGGACGAATGAACTTGGACTGTTGGAGCTGCGCAGACTACCGGTGCAAGGACTGCATAATTTACAATGAGGCTGTACTGCACTGCACGTAAAAGTACAGTACAGTATTGTATAATACTGTTCGTCTGAAAATCATCTGTAAAACTCCCGGTATTCAGCCCTCCCGCACTTACAGTACTCTCACAGTAAACACACCCCCTATTCTCCGTATTGAATGTATTATCCTGTACACTTTGTCTTGAATGTAAAGCGTGACAGATTTGTTTTCTCCATCAAGGCTGACCTGTTGCTGGTGCCAGCATTATCTACAATGCAAATACACTGCAGCACTGCAGCTGACGCGAGCCTCTTCAATCGACTCCTGGAGAGGTCAAGCCTCCCAATCCACCCCTCCCCACGGCAGTCGCAGTGGCCAGCGTCACAGCGTTACACAAATGGCTCTAGTCCCGCCGAGCGCAAATTGCCTGGTACCAAATCCCTCAGTCCTTCAAGCTGCCCGGACGCCCACGCCCCGTCTCCGCGGTGCTCTTACCAAACCAGACGGTCCCTGCAATTTCCTCAGCGCCGTCCCAGACTGTACCTGCTCCCCGCACAACAGCCTTTATGTACGACCCGAAAGTTCTAGCCGCCTCGCCAAGCAATACGCTATCAATCTGAAGCGGGGTGCAGCGGGACGTATAACACCGGCCATCGGGAGGGGGAGGAATGGGATGCAGCGTTGTTGAGATGGCCGCCCTTTCTCCGCACACGCAGCATACTGGTGGCATAATATCCGGTAGCTTTTAAGTCTAAGGTGTTTACTCGGTGCAATTACCTGAGAAACCTTTGAGATAGCAAAGTCATGCTAGCTCAACTGTGACAAAGCTTTCCACTCGCAAGCCGCCGAGTTGCATTTTCAGCAACGCGGGGTGCAAACTCTTCGATAAACAGCAATGTTCCGGGAGAAGGAGCACCAAGAGAGACTAAAACCAGGGGTCAAAATCGGAATTACGGGTCACGGGAGGGAACGTAGGCGGCAGCACCGCCGGCAACTTGGTTAGCTCTTGTGAGGAGGACTGCTTAAATGGGACGTATCAGCAACGTCGCACGCGATGGGCCGGTCCAGGAGGCTGTCAAGGATCAAAAGGGGCTTGCACAAGGACGTCGGCTGGTCTGTAGTTCGTATCGGGGACGAGATTCTGAACTTCAAATTGATAATCGAGGCGGCGGCGAGGAAGACGTGCCACGCAAACACGTTGCGGGCGGAATTGTGGCGGTGAATGAGTCCAAACTCCGAGACGCAGCGGTCAGTGTCACTGGTGTGGTCACGGAGGACATCGAGGTCCTGCTGGCAATGGCGACATTTCAAGGGCAACGAGTCGGTGTAGACTGGGAAACCGAGATGCCTGTGCAGCATGGGGCTCCAGTGCCCAGGCGACACCTTCGTCGCACTGGTGGTATGCGCTAGTAGGAAAGCAGTGGCAGCATTGTGACGAAAGGCCAGGCCGCGTATGCGTAGACGAGTTGCTTCCACGGCTTGACAGCTGGGACAGGGCACTCCGTTCCATAGGTCATTGCCCAAAACACCTTTGCCGTGGCCTCCTGTTCTGCCAGATATAGATGGGATTGAAGGTTGACGGGCATGTCGACAAGGGAGGCGGAGTCAAAGGCACCCAGGTCGTTGACGGAAGGATTACCTTGAATCGGGGCACAAAAACTGAGAAGCGGCGAGCGTGCCTGGTTGACCAGGAAGGACCGGTCGCCACGAGCACGTTTCACAACCTCGGCCACGGGACGGGGTGCAGAGTAGGAGGCTCCACGTAAGCAGGCGGACAGCGTCCAGAATGCTGGCGGCGATAGCGCCGTGTAGGGAGAGACTGATCATCGAGAACTCATGGCCGCCAAGGCGGAGGGGGAGACATGCTTGCTCCCAGGCATCATTCGTTAAGGAGACGCTACGCAGCGCGACATAGGAAGGCCGCGCATGGAGTCAAACTCGACTGCAGGCTCAGCGGCTTACAGAGGATCAGCAAGCCGAAACGAACAAACAACAAGGCATGCCGAGTCACAGAGGCGGTGCATGTGGAAACGAGCCCGTGGGTCCCGGGCCTGTTCTCGAAGCGCCAGGATGCGGCTACAACTATGCTCCTTGCTGCGTACGTAAGATTGGTAAAAGTGGCTTCACCCGATGGCGCTCCAAAAATGTTGAAACCCACCAGAGCACTAGGAGAGCGGGAACCCGCGTGGAAGGCCGTGTGGTCCACTGACGAATTGTGCGGCAAGGGGATGCAGGTCTTTTGACGGTTTGTAAAGCACCAGGCCATGGAGCGCGAGAGGCCACAGGGCTCGCCGAAGACCGATGAGTAATCCAATATCGTGCTGTCAATGGCGTGCCTCTGATTCAATATAATGCCATCCTCTACCCGCCGAATGAGCCGCTGGATCGTCAAGGAGAAAAGCAGCATCCTAGTGGGGTCCGCTGCTGGGTTCCCTTAGCGCTAGAGACAGTAGTCGGCTCGTGAGTTAGACAATTAATAGTGGTTGGGAGCGACCATATGCCAAGTTTGCAAACCTAGCGACTGAGGGGGCACAGAATAGCATTATGTTCAGCATTCACTGGTTATCAACGCATTCGAAGGCGATGAGGGCATCAATTAAGACGATAGCGACGTTGTGTCTGATGAGGCCCTTCTGAGGATGATGCGGACGTCGCGGGCGATAGCATCCATGCCAGCCTTGATGCCGTTGGCCGTTTAGAAGGTGACAAGTAAAGCACGGGAATCATCAATAGCCGAGGGGAGCAGCGTCCTCGTAATCAAGCGCCGGAGGACAGAGGTGCCGGCAATTGGACGGATCTCCCCTGGCTCGGGTTGGAGCGGGAGAAGGTTGGCAGCGCAGAGAAGAGGTAGAACCGAACCGGGGAGGTCGCCGTTTGCTATACGATTGACCAGCTTCGCCAAGCCTTCGATGTCGGTGACACCAGCGTTGGGGCTAAGAGCGGTCTTGGTAAGCAGGTGGATCCAACGCAAGGTCATCCGATCTGGTCCCGCCCTGGTGTCACGCGGGATGCGACGAGAAGCCCGCGCAACGGCGGCTTCCTTGAGTTGCACGGGTGATAGGAAGCGGTCCTCTGGCAGCGTGGTAATGGGCGGCAGCGGAGACGAGTGGAGGTCACGAAGTAGCTGGATGGTACCAGGCGCCTCGATGCCGGCACATGGGGCATTGTGGAGTGTACGCATAGTCTTGCTCTAGCGAGCATTTGCACAAGGGGCTTTAGCCCGCCAAGAAAGTTCGGGGTTAGAGAGCGGAGCAGGAGCGCGAGCACTAGGGCGGTGATCAATGAACCATTCTGCCGGGTTGTTATACCCTTGACAGCGGTGGCCCTCAGGACACCCCATTGGGAGCCTGCGTGTGCCGGCATTAGCCGCTCCGGGAGCGCGGAGTGGTATCCTTGGACGGATCTGCACCCTTCCTCACCCGGAGGGCTGCGCCGCAGGACCGCAGTGGGCAGCATATGAATGTGCAGGAAAGCGCTGGAGATGGCAGCTTCACCACGGGCATTAGCAGCGGGTTTAACCAGCTTGAAGAGGAGGAGGGCATACTAGCGGAGACATGTGGAGAGGATGTTCTGAAAGATGTCCGCCCCTCGATAAGGGGTGCGTAGGATTTCATCGAGGGTCGGCAAGGGGTAGAGGCGGCGATCTTCTTCTCACCAGAGAGGTGAGCTTGTGCATGTACTTGCAGAGGGTGTCGCGGTAGATAGGTTCAACCTTGTAATGCTGAGCTTGAACGGCTTCTCGACGTAATTGAACGGCTTCAAGTCGCCCACGACGAATTCCAGCCACGCCCATATTTCGCGGGCGTTTTCGTAGACGACAATCCGTTTGAAAATGGCGCCGTTACATCGTTGGCGGATCGCTTCCCAGACGACGGAGTCGTAGCCTGTGTGCGCGCGTTTGATGTGGTCCAGCAGATTAGTTCATCCTTAACCAGTCTTTTCACGCGCAGTGCCGCTCTCACACCCATCTTTTCGGGCTTTTTGTCCAGTTTAGATTAGTGAGTGACAATTTCTTTCGAGATCAGCGACGGTTGTTTAGACTAGGCCCCCTCCGTGGTCGTCAGGGCTTGCTGGACGTGGGCACAGGCGGGGGAGGTATGCACACATGCGATCATCGCCGTCGGAACACTGGCAGGTATAAAAAGCCATAATTGCGAGACCCACTCTGGTCGCGGGCGGAAGAGAGCTGAATGGGGTGTGACGCTGTTACGGGGATTCTGTTTGAGGAATTGAGCCATCTTTAGAGGTTGAGGATTTGTTCGACCCGATGGACAAAATGCGCTGTGTGCTTGCTCGCACACTAGGCAATTTTGTCCATTCTAGTATTTAATGTAAGCGTAGTCTCTACAGGATTGGGTTAGTCAGTCCTGCAGTGTACACGATAGATACTCAATGAAGTAAAGTTTCTCGTTGGTTCAACAAGGCTCTGTTTTTTCGCTCGACGCACACCTTGTCAATTGATTAAGTCACATATCAGGTCGCTCTGGGTGCAGCCAGTCATGCAATGTCATGGCATCGTGAGCCAGACTTACACAGGAAACTTGATGGTATAACGAAAGAAGCAGTATCAAATCGAACGAGAAGAGGCCTTCCATCTATGTCAGCTTGCTCGAGACTTGAGAACTGGAAAGTTCCAGGAGCGTGACCCATTCAACGCCGATGAGACTCACTCCGTCATAAACGTGGCTAACCGTGAGGGGCTGGTCCGGTGACGGACATGTGGAGTACCCTGACGTCGTACCGGGCGCGTCGGTATGACGATGATAAATTTTATTTCCAGTGGGCACGATGCGATCTTTTTCCTACCCTTTCCCATCTTTCAAAACGAGAAGCGGAGCTATCTTAACAGGACTTAGCCTCATATCGTCCCTTAGGTGTCTTGTAGAAAATGTCCAAAAGGCAGGATTGATCGTATCACGTTTGTTCAGTGGTTGGGCGCAGGGAGAAAGGTCAAGGTACTTCCGAATGAAGGTAAGATGGCTGCTCATGGATAGTTGTGGATTTCAACAGCTCAAAGACGAGGCAAAAGCCGCTCTCATTATCAATACGGAGATCAGGCGTTTCTCGAGGAACGCGACGGACTTAATGCAGCCAGCAGGCCCTTCATCATCCAAAAAGATAAAAGGATCTCTAATGGAGTAGCCAACAGATACATGAAAAGGCTTGGTCTCAGAGCCATTTTTTTCTTTTCGAAGCAAAATTAGAAAAAGATACTTCGGCGAAAAGCAAATCAGCAATAAAAGCTGGCTGCGGACCACATCCCTCTAGTACAGAATCTAATAGGGTAAAAATGGGGCTAACGGAAAAGGGAGCCACTAACTACCCGCAAGGTGAAATGCTGCATTAGAAACGTTAGCAAGCGATTGAAAGGAGTGGATGTGAAAGCTGGTGACTGTTGTAGTAGCGAGAGTCCTAAATGGACATGCCTACCTCTTCGCTTAGAGGCTAGGGAACTGATTGGAGGTTTTGGTTTGAAGTTGACTCCCAACTTTTTTCCGGGGCTTTGATTCTCTTGATTAGTACTATCTGGGCAGAACTCTTCTAAATATAACTTCTCAGTATTAAAGTAACGGTGCATATATCTCCGAAATAACTGAAAAACTGGCCCTTTCTGCAATACCAAATGTTCGAACTTGAACGTGAGTCAAGCAAGGCTCACTGATCTTGGTAGGAGTGATCGACTTGACGGCATTTCCCGGTGATGGTCGATATTCCTTAATTGACTCTACGCCAATAAAAGCCTGCCCCTTTCTTTTCAAACCGCAAGTAAGGGGGATTTTTCTCTCATACATTCTCTCGGAAGCTTAGTTTTGGAAGAATATAAGAATTAAAACGCTTTTGGTGCTATCTATGAAGAAAAATTCTTTGACAGCTCAGCGGTAACACTTTTTACGGGCATCGAAACACAGAAAATCACACATGCAACATTTTGAGGCCTCGGGTTAAAACCAATAAACATGAAAGACAATATATATAATGTTGCAGTAAAGTAGCGGACTGATTTGGATCTCTTAATTGACGCTGAGAGTTTGCGCACAGTCTCGTCAAATCTTCCAGATCATTGGTCCACCAAGATACTTGATATTCCACATACAGCAATCAAGATTATCATTCCGCGCAAAAAAACGGAAGCCGAAAGTGCTACTGTATTTTAGATTATTATATGTATTGGCAGTATCCTACAATGCAGCTTTTTTGCTCGTTGGATTCACCTCTATATGCTAGCTGAATGAAGCGTCATCAGCGCCCGCCACAATATTAGATGTACATAGACAATAAAAATACAGACCAAGTTGACTGGGTATTAGACACCTTATATGTTACAATAAACTGACCTCCCATCTGTAGAATTTTGAATTAGTTGGGTTTGTTGTTGTTCCGGTCAGTCACCAAGACGCCTGTGTATCCTTATATGGAGAAAGATTGTCAAGGGCTGCTAGATAGTTACGGTGCCTGAGAAGCAAGTGAGCGTTCCGACTGGCTACTATCCTCTTGTCCAGAGATGATTTTCAGGAAGGTGCTGGCCAATAAGAAAATAGCTCCCGACTGGACTGCATAAATTTGGCTCTTCCGTGAGCTACTGTATGTACGAATAAAAGGCCATGTATTACCCTGTACGTACGAATATTCCAACACGCACCCTCGGAAGAACAAATTTTCAGCATTCATATTTCATTGCTGCTGCTGCTTAATTAGGTGACTTTCAGTTGCTTCTCTTGGATACTAAATTTTCACGTTCCTACTGCTTTTTCGGAGTGCGTTCCTGCTAAGAGCGGAATTTCATCCATAGGAGCATTCTATGCTTGTAAATTGAGTGGGCTTGAAATCACTTTCTGCTGCTGCTTCTTCCAAAACTGCTGCTACTTCAAGAACTGCCGCTGCCGCTTCTAATACTGCTGCTGTTGCTTCTAAAAGTTCTGATGCTCCTCCTATTTCTACTACTGAATCTGCTACTACTACTTATTAATATTGAATTAATCAATTCCAAGATTTAAACATCCACATTCGAACCATTCGAAGCGATCCTTCTCTGCTCATGTTTTTGAGTAATAAGTCTGCCTTGTTACTCATAGAACGTATTGCAACTCGATAGTTCCTTTTCTTATTAGTTCTTTCACTTTTTCAACTCTAAGATCAATATGCACGTTCCTTGGTGATATGTGGTCTGCCGTATCCATGGAGATAGCTAGCGTGCTATCACAACTTAAAATGGTAGGCACAAAGGTATTCATTTCATGCCATGGCCACTGATTGCAAATTTCCCAGAAAAGCTTTCGAATCAGGATAGTTCTTTTCCACATTCTGCAAGGGCCACATGCTCAGCTTCACTAGAAAGTCGATATTACCGTTTTACGTCTCGATTTCCAGAAGATTGGGGACCCGTTTGTATCAACCATGAAACCAGTGGTTGAGAGTCTTGAGTTAATACATCTGCCCCAGTCGGCATCAACGGAAGCACCAATGGATTGAGTAGTGATACCATATGTACTGCAGTAGTGCAAATCGAATTGGCTCGAGTCATTGAGATACCTGAGGAAACTTTTCACCAATTTACAACGTCTTTCAGGGGGAGTGTGGACCTGAAGAGCAAAACCAGAAACCGGGAATGATAAGTCTGGGCGAGTGGAGACAGTAAAGTATAGTAGTCCGCTAATAATACTCCAGTAAGTATGATGGTCATCAGAGGAGAGCAATGGCTCCTCACAGAGCGCTATAACCAATTGCTGGATGTCCATCGGAAGTAGAGCCAAGAAGGCATTCAATTTTTGCATTCCATAGGCCTTCAGGAGCTTATTTCAGTAACATTTCTGGTCATGGTCTGATGCCAAATGGAGAACGAGTAATTTTCC
Source organism: Kappaphycus alvarezii (assembly GCA_002205965.3). Taxonomy (NCBI): domain Eukaryota; phylum Rhodophyta; class Florideophyceae; order Gigartinales; family Solieriaceae; genus Kappaphycus; species Kappaphycus alvarezii. Next base: position 868,441 of record NADL03000758.1, read on the forward strand.
AGCCGATGAAAGACCTCAGTGCTCCGAAGAACTTGATTTCAAAAGTTGATGCGAGGAAGTCTTTCAGGCTTTTGAGAATATCGTAGGAGTTTGTTGCGAAAGCCATGTCATTATTCAAACAGCCAAATAAGGTATGAATTATTCTTACGGAGGAATTACAGCCGTTGGTCGAAGTTAGACGCGTGCAAACCCCATTTGATGATCTTATCATGGAGATATGGAAAGTGTATACCTCCTGCTTGTTTTGCTCCATATATACATTTACCCAGTTTACAAGCTTGCCCAGGCTTTGCGAAAGTTCGAAAGGAATCTGTCGGCTGTTCCTTGTAGATTATAATGTCCAATGTTCCGTATGTAGATACCTTCTAGAATGATGTTTCTGGCAGCGACAAGGGCAAAATGGAGTCCAATTGTCTCTTGAGAGGCAAATGGTGCATAGATGATTTCTGGGTCGTAGTCAAAGTATGACTTTTGACGGTCCCCCTTAAGGTGCAGCGAGCCTTTGGCAAGTATTGTTCACCAGTAGAGTCCAAAGGTTAGCGCAAAATGCCCAGTTAAATAGCAGAGGTCTTACTGCAGCGGTTCTGGATACGTAGGACCAGTTTTTTTTTGATCAAGGCACTCTATTCTCGATCGATGGCCTCAGCCCATTGCAGTATGTCACAAGCCTCTGCGAAAGTAGATGGTTCAGTTGCCGAGTCTGCGATAGCCTTTGCCTTCGGAAAACCAATTCTGGGTTCTGCTGATGGATCGAAATCATGCATTTCAATTCTGTGAGCTGGGTAAGAAAATCGACTTTGGCCTCTTTTTTCATGGTATGACCTTCTGATGCGACCATTTTTTTCGTCTTCCATGTGTTTGCGATAGAAATTGATGAAATGGCCAGGTTTCTCACAGTAATGACAGGCTTCTTGATTCCTATTATTTTGACTATTATACAGTCCATCAAGACCACGTCCTCGACCATATCTGTCTCTTCTATGCCAAGAACCTCGCCCTTTTCCACGACTGCTTCGTATAGAAGCATCAGATATCTGAGATTGAATTTGGGGCTACTTCTGGGGTATTCGTTATGAGCGTTATTCGGATTTGAACGTCGGGAAAGTTCGCCTTGGATTGCGCTAATGACATTTCAAATGATTATTTGTTATTGAAGATACCATAGAAAAGGCGACAAATGACGGCGGCAGAGATCTGATAAGTTCTGATGTCTTTTCTCGGTCTGGTAATTTCTGGTCGTACGTTGCGAGCTCTCTACATATACTTTTGAATTCTGTGAAATGCTTGTGCCAGTCTTTTGTTTCGTCAAAAACCAGCATGTACAACTTGTTCCTGGTGTTTCGAATTGCCTGCTCATTGGTGCAGTGTAAATGCGTTTCAGCTCGTTCCCTAGGTCCAGAGCTGTTTTGGAGTCGTCGTCTGCAATGAGTCTAGCTTGTGCCATAGCGGAAGCACTAAGGCCGAGGGTAATGAAGCTTTTCGACTTTGCGAAGAGTTTGGTCCATTCACCTAGCAATCCAGATGAAGGAGAGACTGGATTGCATCTCAAGCCAATCATTGCAGGATCATCGGCTCTAAGAATGGCTCTAATTCGCCTTGCCCAGGTGATGTAGTCAGATGGCTTTTCAAGCGGTTCGACACGAAACAGGCTCTTTGATTCCTTTGAGGGATCATGCTTGCTCTTAGATTGTAAATGACTATCAGCCTCTTGGCTATTAAAGTTCTTGATCTTGAGTGCTTGAGTAGTTGAAGAGAGTCGGACTCCCGGCCCCTGGATCGTCAATGAGTGAGACTGCGATTTCTAGAGTTGACTGACTCTTCCCTGCGCTAGCCCGAGCGAGTGTTGTGCACCAACAATTGACGTGAAGGATCACTTAAAGTACGGACTCTTGGCCCCGGTAAGTGACTCCGGGTGTGACGCGAATTTCAGCTACCACTACCTACTTCCACGCGAAGTAAAACAGGCGCAAAATGATCCCTACGAAGCCTCTACAGGAGGGCTACTAAGCTTACGGATTTTCACACCCGGTACCTATCTGGATTCTTGCGAGAAGTTGCTCAGTCAAGCCTCAGCGCAATTGAAACGTTTCGGTACGTACAACACCACGTCAAATCACCTTCCCGCGTTTCTAAACCATTATCCGCGCAGATGAGCGAAGTTCAATCCTGTTAGGTAGAGATCAGCTGTGTCAGGATCTCCTTGTTTCACGTTGCCTCCGCTTACGCTTTGGTTGGTTTTAAGTCCAGTGGACTTTGAAGTCAAGTAATGAATGAACGGTCGACAAGTGTACTTTACATATTCCAGAGCTAGATGTTCCGACAGGTCCGGATTAATTCAACCATGACAATTGTCGATGGCCGCAAGACAGCGAAGATGAAGAGACAGAATAGGCCTTGAATGGGAAAATAATAAAGATGAAGGAAGTCGTTATAGGGAGGATGATTGATCGAAAGAAAGATAGTGAAAAGAGGAAAATCAGCGTAGAGGCAGAGTTGGAGATGGGTAGTGACAGAGAGGAGAATAATGCGAGTGATGGTTTAGGCGATGCTACCATGTAGAAAGTTGGAATTCGTTGTTGTTGTTGTTGATGGTCAGTCACAAAGACGCCTTGAGTGTTCTTTTTATAGAGAAAGATTGTCGAGGGCTGCTAGAGAGTTTCGGCACCTGAGAAGCAGTGAGCGTTCGACTGGCTACCATCCCCTTGTCCAGAGGTGCTTTTCAGGAAGGTGCTGGCCAATAATAAAATAGCTCCCGACTGGGCTGTACAAATTTGGCTCTTCCATGAGCTACTGTATGTACGAATAAAAGGCCATGTCTTCCCATGTACGTACGAATATTCCAACACCACCTTCCTCATTATATGTACAGTACTGTATGTACAGTACATTACGTGCGTATTCTGCACTGTACTACTTTGCCAGCATGGCATTGTACTGTAAAAATTGCTGTCGGACGTTAGCACCCCAATTTAGTTCGAGAGAGTGCCACCAAACCACCTTACATAAGCTTTTTGGCAATAGAGAGCTTAGCATCGACTTTTCTGAAATAAATATGACTAAGTTACTCATTATAAGGACAAAACTGTCACGACGTAATGAAAAATTGGTTTCAAATGGATTACTAATTGCTGAAATCGCGCCTGTTAGTGAAGACACGTGAAATGAACTTTGGAGGCAACCGAACATCGTTATCCTTACCCCCCTTACAGATAGCTTCGGCCCTCTGCTCAACAAAAAATATACCATCCAATCCATCGAATCAATCCACTTCCTACCCGTTCTCCGCCACCCCTCCTTGCCCTGAAGTCTCCAACTCCTTATGAAGCCCAATCATAACAAGCACCTAGCGGTACACTCGTTATCCTCGAAGAACAACCCTCTATTACAAAACCGCGGACCTCCTTTCCCATTCTTCTTCCATGAATCTTCCGCCGCAGCAGAAAACTTAGACTTACCCGCTTCGAGCACTTACTATGGCGCTTTATATACCAAAAACTATGCTGCGGTCAATTAACTCGATGCAACCATTGCATCCGCTGCGTCAATGCAACCCGCCGCGACCATCCCAATGGCTTCTTTTACCTTCTCCGCCGCTGCAACTATTACCCCCGCTGATGCCTTCTTCCCTCTCGCTGCTAGAACCACCACCCCAGCTGCTCCCGTCTTCCCCAGAGCTGCAAGCACCTCACCCATCGATGTGAATATTTCTCCGCTGGCACCGAATCCACCTACCCCAATTATGGAACAATTCCAACGCTGGTGTTCCTATCCTCCCGTCTTCTGAAGTGGCCCAAACGGCTGCTTTCGCTACCACAGGACACATTGATGCAACCATTATACCTACTACTTCACTTACCCTCCTTGCTCCTGCATCCACCATTTCCCCTGCGGCAATCGCCGTCCAGGCCATTAGTACAACTGCAATGCAGGCTGCACGCACTATCTCTGCTTCCGCAGTTACTACATTCACCGCTGTTGCAGCCAAAATACCCGACGCTGTAATTAATACCTCCCCCACAACTATCTCCCCAGTTGTTTCGGCGGAAGAAGAAGTAACATTTATTATAATAACTCCAAGAAAGGAACGACAGGGAGGCCATGCAAGATTTACTCTTGGAGAAGATTTGGTGCTTGTCAGAGAGGTAGCAGCTGCAAAATCGTACGGCACCACCTTGTGAAGTGTTAGTCGAAAGTTTGAGGGGACGGGAGTAGGCTAACAAAAAAATTTTATCTAGCGTGGGTGACAGAGAAGTGTGTGCGGGATAGATACAAGCGTCTTCAGTCGGCGTTTGACGAGTCCGATAAAGGGATCAGTTTAGGTTTGGGGTTGAGGGGAAGTAGGAGAAATAGATGAAATACTAATTATGTATAAAGTGGCACGAGACGACGCAGATGCCAAACGGGGAGCGGAAAAGCTGGCAAAGAGGGAATTTGATGACGAAAATGAGGAGATAGGGTGGTAATTGTGTTCCTTGGCAACAAGCAGAGGTTTCGAGTGAGAGTAATAACCGCAGCAATAGGGGGAATTCCGGGGACTCTTCCGATCGCGTCAATGAAAAATGCAGCGAGTTGTCGGCCCTGCGAGCGAGATAGAGACGATTGCAATGCACCTTCGCTACGCTTATTTAGCACGGATCAAGTTGGAAAATGAAAAGCTAGCCTTAGAGAAAGAAAAGATGGACATGGAAATTATAGAGGGAGAAGGAGCGGCAATAACGGCGGGATGACCTGAAATAAAATCAGGAACTAGAACTTGCCAAGTTACGTTTGATGATGGAGATTTTTGACAAGAAACAGAATTGAAATCCATTGATTCCTCTCGCGCACAAATAAATACTGCGAACTCTGAGATGGGTTTAGCATTTACTGAGGTAAGAGGAAGGGAGTACGTGGTCCTGATGTTTAGGATCCGTACAGCGTTCCGAGGCAAGCGAGGTGGTTGCAATGGATGCGACTTCTTTTGCGTGGCTCTGTTGAGAACACGCGGCATTGGGGCTCTTAATTAGCGTCCAAGAGAGATTCGAGAACTCGTAGTAGGAATGCTGAATCAAGGTAGGAGCTGCGTATGAAGGTGTTTAGGGTGTAGTTAGCAATGGATGGGTGGGCGTCAGAGGAGAATGCCGAGGATTGCAGCGTGATTGAAGTTCCTGAAGTGGCCGCAGATGCAAGTCTGAGGATAAGCCGTCCTGTATCCAGTTAGGATGAGCGTCATCCCACGGTAACGAGTGGAGCTATCACATCGGATGCTCTCTCCTTGTAGGGTGAGAAAGATGCACTCGCACCCTCTTGGTTCTTTGCTCGTGCGAGTCTCTTTACGTTCCCCTCGCCTCATTATTACCCCAGTACGCATATATGCTCCTCGATTTTCCGCTATGGCGCCAATTTTTTCTTCAATATACTTCATGAGCCAGGTTCAAGTACTTTGCAGCGAAAGTGGAGCGCATCTGAAATATCTTGATTTCTGCTGCGGATAAATAAAGTTACAAATATCGTTCTTTCATAGCCGCTAGGTAAGAGACCTAACAGGGTACTCCAATACTTTCTTGTTTCGCTTAGAGTCCTCTGCGGTAAAATACGCTCTTATCTCCTTAAAAATTCACAACAATGTCTCCCTTCCTTTAGCCATGCCGTTGTTGAACGCAATTTGATGCGATTGCGAGTATCTTCCTTGGTAAACGTTTCAAGAAAACATCGGCGATTGTAACCACTGTTCCCGTAAAGGCAATATCTTCTAGTCTCTTGTTCCAGCACAGTCGGAAGTGTATCTTCTATTCCACTCCGACACCAAAAAGTCCATCCATGACGGTGCCCTTCTAAAGGTCCGTGCGCATACGGTATAATTCCATATGGTGCTTTTACCGTCTGAAACTTCAGGGAATGGTTACTTTCGTGACCATTTTATGCCACGAGCTGTATCTGTGATCTGTGTGATCCGCTCGGGCGAGCAATGACTATCACAGTTCCATCTACAAAACCGACAGAGTTTGTAAGTAAGTTTAGCTTTGCTCTGATTTGATCTGCGTACATCCCGGTATGATTCATAAACTGGTGAGATAGGAGACTGTTAAGAGGTTGCTTCTCGTTGCTATTAACATTATAAGACCTCTTAAAAGAATTCTGAAAGCTGTGATGAGTGTTTTCCAAACAAACCCTCCAAATCTCCCCAGCGTGATGGCGTCGGTAATCAACTTCGTGTAATGCAGCAAACTAGCACCTGTGTTACATCATATCGGCTTCTTTTTGTCGCAGACTGGTAAGTAGACCCGAAAAATTACCTCAATGAATTTGCAAATGTGCAGTTTTTTCCAAGCGGAAAAGAATAAGGCAGTCTTTGTTACTTGGAGCGTTGAAGATGAATGTGAGCTTGACAGGCTGATTTTTTTGCTGCGGTGAGGCATGTTGGCAACGTCTAACCAAGAGGGAATTGAAGTTGCTAGCCGCAGTGCTGACTGCTATAGAGGATGAGAAAGAATCGTTTCTGTCAGTTACGCGTCGCTTAAATATTATGAGGAGGACATTATTTCAATTCCGAAGCCGCTGTTGGCACTTTTCCTCAGTATAGTCCTTTAATCTTCCTCCTGTCACGGTTGCGCCCAGAACACGACAAGTATACTTTGATTGATGTCGATAGTACCATTGATATCAACCAAAGCGGTAGTAATATCGCTACAGTGTAATTCTCCTATTTACCAACTTAAAATTGGACGGCGTAAATACCCGCAAGCATGATGACGACAACATTTCACTAATTTTTCTGGACATCTCAAGATAGTCGCAACCCCAATTTTATTCAGAATTTCTTAAAGCGTAATATTTCTAATAACTCAGCTGTTGTGCTCAGCTATACCAAAAAAGATTTTAAAAACCCACTTCATCAATCGGCGCAGCCACCGAATTAAAAAATTGTGGACGGCTGTATTTATCCTCATCATGAATCAATGGAAACATACCCAAACGCGAGTAGGACTCCCGTACTAGCATTAACTTCAAGAACCATCTAACTATTTTGGACAGTTTGGATTCGCTTTCATGTATCAGTCGCTGACTAGACAAAAGAGAAATATCTCTGTAATAGCGACTTATGGAAGCCCCATGGGAATGGAGAGTGATAAAACTCTATATCGTGATTAATTTATGGAAAAGCAGTTCATCGTTGTGACCAGAGTTCAAAAATTTCCGTATCTGCTCCACAGATCAGTGACCGGGAGTCTCTTCGCTCATTGATAGCATCGGAAGGCAAGACGAGTTGCAGCATGAGGAAGGATTTAATGATGAATCTTGGAAGATATACTTGCAACACTCTTTAGTGTCTAGATTTTTCCGTTGAGCACATTATCTACTCGCGTGATGCTTCCTGGAAGACCAATCTGAAATTTTGTCTCCCTCGTTCCTTTTTCAGCAGTCCAGGAACCTCATTGGGCCGAGTCATTTACAAGGAATACTTCGCACTTCGCACCTGCGAACCCTGGGAGTATGCAATTTTTGAATCTGCCATGCACATCACACCGTACATGTCCAGGAAAAGGGTGAAGGAATATGACTGAGGCAATTCAAGATTTGCCAAAATTACCGGTTTACTTGTGCAACTCATTTTTTGTGCCAACAAACAGAGGAATATGGCATCTCCATTGGGTGGGGTAAGTAAGCTACAATTCTGCTGACCTTAACGTACAATGCGTCGGTGGATGAACTAATCAGGTTGTTTAAATATTTACATACTCTGTTAATAATGCAAGAATAAGCTTCTCATTATTTCAATATAAAAAAATGGGGCGCGCAGTCAAATAAACATTCAATCATTAGACAAAAGGGTGCGGGCTGCTTATTTAACATTCAGTCTCAGCTCGCACACACTCGACTACGCGCAGGATTTTCTACAGCGTTCTAAATCAGTTCTGTCCAATTCTTTGTCCTGCAATCTGCAACCAATAACTTTCCTGTCATGTACTAAAGCTTTATTGATACAGTCTCAATGTATTATTTCGTAAGTAATAACAAAAAACTATGTGTTTGTTACATTGCGTAACCTTATTTCCTGTGCAAAGCGAATCGCCATCTGATTTTTTCTTTCGTGTAATCCCTTTTGCGACCAACCTTGACCTTCGGCGACCCATTCGACCGTGAGAGTCTTATTTGACATCATAGGTCTATCTAATTATTCCAAAATATGCACAGGTTTGTCAATAGTAGCATGATTTCTTCTGCTGTACAGTCAGTCCATTACTCTTTGAGATAAATTTCCATCGCTCCCTCGTATGAATCTGGAACTTTCTTGTCGTTGAAATGGTTGAGCATCTGCTTAGTAAAGAAATATACCATTCCATTGATGTGACTACGCTTCGGTAAGCCGGCACGGCGTTTACGGTTTCTACGTGTTTCCATGCAATTAGGTGGTCCTCATTGTTGCTAATCGGATTTTGCTCTCTATTGGCATCCACTACTGAGTATTTGTAACCAGAAGTGTACCAGTCTGAACTTCTTATTCATCATGAAAAGTAGTATTAACTTCTGCGGTGTCCCCAGAGTAAGTCAGCGATAACGCATTGGAATGTGCCCCATAAATGTGACATCACGGGATACAATTATACCCTTTAGATGAAGTACATGGATTCGATTTGTGCTTGGTGTATCTTCACCGATGTAATTTCCGTGCAAAAACTTAGTGCAAAACTCGTCTCTGTAGTATCGGGTCGTTTTGTTGACCTTCAAGTTGGTACCGAAAAATCGCAAATCCGAATAGATCTATTTTATTGCCTACCAAAGCATCCCATGATGTATTTTCGGAAAAAAACTACGAGACTAATTCCTCAGCGCGCGATTGTACACATGAACCACACTGGTCAACGCTTCTGCCCATAAATTTTGCAATTTTAGAGATTCATTGAAGCATGCAGTTCTTCAAGTATAGTTCGTTTCCATTCTGTTATGGTGCGGTTAAATCCTTCAGCCCTGTAACTAAGCTCTGTTGAGTACGGAGGGGTAGGCTGATGCTCTATTCTCTTGCCCGCAAAACATTCCTCAATTCCTTTGCAAATGTATTTTTGAGCTCGATCAGAGCTTACTTGTCCAGCCAGGTAGCGGCATTTTTTTCAGCTTTTTCGACTAGAGCGATAATGGGAGCAGGAGTTTCAGATCGCTTAGTTACCAGAAAGCACCATGCAGCACCAGAGGGGTCATCAATAAAAGACACATTGTATTTTTCGCCAGTCTTTCTGTGGCAGTTATGGGCCCCATTCTATCACTGTGAGTAAGCATAAGTACGTCGCTACACTTCTTCTCCTTGCAAATATGTAGAGTGGATGCAGTCTTGCCGGCACAGCATTCATGGCAAATGTCAGATATCTTGGACTTCCCAGTTAGTCAAAGTTGATAAGCGGACTCTATCTTGGCCATCCTTCTCAATGTGTCGATCGCAGTGTGAAATGTTAGAATATACATCAGTTTCATGTCATTTTAATGTCATATACTGAAGAATAAGTACGTGGACTTGCTCGCTTGCATGGATTTCATTTCAATAAACTCAGTGATGCGATGATTTTTGCGTGATCCAATCATACTCGTCTCGCGGCCTGCGGCTGTAGTTATCGAATTAGATCTCTCTAAGTAAATTAGAATATGATAGGAGCTGATTGTGTGAGGGGAAGAGACATTTTGTTCGTCCGTAGTTCAGGCGTGTATGCTACATTTTCAGTCCAAAGATTGTCTTCTTTCCATTTCAGTTCTGCTCAGGTCACGCTGCCCCATAGCCTACTTTTTTATTTAAGAAACGTTTTAAGCATTCTGTACACTATCTCTGTTACAATTGACAAAATTCGATGAAATGTAATGCTAATTAGTCATATGGAGACTAGCACAGCTGTCAAGGAACCATTTCTTTCGCAATTTGTCTGAGCTTGCGTAGTTTCCAGACGAAATAAAGGCAATATGCACCTTTTTGCTTCCTTTTCGGATTCATGTACGTCAGTGTGATCGATAAATCATTGCTTGAGCTACTCGAGAACCTCTCCGGGAAGTTTCAGCTGATAACTATGCTTTGTAGCCTTGTGGTTGTCGTATCAATCGTTTACAAAATATCTCTTGCGGGGAGCTGACAGGTTGTATTACTTCTTGTATTGGGATCTGGTGACAAATGCACTTCCTCACGCTCATCGTGCGAGCATAAGAATTTATTCCTTGCTTCCCCCAAAAATCCGTCTTAGCATGACTCTAACCGGCCTACCACCCTCTTGAATGATAGGACGTGTTCTCCTTGTAGTATCGTTCTGAAAACATCCTGCTCTTTCCTAAACCCGCTTCACAGGGCGAGATTCTTTTCACTGTCCGAAAAATGTTACCCATCCATTTGAAGCACATTTTAAATATCAGGTATTGGCTGCACAAATGCACCTATGTTTTTTAGTCCTCCATTTCGAGTGCAAACGGGCGTTTTCGAAGGGTAAGCTGACTCGCTTTGCATTTTCCTTTGTTTCATCTATTGCATGGTGTCCCAGAAATATTTGAGTGTGTTCTTTCCCATTAGTTCAGGTGCCCATGTTTTTTTGTCAATTTTCAATATAATTTCTGCCAAACACTGGAGTTTTTCACGAAGTTGCTTGGCCTTTGCAGCTTCGTTGGAAACTTCCTCCTGGCTCCCGTCGACATAATTCCAGAGACTTTTTGCCCCAGGACCAATTGCAATTTGTTTGACCAGAATAGAAAGTTCCTCTTTGTGAACTTCTCGATTGCGTATTTGGTGTTCATTCTGTGGCAGCCCACATGCGATACTCAAGTTTTCCCAAATTTATGTTAAAAAATTTTCGTTATGGAGCAATTGTTTCTTGGCGCTCATAGGCTTATTTTGTCTATTTAGCATCCCCGTGGGTCCATTTGAGTCAGATGCAGTCTGTAAGCAGACCATCTCAATTGCCGTTGCGACATATAGGGAGCAAATGATGTTTTAGTACTTAGAGCAATGCTACAATCGAAATCCAACATTCATTGGAAAGTTTTTGTTGAATAACGGACTATTTTACGTCCAGGTTGTTCCGATTCCACCATTTATTCAAGCGGAATCTGGACATTTCCAGGGTAAAATGCTGACAGTTTTCGTCAGTGTCAACCAAAGTTTTTAAAAATTTTCAACTTTCCTTTGGTAATCCAGGGCAAACATTGAAAGATCTTTTGAAAAGTATTATATATAAGTCAATATGATTACTGGGAGAGTGTGTCAAACAGCCGTCGAAATTTTACAAGAAGGCAAGGCCCGCTTTCCGAAAAGAACCCATCCAAAAGGACATCCCCAACCCCACCCACCCCTTCGATGATTCTTACCTCACCAAGAACTCCATTTCTATCTTACACAGCCTTCTCCCTCGTCTCTACTAGCCTCATCACTTACCGCTGTTCCTTCCCCAATCTTCAAAGCCTGTACGATCTAAACTCCCGCCTCTGCACCTTAATCACCGGTACAGTGCTCGTGTGCCACCGCATCGATCATCTCGTCACTACCGCACTCAATCCACAGGTTTCTATCTTCCCCACCAGTCTCAATCTTTCCATAAGGATCCCCCATTAGCTGTATCACTTCCTGCTACATGCTTTTCCTCTCCTCTACGCCCCAGTTTTTACCCTCCTCAAACCCTACAGGTACTGCATGAAATCGGCTGCCATACTTTACAGAGTACGATTGCTGTCGGCTTCATACGCTCCACTTTTGTCACCTTTGGACACATATTTTTCTTGAGTCCACCCCAAGCCCATATCAGCACCCTAAGACACTCCAACAGTGTCCTACCAGTCTTTTTTAATGTTTCAATCCAGAAATGGATCGAGTAGGTACTGCGTTGTGGCAAGATTGCCGTGGTATAAAATGTAGTCAGGCATATTTGCGGCTCTCTCTCAACCCGCGGAAGGTCTACAGGTCATGGCTGGTAATTTACCGTGTAATCTTGTATTTGTTGTGATTTACCCTCTACATAAAATCCCAGAGCTCATGAGACTCCTCTTGTACACGCAGCTGCGAGCTACAGGACTCAAAGAGACTAAATTACTTGAGAAATCATTGAGTGTAACGAACCAGTGAGTACAGCATCGCCTCAGAACGTAGTGAGTTATGAAAATGGGTTATACACAATTGAACTTTGTTTGGTGGGGATTATGGTAATGTCAGTTCTGCGTCACCTAAATCAGTAATTTGAGTCTAATGACCTCAACTACGACCTGTTTCCTATACTTCGTCATTATATTTACCCCCATTAATTCAGCGTCTGTTGTTCAAAATAGCCCTCTGATCCCCTCGTACGCCAAATTCGTGACAAATAAATGATTATTCACTCTTTCCCCAGTTTTGAGCAGTAACTGAGCAGTACAAAAAGTTTTAGCTCCTCCAATACCGCTTTACGCATTGTTTTGTACCATATTATCTCCGGTTAATGCAGTTGTAGAATCAGGTTTATCAAATTTGGGACTTTTTTATGGATTAAATCGCTTCTTACCGCCTCATTAGAGCAAAATTGATAAATAGATGCCTCTTATTCCTCTTCCTGGTCCACTGCAGTTCTTCTCACATTCGCGTTTTGCTCTTGATTTGCATAAATCGCACTTTAAACCATCCAAATCTTCTGCAATGTACAGCCACGTGAAGTACTTGTTGGATAGAACCAGATATACAACCTAACTCACAGAAATCATACATCAGTTGATTAGAAACATGATTGGTATTTGAATGCACCCAGTCGGCCACATTCCCCTTTTTCACATTTCCAGTGTGGTCAATACCATTCCAGGTAACTTCTCAAATCCATCCTTGAATACTTCCTCTTTGATCCGTATGTACATCCCTATGTCCGAGCTTAAGTTCTGTAAGTCAGTAGTGAGATGAGGTTTTCATGGTAGTCCTAGATAAATCCGTGATGCGAATCAAGATGCTTTTTATGGGTTCTTGGTTGAAATCCTCAGGGGAAACAAACATTAAAGTGGCATCCCCTCCTATAGCTGGTTGACAATTTCATTCTTGACCCTGTCCGTCAAACTGGAATAGTAACTGTCAAGTATATTTTTCTAAACCTTGTCGATAAAAGAAGAGAGACAACGGGCAGCAAAAATTGCAAAATCAACCAAAACCACGTTCCTTACCAGCAGGCTGATTCAGAATTGCAAAAGGAATATTTTCGTCAACAATATATCGCATGATGATCTCTCATTAACCAGCTTGAGTAATTAGATCTTTTCAGAATTCATCATCAGCTTCCGGAATTTCAGCGACAGCCTCCCGTACAGTTCCGTCGTTATCAAGTTCGCTTGGTTTGCACCTGCCTTCTCGCACATAGTCCACAGCCTTTAAAAAGGGATCATCATGTTAATTATTTGGAGGCCAATTACCAGCTCTCAGTTCTTAATACACAAATATTAATGCGATGCGCTGCAGCTTGCATTCTAACTGAAATTATAACTCAATTTGAGTCCCATTAAATAAAATTTTTATTCCACTAAACACCTTATTTTGCCTGTCTTAAAAGTATTTTATTTCGAAGCAGCAACCGTTTCAGCTATTTCCCGCGTTTAAATGGCTTTTAATCATTCCAGCCATACATTTTTTCAGTTGGGCTGCACAAGCCATAAATTATACTCCCTATAACCTTTTTTTGCCCCAACTGGACGCCTCTTTTAAAACCTGTGATAATTTCAATTAATAAGCCGACTGATATATTTAAGCCCTCACCGCTCCTCCCGCCGTTCCATTCAGACATCGCTCAATCGAAGGCGCTACCAAGATTTTCTGTAGTAACGTTTTTTAACGTTATGCTTATGATCGCGACATTTACGACCTTTCTTGAAGTTGGGATCCTTTGAACTATGAGCTTGTTCACTACTTTGTTGATGTTCACTGTCAGGAACAGGCTTGGTTATTTCCTGTTCCTTATCTAGATCGAAGTTCAGGGGTGAACGTTCGTTAGGATCCTTTCTCCAATTCACCGCCGATACCAATCAAATACCCTTTTTCATTCTTCAGTTCTGGGTCTATCCTGTTAATCGCTATCTAAAAGGTGTCGATGAATATTATCTGCCAGCTTTCTTAGAAATTTCTTAGAAACACGCTCTATGTATCGAGTGAATTCACTTCGGACATCATTCCGATTTCGACAAAATTCCTTTTTATCGTGTAATCGGACTTGGCTTCATTCGCCTAGTTCTCATGATGGGAAAGCAGTTTGATGTTAATTATAGTATGTTACAAACGTATTATCGAAAGAAAATAAGGCAATTAGTTGCTTCTCTTGGATCGTTTGTGCGTGTGGAAAGCAAATAAAATGCCATTCGGTAACGACTCTGCAGCGCTCTTACAAATTCCTCGAAACCCTCATTTATTCCACGCTTACAGTTGAATACTTTTCAGCCTGCTAGAATGAGTGTTTTAGCTCCATCGGGTGGATAATGCCTTTGGCAAAGATTAGAGAATCCTTTCGATTATGTTTTTCTTTCGGAAAGAAGGTCATGCATTCTTCGTCATCGGTAGGACTATAACCTTCAGTTCTGAGAATCCACTGCAAAGCTACAACCGTGTAGATGGCTAGCGAAATATATAGGATTCGCTCGAGATAGAGATTGATCGGGAAAATTGGGAGTTGTCTATCGGTACAAGTCGCCGGCTGCCTCCTTATTCCAAGGGAAGCGTCCTATTTTCCCCTTTAATTGTCTAGCGTACTAACTTAGAGGGACCTATTCGGCTACATCAAATGCCCTGCATTGCGCCGCGCTACACCGTTCTGACCAAATGCAGCCTTCGCAAGCTATCTAACTCTGTGTTCTGAATTGCGATTAACGTAGCTCACTCGATTTCATTATAAAAACGTGCTCTTTGGCCACGTGACTACCTCTCGCCATGGATCATAGCTTTTCTTCGATGATAAAACTCACAACTGTAAAATACTCCATAGCACAATACAATACGGAAATGTACAGTACAGAGGTCTATAGAACGTACCGCACTGAGGTTTAGAAACCAAAGTACTGACGTTTAGACGGTACAGTGTTGTTTCAATAAACATTTATTTCTCTGAGATGCAGTCATCAAACAATTTCCTTTATTGTACAATACTGTACTGTACAGTGAGAGTCTCTCCACAGATTGGTTATGATTCAAGTGGTCAGTGACTATCATTTGTCCCAGAGACAGTTCCATCAACCCTTACGGTTGTGATACCCGGTTTCGTTGCCAAGATTTCTGCGCGCGGCAAAAATTGACGCGACAGGACAAAATGCCTGTGGTATTACAAATAATGGATAGTTTTTTTAGAGAAGGACCGAGGAGGGCGTCTCAGCGATGCAACGGACGGTGTGTTGACGTTAAGGCACTTCTCTCTGCTTTTCTAGTGGCCCAGGAAAAGGAAATGGGTGACGATGCGACTAAGTATACTGTAAAGAGAATGGTTGACGCACACCCAGCGGGAAGAACGTGGGTAATTGAATATTTGAGAGATGGTCGGTTGTGGCCAAGAATATCTTACAGGGTGAGCATACCCAGCAGGTGCGTTGCCACAACAGTGCCATGGCTTGAATGTTGAAATTCAGGATACATATAATTTATTTATGTCCTATTTACAGTCCAGTAGTGTACTTTTTTGCCCTTAATACTATTTTTATCCTACGAAGTCTATATTTCTCTATCTTATTGTACTGTAAGGGATGCCTGCTGGGACTGTTGTAGTGTAAGGGTCACTAGGGCCGTCCGCAGGACTATCCGCTAGGGAATCTAGTAAGTAGTTAGTAGATGTGCTGGAGATAGTCAACGGCATCTACTGCCTATAGAAGGCCTAGCCGCTTCGGCCACTGAAGTAAAAACAGAGCATCAACAATTTATTTTCAACCTACTCAACTGTTCCACACTAGCAAAAACGTGTAACTTTTTTCAGACTCCCCGCTAACGCCGCCTTTCTGCTCTTTATACTCTAACCCTTGAATTTTCGCGAAGACCCGGATTTACCGTGTTTCGGGGAATTTAAGAAGTAAGTCTATTTGCTATGTGCTAGTGAAAAAATACCTATTTGTTCTATTTCCGCGTTGTTTAGAGCCACGTGTAAGCTGGCAATTACTAACAATACGTACTGTTTAAATTTCTTTTCGAACACTATCTAGTGGCCAATAAGAACTGCGATACACTGGAAGTGCCACGTAGCCAGCCTGGCCCAAGCGGATCCAGAACAGGCCTGGAACCCAGATCAGCGCTCTGTAAGCTGACATCTACTTTACAGCACCCCTACCCCTACTGTCAGACCTGGAAATACCTCAGCCACACCGATTTTGCCAAGTACACCGTCTATGGGGACCAACGAGGTATTGCCAAGTGGACAATAAGCCAATCAAAATTTTACACGTGGCACCTAGAAATCGCCGATCCAGACCATTCCAAGGCCATCTTCGACGACCAATCAGAAAGTGACAGCTGTCTGTGCCGTTTCAGATTCAGGTTCTAACCGCTTCGTTTCAGTTTCTTCTCAAGTTCAGGTTTCAGATCTACCTACTGTACTTCTCCGTCTACTGTCCGTTACTGACCTTCCAGCCCCCGGCCATTACAGCTGCAGACAGTCAGAAAAGCGTGCTCTATGGCTGCGTCGCAAAGCCGACCGCCGACTGTCTGACATAGGGGATGTTTTTAAGTCTACAAAGACACGTACCGCCGCAAAAAATGCACTTTTAAATTGTGCAACGTCATGTGCAATGGGTCAAAGTCGTCTTTTGACCATGTGAGGAGAAAAAAAACCGCAGTTGCGCCCAAAATCAAAAAATAACCCCTTACTGTACCGACTATAAGCTCAAGTTTGACAGTCATTCGCATTTACAGCGCCACTTAGCTGGCAAAAATCATCTCAAGGTTGTCAGTAATAAGTTAGTGCTAGTTTGAATTAGATCTGGATCTCTCCTCTGTGCTGAGTAAATTTAATGATCAAATTAATTGTGAATCTTGCTTGAAAATTGAAAAAAGGAATTAAAAAAGAAACAAATTACAGAAAACAAATTGAAACAAAAACGAATTGAAAAATATTTACAGTGTGATTATAAGAAAGTAAAAGCGAAAATTATGGGCCATCCACAAAAAGAGGACGTACAGTAATGCAAAAAAACTAAAAAGGGCCAAAACTGCAAAGCATTAAATCACCATTACTTTGCACTTGCAAAAGGGTATACTGATATGGTTTTCGGTCGAGGTATTAGGCAGACCACATAGTCGCAACAGTCTCTAGTGGACTGCGTCAAAGGTTATGTTGAGGATATTTCCCTCGCTGGTGATGAATTAGGGGCCCGGTTACTTGAAGACTTCCCTATCCTAATGATTTCTCGGGACAGATTCTGAGTAATCCATAAATTATTCGCAAGTTGAATTTTTTTTCGCGGAATGCAATGTGTCAACCATCCGCCATGAGTCTGCAGTCTTTTCAAAGACCTTTGCGTCAACGATTCTCCGCAAAGGTGTCACCGATTAGACTCTCCCTAAACCCGATACGTTCCACTTCAATGTCCACCCAACCCCCGGCACCATTGGAAGACAAAGTCTCACATTACATGTCCATGCGCTTCAGGAAGAAAATAAGAAATTTTCCGGAAGCCTAGCTGAATGTTGGAACGAGTTCATAGCTGAATACAAGCATGCTTACCAAGAGAATATGCTCAATGATCCCCAAAGCTCAAGTATCTCCACCATCTTCTTACAGTAAATGCGATAAGATTCTACATAAAGAATGTTGAAGGTGTTATGAGCATTAAATTCAAGCTCTAAAAGCTCTGGAAAGTGAATATAACTCAGTCTCAAGGAAAAAACAATTGCTGCGTATCTTCGCAACAATCGTGTGAGCCATATATTTCTCCACTTGTACTGTAAATGATGCTATCGATAAATTACGCGAGTAAATCTCTAAGCTCACTCCCCAAGCACTACCTCATTGCCGTTCAGAAAGGCACAAGATTGATTATCTTTAGTCGCCGTTATTGGATTCCCCTGGGCTCGTGATCTTGCAGCAGAGCAAATTCTAGTGATTTAAGTTATCAATCATTTTAGAGCCAGCTCGTTTCTGCCGCTCAATTCGAGCAAGAGGAGAAAGTTGGACGAATGAGGGATGAGAGGAATCTACGTATGCATCGATCTCAGATGCATACCATACACTACGAAGCCGTCTTGCTGATACATTGTACAGTGGGAGACCTCAATACGGGGGTGACCCGCGTTCTTCCAAAGTCAATCTTCACAATGGTAACTTACGAAGCAAAACGCTTACAGCATGAGGAATAAAAAATTCGTGATGACAGAGTTTGTTGGGTTGTGGTAAAAACGGCCATATTCTTCCTCAATGTCGCCAATCCATGGCTGAGAATGTTACTCGGAAGGTTCAATACTATCAGGGAAACTTATTTAAAGATCCAGCCAAGGTCATGAAATATGTACTATTGAGCCCGGCCAGGAATTTCATCATGATGATCGATGTGTTGATGAAAAAAAACTACCTGCTCAGGATTCCTTCGGAGACGTCAAAAGTGATGATGTAATTGAAGAGTATGAGAATGGAAGAATGGATAACGACGACTCGAAGTATTCCCCTGAACAGCTATTTTTGCAAATTTCAGTTAAGGACCAACCGTTCTTAGGTGAAGAGGATTTTTTTAACTAGGGGTACTCAAACAAGCTGAAGTGCTCCTAACGAAAGGCGAACTGTAAAAGAACGCGAGAATATTACCATCTAAAACTTAAAATTCGTCCCTTTTCCACGGAAGAAAAGAAAAATGGAGAATGATTATTTAAAGATACATGAGCTTTTGGCTGTCAAAAGCAGCAAATTGCCAAGAACTGCAAGTCAGAGAAATTCCACGGAATGTGTCTCGACAATGGTACTCAAAAATTAGTGATTGGAAATCACAAGCAAAGGCGTATAGTTACCTAGCTGGGATTAAGATTGAACGTAATCACGTGACAACTGTTTACAAGTTTGGCGATGGAGTATTTCCGAGTATCGCACAGATTCCAATTAGTATTCCAACGCCTGACGGCGCTTTCATCCCGCTGCACGTCGATGTAGTTAATGCCAATATTCCATTCTTGATTGGCCTGGAAGCTTTAGACAAATTTGGACTTGTTGCAGTAACGTTGACAACCTACTTGTGTCCAAAAGACATGGATGGCTTATGTCAATCACGCAAACACGTCCATCTTTACGTCGTGTGGATTTTTCTGAAATCCTGTTCAAAGTCTCAATTAAAGCGCATCCATTTACATTTTTTCATCTGCCTGCTCAAAGCTATACAATCTGATAAGCAGAGCTAGACCAGAGAAAGCAACACCTGAGACACGAGATTTGATTTCGAGATATCTAAACAGTGCCGTACATGTCAGCACTTTGAACCGAAACCCAGATCATTCCAGGTTAGTACGCCAATGGAATCATATTCAATCAAGAGTTAGCGCTTGATATTATGTTTCTTGACAAAAAATGTACTTCATATCGTGGATACGCAAACCATTTCGGTAACGCTATATTCCTACACAGTCAAAGTACGGAATCTATTTGGAACTCTTTTCTTGAGTGCTGGGCTACAAATTACACTGGGATTTCCTGATATAATTAAAGTGGGACCAAGGTAGTCAATTTTTTCCAAAGCGTGGAAGATTTGATAAAATCGAATGGAATCGAAATCAGCCTATCTGGAGTTGAAATCAATATTCTATTGGTTCCGGTGAACGTTACCATGATGTTACGCCGTGTATTTACCAAGATTCGCCATTCAGAGCCTACGTTGAAATAGAACTCGCTTTACGTCTCGCGTTAAGGCTATAAACGATACTATGAACCAAGAAGGACTAGATCCATCTTTACTCGTCTTTTGGAGTTTGGCGAAGTTTCCTGCCATTAATAGCGAACTTCTGAATCAAATGGAATGAATGAGAGCACTTCAAATGGAAACAGCTGAGTGGAAACTATCACTTCAGAACGCAGACTCAGAACTGCTCTGAATTCGCAACTTCCAAATACCGCTCACCACGAACTTAAAATTGGAAGTAAAGTTCTAGTCTACCGTGAAAAGTCCAACACAAGCGCACAGGACACTACAAAAATAACGAAAAATAATTCCAAACTCAAGTGGACAGACACTACAAATCACGAAAAATAATGAAAGAAAAGTCACTATTGTCAGAAATCACGAAGAAGTGCAACATTAACGCTCTCAATTAAAGTCATATTTTTGATGAGCGAGTTGAAGCGTTGCATTAATCAATTAAAAGGGCATAATCTAAAAAATCTTCAACTCATTTACGTCAATCTCAATGCGTTTTTACACTTACGAGATCCCAGATCCATTTCAGCTGAATTTCTGACAGCGAAACAGAAAGAAATAGAAGGACTTGTTGAGAGAAATACCTGGAAAATATTCGCTAGAGACGACATACCAAAGAATGCTAATATCTTCTCTGGAAGATTCGTTCTGTAAATCAAAATAAGAACACTGACAAAGAGATATAAAAAGAGCGGTTTGCAGTACAAGTATGAAAATTAGGCTTCCAGTTACCGTCTCAATATTTTTTGCTACCGTTTTAATCCGACAAACAGCTTATTGCTGACGTTTACGGTCAAAATTTTACACTTCTAGTAGCATGTAGCCTAGTCAAGCACTCAATACGTTTAAGGTTGGCGCAATAACGTTCTAATCAGAACACATTACGGCTTGTAACTTCAGACATATCTCAACCTTAGCTTTCTATTGGCTCATGCAATCGAATGGACTATTTCCATACCTTATAGAAAAAACCTTGTTGCATGGAGGCTAGCCTTGTCTGTGGATCCAATGTAAGACTCAAGTTGGAGACGAACCCGAATGCTTGTTTATATCCAACTTTACGGTACTTAAGTAACACCTTAAGTTCTACAATCGTTAACAATTTAGACAGATTTAAACACAAAAAAGAGCTCCCACTGCTCCACTATGTACTTATTTTGCTCCTACTGCTCCAGTTTGATCCACAATCCTCGAAAGCCTCACAAATTTCCATCCGTCCCAGCCCACTGCCACATTATGCTTTGACCATCGTCCTACCCAAGCCAGTTTCCCTAAGTACGAGGTCATAGGGACAAAGAAAATAACTATCGCGTACATGAAACCACGACTATATGTCAGCGTTCCACACGCTTGTCGGTTGCAATTTCTGCAATACACGATTTCGGGATTAGGTTTCAAGACGGTAAAAAGGCGTATTTACAGTCAGCTCAGAATCTGATGCGCAAAGACTTTGGATTACCTGGGAACCAGTTACTCGAACTACTGAAACCTCTTTATGGATTATCTGATTCAGGAGACTATTGGAGTCGCACTATGAATTCACACATGAAGAATGATCTACTGCGACAAGAGGAGCCAGCCTTGATTTTCTCAAGCGCCATCAACAAGGCTATGTGTGCTTTCATCGCCATTTTTCGGTCGCAAATAGAGCGTGAGTCATAGTCATTTCCCGGTGTTAGTTTAATTTAGGGTGGGACCAAGGGTATCGGGATCAATAGGAAAGGAACCAATAACTATCCTTAGTTCAGTTATTTTTGGTACTGCCCGAAATATTCATTTATTGTCATATTTTAGATGGGCTGTTTTGTATTAGTTGTTTCCCAGCAAACCGTTCCGAATCCTAAAAACGTGTCATTTCTGTCCGATTATTATATATTCAAACCCGTTTCTTTTCGGGCTAACCCATACATCACTCTACTCCAAATGTTAGGACAACGTTTGGTGATCTGAAGATGGTTTGCGGCTGAGAATTGGGCTACTGAAAACGGATGACTGCGTGCGCGGTAAGCTTTTTTTGATTTGAAAATTATGTTTTTTAACGCGAATCATTTTGCAGTGTCCCACGAATAGGTTCTGCACTGTTACTTCTGAATTTTATCTGCACACATACAGTATTTAGTATACTGTACAGTACTATACATACATTGTATATGTACTGTACAGTATACTGATCTCAGCACAATACCATAGTAGAGTACATGTATACATATATAAGTACAGTACATATATTGTATATTGTCTCGAAAATTCAAGGGATAAAAAGCAGACTGGTGGCGTTAGCGGCGAGCCTGAAAAAAGTTACACGTTTTTGCTAGTGTGGAACAGTTGAGTAGGTTGAAAATAAAATTGTTGATGACGTGTTTTACTTCAGTGCCCAATGGGGCTAGGCCTTTTATAGACAGTAGATGCCGTCGACTATCTCTAGCATATCTACTAACTACTTACTAGATTCCCTAGCGGATAGTCCTGCGGACGGCCTAGTGACCCTTAAGCTACAACAGTCCTAGCATGCATCGCTAACAGTACAATAAGATAGAGAAAATTTAGACTACGTAGGAAAAAGTAGGAAAAAGGGAAAAACAACACTGCAGGACGGTAATAGAGCAAAAATAAATTATATATATCCTGTATTTCGACACTCGCTCTCTTTGCCCTGACCTGTTGTTTACTCCATCCTTAGTCACGAATTACCCATTGCTGAAAAGGTAGATAACACTTACTTGTTGTGATGATGTTATTCAGTGCATCACACTTTGCGATCTTCGTGAAGGCATCTGCTGGGTTTCCGCAATCCGTACAAACCCAAATTTATATATTTCCTCTTTTGCATATGCATCCCTTGCAGAACTAATATCAATCATAATGCGTTTTTCCAAAGTGTGGAACACTTGGTTATAACATCAAACAGACTTTTGGAGTCGTGAACATTGAGAGCGTAATTTTGACTCCAAGCAGGGATTAAAGGTCGTGCTTAATCATGTAGCGAATATCCAAAGCATCAGCGAAAGCATATACTTAGGCACTGAGTACAGATCTAGTTACTCTGCGACTTTTGTGACTAGAATAACTCAGCACATTACAAGTTCCGGTCTTTTCAGTGAGCAAAGCAATGTATCCAAGTTGGGAAGCGTTGTCGTCGGTGTTTGCGAATGAAAAGTGAGAATAGAATTTCAATATTATAGAGTTTTTGTCCAACTTGTAATACTTAAGCGACGAACTAGGGTTGTTCTGCACATGCTTTACAACTTTGTTCAACTGCTTTATTTCTTTCACTGAGAATTTTTTCAGTCATTTGCGCGGCCATATTAACGCCACAACATATTTCAGGCTTTGTATGTTTTAACCAAGCCAATCTATGCCTTGAAGATCTGAATTCAGAAAATGAAGCGTCCATCGGCAGAATGCGTAACTTCTTAACATACTGTTCCTGACTTAACTCAAATCCATAGTCAGTTCTCTTGACTCTGACACCTGCAAATACAGTGTCATCGAACTCCCTCTCTCTCGATTCAAACTTATCAAGAGTCTTTTGGGACAATTTAACGAATTCATTATTGCCAAGAGTAGAGAATCGTCAACATATGTTCCAACTAACTATTGTCTGTTTGTATGCTTTGAGAAGAGTGCGAGATCTCCATCGGTTGGCGTCATACCGAGATCTTTCTTCAGGTGTGAATTCATAGTGCGATTCCAGTAGTCTCCTGAATCAGATAATCGTAAAGAGGTTTCAGTAACTCGATTAATTGGTTCTCAGGTAATCCAAAGTATTTGGTAGGTCTAAGGTAAACTTGCGCATCAGATTTTGAGCTGACTGTAAATACGCCTGTTTAACGTCTTGAGACCAAATCCTGAAATCGTGTATTGCAGCAATTGCAACCAGCAAGCGCGTGGAACGCTGGCGTATAGTCGTGGTGTCATGTACGAGATAGTTCTTTTCTTTGTACCTATGACCTTGTACTACAAACCGTGCTTTGTGTATCTCTTTGTCAGTGTCTTTTTTTGATTGACAGAACGAATCTTCCAGAGAGATATTAGCATTCTTTGGTATGTCGTCTCTAGCGACTATTTTCCAGGTATTTCTCTCAACGAGTACTTCTATTTCTTTCTTTCGCTTTCAGAAATTCAGCCGAATTGGATCTGGGATCTCGTGGGTGTAAAACTTCATTGAGATTGACGTCAATGAGTTGAAGATTTTTGGAGTATACCCTTTAATTATGAATGCAAAGCTTCGACTAGTATTTCGACTCAATCATTAAAATATGGTTTTACTTGAGAGCGTGAATGTTGCACTTCCTCGCCATTTCTGTCAATAAAGACTTGTCTGTCATTAATTTTCGTGATTTTGTAGGGTCCTGTCCACTTAGGTTTGGACTTTCACGATAGACTAGAACTTTATTTCCAATATTAAGTTCATGGTGAGCGGTATTTGGAAGTTGCGAATTCAGACGGTTCTGAGTCTGAGTTCTGAAGTGATAGTTTCCATCTCAGCTCTTGCCATTTGGAGCGCTCTCATTCGTTCCATTTGATTCGGAAGTTCGCTATTCATAGCCGAAACCTCGGCAAACTCCAAAGACGAGTAATGATGGAACCAGTCCTTCTGGGTTCATAGTATCGTTCATAGCCTTAACGGCGAGACGTAGTAGCGAGTTTATTTCAACGTCAGGTTCTGAATGGCGAATCTTGTGGTAAAACGGCGTAACAGATCATGGTAACGTTCACCGAACCAATAGAATTATGACTTTCAACTCCAGATAGGCTGATTTTGATTCCATTCGATTTTACCAATATTTTCCACGCTTTGGAAACGAATTGACTACCTTGGTCCACTTTCATTCTATCAGGAAATCCAGTGTATATTGCAGCCCAGCACTCAAGAAAAGAGTTCCAAATAGATTCCGTACTTTGACTGTGTAGGAATATAGCGTTACCGAAATGGGTTTGCGTATCCACGATATGAAGTACAGGGTTTTTGTCAAGAAACATAATATCAAGCGCAACTCTTGATTGAATATGATTCCATTAGGCGTACTAACCTGGAATGATCTGGGTTTCGGTTCAAAGTGCTGAATGTACGGCACTGTTTAGATATCTTCGAAATCAAATCGTGTCTCAGGTGTTGCTTCCTCTGGTCTAGCTCTGCTTATCAGATTGTATAGCTTTGAAGCAGAGATGAAAAAATGTAAATGGATGCGCTTTAATTGAGACTTTGTGAACAGGATTTCAGAAAAATCCCACACGACGTAGAGATGGCCGTGTTTGCGTGATTCATAGCCATCCATGTCTTTGGACACAAGTAGGTTGTCAACGTTACTGCAACAAGTCCAAATTTGTCTAAAGCTTCCAGGCCAATCAAGAATGGAATATTGCATTAACTACATCGACGTGCAGCGGGATGAAAGCGCCGTCAGGCGTTGGAATACGAATTGGAATCTGTGCGATGCTTGGAAATACTCCATCGCCAAACTTGTAAGCAGTTGTCACGTGCTTACGTTTAATCTTAATCCCAGCTAGGTACAATATGCCTTTGCTTGTGATTTTCCAATCACTGATTTTTGAGCACCAGTGTCGAGACACATTCCGTGGAATTTCTCTGAATTGGAGTTTTTGGCAATTTGCTGCTTTGACAGTTAAAATCTCATGTATCTTTACGTAATCATTCTCCATTTTTCTTTGCTTCCGTGGAAGAGGGACCAGTTTTACGTTATAGATGGGTGGCTTGTCGCGTTCCCTTACAGTTTGCCTTCGTTAGGAGCACTTCGGCTTGTTTGAGTACCCCTAGTTAAAAATCTTCATTCAAAACGGTTGGTCCTTAACTGAAATTTGCGAAAAAACTGTTCAGGACATACGTTGAGTCATCGTTGTCCAAATTTCCATTTTCTGATTCTTCCATGTCATCATCACTGTTGACTCCGAAGAAATCCTGAGCGGTAGTATTTCTTCATCAACTGATTGATCATCATGATCCAATTCCTGACAGAGCTCAAAAAGTACACGTTTCGTGCCTTGGCCGGATCTTAAATGAGTTTCTCTGATAATATTGAACCTTCGAGCAACATTCTCAGCCATTGATTGGCGACATTGAGAAAGAATATGGCCCTTTTTACCAAACCCCAACAAACTCTATCATCACGAGGTTTGTTCTTCCTGCTGTAAGCGTCTTTGCTCGTAAGTTACCATCGTGACGATTGACTTTGGTAGAACGGGTCACGGCCGTATTGAGGTTGTCCAGTATACAATGTGTCAGCAAGACGGCTACGTAGTGGTCTGCATCTGAGATTGATGTCATACGTAGGTTCCTCTGATCTCTCATTCGTCCAACTTTCTCCTCTTGCTCGAATTGAGCGGCAGAAATGAGCTGCTGTAAATGATTGATAACTTAAGTCACCGAATTTGCTCTGCTGCAAGGATCACGAGCCCAGGAGAATCCAATAACGGCGGACTGAAGATACTCAATCTTGTGCCTTTCTGAGCGGCAGTGAGGTGTGCTTGGGAGTGAGCTTAGAGATTTCCTCGTGGACTTTCTCGATAGCATCATTTACAGTACAAGTGGGAGAAATATACTGACTGACACGAATTTGCGAATACGCAGCAATTCTGTTTTGCCTTGAGACTGAGTTATATTCTTTTCCAGAGCTTTTAGAGCTTGAGAATAATGCTCATACACACCTTCAATATTCGTTATGTAGAATCTTTTCGCATTTCCTGTAAGGAGATGGTGGAGATACTTGAGCTTTTGTTCGTCATTGAGCATATAATCTTGGCAAGCATACTTGTACTCAGCTATGAACTCGTTCCAACATTCGGCTAGGCTTCCAGAAAATTTCTTATTTTCTTCTCTGAAGCGCATAGACATGTAGTGTGAGACCTTGTCTTCAGATGGTGCGGGGGTTGGGTGGACATTGGAGTGGAACGTATCGGGTTTGGGGCGAGTCTAATCGGTGATCCGGTTGGTGAAGCAAGAGAGTTGAAATATGCATCAATTTGGTTTAAAGCTTTGTTGAGGTCACCATTGCGAAGAATAGTTGACGCAAAAGTCTTCGAAAGGACAGCAGATTCATGGCGGACAGTTGGCACATTGCGTTCCGCGAGAAACAAAATCAACTTGCGGATAATGGAGGGATTACTCAGAATTGTCCCGAGAAAAGCATTGGATAGGGAAGTCCTCAAGTAACCGAGCCCTTAATTCATCACCAGCGAGGGAACTATCCTCAACATAACCTTTGACGCAGTCCACCAAGATTGTTGCAACTCTGTGGTCTGTCTAATACCTTGACCGAAAACCATATCAATATACCCTTTTTGCAGTACAAATTAATGGTGATTTAATGCTTCGAAAATTTGGCCCTTTTTGGTTTTTTGTAGCAATATCCCTTTTTGGATGGCCTATTATTTTCGCTTTTTGCTTTTCCTTTCACTGTAAACTTTGATTTTTCAATTTTTCAATTTGTTTTTTTTCAATTTGTTTTTTTTCAATTTTTTTCAATTTTCAAGCAAGAATCACGATTAATTTGATAATTCAATTTTACTCAGAACAAGATCGAATATCCAGATTAATTAATTAAATCTAATTTGAAATAACCTTAAATGATTTTCCTGCCTTATGGCGCTGTAAATGTGAATGGCTCTCGAAGCTCCTTGCACTCCTGACAGTACGGCGGATTTTTCTTATTCTGTAAGCGGTTCTTGTGCTTGCGGCTCTGTAAATGATCAAAAAGGTCTTCGAGCCGTTGCAATAACCTTGCAAGCTTACAGGTCCGCTTCCTTAAAGCCACACGTGTAGAAGTAGCCTTAGTAACCCCAGTGCGATGAGCAAATCGACGGTCAGATTTGGGTCTTAAGCATAGCGGAGCCCAATAGTTAGGCCTGTAAGCACTGTCAGCCGTAGGCTGGTCTGTAAGATCAATTACTGAAACAAGGCAACGTGGCACAGGTGGAAGTTCTGAAATCTGACCTTGACCTGAACCTGAATTCACACGTGTAGACCATGAAACTGAGCCGAAAACTGAGGAGACACTTGTCGCTCTCTGATTGGCCGACGATGATAGACTCCGATTGGTCTACGACGGTGATTTTTAATTCCACGTGGTGGCCCTGATTGATCGGAGAAACAGCGACACTTGGCGAAATTGGAGTGACGCTAGTCTTTTTGTACTTACAGTCTGGTTTGGGGTGATGCTGACAAAAAGTGACAGCTTACACAGGGTTGATTGGGATTCCTATCTTGTTCAGATTCGTGGGCCAGGTGGGCTACGTGGTACCACGACCGAATTGTTACTCTTATTGGCCACCGAATAGTGTTCAAAAAGAATTTAAAAAATGAACGTATTTGTCGGTATTTACCGGCTTATACGTGGCTTGCAACAACACAGAAATAGGAAAATTAGGTATATTTTCACTTTTATATAGCAAATAGACTTACTTCATAAATTCCCCGAAAAACGGTAAATGCGGATTTTCGCGAAAATTTAAGGATAAAAGGCAGACTGGCGGCGTTAGCGGCGAGCCTGAAAATAACTATAGACGTTTTTGCTTAGGAGATACAAGTTGGGTAGGTTGAAATAAAATTGTTGATGATGTTTCTTATTTCAGTGCTCAATGGGGCTAGGTCTTTTATAGACAGTAGATGCCGTCGACTATCTCTAGCATATCTACTAACTACTTACTAGATTCCCTAGCGGATAGTCCTGGGACGGCCCTAGTGACCCTTACACTACAACAGTCCTAGCAGGCACCGCTGACAGTATAATTGGATAGAGAAAATATCGACTACGTATTATAAAATAGGAGTAAGGGCAAAAAAACTACCCTACAGGACTGCAAATAGAACATAAATAAAGTATACGTATCCTGTATTTCGACATATTTGTACTGTACAGTACAGTATATTGATCTCAGTACAATACTATAGTACAGTGCATGCATACATATATATATGTACAGTACTGTTGTTGATTACAGCTCATACGTTTAATAGCTGTAGACAATATATAAAGGTTACGCAAGCAAGCTGCCATTCAGACCATGACAATACGCATACTGCATACTGGGAGCGCGACGAATATCAATGCATAGTAGCACGCAACCACTCGAGGCGTGAAGTGAGATGAGTCCATAATAATATGAACGAATCGATGGTAATGCTATGCTGACAAAAAGCAACACGTGCATCATCGAGCAAATGAACAAGGCACGTACGAATTGACTGGGAGTTTACAGTATGCGAGATATATGCGAAAGGGCAGAGCGCGAAACGCAACAACAGGAAGCATGTGGTGGGGGGAGGCATGTAAACTGTGGATGGACATAAGCATAGAAAGCGGCCCGGATCCGAGCGGGAGAAAGGAAGCCAACCATCGGCATCTTCGTGCCGAGACATCTTCGTGCCGATACTCTCGCCTTCGATAGCCCAGCAACCCGAAGCGACTCTGAACCCCCATCTCTACAGCGCATTTACAACTGTCACCGCAGATTAATCTATAACTGTACAGTATACTGTACGGAAAATGGTGGCCGCATAGCCAGCTGGTGCGATGCCATTACAGTGCCATCGCGTGGGCGCCAACAAATTACAGACAGTGGTAGCACTGTACAGTAGTACAGGTGTTAAATGACACTTACAGAAGCCCTTGCGGAGTGTGTCTATTTAGCAGGCCCACTTACAGTAAATCTTAAGATAAGGGGGTGGGGGGAATCTTTTAATGTGTTCGAAGATAAGATAAAGGTCCAAGGTTCTTGACTACTGACCGACTTCGTCAAGCACCAGGTCTCGTGGCAACCAAATGGAGAAGTGTTAGAGCCTTACATTTCACGATATCGCCGCTCCCGACCATAAAGAGCCTCTTGTATGGCCAATAAGTCGCAAAACTCGCTGACATCTTGCATCCATCTTTGTAGCAAAAAAATCTACCCAGTCTTGTGAGTCATGTCATATCTCCAGTAACTGTTACTGAAGACCTACCGCCGACCGGCTAACGATCATCGGTAAATATGGATTTTGTTGTTGATAAAACAGAGAGCATTGTGATGATGATCACTACGCAACTAACCTGTGGACCATTGGTTTTCTGGATGCAGTATAGCACTTTTCTTGGCCAGGGCGCAACCCAATGTTTCTGAATTCTGTTTTTATCCTCCAAGGCAGTCTCTATAGAGGATTTGCAAAACGCTTAAATGTCGTCTGGTTGTACCACAATTACGACTAACGTGATGGACTACTTCGGTACTGTACATTAGGCTACCTTATCTCTTGCAACGAAGTATGTTGACTTCAAAACTTGTCTTACGTTGCAAACTGTACATCAAATCTGAATAATGAAGCCCTTAGATTTAACCACAGTTCCTGCTGCAACCAGTACTGACTTTCCGCAGCTCTACCTCAATAACGTTTGCTCCTTTTTCCTCCAGTCATCTATATTTCCTTTGAGTGCGTCTAATCAGTAAGTCCCGGGTTGATGAGGACATCGTACAATAACGCCCCAATTGGAGCCCCAATCTTGGGCCCAATGATATATACCCAAAACCCATTTCGCGGTCCAGGAATTGCTATCCTTCCCCAGCCCGCCAAGGCAGCCACAACCCTTGGCCAAAGTCCCGGATTCCACCCAGCCTGAGTCAACGGCGCATACAGCGTAATCAGCACAGCAACCGTAAAGCCAATGTAAAACGGTAGCATTTCCTTGGCCGCGATAATCTTTGCCTAGGGTCCGTCAACGCCAAAATCACAAACATCAAGATTCCTGTGCCCCACGCCTCTACAAACATTGCAAATGCCGGACTAATGACCTCCGGATCGACATCAGTGCCCGGAAAATACTCACCAAACGCGCGTGCTGTGACCAAACTGTTCGGAGTGCCCTTGACAATATTTAGACGATCCTCCACAAATTCAAATAATGGGCCGTACATCATTAAGTTGAAAGCTCCGCCCAGTATTCCACCTAAATATTGAGCCGCCCAATAAGGCAACAGCTTTCCCCACGGGAAGTCATGTGGACGAAAAATAGCCATTGCGAGACTAACCGCTGGGTTCAGATGCGCGCCTGATACACTTGCGGTTGCACAAAATAGCTAGCGCGACGCCAAAGCCCCAGACAGTTGCAATCTGCCAAAGACCATTATCGTGATCAGTCAACACAGCGGCACAAACAGAACCGACTCCAAACACGACAATGAACATAGTACCAATACACTCAGCAATACACTGGTTAAAAAAGTGTAAGATCTGGACCCATTCTTCCTTCTTCGTTCCCTCTGCAGAAACGACAGAACTTTTCTTGAAAGGATTCATCATGTTCTCTTCAAACACATCTTCGCCTCCTGCCCTGAGTAAGACGTTATGATCCTCGAAGGGAGAAATATTGTAACGAATCACTAAAGGTGGAGACTCATAATCCGCAACCTTTGCCTTGACAGTAAGAACATCTGCATGATCAGTGGAGCAAGTTGCATCCAGACGAGGGACATCACACTCCATGGTACCCTGTAAAGTATCACAACGGCAGTCGACTTGATCATCTGGACCGAAATTACACACTGCGTCCTCAACACGATCATAATACCGCTGGAAGACGTCTCGGAATCCCGCCAGCCTTATAACCTGAGGAGCGCCTGCCTCGACGCGAATATGGGTTGTGGTTGCTTGAGAAGTTGTAGGCGAAGACGGAGGAATAGTATCACCATCAAAGTCTGGTGAGGTGGAAATGGTAAGCGTGGGAAGGGGTGGAGCGGGAGCCATTTCGGTTGGAATAATTAAGGGTTGCAAGTGCTTGTTGAAGGCGATGGAGAACGGTAGTAAAGTGGAAAGCAAGGGAGATGAGTCAAGAAGACAGATGATAGACCTGACGTAAGGTAAGTGGTCTCAGGTGTGCAACGGACGATGTGTAATCGGAGGGCACCCTGCATCCGTGCGGCCAAGCGTTTCATGTTTGAAGCTTAAAATAGACGGGTGATTCTAGATTTTTCCAAGATTCACTCTGTACTCACAGTCTGTACGGGTATATTACCATACAGTAAGTACAGTATGTATAGTACAACAACACGGTACACTATTATTCCCCTTTGTTGACCTTTTCCCAGGCCCTGCTGTGGCAACCTGTTTTAATTCATTTATTTCAATGCTATTCTTTAGTCTACAGTAGCGTTGTATGGTCCTATTTGCCTCACCAATTAGCATCGAACAAGTCAGAACTCGGTATCTCAATAACCACAGAGACGGCACACTTCCTTTTCACGCGCGGAAAAAAATAATCTCGATAACTTGGCCGATTTTTCAAATGGGTTGGTATGCAAAATAGTGCTCACTATATCATACTGGATTTCAAACGTATGCCACGCACCAAACTCCAATTTTATTCAATATAGAAAGATACGTACTGTAAGGCACAGTATGAAAATATCAAGTTAGCCCAATCCATGCACGTATAGTAGCATTACAGAACAGTACAGTAGAGCAGAGCCAACTGCTTGTACATGTCGTACAGTTGTGTATGTTTTACGCAGTCAGCTACAACTTGTACAGTACGGTATACGTAGGTAGCGCACTACGCTTTATGGTCGACAAAGGTCAGAACCAACCGGTGGTGGCCTATTCTGAATGATGATATCGCGCGTCGAGTGAGACGCTCAACGTTCCCAAACTGTAGTTCGAGAGATCGACTTTGCAATTATTTATGGTTTCCTCATTAATTTCTTCAAGACTTCGCAGTGATGTCTACAGTATGAGAGAGAACGATCGTGTGTTTGGCCTCAAACGGTAAATGTCAAAAAAAGAAAGCCGACCTCCCCAAATTACAGTCTCAATCTTCTGTAAGCTGTTTTACTCGTTATGTCGAAATCGCTCGCTGTATAGTGCGGTGAGAACGCCTGCACCTCCTTGGTGCACTACTTGTATGGCCTTAAGGCACAGGAAAACACCATCGCTCAAAATACATACTGTACGTTGGTGCCCATATACGAATATATTTTTGAGTTTACCACATTTCGTGCAGTAACGTCACGTACAGTACAGTTTAAATTAGCTGCCGTACTACTGTACTAAAAGTGCTTGAAAGTATTAAGTCGGAATAAGGGGGACAACCAAGCCGTTCTGCATACAAGACAGAATCAAAATGTCGCTAAATTTCAAGGCTTAGGATGGAAAAGGCAGACGGGCGCGTTAGCGGCGAGTCTGAAAAAAAACCCGACGTTTATTGCGTTGGTTAGCCGAGTAAAATGGGTTGGACTAAATCTGATGATGGTTTTCTACCTCGATGCCCCAGGCGGCGAGGCCTTTTATCGGCATGCAGGTGATGCAGTTGCATCCTGCAGTGAACACGATAGATACTTCCTCTAGAACGCCTGTGTACTTCTCTACTAGCAATCTCGATCCCTAGCGGATGTTCTGCAGCACCCTACTCTAAGACAAGCACTAGCAGCGTGTCTAATTCAGTGTTCACAGATGACTAGGACCAGGAAAATATAAACTAAGTAGATTAAAATAGGAGAAAGGGCAAAATAGCTGCGGTATCCAGTAAATTGTAAATAGAACACGTATAAATTGCTAACTACTTACTGTACTGTATTAGGGCTCTGTACTGCATTGATAGTTTCCACAGCAAAGCAGTAACAGCAATTTTCATTCTATCGTGCAAAGCACAGTACAATACAGCGCTCAATTTCGCAGCATATGCTTCGAGCATAATTGACGCCGAACTGCCACGGAGCCCTGAGGACATTAGTGAGAGACTGAACACCGATACGCTGAAGCGGATACACACCTCCGGGAGTTTGTCCGACGGCTCCCTGCGTCCGTCACTAATGATGGCAGTCTTCCTGAAACACTGACAGCGCCAAGCCTCGCAGCCAAGCTCGATAGTACACACAACAATCTACATCGAGCCTGGTGCGAGTCGGCAGCAAAGTTCTTCTGGAAGGACGACGAATGGACGAGGTTGCCAAACTCAATAAGCATTCAGAAGCAGATATTCAGCGAAGAATTCGACGTCATGCATACTTGGAAACGCAGGCAGGGGCCTTCCTCGCCGCACACCCCGCTGTAGTCAACCGAACGTCCAACGAGATGTGGACAGTGATGCTACGCCGTCACCTAGGAGTTCGCGTGTTTGACGACACCGCACCGCTGCAGTGCGCTGAGTACCATAGGCCCACGGATCTCCTAGGGGACCATGCAGCAAACCTTTGTAACAAAGGTCTCGGGTGGACCAACCGGCACACAGCAGTTGTGAGAGTACTTGGGAGAGAGCTGTTTAAAGCAGCAGGAGTTGGCGTCCAATATGACGTCAAATACCTACTCCTCGGACTGAATGCGCGACCCGCGGATATTCTAGCGCACCCGCGATCCGACTCATTGAACACCCCGCCCCCTCTTCCTGTGGCCTACGACATCACCGTATCCTCGCCATTCCAGGAGTGCTATATGTCATTGGGAGCACGAAAAGCGCGATCCGTTGCCAACGCAGCAGACAAGCGAAAGAAGAGGGACCTAGCCACGAAAGTGGCTGCCATTCCTGGCGACGTCCTGCCTGGAAAATCAAGGTTAGGATGCGATTTTGTGCCGCTGGCTTTTGACTCGTTAGGATCAACTTATGAGAAATCATCAAAGGTCAGAGAAATACGCGACAGCTGTCGCATCGCGCAGCGGATGTTCTACGGGGGATGAAGACCCGCTTATATCAGAAACTGAGCCACTGTACGCTATTGACGTGCCCCGCAACACGCAGAAGTTAGTCACCCTATTCAAAATTAATTTTGTAGCGACTTCACAGTATTGCACTTACTGTACTGTACATATTAAAGAGATAAAAATCCAAACGTACTGTAAAGTACAGTACACGTGTATATTACTGTACAGTACTGTATCTCTGAGAGACTAAACACAGGCTTGCTCAACCCATTCAACTGTATAGGCGAAAATAGGCAAAAATGTACCGTACAAAGTTAAGAGAGATACTTTTACTCTTTTAACTTATCTTGAGTGTACACCGACTGACCGACTATTCAGTTAAGAGCTAATGGGCACGTCCATACTGTACGAGATACAGTACAGTATCCCCAATGTGAGAACACTTTGCTGTAATTCTGTAATGCCGTGGTCTGTACACTACTGTTTACTGTGTCAAAGAAAAGAAAAGGATCAAAATCCTCACTGCCGCGAAGGATACATTTCATGATATTGATCGCTTCCGTAGCTGTAAGCGCTTCCACCCCCCTGGTACCACTTTCTGCTTCAACGTCTCTCCGATCTCGTCTCCCGTCATCGATGTGTTCAGCACGCTGGCCTTGTCGACCGCCCTCATCCAACGCCCTTTCAACACCCTCGCTTCGTCTTTCCTCTACAGCTTTCCCGCTCGCTTCGCTTTTATCATCACCATCTTTTTCGCCGTCACCTCTTTTCTCAACACCGAAATCTCCACCTCCCCATCCGCCCCTTTGTCACATCCATTCCCATCCCCTTTTCGTGCCTCCGCACTAGTAGCACCCACCCCCCACTTCCCTCCTCTTTTACACTTCCATTTCCAGTCTTCTTCCCATCATCCTGATCCAAATTACTCGCGTCACACGACTTGAGTCGTCCAAACACATCACTTTCTGTGCCTTCTTCCTCTATGGCTTGCCGTCCAAAGTTCGAGCTACCCCGTCCATTCAGACGTCGACCTTCTCCCAATCCCTCGTCGGTGATCCCGCCCTTCATTTCTCCTCCCCGTCTGCTCATCACCCCGCTCCGCACTCTCCAAGTTATTCCGATTCCTCACATTCTCATGCCCATCTTTCTCCCTCATTTCCGCCACACGACCATTCCCAGACCCGTCGTCACTGTGTCCATTATCCACAGCCTCCGTTCCTCTCTCGTCCGTTCCTCTCTCCATCCTGATGGCAGACCTTCCTTCCATTTCCCTTCGGTCTGAAAATCCTG
This sequence comes from Kappaphycus alvarezii, assembly GCA_002205965.3. Classification (NCBI taxonomy): domain Eukaryota; phylum Rhodophyta; class Florideophyceae; order Gigartinales; family Solieriaceae; genus Kappaphycus; species Kappaphycus alvarezii. Next base: position 904,148 of record NADL03000758.1, read on the forward strand.
TTTCCACGTTAACCCCTCCCCAGTTCGCACCCTCGAGGACAACCCCATCTGCCGCTCCTGTTGCAGCCGTCATTCGGACTGGTCCTGGTTCCTCTGGCTTCGCATCGCGATCTCGACTCGGCGAATACACATCACGCGTTACACCCGGGCCTCTAGCCCTGTCATCCCCTCCACCCTTTGTTACTTTAGGAAATCTTCTCCGGGCAAAGTTCATACGATTCGCCCGTGTTTTTGCAGACCGTAATGAACTCAGACACTGGTCATCTTCATCATCAGACCCAGCATAGTCCACAACATACCGAGCGCGCCGCGACTTTTGCCTTGCATCTGGGTCCTCATCATCTTCATCTCTGCGATGTACCCCGAGCGATCCGCGAGGTGTATCCATCAACTGCACACTCGCGCGTAAGGCAAATGTCGAAGGTTTTCCAGTAATTGTTCCTTCATCTTTTGCAATTCGGCCGGGCTATTGTGGTTCTCCATGTTACTCGGGGTTATATGGAGGCGAAAGTCGGGACCATAGAACTCGTAATTGTCGTTGTACGGGAGCTCATCCGACAGGGTGACACCAACCACACGGGACGTTTCATACGCCCAGCAACGGGCGACATTGCGAACTGTGTAACCACCGCCGCCCAAGACGAGCATCGGAACGTTGTACTTTTTAAAGAAATCAACGCATTGAGCATGACCCAGCAAACTGAGGTTGAAGCAACCGAGACGGTCTCCGGAGAGCGAGTCGGCGCCGCATTGCAGGACAACGGCATCGGGGCGATACCAGTCCATGACCTTCTCCATGACAGGGACAAAATTTCGCGGTAGCTTTCATCATCTATCCCGTCGCGAAGGGGGAAGTTGAGGGAATAATGCTTTCCACGACCTAGTCCGATGTCATTGGCGTCACCAGTTCCTGGAAAGTAGTCTCCAAATTTGTGAAAACTGGTCGTCATGACTCTATCTGTAGTGTAGAATGCTTCTTCAACTCCATCGCCGTGATGAATGTCGATGTCACAATAGAGAACCCTTGCGTGGACCTTGAGTAGTTCCAAAATAGCGAGGACACAATCATTAATATAGCAAAAGCCGGACGCCTCTGCCTTTTTCGCATGATGCAAACCACCTGCCCAGTTTATAGCGACTTGACAATCACCACTATTGAGTCGGGCGGCACCCGCTAGGGATCCGCCGGCAGCAATTTGGCAATATTCGTATAGGCCGTCAAAAACCGGGCAATCCTCAAGAACGTTGAAACGACATAGAGAAGTGGCTTGCTCGGCAATGTTGTAGGGGGTGATTGTCTTGAGAAATGAAATGTACTCGTCGGAATGGAACCGCGTCATGTCACGGTCAGTGGCACGGGGTAGGGAGGACGTCCATTCTTCTGTAAAGACCATAAGAGACGAGAAGGTTATGAGTCATACGCATGCGATGCGGTTTCATAGGATGGCCTTCGGCATAGTAATAATTACCGACGTCGGCATCGTAGAAATAGGATACTTTCCGACGGGTAGACATGGTCAAGTCAAGGTGAGGATGCTACGGGGGGAGTAAGTTGAGAATGGAAGTTAGGGATAGTAGGGGGGGAGGGGAGTGAAGGGAAAGAATGGGGCCGGGGACAGAGGACTGGTAATGGTAAAGCGCGGGATGCAGCAAAGTTGGAGGTCGCTCGTAGTTATGAGCGTGATGTCAGAAACGGTAGGATACATTCATATTGAAAAAGTTTTCGACTTGTTTTTTTGAAGGGTTGTGTCAAGGCGGAGTTGAGGGGTGGACTGCTGTCCATATTACATGACATGATCAAAGGCTTTTGAATTTTGCAGCGGCGCGAGATGCTTTTGGGAAACACAGCCAATTAGGTGGGTCCACTTGCCGTATGTTTCACTCGTCAATTCCCCAGCTACAGTTTTCAGTAGAGCATCAAGTATGACACGAAATTAGCTTACAGTCACTTTGTGCAGCACTATTCCAATTGTACTGTAATGCCGTTTCACTTCTTGCTAGCTAGTAGATACTCGTTGAAGTTAAGTTTCTCTAGCTGTTGTGGTGGTAGATCTTTACGAGTTGTACGGTATGGCACAGAAGCGCTAGAAACATTACTGCATTAACATCGAGGGTCCAGTGCACGAACCGACTACGGTGCTAGCAAGCGCTAACCGGGTGGTCCGTGCGGAGGGTACTCAGAAATTAACTACAAATGCAGGCGGCGATTGTAAACCTGTCGCGCCTGCATCACTTGGAGACTAAACGCGAAACAGGTAACGAAGTCGCGAGGCTCCTGTTGAGGGGAGAAACCGCGACGGGAAGCAGCGAAGGAAGCAAGGCGGCAGAAGAAATTGCTGGCTGAACAGACTCTAAATCTTTTGAATCCTCAATGCTTACCGGGCATCGAAAACTGCGTGAACAGGCAGGGTTTGAAGGCATCGATAACCGGCCTCGCCTTTTTTTTCGTCATCGTAATGGGTATGTAATCATGGAAAGCAATTCTAAAATGTATGGAGGAAGTAACGGCGATTCGGGGAGATGAAAGTTTTTATTCGGTACAGCTGTTCACCGAGATTCGTAGTGCTGATTACCTGCACGGTTCTGGCTCAATTTGAAGTCATGCAGATTATATTTCCGCCTCTGGCACAATGTGGACAATTTACGAGGTTCTCGACAAATACCTGAAAGGAACTGCCAGTCCTGAGAAGCAGTCTCTGCTCTATTTTAGCCACATGACACACAATTCCTTACCACTCTACCAGTGCTGAAGCGAGGTTTTGGTTTCAATCTCTGCGCTTAGGGGAACTGTGTACAGTACTAGCCATTCGAGGAACGAGAAAATCACTTATTTCTCGCAACATGGCACAGAAGATCGGTAACTACGTAGTGTCACATGGGATATCGCTCGCAGTCCCGTAGATGACCTCGACGCGTACCTGACTCACCACCGATCGACGATGCAATATCTACCTTCAAAATCCACCCTCCACCCCGCGCTCAAACAGGGAAGCAGATTGGGGCGCAACAGGCCCGGACTAGGGGCCGAACCTCTCGGATAACCACCAAAGCTGGAGAACTGCATGCAGGTCGAAGAGCACTACGCTTTCCAACCCCGTCTTGCTATTCTTTACTGTACTGTACTGTACTCATTGAAGGGGGAAAAGCTTGGGTGCTTCATTGATTTAGAGACAGTGGCGGCGATTAACCGACAGGGTTGTACCTAAGCATGGAAAGCCGACAGGTGGGGGCGTTGTTACAGGACTATGCATTGAAGTTAACTTTTCTCTCTGCCTGGCAACTGAATTCGTAAAGATCTGTCAAGCAAAAGCAGAAATAAAGTACAGTGTACAACCTGAGCAGGAGCCTTCTCATCCTTCTCTCTTTCGCTCGCTCCCTCTCTCTCTCATTCCGTCCATCAATCCACTCAGTTAACCGTCACCAACCTGCGTTCGACATCCCCGCTTGGTATGGCGAAAGCCAGAACCGACAAGGCACGTTCGCTCTCCAGGTCGGACACAACCACGACGCACACACAGACAAGAGTTGCCACGATCCCCTCCACGGTACGAGATTTCTGCCTTTTGCAGGATGGATTACTGCAACAACCACCGAAACCTGTCCCACCCAAGGCCCCGCAACGCCACAGCCGATACCCAGTCTGTATCGAGCAGGCCTCAGTCAACGGAACGACGGGGCTTGAGTATGAATTGGCCCTGATGATGTCCACCCTCGCGTTCTCAGCAGGGCCGCCAGGCAAGGGCGCCCTGTCGCCCTACGCGGATGCACAAGCATGCCTGCTGATAGCGACAGAAGGTGCTGGAAAGTACTGCCGAAACACGCTCTGGGGGAGTGGACAATTGTAGTGCACTACGCTGCGGATTCCCCAACTCTCCTCAAAATCAGGAAATGCTTCGCAATGATCTCCCTGGTGCTCGTCTCTCGACAAATACACTGTCCGATCTCATCGCCGAGCTTCCTACGCTCGAGTGGAAGGTCGGTGCTTGCATTGCAGCCGCCCGCGAGGTTGGGTTCCTCAAGACCATACCTTCCGACTTTAGCATGAGAGAATGCAATTCCATGGCTAGAGCACTCACTCGCCTCGTTGACACAACAGCGGGCACCCCACCATGCGAAAATGGTTTCGTGGAGAATTTGATTTCGAGGTTCTACAGGGGGTGCCCACACCTGGCACCGGAAACAGACCAAAACGACGGACCCCTAGCCGACGATGCCAAGTCAACGACAACCTACAAGTTGACTCGGATGCGCGAGACACCCCTAGCGAAGCACCGGAGCCAGAAACCCTACCAGCGGCCACCACAACAAAAACAAGGAGACCCCGGACAGTGAAGCGGAAATACCGGAGCCCGCCACAGTCCAAGACAAACCCGAAAGCGCCACGCCACCGGGAACAAGAAAAACAACCCTGGCCCTGAAAACCATGGAACCCTCATATGCGAAACTTCGGATCGCAAAACCTAAGGAAACAGGCGCCGCTCAGCGGCTTTAAGAACCTAAGCCCGGGATCCCTGAAGCCCCATCCACACTCATGGCGAACACCGAGCTATGAACGAACCGCACCCCGCCCTGTCACAGCGCATGAAGGAGATGCGGACGGCGAAGGTACGACTTGACCCTACCCCCAATGGGAAAACGGGCGAGCAAGGCCTCTCGCCATTAGTCCCCACCTCCTTTCCCGATTGCCCGTAACGATGCCCCCAATGCCCCCGATGCCCTCCTCCGCAACCAACGAAACAGTCTACCCCTACTGCTCCTCTTCCTTCGGTCTATGATGCACTGCACCGCTCGCTAAGGCATTCGGACATCTTCGACTGCATTCCTGGGAATTGCATGCGCAGTCTCGCCATTTTCTCATACAGCTCTTCCGAACTGCAGCAAACGCACAGAACGCTGAAGCAGTCCACACTGCTTTCCTCCGGCTACACGTTCTTCCCACTGCAGTCTTGCGACGTTTAATGCGCAGGGAAGCCGGATGGCGGTCTCAGACAAGGCAAAGCCAAGGACTCTAAGAACGCATCCGTCGCGCCAGTGCAGGCGAATGGAGCGAACTTTGGGGAGAATCCCTTCAAGCACACCAGAACAGAGAAGAGCGAATCGTCCGACGTCGACCGCGGCAGACCGAGACAGACAATAGGCGCGATCCAAAGATTCGCCGGGCAGCCCACTTAGCTGCAGATGCGCAGTACGGGCGTGCGATGGGCATCCTACATCAGTCGCGCATCGAGGACGTGCGTGACCCACAAGTTTTACAACGTCTACGAGAGATGCACCCAGCACTACAATCTCCTGTGACACCCATCGAAGCGAGAGACCTTCCGCTCCGATGGAAATTACTGAGGAGGCCGTTCTAGGCGCCGTCCGACGCCTGAACCCGAACTCCGCGCCTGGTCCGCGCAGAATGTCCCCTCGGCTTCTTCGATTGTTGGCCAACACAGCGGTCATTCCTAGAGCAGCTGTGATGGGCATCTCGGGGCTAATTGCGGTTGTGATGAGACTGGCTCAGGGGGACCTCCCGGACGAGACAATCCTTCTGATCTCTTCTGCGACACTGTTGCCCATCCAACCCCGGCCACACAAGATCCGCCCCGTCGCTATTGGGGACGGCCCGCGGCTACTCTTAACGAAGGTGCTACCAAGAGCAATCGAGGCCACGAGAGAGTACCTCGCACCCCTGCAAGTTGCCAAAGGCGTGCCCTGTGGACTGGATTCCATTGTGTACAGTACTTTACGAGGCACGTAGACTGGTCGAGCGCCGACACGATTAGGTCGAGTGTGCACTACTAACAGTGGATGCAAAAAAAGCATTCAATCGGTTCTCGAGACTAACCTTATTGTACATGCTGTGAGCGAAAAACGAACTTGTTCATACCCCTATGGTGGGCTATCTCAGCCCGAATAAGATAGCACTGTTTGAAACCTTGGGAAACGCCATTACTTCTCAAGCCAGTTCTGTTAGTTCAGTAGCATCACAAGGTAGAAAGAGCAGTAGACCAAGCAATAGGGATAAACAATAAAAATGGAGCCACAACTAACGAAATTTCAAATGACACAAGAAAAAATGTAACTCCTTACGAAAGTCTCAGTACTTAGTGGGATCTCCATTGGAGTCGATAACTAATAGCATACGTTTCGGCAAGCTTTGGTACAGTTTCCATATGTAAGAACTTTCAATTGTGGCCCACGCATCCTCGATAGATGACTCCAACTCGTCCACTCTACTAAACTGCCTTCCCCTACAGTAGACACGACGGGCAACCCTCAGACGTTGTTGATAATATTGAGGTCTAGGACTTTGCTGGCCACGGTAGGACCCGTTCATCACACTGAGACAAAAAACTTGTCTGCTGGGACCGGTGGATGCTAGCACCATCCTGCTGAAACGTCCATGTGGTAGTCTCCCCAAATGTTTCTGCGGTCTAACGTATCAACGTGCTCTGCAGATCCTTGTAATGCTCTGCAGGGTCCTGCTTTCCTGTTAAAAACACTAGCAGAGATGTCCCGTAAAAGCTAATTGCGGTCCAAATCATTACTGAACCCCCACCATTCTGATGAGTCTGGAAACGACGCGATTTTTTCGTATATTTTTTCTTAGATCATGCCAATACATCAAAAGTACATCCTGTACATCCAGGTTAAACTTATGTCCAACAATCGCTACCTTTGGAAATAAATCGACGTGACCACTGCAATCTGTTTCTTGTGCTTTTTTTCATCAAATATTGCTTGTTGATCCGCCGATAGCGAAACTGCAGAGAAGCTGAAAGGATCTGCTGAACTCTACGAACAATGGCTAGAAATTTCAGAGCCAGTTTGATATCTGCCGCACTGAAATCTCCTTTGGATGCCATTCGGAAATCCTTGAACGCTCATGCTCTGAGATTTCCTGAGCATTTCTGGGTGTCTCTGTACTGCGGCGGTGTACCTTCTTTGCGATGAAGTTCTGAATTGAGCGTGGGCCTCGGTTCAATTCCACTTAAATGGCAAGGATTGGAATCAGCTCTCTAGCCATTTCTACAATCTGCCCTTTTCGAAGTCGCTCAGGTTTGCCTTTCGGAAATTTTCGGGAGTTTTGAATTCTCTTGTGGCGATCTACGGGAATGGAAGACAAATCCCTTTGTCTACATGTATCTTTCATGCCCATAGACCATTCTTTTGTTGCTTGACTTTGCTTTTTTTCGCGCTAAATTGTTCTTCTATCATTTGATTTTTCGTTTAATTTATAGGAATAATTCTACTTTTTTTTAGGGTCACGCAAAACGCTGGCTTTCATATGTGGATCCGAGAAGCAGACGGTCTCTAGTGTTAACGTCGATTCATTTTGCTACAATTTGGCGTCGCCGGGACACTTTACTGCACAGCATTGGCCGAAAATGGGGTTGTTCAAGTTCGAATTTCGGAGAATGTAATATGAGAGGGAAGTCCAGATTTACGATGGAGTAGAAATTCCTTGGCTCCAAATATTTTATGATAACCCTGTAAACCTTTTTGTTGGGATGATATCAATTCCATTCCAGGTGGCAACTACCGTTCCAGGTAGCTACTCAATTTTGTGATCATAAATTCCACCAATTCCATCAATGGGAATATGGACTAAGAGTTTCGGGATTAATGGAATCATTTTCGGATTCAAAAAGTATGTGTTCGGGAGATTCTTGTTCACAAAAATATGATGTGTTTTCATTGTTCTCAAATCCAATTCCATCTTTTTGCACAGTATCTAAATATATGGCCCTCGGGATATATTCTGAATAATATCCTACCCTTAACAGTTGTCTTCATTTAAAATTTCTATTTCGTTAACACCCATTTCCATAATGACACCGGAAATGTCATCCACAGTATTATCAATAAATTGTTTCATTAACTCATTTGCTTTTCGTATTTTGAATGCAAGTTAGCTCGATGAAAAAGAATGGGTGATGGATGGCCATATATAGCTGCAATAAAAACCTGCAGTTTGATTTATGGGCTGTAACAATTAGAGATGTTATCGAATTTTATTTCTGGTTTAGGAGATGTCAAAAATTCTCTTTTTCAATTTGTTAAATATATGAATAATTCCACAATATCACCAACATTGATAGGTATATCGTTCATTGACTGCAATTTGAGGACAAGATTTAATTTCCTTTTCGCAATGAGTTCATTATGCGTAGAACGTATATTTTCCCGTAGAACTCGGGGACCAGAATTATCGATAGGTCAAATATGGCCTGTAGAAATTTTTTAATAATTTAAAACATCATTACCATATAAAACTTTTGATATCTGAAACAATCGAGCAACACGCACGGAATTACTTGTAGAAGTACAATAGGATTTTTCAAAAATGTCTCTTAACATTTTCTGTATCCACTAAATCGATTTTTTAAATTTTCGTTCTGTCTTCGGAAGCCAATGTGACAAAAGTAAATCCCTTTTCTTTCAAAATGAAACTTGAAAATATCATTTTCAAACGCCTGCTTTTCTCTAGTATTGTAAGGGCCCAAAAACTTTAGGATCCATAGCGGTTCGATGGAATTGATACAATTTTCATTTTAAGGTACTATTGTTCTAACAGAAAGCCATGTAACAGAGTCCCAAATATGAAAAAATCTAAAATTTCCACAAAAAAGATCCATGCACTCTTATTAATTAAACCAATAGATATTGAACTTTTGGATACTTCGCGAGGATAATTTCGTTTGTTGGAGATATCCGAAATTTTTCATGAATCAATAATGTTTAAATTTTAAAATTACATCTATCATTTCATCAAGAATTTTTCTCAACTAATAATTTTATATCTTCATGGTTTTAATTACTATTTTCATGTCTGCGGTCCTTTCTTAATATTCTTATCATCCCAAGATACCTTTCTCCGGGTATTGATATTATTGGAACAAATTTCAGATACAATTGAATTTAAACCCATCGTAATATTTTATGAAACTATTCCCAGCTACATGAAAGTATTGACCGTAATGCACCACTGTAATGGAAGCGATTAATTTTTCGTTATGTAGTACAATGCGTGAAACGCAAGCAGAGACGGCCAACAAGCGAAATTGCCTAAGGCAATGCTTAGTAAGGAAACGCACAAAGAACACACCAGACGCTCGGGATCTGCTGCAATGCTTAGCAAGGAAACGCACAAAGAACACACCAGACGCTCAGGATCTGCTTTCTCTTAAAGCAACCTGCGTTGCAGTAACTCAGCCCCACGTCTCTGACGATGCTGGCTTGTCACGGCTTGCAACGTCAATGACAAAGGCACTCGGACGGTGTGGTAGAGCGGGAATAAGTCTCCTTGCGGCTGTAAGTCACTCCTACTTCCGGATTGTAAGGCTGGACCGTGTCCAAAGGCTTCGGATAGTGATCGCTTGCATTATTCTTCTAGGTACGATGCTGGATGCGTGGCAACAGCCAGTAGCAAACCTTGAAGGGTTGCGACGTGGTCGCAAGTCTCCTTAGGAGATGCGGGGAGTGTCTCCGATGACACACTGGAAGGCGATTCCACTTATATATAGACGCTGAATCACGTAAGCGCCAAAGGCGGTACGGGACACTCCGAGCTTAAAAAGGAAACAAACAAGAAAAAGGGAAGACGCGAAGGTCAGTAGACGTGGGATCCCGAAGGAAAACATACGCAAAGCGGGGACACCTGAGCGGAATAGAAAAAGTTATATCCAAAGCTGCTATGAACAAGGAAACCTCGAATGAACGAAGTAAAAAGTCTAACGCCTACACGCAAGTGCTGCGAGGACGCCTTGAAGGAACAAAAGTTTGGAACCAAATCCAGAGCCTGCACCGGGGTTCCTTTGCTGTAGAGAGTCTGTGAATCAGTTACATAATAAAAACTAACTAGTCTACTCTACAACTACAAGTGGTAAACCTAAATAATGTAAGTGTCAGGCCCGTAGTGGGCCGAAGTTATATCCGCGTTAGCGGATAAATAGGATGATACTTGGCCCAATGGGCGGCCGTGGCCAATAAAAATATGGAGTCTCCTTAGATTTCCATTCATCCCATGGGGCGCGTTCCATGGCCTAAGGCCAGTTAGCAGTCAGCTTACAGTTGTAATTAAAAGTTAGTGTCAATAAACGGATCAAAATTCGATCACCCAAAATCGGCTTAGCCGTCCAACAGGGTGCACCATTGTACCATTGCACTACACGTTGGACATGAATTAGATACCATTTTCCTTCATTTGAAAAATATTGTATATTCTTGTGACGTTACTCCCAATAAGCTATTGTGATGATCCACTAATTATTAGATGTCTAGTTTTAACTTCATTTCTAATCTCATAAATAGCTGATAAATGTAACGAACCGAGCATTTTTCTTTTCTCACTTGAATTGGCGCCATTTTATTATAGCCTGGTGAATATGTTTTGTTCAGAACTACGGATACCATCCAGAGCCCCGTCCTAATCGCCGATAATAAATTTACAAAATTTCTGAACTCTACAATACCCTTTCCACTGTACGTTACTCCATCGTCACGCAATTAATCTGGATAGAATTGGTTCGATGGTAAATCAAGTTCTCTTTTAGTAATGTCAAATATTACGGAACCAGGTTCTTTTTATGTTTAAAATTTTCCGTGTTTTCATTCTTGATGAAGAACCTTTAAAATAATTTTTCCCACCCTTTTACGTATCTTTTTCGTACACTCAGTGTCCAATTTCTCCACATCTCTCACAAATGGACATTTCCATTATTGCAGTATAAGCTTGATATTTTTCTAGTTGGTTTCTTTCCATTAAATGAACTATTCGATTGATTTAGTGATATATAATTTGGCGAATTTACATGTATTTGGCTTGAGTTTTGAGGCCTATCAAATGCCCGTCGTGATACAAGCCTTCTAAATCTCTCTTAGCCCATGCGTTACGTTCCCCTGCAAATTGGTGATATGCGTGCTGTGATCCCAACACATTTGCAACCAAATTTAAGCATTTCCGATGCACATATTTTTCGGCATTTTGACTAAGTTTTCGACACTTTCACCTTCGAATATATCACGTTCTTCAGACTCAATTTGTGAACTCATTTTCTCCAAAATGCCACGCGCCGTGTCCAGGCTGGTTGACATGAGACCCTTCCAACACCCATGAAATTCCTTTTAACAGACTAACTTCCTTAATGCAGTCATTCTCATTCCCTACCCACATACACCGGGACTTTGATTGAAAGGATAACAGTTTAATGCAATGGATGCCGGAAATTGAAGTGTTCTAATTACACAAAAAATAGTTCCTCCAAACACAATACCCTATCGAGATTGTCTGCAAATACCTCGCCGTCCGAGAACAACTCGTGCAGTTGAGAAACTTCACCATTTTCCCTAACATTTGTAACACATTCTAAAAGCCGATCCACCAATGTACTGCTTTCATCACAGTTCACCACCGTTACATATTATAAAACAACGCCCAACATCTGATTGCTACTATTACTACCTAGACTCGGATGTACCAAGGAGCTTTAGATCTCTTTAATAGAAAGGGAAGAGGGGATCGGACTTTCAGTTACATTGTGAATCCCTTGTACTCCTAACTTCTAGTAGACTTCTCGAAAGAAATTTGCAATGGCCAGCTCGAAAACCACTAGAGCTTTGGAATTAATATCGCCAATCTTCACAAAAAATATGTCGTCAAATATTATCACCCCGGAGATACACATGAAAAATCACGAACAAATAAATATGAGACGCTGTGATTTCATCCTTGATGTTTAAAAGGAGATTAATAACATTCTTTCCTTGACTTATACTTAACTCAAGGTCTTTTAGTAGATAAAAATTGTTCCAGAATATTCCCCAATAAAATTTCTACGGGTTTTGTTCCTATGGATGACATAATTCTTTTTATGGCTTTTTCGCTTTGGAAATTTTGCACCTTATTCTTCCTCCTAGTCTTTCGCAAGCGTGGCCGAGGGATTAACGCTTGTACAGATTTCTGTGCAAGTTTTTGTCTTGGACAGATAATGTCTTTTGTATGATAGGAACGATAGAAACAAAAAATAATGAACTCAAATACCGCTCGAATGTTGGAACGCACACCTTCACGAGAAATGGACTTTTTTCTTCACATTAGACGCAAACTCTAGGTATAACTATGAGGTCTAGGAACTCTTCACAAACTAGCTTTTTCTTAGTCAATTCATTCCACTTCTGCGATCGTTTGTGAGAAACTCTTTCTGTTGACTGCGTATTCTATTATATGCTACCAAAATTCAAGTACAGTGGCAGAGAAATCCTGCGCACACAGAAATGCAATTACCAAGAGACAAAAATGACTAAGACATTTATTAAGACTACTAACACACGTAGTTGAAGGAAAAATGGTAAAAAAACTCTCAATACCGTTTCAGTGTCTAAAACCTCCTCTTTCCTCGAAACTTTTGTCCGCTTCGCGACTCATCGCCAACTACCTACATTCTTGACCAATCCAATAAAACAAAGTTGGTATGCCACTTTGCTTTCCAATCCCTCACACAATGCTGACCCAGAATGAATAAAATCAACCATATAACTGTGCTAAATCTCCGTAGCCGAGCACATGAAAGAATTCACCCATGTAAAACTCCGGCAGTATTTAAAATAAGAAGCTGAAGACGAAAAGAACATGAAAAAAATAGGTTCCATTGACTCACCTATTAAGAAGATAGCAGCAATGGATGTGATTGACCCTTTGTCCCGCTTATGAATGAAGGGTCTTTTCACAACTTATGTCTCTAAATTGCGTCGATATGGGCTCTCATGGTTTATGAAAGATCAATGGAAACTCAAAGTTAAGCATATGGTATCAGGCGTCAAACCATGCAATAGAAAGTAATGTCCAGAAACCGATCTGGAGCTCACTTATCACTCATACCACAAAGATGCGAGAGCGACCACGAAACTTGCAATCGCAGTCGTGGAAGCCTTTGCTTCTCTTAGAAAGCGTCCTAGAGCTGCATGGACTGAGCAGCGTCGAAACTACACATCAAATGAGTCCATTTGCTACCAGTAGACTCGTAGGAGGCTTCGAAAACTGTGCAGGTGCTGTCATTTTCATTACTTCTATCATTAGCTGGATAAAAATTCGCAGAAGTAAGCATTTTCTGGTTCTTGGCCATTGCTGTTGAAGGCAGAAAGTGAAGGGCGTTCGCAGCTGCCGGTGGGGGGATACATTGACATTTGTCTCGTTGAGATGAAAATGACTCATGTCAGCCTATAATATTGAGTTTCTTAGAGCAAGCAGACAATATTCGCTTGAAACTACCAACTGGATAGTAGCTAGGAGGAAAAGGGGGAGAGGTAAGAGATTACAGTGCGGAAGCGAAAGAACAGGCGGAGCAGGAGTGTAGTGCGTAGCACTAGGACACAGCCGTACGGAGGAGCAATTTGTATCAGAAAGGCGAGTAGCAGTGGAGGAGGCTGAGGCTGAGTCTAAGCTGGGGCTGGGGAGGAGCACGTACTGTAATTGACCAAAGTACTGTTTATGGAAATGTCGTAATTTTATGTAAAATTATGCATTTTTTGAATTACTCCGTTGCACCAACATGATATTGTACTTTTTATAAAAATTTAGCCTTTCATTAACATTAATCCATGATCGAGAGAATTGATGTTCTGATATTGTTACTGTAATTAAACTATTCAATGTGCAACTGTAAAGGAGCTGGACAGACGTAGTGTGTACTTTGCGTAGTGGCCGCACACGTGTATTTTATTTCAGCAACGATTCAGCATAAATGACATTTCAATCCAGTTCATAATTGCTTGGGATGCGTTTCATGAAAACAGTTGTCTACACGCCCGCATTCGGCTTAATTCGTCGAACTGTAACGACCAAGCGCATGCGACTCCATAGGTTGCATTAGCGTTCCGCCTCGCTATGTAAACCAACCTCGTCCTTCGCAACCTTCTCCAAATCTTCCCGCTGCCTGACAATTCCAGCAAAGCTTACCTTTGCCTTGCACCGGCCATTCTCAACCTTGCCATTTCCGAAACTGAAACCAGTCATGACAACAGACACCACTTCCGTGCTGCATCCCCCTTCCCATTCCGCCACTCCGGACTATCATCCACGTTCTATTCTTCTCACGGTGGGGCTGGCTTTATAGGTTCTCACGTTGTCGAATTGCTGCTAGCTCGTTATCCCTACACAAGGATTGTCGTCTTAGACAAGTTGGACTACTGCGCCTCTCTTGACAATCTCACCCACCTTTTATCTAAGCCTAATTTACGTTGGTGCCGCGGTGATATTCGATCAAAATGCCTCGTCGATTACTTGTGCGCTCTGAAAAGATTGATACCGTCATGCATTTCGCTGCGAGCACCCATGTTGATAATTCCTTCCATTCGTCCATCTCATTTACTTCTAACAACGTCGTCGGTACTCATGTCCTGTTAGAAGCAGCTCGTGAGTATGCATCAATTCGCCGTTTTATTCATGTCTCTACGGATGAAGTGTATGGTGGTGATGCTGAGTTTGAAAGTGAGGAGGCTATGTTGGCCCCTACCAATCCCTATGCTTGTACAAAGGCGGCCGCTGAATTGATATGCAGGGGGTACGCGAAATCCTTTGGTATGCCTATCATTGTGACTAGGGGGAATAATGTCTATGGACCGCGGCAGTATCCTGACAAGCTTATTGCAAAGACATGTTGCTTGTTAGCGAGAGGCAAGCCCGCATTTATACATGGGAATGGCTTGCATTCGAGAAATTACGTTTACGTCACTGACATGGCAGAGGCTTTTTTGGTCGTGTTGAGGAAGGGAAAGGCAGGTTGTGTGTACAATGTCGGCTCAGAGGAGGAAAAGACCAACTTGGAGGTGGTTAGGGATTGCATTCGGGCAAGTGGTTTGTATGAAGATAATAACCCGGATAAATGGATTGAGTTTGTCAGTGATAGGGAGGTTAATGACCAACATTACCGCATTGATTCTTCAAAGTTGGCCAAGTTAGGATGGACAAGTCGTGTGTCATGGCAGCAGGGTGTTCAAATGACTGTCGATTGGTACGCAAATGAGGACAATTTACGTCGATGGCCGCATTATCAAAAGGGTCTGGTTGCCCATCCCACTTCAGAAAAGGGCTCTGCTGTCGACGAGTTGACCTTGTTTTAGGGTGTTACGGTCCCTGCGTGAACTTCTCTCCGGAGTTGCCGATGGCTTTGACTGAAGTTTTTAAAGCCCATAATTTTGTTTTATTAGCGGACATGTACAACTGTATCACTTGTGAAAGAGGAATACTGAGTAATTATGCGACGCTCCGTTGTCCGCGTTTCACAAGGAACTAATGAAGATCGGTGGTGTGATGTCGACATTTTCCCGTAATATGCAAGTTACAGGGTCTCCTTCCCTAACAGTTCTCCCAAAACTGCGAACAAAACAATTCACACTCACCGCATAACTCAGCCGCCAGAATATTACTGTACCTAACTACCTTTCCTATTCGCGTAGAGCAAAAAAGAAAACATTGCAATGATCATCAGGCAACTGCCGATATCCGTCGCACCGAAAGCCCACTTCTCGTATTAAAGCCAGTGCCTTGTCGTTCCCCCACATTACCCCAACCGCCTCGTCTGGACTACCAGTCTTATGCAAAGTTGCGGGTACCGAAAACATCACCGAAATCGTATAAAGAAGAGGCCCCGCTGGATGGGAACGGTTCGACCTTGCATCACTGCTTGCGGCCACATCTTGGAGCAAAAAGGTCCCTCCTCGTCGAAGTGCCTGATGAGCACGAATCACAACATTACGCACGTCGCCTGTTTCTACTAATCCGCCAAAACACGTAATTAGATCGTAAGCCGAGTGTGCGGACGTCTCGGTTATTTGCACACGTTTGAACCGAACGTTTTGAAGTCCGTCCTTTTCCGCGGCGTCTTGAGCAAGTGCAATATGTGCAGCATTTGAATCGTACCCAGTAAACCAGCTGCGGGGAAACGCTTTTGCAAGTGTAATCAAATTGATTCCAGAGCCACATTCCACGTCCAAAACGTCAATACCACTTCTAAGATCCTGGATCAGGGTCCCCTCAGTGAGTGGCAGGATCCAATCGACTAGCGAGGAGGCAATAGTTTGTGCTGCATCCGCGGCCATGATTGATTTAAGCTCCCCAAACTCACTGGCAGGAATGCCATTTCCGGTACGAAAGCAGTCCACAGACTTTGCTTCAAAGGAAGATAGGATGGAGATGTACTGCGACAACACGGCGACATTCTCTGGGCCGCGCCCCCATGTGAGAAAAGCAGCATTCTCGGCAGGTAGTTTGAATTTTATGTCACGGTCCTTCACGTTACCCTCCTCTGCAGAGATTATGCCTCCCACATACATCGTAGCAAGCCATTCGCGAACATACCTTTCATGTAGCCCGGTTGACTTTGCCAACTCTGTACTCGTTACTGCCGGAAGTGCCGCCATCGCCTCAATAGTCCAGTCTTGTGTCCGATAGATATCATCAATGTTAGTGCACCGTTGTTTAGCAGATTAAGCATTCGAGCGCCGAATTCGTTTACTTTGTCAGAATCAAGAGCAATATTGCGCGTTGAGCCTTCCATCTCCGCTGTAGGGAGTTGCGTTTCCGAGAATACCTTATCTATCATGCCTCTTTCTTGTTTCTTGTTCGTAATGAGGCTGAGTGGGTTGCAATGATTTCCTTTGCAACAACAACAACAACACCTCAACAGCTGTTTTGCGTTTTGTGAATAAAGAGTCAAGCCCGTCGCTTTCAAGCAACTGTAAACAACATATTTCAAAGAAAGACTTCCCCTCCCATGTCGCAAGGAGAGCAATATAAAACCTTTGATCAGGTCTGCGGCATTGGCAAATGAAGAGAACAATTTTTTTTCATTTCATCCGATTGCAATTAATCACGACTCTGTCTTTGGACTGTCTTCTTGTAATTAAGTGCCTGCTTTAATCAAGCCACCCGACGTAGACAGTAACCTGCGGTTGAAGACTTATGCCTGTCCCACCTTTTCTTTCATTTTTATGATATGCGACCATGCCTTCAGTTTTTCCACAACAGGTGGCGCTTTGGACCCGTTATTCATCTAGGAAAATGTTCTTGCCTTCACGTCAACTTGTAATTCATGGTGGAGTCTGGCAAACTATACATTTTTTGTAGTAGTGATATCTATCCCATATTATCTAGTTGAAATCCACGGGATGTACTTACCTGTATGTACTCTTTTTCCGTGGGTCCAGTCTTGTATTATGCACTCGGAGTTTTGTGGTCTCCTGGATGTACTTTGCTTCTGCTCGCTTTTGATCCCAGTTGCAAAATACTGGAGCAGTCCTTTTTCGGATAGCAATGTCAAGCGCCCTGGATCAAGCACTCAGAACGCCAAGGTTCCGGGTGGCTAACCGCACCGTTCTGCTGTTCTGCTTTTCCGTACTGTTGATATCCATCGGATCGGTGGACTTCGAAACTCCACTTCAGTTCGGCGAGACGATCCCGCAGGAGCCAAGTGACAGGACAGCCGTCGAGCCCTTGACAAACAATTCAGGTCGTAATGATTCCTACCGAGAAGAAACCACCAACCTGGCCCAGACCCAAAATGGAAGAACACCGCCTGCGAGAGTTGGGCCAGAGCTCGTCACCACTGCGGTCCCGCTGAGCTGACTGGTAAAGCTGGCCTGGGAAACACTATCTCAAAATGGGTGCCGTGGTCTCAGATTCGCACCGGCACAATATGCCGCAGAGTGCAATTTCGCAGGGCATTTGTAAACGTCAATGACATCCGCCTCTTCCTAACCGCAGACCGGACCGAATCAGATCGCGAAAATCACCTCACGCCTATCATATGGGCGGAGGACGTTCGGCGTGAGTCTTTTGACGCCTGTGTTCACCTCAAGTCCGACTTTTCAGAAGACCCAGACTACTGGCGGGAGAAAGTAGAAATCCTATGGTGGGCCGTAGACACGGAGGCAGAGCTGGATAGCGAACGAAAATATCTTGGGCGGTTTAGAAATGAACTTGATCACAATGCTACTATGTGTAACAAACTTCCAAACGTCACCAATCCTCACTCCCACACCATACTTATTGGTCTGAATCACCCCGGCATGAAATATGAAAAATCTTACTCGTACGAGGGCACCACGCATACATCGTTGGAGAGCGTAGTTTCGTGGCTCGAAGAATTCAACTCGACATTGAGCAAAACGCCGCACAACACACACGCAGTGATGCCAACGCAACAAACACGTCCAACATGGCCAACTCAACCAGTTTCCAGGTATGCAGCCGTCGGCTCTACCCCAAAGAGCCCGGTAAGATCGAAGATGTAAACACGGATATAATTTCCCTCAGGAGAAACAAGCAATACACAGGTCTGTCCAAAATTCGTCTAGGCGATTATGGACGTGGATGTTCGTTTGTGGAGTGGATCTTTTGAGACTGAGCGCTACTGACGAGGGTTCAAGACATCTGCCGCTAGTGTTTGTTCAAGCGCGGGTGAATAAGGGTGATATTGGGGAGGATGGGAAACTACCGCTGATTGTGACATGGGTGGAGCACAAGGAAGGAGACGGGTTTACCGTTTGCGCCAAGAACCTGGCGAGGGGAGTGCATAATGCGAGACATACGATACAAATTCATTGGATTGCAATCAAGGATATTCCAAGCGACCTGGACAATAATATCTGCCGGAACGGGGCGGTTGCAACGTAGTGGTAGCAGTTGAGGTCCCCCGATTTCCGATGAAAGACTATGACATGTGGCGGGATGACAAGAAAGCAGTTGTATACAATGAAGAGCGCAAAGGCTGTGGCACATTAGACACGTTCAACAAGAGAAATCTGTGCAGCCATTCCCCTAGTTGAGATGTCTCTATCCGATATATCACAAGAAAAACAGCATCCGATGAGGCTTTTGAGGGCAGCAATAGAATCATGACGAGCCTGATGTGCTTGCTGTTGGTAGGCTTGGAGAGGCAATAAATATATCACTAATTAGCGGCAGCGCAATGGTTTAGAAAACCTGTTACCTCATTGCAAAACGAATGTTATTCTTGTCGTTCTTCTCGACTCTCTGGCTCCGTGTAGTCGGTATTGGGGGAGTGTCGTCTATGACAAGTGGTGGTGCTCATGATGGACAAAGGAGGTCGTAATATCAGCTAACGGCTTGCGAAATGTCTTGCGGGACCTGGGAAGTTTTGCGATTGGGGAGCGTGGCTTGTCCGGAAATGGTAGTACTGGAGGTTGTGGGAGGGGATATTTGGAGGATAATGTGGAGGGGGGAGTGGGTTGTTGGATATTAGGATGGAACGGAGTGACGGGAGGTTGGTTTTCCTTGTCAGCAAAAAAAGGGGGCCGGACAGAAAGGAGGGGAACGGTAGGAGAGGGAGGAGCAGTAGGAATTGGGGATTGAGGTGGGGCTTGGGGTGAAGAGGGAGGGGGAGAGGTGGGAAGTGGGGTTGGAGAGGAGTCAGGTGGAGGGGGGAGGAAGAAAGAGAGGGAGAATTGAGTTGTGGAGAGTGCATTGTGGAATGCCGACAGACGGCAACTGGAGAGCAATGAGGAATGAGGTGGAGACGGATTAAAAAGGGCACAGAGAGCACCAGGGATAGAGGAAATGGAAGCGGAGGCAAAGGGGACGGAGAGCAAAATGAAGTGGATGGATAGAAATGGGGTGGGATAAGCAAATGGGCGGGAACGGGGCGTTTTCAAAAAATTGCATTACGCATTCCCCAAGGCAGGTCAGGTGGATGTTGGGAGCGCGCTTTTTCAAAAAACGGGAAACGCAATACCGTACCATTGTGGCATTCCAATCTGTGTTTACATTCTACCATGATCTAAACTTTATTGGATCTGTGATTCCAACTGTTGCGAATCCAAAGTCGAGCTGTGCCAACTTTTGAATTTTATTTGTCAATGTGTGGGACACTACCGTTTGATTACTCCGCTGCAGGGGTTAAATTGGTTTACTCGAATGGGTTGGTATACTTAATTAATTACTCAAAATCCCTTCCTTTAATCAAACCCCATTTCCTTCAATCGGTCCAACGCCAACAACGCCAACAGCGAATTGGGTATTCAGCTCCCCTTTCCTCACCATGTCCCAAACTTCCCTCAGCCTCACCCCTTCCACCACATTAATCCATTCCTCCTTATCCCTTTCACCTGGTCGTTCATCCTTCTCCGCGTCCAGCCCCAGATAATAAAAAAACTCATTCAAACTATACTTATCCGCCGCAACGCCCCCCGTCAGCCCACCAACTCCCCTCCTTTCAGGCACGCTTCTTCCGAAAGTTCACATCTCGCCGCCATCTCCAGACTCCCATGTTTATCCTTTTCATACATCCCAGCCACAAAAGACATTGTTTCCCGATTCCGCCCAGGCGAATATTCACGTAGCATCGTCACAGTCTGGCTCTCTCTGTCAAAAGGAAACACAAACACAGACTTGAACTCACTCCGCGCATTGCCTATCACATCGTACGATACCGTCTGTCCATTCGGATACCGCACCGTACGATCATAGATCGTCTGGTACCTGTGAAACAACTGTTCTCATGCACAATCTCAAAGCCCCCATACCCGCCGTCACATCCCCCGCCCGTCGCACCTGCGAACTCCCCGCACCCACCCCACACTTCATCGGCATCAACCCCACACGTCCCGCTCTCCCACCCCAAAATCGTATTCCATTGCAAGCGGCAAACGACAACATTCTTTCCATCCGCAAACCAATCTCAAGTCTTGTTCAACTGATTCGGTTCTCACACAGCACCCACGCCAAGAAGAAATGCAAAGCACCGCCGCACAGCCTCAAAATCTGCGCACTTGCTATGATACCGCACAATTTGACGCACGCGGTGTCTAGGACATCGAGTGTATCCGTGTAAGATTCACACCATTGCCCTATGGCATACCTCAAATGTATGCCCATATTCCGAATACAAAAAGTGTCACCAATCTCACTGGTCCATGACGACATCCCAACAATGGCCACCTCACGCTTTTGTCTTGCCCCTATTTTTTAATCTTTTTTTCCACCCCATCTCCATTTCAATGCCTCGCCATGACCTCCACCAAGCCTCCACGCCATCAAACCAGTCACGCCTCCCACTCCACCCGCTCCCCCGCAAATGGCAGCCTTTCTAGCCCGCGGCACAATTCTTTACTTCTCCACCATCAATCTAGGCACCGCAGCCCTCTTCGCCTATGACAAAGCCCAAGCCAGACGCGGCGCTTGGCGCGTATCCGAATTTCATCTCTGCCAAACCGCCCTGCTCGGTGGTTGGCCTGCCGGCCTTGCAGCAATGCATCTCTTCCGTCATAAGACACAGAAGACTTCGTTTCAGAAAAAGTACGTCTCGGCTCTTGCAACCAATGCCTCGCTTATGATTCCCGCTTTGGCTATTATGGCCTGTAATACCGCATACCGCGTCCATTTTGCGCACGCAATGAGGCAAATTGGCTCGCGCTTCAATGGCAAGAGAGGAGGTGGAAGAAAACCTCCCAGGTATCGCAGATGAAATGAGAGCAGCAGTAGAAATGTGATACCGGAATGGCGATTCTCGTCTAAACTTTACTTTTTTTGCTCACCGATGCTCAACGAGATGTCGCCCCGACAAACACAAGTATTGTCCCCAAACAGCGACCGAGATTCTGTATCGCCCAGAGCGTCCGAATGACGGGTCATTCCCGTCAAACTCGCACGCCAGCATCTCTACACAAAGCTGCCCCAAGCTGGCAGCACCTGGCACTTTGCTACGCAAGCCGCTGCGCGTAACCGACCTGGACCATCTGGTTACTTCCTAGCCCTATAGTCGGACTGCAGTGGACACCATAGAAATTATTTGCTGTAAATGAGTACCACCTCTTACACAACAAACTAGACCAACGGAAAGTGTCATTCACGCTGATGTTGCTCCCTCCGTTGTTTTACCAATGTGTAAAAGTTAGGAGATGTCTGGGAGAAGCACTAAAATTGCAATGCCCCTCAATCGCATCATTGTAAGTGGACCTCCTTGCTTCGCCCGACATGCCCAAGTCGAAATGCATGACCTGCTTAGCAACAGTATTCCCAGTGCCCTTCACTCAAATACTTCCCCACTTCTCGCAACCCTTTCCATACCGATACCGCACATCAACCTCTCGGCTGCCTTCCCCATGTACCTCTCTACGGCCCCCTCATCCACCTCCAGTTCCTTTCTGCGATCCCACTGACCTTTGCATCCAAGAACCCCATCAAGTCGCTCTCTGTATCTCCAAACTTTCTTGCAAACAACGCCCCACTCTTGGCTATTCGGTCTCTCACCTCGTTCCCCTCGAACCCATCCAAAAAGGCAGGTCTTGGCCACTTTGTCCCCTCCATCCCCCACAATACAAACCTCATCCCATCCACCTTACGCTCTCTCCAAACTTCTTGTTCCGTGAAAGTAAAGTTCCGAAAAAACAGCTCATCTGCCGCCCTCGCGGTCGCCATTGCCATCAAAAGGCGTCTCGCCTCTGCTGACCCCACTGCGTACTCACAAAACGATCGATGTAAGACTACCCACCCTTCTGTCTTTACAATTCTCCTGTCTCCACGGGAAAGGTAGCATTCACCTCCAATCGACCACCTCTCCACTGCACTCCCTGCCCCCCAACCATCCCACAAAGCTGTATCGACATGTATCCTCCCAATTCTCCTACCAAAAAACCAGTCCAGGTCTTTGTCGGCCTCTTGCCTTTGCAACATATTCACAGCTGCCTCCCTTACCCCATTCATCCCAAATAACCTCCTCATATTGGACGAGGACACCAGTGGATAATCCTGAGCGCTCAAATTCATGAAATAATCCCAGTCCCCACTTTTCTTTAGCAACAACCCAATTGCATTCAACGTATTAACCAGCATAGAAACACCGGCATAGCTGACTGGTTCTGCATCCATGACCCAAACATTACCCGAACGCCCCATCATACCCTCTTGCAACAGTGCCTCCATCTGCTCTCGTCTGTCCTTGTCAATCTTCTTGTCAAAGTGAATAACATACACGTTGTTCTTGTGCCAGATAGAGCGCAACAAACGAGGGACTTGCAATAGCGATGCATTAGACACTTGAATGAAAAAAGCCAATTTGCATGACCATGTCCTCGAAACAAGCCACCATGGACAAAGACCGCCGATACGAGCAAAAACACACACGATAGCCCCGAATGCAGTGACCCACCAAGAAGAATATGCAGAACGCTGATGGGACCGAGCTCTTTGAAGATGGCGTGTCATATCCGCAGTATACGCCTTGCGGCGCAAAATGGATGAGTCATGCATTCAAGCCCCGCTACACAAAGTCGAGTGCAGCAGTTCAATCGATTGAAGGCGACAAGCAAAGTGCTCGGAACCGGACGATGGACCATCCGGAACGAGACATGACAAGATGGTACAGTAAGACCTGCGGTGGGAACATAGCACCATGAGCAGGCTCGGCGGTGAACAGCATTGGGTCGAAGATGAGATGGGCCCGACAAAATTAGCTCGGCAAGCGGGACCTTTCTGGCGGGGCATCAGTAATTATATAAACAAACGATCTTGTTCAACGCCACCGCCCGCCGACATAACGGGCATGCCTCCTGCATAACCCCCCCACCGTCACGGTCCAGATGCAAGCAACAAAAAAGTAAACAAGAGTCAATGCGAAAAAGAAAACGAAAAAAGGTCAAGGTCAAATCAACATCGCGTAAGGCGTACGATCCCATACAGACTCCAAAAGTGCCGCTCAACTCACATTCTCAACACACCACCCACATATGCACGCCCAACAAAATACATGACCACAGGCAGTTACAGCGACATGGTTCATGGGACCCAAACACAAAATACAGGTACCTCTGCCGGTCCCCCTCCGATTGCTTTCATCGGAGCCACGTGAGGCATATGCGCATATTCGAAGGGCGACACCAAGTGCCATAAAAGCTGCCAAACATTTGAGAGCGAGGCCTCCGCCCCCGGCTCCATAACCGACACGGGCGTATCTGACGCGCAATATCCTTTCCATGGCACCCTCCACACGCCATTCCAATAAAAGCTTGCCAAATGCAACTTGGCCAGACCTCTACCGTTGCTGGTGCGGCGTCCCATTGCGTGCCCAGAATTCTTCCTGCAAAGCGGATAGCGGTTACTACTTCTCGCTTTCGAATTCCACGTGCGATCGCTAATAGTGTCATGACGCCTAGGCCTGGAATGACGGTGCGGTTGAAAGTAGTCGTATTGGTAAAATGGCGGCGTATTCTTCACCGGCGGTGATGGGACTGGTTTCCATAGTGGAGCGAAGTAGTAGATTGTGCGTGTGAAATGGGGAGTATGCGTTCTGTGGTAGGGTGTGAAAGGGCTGCATTGGGGATGAGATGGAGTAGTGCGTCGCGAATGGTTGCTTGCAGCAGGGTGATATATTCTTCATCCTTGGTCCATGCTCGGATAATATCTGATGCATCGGCGAACGGGAGCAGGAGAGGCATGGATAGAGGGTTGGAGGACGAAATTAGGCTGGGTGGCCGACAGGTAATCGCGGGGCTTGACGTGAACGAAACGGTTGAGCAGGGACGGGGAGCGGGTCGATAATTTAGTACTGTACAGTACTTGACAGCACAGTTCAGCACAACACTTAATGTTTTTCTCAAGTGTCCCAAACGAAAATCGGTGCCAAGTTGCGGTTCGAATTGAATTGCTGTTTTAAGTTTTCCGGCATCTCTATCGTGCCAACCTCTCAATTTGCAAAGAAAAATCTTATCCCACAAGAGCTCATGCCTCATTCAAATACCCTCTCCGCCATCCAATTTCAAACTACATTAGCAACCACAACAACAAACTAAAAGCCTATCCCATGTAGACTAACCAAACTATTCCTCCCTCGCACTAGCATTGGTATTAATCACCGCGTCATACGTTCCGCTCAACTCCCTTGCCCTCTTACTAAAAGCGCTCAACCTCTCCGGCGGCGTGTTCATCAAAATTTCCCTATGTGCCCTCAACCGAATCGAGTTGATCCGAATGAATCCACCAGCATCCCCCGGCGCATACCCCTCCACACTTTCCATACTTGCAATGTTTTCATCATACAAAGACGTCGACGACCTGGCCACAGCCATGGTCGTTCCTTTGTAACAAACACATCAACCCACCATCAATCAACTCTTGGCTCTTGGCGATGGCCGCCAATAAAAAGTCAGTCTCTGGAGCAAACCAGAAACCATTGTACACCAATTCTGAAAACTTTGGCGACAGCATATCCCTCAACCGCATCACTTCCCGATCCATCGCAATTCCTTCAATATCCAAGTGCGCACACCTCAGGATTGTAGCTGCCGGTGTTTCATAGACACCCCTCGACTTGATACCAACGAACCGATTTTCCACAATGTCCATCCGCCCAATCCCATGGCGTTTCGCAACCTCATTCAACCACATGTACAACTTGAGTGGGTCCGTCTCGCGATCCTCACTTCCTTTCATACCCACGGAAACCGGAATCCCATCCTTGAATTCAACCCTCACCACCTCCGGTTTGTCCGGCCAATCTGACATGTTGCAGTTTCAAGTACATCTCCTCCACAGGTGCAATCTTAGGGTCCTCCAGGTTACCACTTTCATAACTAATGTGCATCAGATTGTCGTCCATTGAGTACGGCGGCTTGTCTCCAGCCGGCATCTCAATCCCTTTCTCCCGTCCATACTCCAGCAAATCCGTCCTTCCTTTGAACTTGTCCAAAAATCGACTATCCCTCCACGGTGCAATCACTTGTATACTCGGAGCGATTGCATAGTACGTCAGCTCGAACCTCACTTGATCATTACCCTTCCCAGTAGCACCATGCGAGACATACTGTGCGTTTTCACGCAGCGCGATTTCCACCTGCCTCCTAGCAATGCACGGTCGAGCAAGACTCGTCCCCAACAGGTACCGATTTTCATATATCGCGTTTGCTTGTACGGCAGGGAAAATAAAGTCCGTGACAAACTCCCTCTTCAGATCTTCGACGTACACTTTGATGGCTCCCAGGCGAGTGGCCTTGGCACGAGCGGCCTCGAAATCATCATCCTGGCCCACATCGGCAATGTAACAAATCACATCGTAACCTTCATCTTGAAGCCATTTGAGGATGATTGATGTATCAAGTCCTCCCGAGTAGCGAGAACGACTTTTCCTTTAGACATTTCGAATTAATCCAAGTACCCCAAAAGAGAAATGTGTGATCCAAATACAAACGATACAACCGGGCAACAACAAAGGGAATAGTTGATGGTAAGTTCGGCCGGGGTGCTAGCAGGCCTGCGATGTGTTGTGCGCTACAACTTGGTGTAGTGACGAAAAGAGGAGGTCGGAAATAGACGTTGACGGGCTAACGGCCGGCTTTAAGTAGCTGCTGAACGGGTGATCGTTGGTTCGTCGACAAGTGTGTTCGACGACGAGTACGCCGCGATGGCAGTCATGTGCTGGCAGATCTCGACGGTTGTTTTTACAGGGTTTTTCTCGGGCCACAGTGCCATACGTGATTCTCGAACGAATGGCTTTTAGAAAAAAAACCAAAATTATCAAAAGTAACTGTTTTTTGTCGTTCTTGAAAAAATGTGCAGTTCGGTCAAATGTTCAAGTACAGGGCGGAATTGATACGTGGCAGAGGTTTTCCACGTGCCCATGTCCTGTTGGCTTGGGCGTTGCAATTCTCTCCAAGATGTGTCTCACAGAGGTTTGCGCGATTTGGTGAAAGTTCAAAGTCACTTTTGAAATTAAAAATGCCATTCAGAGGCACATTACATACGCACTGTACTGTACTGTACTGTACACAGTAATTGACATTGATCCTATGATTGCGCTCTGCCTACAGTATGCATACAAGCCGACGGTGTCCAGCCGCGGAAGGACACCAGGGCTATTTGTGGCTGCACATCAGCGAAGACTGCACCCCGCCGGCGTCTCCGATCAGTTTTAAACTGATCGAACCAATGGCCAGGAGATTGACATCATTCCTGAGGTCGAGCTGCAGCTATTCATCTAAACCTGGCCTTCAGTATGCCGCCTACGTAGGGTTGAAGGATTCACCTCTCCGTTTTGCTACTGCACAAACCGAGGCCAATTTCCTTACTTCCTGCTCAGTTTCTCAGCTCGCTTGGACCAAAGTGCTATAGCAGTTACCGCTAAATTTCCAAACAGGAAACGGGGGGTCTTTATTTAGATGTATGGATTGGCCAAACGTTCCAAATAACAAATTACCCAAATTTTGCTCAGTTATGCCATATGAAATTAAAAGATATCTTTTTCTCTCTGCTCGCTGAGCGAGTCTCGCACAGGTACCTACTTAAGAGGAAGAAGAAGAATGACGCTTTGTTGTTTGAAGACAAGTCCGCACTACACAGGACCTCTGGTTCTGCTAGACGGACGACTCCGGCAATGGCTGAACCAATTGCCCACTCAAGCGAGTACCTACTTCAATATTTTAAATCAAGGTCACAGTTTTTCTCCCAGAAATTATTTGCTGTAAATGTAGTAGTATACGACGGGGGAGGAGGAATCGATTATCGGATGCACAACGTACTGTACAGTACTGTTACAGCTTACTGCGAAGACTGTAAAGCACGGATCAGGTTGCTTGTCACACGAACACTGATGCCTCTCTGGGCCTGGAGACCAGGCCAGGGGCACTTTATATAGACTAGCGAGGTACTGTAAAGTCACTAATGTACTACCGAACTGTGCACTAAAATGCATCAAATGCAGTAATTGAATCGAATGCCGTAGTTGCATTTGACACGAATGCATTAATGCAGTAGTCCGATAATGCAACTGTCACTGTACTAGACTGACAATACACGTGCACATGCCACGTACTAATTGAGCCGTAACATTCGTACCTTGTGCACTCCTCGCGTACAGTACATCACCCGAAAAATAAAATATCAACTTGAAACACACACAAATTCAAATAAAAAAATCGAAAAAAATCACGAGACAAATTCAATCACAAGAGGCATCGACTCAGGCAGTATTCCCCGACCTCCCTTCGATTCCAAATCCAAATCCGCCCTACAGGCCAGCTTGGACGTCTGCGGTACTTGGTCCGGCTGCTTGCTGGGTTGACTGCTTGCGATTGCGCATCTGGTTTCCCAATGGAGCAGCTTCTGGATGTTCCTGAGAACTACGTGCCTTCTTTTTCTCTGGCCTTTAGCGTTTCCTGTTCCTCTTGCGGTCCCTGATACTTTTTGTCCCATTCGTCCGACCAGACTGCTGTAATCCCACCCCTTCCTCTTGCCCGAATTTCCTCACGAACTGCACCTCCTCCACTTCTCGGCCAGAGGCACCTCCCGCACCACCTTTCTAATAAAGCGTTCCACTTTCGCGAGCTCCCTACTCACCCTCATCATGAATTTTTTCCCTTCTATCACCGCCTCGTATGCTGCCCGGATCTCCTGCTCAGCCATCCTGATGTTCTGCGGTGAATTCAGGCTCTGCACCGCAGAAACCCCCTTGCTTATGTAGCCTTCTTGGCCAGTAGAGCCCTGCCACTTCCGTAGCGGCCCCTTGTAAATGCTGACCGATTTCAATTTTAGATCAAACATTACAATGTTGATCAATTCCAACCTATCTCTCCAAATCTCCTTTCCCCTTTGTTTTACGTTTTCTGTCCGGGAGAGCTGGAGTCGCCGCACCCTTTGAAGGGAAGCGATCTCGTCACCTCCTTTGTTTTACACTGTACGTCTCTGTCCGGGAGAGCTGTAATCGCCGCACCCCTTTGTAGGGAGCGATCTCGTCACCTCCTTTGTTTTACACTGTACGTCTCTGTCGGGAGAGCTGTAATCGCCGCAC
The DNA here is from genome assembly GCA_002205965.3 of Kappaphycus alvarezii. Classification (NCBI taxonomy): domain Eukaryota; phylum Rhodophyta; class Florideophyceae; order Gigartinales; family Solieriaceae; genus Kappaphycus; species Kappaphycus alvarezii. The sequence continues at coordinate 932,926 of NADL03000758.1, forward strand.
CCCTTTGAACGGATCAGCACAGGTCGGCCTCGTTGCAAACAATTCCCCACATTTCCGCTACAAGTATCGCAACCCCTGGCTCACCTGTATTACGGAGCGCCGCCCTCCCCGTCGTCCCTACTAACTTGCAAAATCCAATCACTCGGGCTATTGCCTGGGCTACCCCAGACTCATTTCTGCATACTGCTGAGGTCGGTGTTGCGGATGACCTTGTGCCCAAGCTGTCACGCAGTCCTCAGGATTCGTAGGCCGTATTTCTGTTGTCGACCTTCCCACCCTCTCCAAATCCGAGTGTCCAGGTCCCGTCAGTCTTGATTCAGCTCTGCCGGATGCCGGGCCGGGCCCGTTGATTTGGGTGTCACATTAACAGGCCCTCCTCACTAAAACCGCAGCGAGCCATTGAATGGCCAGTTCTGGTTCCATCCCATCCGGAATCCATCGACCGTCCCCGATCGCTCCGCACCGTTTTTGAATCAGCACCCAACGGCCTTGTCGCGTCAACATACCTCGGCATTGTTGCATCAGCACACATCGGTATTGTTGCCGAACAATCCACCACCTCTCTGCAACAGGTACCGCAACCCTTGGCTCCCCAGTCTTACGGAGCGCCGCCTGAAGCAATACCACACCTTCAGGTTATGCTACAAGGATGTCAGTGCTTTCGGTGTTTCCGATGTTATGGCCAGGGCGAAACTCTGTTGACGGTCGGTCTCATCCGTTTAGGACGAAACACAAGCAGGGAGGGAGTCCACCGCCGGAACTCCTTTTGACTCAGCTGGATGGAGTGTATGGGAGAGGTCCCACGTCTACTCAAATGTGCATTCCTGATTTCTCTCAGCCGAAGGCGAAGCAAATTGGTACTGTATAAAGCAGACAGTTACTCAGGAATGCAGACACATCACGCCGCATCCCTTCCAGTAGTACCGAGGAAGCAACTTGCATATCGTTCGTCGGAGACCGTAGTGCCCATGCACTTGTGAACCATGGAGCCATTTAAGGACCTCAGGCACTAATGACTTTGACGTCACAATGAGAAGCTCATCTCTTCCGGAGTATCGCAGAACCCCGTCTTCATCCACCAAGAACTTATCCTGCGATCGTGTGTAGGCCTGCAGATCCCCAAACTCTGTGATCTGCATCTCCCGCAATCGCTGCTTATCTGGCGGGTATCGTTTGTGGTCGTGCTCTGGTGTTCTGCCATGATGCTCTTCTACAAGTCTCGAAATGGCTTCGTTCCCTGCCTCCTCCCTAGCCTCCCTAGCCCGCTCCAAACTCTTGGAATCAATTTCCCCGTAGCACCTCTGCATAGGGGCTTCGGGACTGCGTCCCGGCTCAGGGTGTCTGGGACAACTAGTTCTGGTCCGTTACGGTGCTCTATATTGAAGTCAAAATCCTGAATTGCAATGACCCACCTGGCCAACTTCTCCCGAGGCTCTTTAAGGTTAAGCAACCATTTCAGTGACAAATGGTCTGTAACTACCGTGAAAGATTCTCCATGCAGATAATGCCGCCATTTTTGTAAGGCGTACACGATTGCCAAGCCTCTTTCTCCGTGGGTGCATAGTTTTTCTCCGATTTCCGAAGGGCTCTGCTGGCGAACGAGATGGGACGCCATCGACCCGTCTCATCGGCTTGAAGCAAAACTCCACCGAGTCCGTATGAGCTGGCGTCTGTCATCACCCTTTTGTTTGCTCCCCATATAGGCGCGCTAAGACCTCTGGCTTACTTAAGTCATCCTTCAACATTTTCCAGGCCTTCTCTTGCGCTATACCATTTATCCGACAGTCTGGTATAATCAGTCGCTCCCCATGCCGCCTTTTCTTGGAAAAACCTGTTCCCTTGAGGACGTCATAGAGTGGGGCGGCTTTGTCCGCAAAATGGTCGACGAATGCAGCGAAGAAGTTCACGAGCCCCAGAAACTATTAGTTCATCCCCTGATGCCGGCTCGACCAGGTTCCTGATAGCCTCAATGTGCTTGTCGGAAGGCCTCAACCTTCTTCGTCCACTACATGGCCCAACACTTCCGCTCGCCGAACCCAAAGGAGCACTTGGATAACTTGAGTCTCACACCCGCCTTGAGCAGAGTATCCAATATGGCACCTAAGGAATCGAGATGCTCCTCCTCAGTGCCAGTTCCGATGCTTGTATCATCTAGGAAGGCCAATACGTCTCTCCCTTCCGATCCCCCAAGATGTTGTTGACTACCCGTTGGAAAGTTCCAGGAGCGTTTTTCAACCCCATAGGCAGTCGGTGTGTTGATATAGGCCTAGCACTGTTCGCACCGCCGTAAATGGCCTGGAATCAGGATGTAAAGGGACCTGGTAGAAGCCATCCTTAAGGTCAAAGACTGAGAAGATCTTCTTACCACCCAACCAGTCCAAGATCTCTCGCATGTTCTCCATTGGATAAGAGTCTGTGATGGTGAGATCATTTAGGCGTCGGAAATCGGATGTAACCCGAATTCCTGAATCCTTTTTTTCACAAACACATTATTCGTAGCCCAAGGGATACTGACGGCTCTAGAACCCCAAGTTCAATAAGCCTCTGCATTGAAAGGCGCTCGATCTCTTCCTCTTTGGGTGATCGCCTCCGCATCGGGGCACAGACCGGCTCCACGTTGGGTTTCAGTGATATCCTGTGCTGTATTCCTACAATTTTCCCAAGGCCCTTGAAAATATGTCGACGCTCCCACAACAGGTTACGAAGCTTACCTTGCATCTCCTTGCTTGAAGAAAACTCGGAAAGGTCCATTGACTCTATGGCTTTGTCCACTTCATGGTCCTCAATGACCGCCTGAATTGTTTCATGCACGAATTCCCTCTGCTCTTCCCGTGTGGATAGCGGACCCTTGACCCTCTTCCCATGATACAATATGGACGCTGAATCCGTTCCAAGTCTAGCCAAAGCTTGTGCTTTCGCCAGAACCGCCGCCTATCAACAGCTTGTCCGGAAGTTGGGTCATTACACGGACATTTTCGCAAAAACTCAGTCCCCATATATGGAACTCGACGGAACCTTCCCCTTTGACTTCAACACCCCGACCATCCACCGCACGAGCTCTACCATCTGTTGGATGCAGCATCCCCCCATTATCCTGGAACCACTTCCAGTCCACCCAGATTGATGAAGCTGCTGTATCTATTGGTGCCTGAATATCGTCCCCAAATATCTTGACTGGGACTGCCACCTCTTCATCGTCAACCATCCCCTGCCACCAAATCGGCTCCCGACAAGCGCAAACACCCTCACGCTTGTTTTTTACCTCCCGTGGAGGCCCTACTTCTCGACTGGGGGCTTCGGACCCCCAGGCCTTCCCCCTGTGGGGCTTTACCACGATAGCGCCGCATCACGTCATTCTTCTTCTTCCAACAGTCCCCTAACCATATGGCCCTTTTCGTGGCAGTAATAGCAGGTTACTTGAGGTAGTTATACCCTGCTTCCTCGCGCGGACTCCCATGTATTGCTTGACTGGCTCTTGGACTTGCCGGACACTTTCCCGACTCGCAGACTGACGTACTGCCGCAAACCTAGAAATGGTACTCACCACGGTGTCGTAGTCCCCTGATACCAGAATTGCTTGCTCCTGGAGACTCGGGCAGACCTGCTTTAAAGCGGTTCACCATAATTTCGTCTGAGATTGGAATCTGCAGAGTCATGGAAGCAGACCTTAAGCGTTCTCCAAAAGCGGACACAGTTTCATATTTCTGATTCCATTTCATATTGAAAAACTTGTCCTGCAATGCACTTAGCTGCGCTTTGTTGCACAGTCTAGCCTCCAAGTGGTCCCAGAGCTCATCGGCGTTGGCATTCCAGTGTACACTCGCCACACTCTCGAAAATTCTAGCCGCATCTCTTTCGAATGCACAAGAAAGAAGGCGCCTCTCGTCACTCTCCTGAATTGGGAAGTCCTTTAACAGGCGGTACCATGTTCTTTTAGCATCAAAGAAAGAGCCGTCTCCGGCCTTACGACATCGAGAGTTTTCGAGAGAGCTTTTGTATATTTTGTGGGCTACGTGTACAGGATAAGTGCCGCGGGAATCCTTCTTTGACTCAATCCTGTCTTCATCTTCTTCGGTCGCCATCTCCGTATGGGCTTCTTCTGTGTTGACTTCCGCAGAATGACTTGCAGAATGACTCCTTGGAAGCCCTTTTATCTGTTCGAACTTACTGGTAAGCTGAACCATCTCCTTTAGTACGGTCGAAATGCCATTGACCGCCCACGAAGTTCCTCCATTACCTCAACAGTGCACTGACTGTCTTGTGGCGTGGCTTCTCCTTTGATTTCATCCTCTGCGTGATGCATAACGAGTCTTGAGGAATCGAATCTCCTGGCTGAAGCTCAGCACCTTCCTGACTTTGGTCCGGCATTTCTGAATTTGGTTCGCTCTTGTTCCCGGGCGAACCATGTTTCTTTCCTTAGGCGAAACTTGACCTTCTCAGTCAGCAGGTTGCGACCCTGGCTCTGACTTCGACTTTTTCCGAGGATGTCTCTCTTGAACCGGCGAATGATCGCCTCGTGCGCACAAACTTCCCGGGAGTCCCTCCCTTATTGTCAGCTTATAGCCCTTGTTTAACGTGCCTACGAGAAGTCTAGATCCCGTGAATCCGAAAAGTGCCCTTCGCGGACGCACCAAGAAGATGATTTCTTCAAATAAGGCTGGCCTTGCCTCGGACGTTGGATGCCGTCCCAGATTCTGAAGACTTTCGTACCTTGATTGCACCCTCGCAATGACTAGCTCGGGTAGTCGTGCTGGTAAAATCGATTTTATGTTACAGCTTACTGCGAAGACTGTAAAGCACGGATCAGGTTGCTTGTCACACGAACACTGATGCCTCTCTGGGCCTGGAGACCAGGCCAGGGGCACTTTATATAGACTAGCGAGGTGCTGTAAAGTCACTAATGTACTACCGAACTGTGCACTAAAATGCATCAAATGCAGTAATTGAATCGAATGCCGTAGTTGCATTTGACACGAATGCATTAATGCAGTAGTCCGATAATGCAACTATCACTGTACTAGACTGACAATACACGTGCACATGCCACGTACTAATTGAGCCATAACAGTACAGTACTGTGCTGTGCAGCACAGAGTATGCACTGAATGATCCTGTAATGCGGGCACTGTGAAAGTCAAGCAACTTATCCAATTGAAAGTGTAATGTGTCTTTGTAACCCACAGTATATTCGGCAAATTAACCTTACCCAATTCGTATCTTTTAAAATCCATCGACACCCGCTAAGTGAATAACTCAGCGGTCGTTGTCAATTGCATCATCACGATCCATCGACTTTACCACACTACAAATAGCTCCATATCTTCCTCAGATTCCAGAGAACCTGAGAATCACCGATTCACTAAAGTTCATTGTTTGTTTGTAAAGTAGAACGTGTTAAAACAGTACGTTTTATCCACATTCCGGAATACGCTTAAACGTGAGTTTGAATCTACTCTCAATCTCAAACTGCACTGCGCAATACGCTGTTGCAAACATGGAGGAGGAACGTAGAGTCGACTGAGCAATTCGTTCGTCAAGACGCTCGGCAGAACTGCGAATTTACACTTTGTTACACCGTCGTATTTAAAAGCAAACTAATCTTTATCGGGAAAAGAATTTAACATGGTACCGGAATTTTTCCCACACCTATTGAAGTGGCGCTTGAATGGAATGCAAATAAGAATGAATGGCAGTTTCCCAGCAGACATCGCCAAGAACCACTGATCATACAAAGCGACAAAAAAGCCAGGGCGTCAACTTAACAGCAGAAAACTACCCAATCTCACCCTACCCAAACTAATCTTACCCACTTACAATTGACCTCCATTCTTTTCTCATACTTCAACTAAAGGAAAGAGAACGAAAGAGACCCCTTCGCCTCAATCCGTAATGAAAAACTCACGCTGAAAACACCCCGGCCCGCCCAACCCCCTCCCACAAAGACCACCACGAAACATCGCTTGGAACAATGCCACGCCTCGAACTGGATTTCAGCAAATTATAGTTGATTTCTTCTCCAACTTCGACGCCACAGATAGAAATGTAAAAGCTGACACACTCCGCCACATTACAGAGACCTAGTTTTCTATATGGCAATTCAGCAGGGTTGAAGTGATCAGAAATGGCACTTTGTTTGAACTTATCCGCATTTTTTTGGAAGACCGGGAAGTTGCAATTCCCGACTATGTATCTCGTAAAAAGTTAGTACGAATTCGCGTAATCGCAGCTATTTGGTCAGAAACTGAATTAGGTACAGAATTGAATCATGTGTGGGCTCGTTATGAGACATTCCATAACGTTGATCTTATCGCTAATGGCGCAGTGATTACACCGTGACAAGCTCAAACTCTAGGTGCACGCAATCAGCAACAAGACCGAAGCAATACGGCACGTTGTCTAGATTTTCAGAACAATAATCAACATCATACACAGGCATCCAGCTTCGCTAAGATAGACAGTTGTTATAAATACGACAATTCGAAGTATGGTGGAACCATGGACGAGAACCTTCAACTAGCTCTCACCCAGTACATTCATGCATGTCGAATCAATGAAATACCGCAGGATCAAAAGGTTAAATTCGTACATACAATGCACAAGGGCGACTCCTTGCAATTCTATTACCAAAAACTGGAGTACTCACGTGAATTTCCCGCTATTATCAATAGTCTTAAAAGCCGCTACAAAAGCTACTCTCGCATTAAATCTATCGAAGACAAGCTCGTAAATATTCGCATAGCCGGTTTTGAAACAAACATTACACATGAGGGCCAAGCATTGTAATCTCTAGCGCGCCGTATTGAGACGCTTGTTACCCAATGCCCGCAAGGTCGAAACGATGATACATACAAACGCAAATAACTATACAAGGCGGTAAGAATGAAGACCTAATCAGATGGACCGATTATCTCGATGTCACAAAATACAACTTAGAACGCTTTCCTTGATTCGCTGACCACAGCTGAACAGAAAAATCGTATACGGGGACAAAACCAAACACTGCTGACACGTAAAACATTCGGATACAGAATGACAGGGCAGGCCCATAGCAAAACTAATGGACCGAGTGACTCAGTGCAATGGTTTCAGGGCCAAGCCAAGTATGGCAGGGACCCAAGAGCTCATTGCCGCAAACAACTGAAGTCAAAACGAGGTAGACAAGCATGCTTCAATTGTGGAACTGAAGGACATACGGAGAGGCAATGCCGAACGCCGAAAGACGAGCATCGAATAATGAAAGCAAGGATAAAGCACCTTCTCAAAAACTAATCAGAAAGGGACGCAATCCGGATTCTTAAGAAGCTCCTCGGAGAGCGATCGGCACGTATTAACTTTCTGTCAGACACTTTGTACGATGCTCTTTCATCTAGAAACGGGAAACTGGAAGGAATTGATCCTGATCCTGACTCATCATCATCTACAGAAAGTGCAGACAATGATTCTGATGAAGATAGTAGGGGGAATGAATCTCCGTCTGATCCCCATCGTGTACTCAACAGCACAGCTGATAACAACTCTTTCCCAGACTCTTCGTCAGCGGAAAGCTCACCATAAGACCTGCAAGACATCCTGTACTCCCAGTTAATTCCCCAAATCAGTCCTATCAGTAATCTAAAATCATGGACGCGTCGGATTTCTAAGAAGGGGCATGCGCCAAGCAAGCAGTCATATCCCGTTAACGAAAAACATAAGCCGATACAAACACAACAAACCGACCCGAGTTGGCCACAGACGCGTAAGCAAGCCATCGAAGAGCCCTAATTTCGGTTTCCGTATTGTAAAAATTGTGTACTATAATGCTCAAAATCTACGCCGTGACAAAAGACGCGAAAGCAGTGAATTCCTAGAGGCTTGCTTGGATATCGAAGCACAACGCTAATGTATTGGATTGCCACAAGCCAAGGCATTATGCTGTCGCTCTAAAACCCGTCTTCGACTAAAACCTTCGCAGTACGCTTTCCGATTTGGTGACCGTTCTTTTTTGAGTTTCGGACAAATGAATATAAGAGTTCCGACACCTGATGGATCTTATATACCTTTGACAGTCGACGTGATCAATATCGATGTAACCTTCTTTATAGGGCTAGATGCGCTGGACTCTGAAAAACTATTCGCAGATAACGTTGACAAAATGCTAATTAGTCGTCGGTACGGGTGCTCAATCCCAATCACGCGTCGACTGAAAAACATGTACATCACATGGCATGTAGTCACTACAGCATACACACGGTCAGAACTTAAGAATATGCACCAAAAATTCTGGCACCCGTCGGCCTCTAAACTCTACAGTTTTCTCAAGCGGATGAAGCCAGAGGATACAAACGAGAACATAATCAAAGTACTGAAAAAAATGTAAGCCGCATGCAATACCTGTGCAAAATACAGTAAGGGGCAACACAGATTCAGAGTTACCCTACCTTCGATAGAATACATCTTCAAACATGAGATCGCCATGGACCTTGTTTGGATCGACGATAATCCCGCACTTCACGTAGTCGACACGCATACTCATTTTTCAGCTGCAGTATTTCTGCTGGATAAATCTACGGCAAGCATCTGGAATGCGTTAATCCTATGCTGGGCCTCCGCGTATGTCGGGTACCCCGATAAGATGAGCCTGGACAAGGATAGTGTGTTCACAAGTTAGGTGTTTCGCAAACTAACAGTGTCCGCTGGAATCGAGGTGCAATATTCGGGAGTAGAATCACATAACGCGCTTGAGGCTAGCGAAAGATACCATGCTCCGCTCTGTCCAATATGTAACAAAATAAAAGAGGATGTTCCAACCTTTCAACCGTATATTGCCTTACAACTCGCCATCAAATCAATGAATGATACGGATTGACCAGAAGGTCTTGTACCTTCAATGCTCATATTTGGCGCAATACGACGCTTCCCACCCCATTCCACTCCGTTACTGTCCCATGAAGATAGGATGAAAGCCATTCAAGTAGCCCTATTCCAGATGGCGGATATTACCGCAGAGATGCTCATCAAAAGGGCACTCTGAGCATAGCTTCCCCCAGCAACAAAATACGCTTTCGCTCCGGTGACCAAGTGTACGTTCATCATGAAAAGGACAATAACTGGAGAGGTCCATAAGAAGTATACGGTACCTTCCACAAAATAGTCTGGTTGAGACGACCAGACAAAGAGACAAAGTACAGTATCGATCACGTCTTGTCAACCAAACAAGCACCGGACACAGTATTCATAAACCACTTGTCATCCTTTTTTAAACAGTGGACGACAAAAGACGACAACTGTCGCATATTTCTTCCAGAAGTACTGAAACCCGATGACCCTCGAGGCAATGATCCTAAATTCGAAAAGGCAATAGAAAAAGAACTGAAGGGATTCTTAGAAAGAGATATACACGAAATCTTCCTCAAAAAAAAGTACCGCAGGATGCTAACATCCTTGGATGCCGAATCGTTCTGACCATAAAAAACAAGGATGCCGCTCAGGAACTGTACAAAGCACGGCTAGCCGCCCAAGGTCACCGCGACTGCGAGAAGCATCAACTAGTCCACCCTTCCATCACGCCCTGACACAGTTCAATCCGTGTGCTTACAGCCATTGCAGCACTGTTTGGATCCCGAGTCTGGTCACAAGATGTGATCCAGGCTTACTTGCAATCTGCGGACAAACTGATGCGCGATATATAATTGAAACCATCAAAGGAATTGAAACTGGATAAGGATCGTCCTGTCAAACGATTGAAGCCATTTTACGGACTGAGTGACGCAGGTGATTATAGGGACGCCACTATCATGAGGCATCTAAAGGATGATCTCCGCATGACTCAATCTGCCCTCGACATCTGCCTGCTCTTCAAATACATTAGCGGCACATTCCATGGCCTTTCGGGAATGTACGTGGATGATAGTCTCCACACAGGCACAGACGAGTTCTTGGAAATAACCAAACAAACTGAGAAGAGTTTCAAGTCTAAACTGAGCGAATTTGACAAGTTCAAGTTTTCTGGTGTACAAATATAGAAAACAGCACAGGGCATCCTCATTCACCAGAAAGAGTACACATCACGACTTTGTCCAGTTCCCCAGGACGCCTATTTAGGGAATTCAGATAAATACTACAAAGGACACAGTGGTTAACCCATACAAGACCAGACATCGCATGCGCTGTGAATAAATCAACCCAAGTCACAATCAAAACATTCAATCTCCAGTCGATTCGGGAAATTAACTAAATAATAAAGCAAACATTCAAGTATCCCGATCGCGAGATACTACAATTCAAACTGGACAAAGATTCACTGCATATACGTGTGTATATTGACGGATCATTTGCTGACAATCCAGACTTCATAGCCCAACTCGGGTATATCATTATTTTGTGTGCCAAAAACAACAACGGCAACATACTACACTACTCATCTCACAAAAGCAGCAGAGTTGTGCGGTCAGTGCTAGGAAGTGAAACGTACGCATTCGCGGATGGGATGGATTTCGGTATCACGCTCAAACATGACATGGAAAATATGCTCTCGATCAACTTATCTATTAGGCTAGACACAGAATCAACGAACCTATTTGATGTTATCAAAAAGAACAACTACGACGGAAAAAAGGCTTATGATTGACGAACAGGCATTGCGCGAGGCATATATTCGAATGGATATCCATGATGTCGCTTGGATCAAAAGCGAGCACAACCCGGCGGATGCTCTGACAAAGGTGAAGGAGAACCACGTTGTCAACAATATCATTGACAATGGGGTGATCAATCATCCGGTTCAACAATAGGTCATACGTAACACTTGAACATATGGATTTTCACGAATCGGTTCAATCGATGGGGCGAATGTGAAAGTCAAGGAACTTATCCAATTGAAAGTGTAATGTGTCTTTGTAACCCACAGTATATTCGGCAAATTACCCTTAACCAATCCGTATCTTTTATAATCCATCGACAACCGCTAAGCGAATAACTCAGTGGTAGTTGTCAATTGCATCATCACGATCCATCAACTGTACCACACTACAAATAGCTCTACATCTCTCTCAGATTCCAGTCATTCTGAGGATAACCAATTCACTAAAGTTCATTTTTTGTTTCTAAAGTAGAACGTGTTAAAACAGTACGTTTTAACCACAGGCACCCTCTACTCGATGAAGTAATAAAATCTTATAGTAGAGAGTACGCTAGCGAATTTCTGCAAATTTTTTTGCAGATTTCTGCAATACGTGTAACACGCATAACAGTAGTTGCAGAATTTCTGAAAATAGTTTCGAAATGATACTGAAATATGAGCAGTTACAGAAATGAATTCTGCAACTACTTATTGGCGCGAACGTAGTAAACAAAGTAAATACAACACTAAATGTACCAAAATTTACCCTATTGATCCAGCTTTCACTACCCATACTTTTTATTAAACAAAATGAGCATCATCCATGCCCAGAATCATCAAGATACCATCGCTTTCCAAAATGAATCCCTCTACTATATCTCCTTCGTTGTCCCCTCCCCTCCTCCCAGCGTCACACTTCCGGCCGACCTGCGCCTGAAGTGTCTGTTGCGACCTTATCCTCTCCCGCGCCGCCGAAGAAGACTGTTTGTAAGTCTAAGTTTACCGCAAGTGATGAACTTATTCTGATTCAGGAGGTTCCTTCTGGGAAAGCGCACATCTCGCCTTATGGTGAGACAGTGGCGCGATACAGCCTGGTTGCTGAGCGCTGTAATTCTACCGCCAATTTTGAATCTTCGATTTCTTGGAAGAGGGCACAAGACGGTTTCAAAAGAGTTTTAGAAGACTTTGACGTTCAGGATAAGAAGAATAGAGGTCATTCGGGGACAGGAGGGGAAATAAGGGAGCTGTACCAGCTGTTGGGTGACTTGTTTCAGGCAAAGAAGGATTTCATGGCAGAAAAGTTGGCAGGCAGCGAAGCATTGAAGAAGGATGAAGAAGAGGAGATTGAAGCTGGATGGGAAATGTTCATCAAAGCATTGCAGAATTAAAAGAAAAGGAGCTTGCCCGATACTCCGGAATCAGATGAAAGCTCTGAAGGAATTCGAAAACGTGCAGTACGAGCAGATGCAAGCGACGGAATGATTGCGCTGAGAGATATGATGCAAGAGTCGGATAGTGCGAAGTTCGAGATTGAGCACGGGAGGATTAAACTGGAAAGGGAGCGCTTTGAACAAGATATAATTGATCGGGAAGCTGAACGGAATATCCGCAAAGAGGATCACGAGAACCACCGCATTGAGTGGAAAGCGATGCGCGAATTCATTTTGCAGATGCAAAGCGACACGAGAGCGCGAATGCAGACTATGCTTAATCTTGTAGGCGAGATTCTCGGTAGCAAAAATGATAGCTCGTTGCAAACTTTCTTTTTTCTGAATATATGCCCTTTAGCCTCACGCTTGTGCTCGGAAATTGCAGAACGGGTAGTTATAATGCGCTTGGCGTCCCGCTCTCGCTGAAAGTCTTCGGCTGCGGGACAAAGGCCGCTCCTATGGCCCTACAGTACGCGGACTTTGTTCCTCACACTCAGGCTCCCCCGCTCGTTTCTTTAATCAATCCGTACTACCGTTTCTAACATATTCCTCTAACTGAGGCGAATCTACTCCAAAGTATTGAGCAATACTATTGGGATAAACGCAGTTTCGAAGGTTCGTTAGCAATACCGCGGCGCTTGGCTCAGATTTGATCCTGAATATAGAACCTCGAGATGAACTCTCCGGCTGTATCTAGAATCACCATAGATGCTGCAATGAATGTCTTCCACTTGCAACAATCCAGGCAGGGTAGCATTCAGTCCACTCTGAGCGTATAGAGTCCAGTCATGGTGCCTTCTTTCTACAGGTACCGCAAGGTTCATCACCATACCGCACGGTGTAGTTATTGCGTGGTACTTGATCGCATGTTTGCGCTTGTGTCCGTTATATACTACTCACTGACTGATAATACTCCCCTATGGTCGACTAATTGCTATGAATGTCCCAGCAATAAAGCCCACAATGTTTTCCATTCCCTCTGTCTTTTTCGGTACCGCATCAGCATAAACACGAACCGCTCCCTCCAAAATCCTCCAGTCAATCCAGGTACAATCAATCCATCCCTTTTTGCTAAGAACTCATCCAGCGCTTCCTAGAACAGTTCTTACAGCTGCGGGACATATCTTACGAATAACAGCTCTACATCTGCTCAACAGATGCCATACGACGAAGTACTACGCAAGTAGCAAGAAGGGGGCTAATTGCATATCTGTTGGTTTCAGTGTGCCTTTTCGTCGCAGGCCACGCAATAACTGGCACCATATGTCCACATGGTTGAACCGAAATAGGGACAGGCAGGCATGTTATGTTAGCTGCTGAAAGACAATAGTAAAGGAAGTACATGAAATGGAGGCAGTTCTTTGCGCGAGACGTCGTAGTGCCTCTCGCGCGTTCAACAGAGTGAGCGCAAAGGATGGTGAGGATGTGGTTGCTGGCTCCAACAGTGGCCCTGAGGATGCATGTATCCTGAAGATAATGGGGTAAAGGTATAACCAGCGCTGGCGTCGCTCTTTGACAGCCCCAGCTGTGTGGTCGCGTAGTCTGCCCAGGTTCATGGTGGTTTGGATGCTTTCGGACTGTGCATTGGTGTTGGTGAAATTTGGAGGTAAAGTAGTCGGCGTATGTAAATTTCATAAATTGGATGTTACAGAAATACGTTATCTAATGTTTCATTGCTGGCGATCAATAATTGCAGAAACCGATTGCAGAAATATTTTAGCGTATACACTATAATACAGAGTTTACGCAAACGATTTCTGCTATAGATATTACTAAAAAATGATCAGAAAAATTACACGTGGTGAAAAGCAGAGGTCAGATGTGACTAAAATTAATAAATGTAGGTCTTTGGTGAAATCACTACTGCAATTCGAGATGCAAAATGTGTTCAACGTGTACGCACTGCTCGCGGAACATAAAGCAGCATTGGAATATGCCATCTCTCTGGTTTCATCCCTTTCAACCACAGCGAAAATGACGGACGCGAGTTCAGCAAGCTCCCCGCATCCCCCTCTCGCCCCAATACTGCGTCCATTTCAAACCCCTCTACCAACGACGATGTAGGTACTTTCTCAATAGCCACACCCGTGAATCCGTCACCACCCGTCGCCTGAAATTCATCAAAGAAGAGGACCTCATCATCGCGCGTGAGGTCTCAGCTTCAAGGGACCATGTGGCCGGGTTTGAAGAAATCAGCAAGCGCTTTGAGGAAATGGCAGAGAAGGCGAATAAAAACCCCAATCTCTGACAAAAGGTCACCGCAAAAATTATTCAAGATCGTTAAAAGAAAGTTCAAGACGCTTTTGACAAGAACAATGCTGCGGAATGAGTAATGTAGGGATTTAAGGATTTCGGGGATCTAGAAGATATTTTAGGGATGATGGCAGAGGGCGCAAAGATCTTGAGAAGAAACGAGATGCGTTGAAAAAAGAAGAAGCTAAGTGAGTCGCACAGAAGGATCGAATTGGGAAAGAATTGGTTACGGGCTCTCTTTCACGGAAACGAAACTTGCATTTAAACAGAGAAGATGATGTGGAAAGCGCCGGTGCGAATGAAAAACAGCAGGTGGGAAGCTTTTATGTCGAGTATCGACGGCGAAACAGAATGTGGACACCTTGATGCAGCGCTTGAAGAGGCGGACATGGTGCAGATTGAGCTTGAAGAGGACCGCCTGAAGTTGGAACGCGAGCGAATGCAGTTGGAGAAGGAGGAACGCGAGAAGTAGCGTGCTCTACGCCGCGAGGAACGCGACGCGCAGAAAAAGCTTAAACTTGAGAAGTTAAAGCTTCTCCTTGGCGCATTTTGCAGACACGTAAGTAGCAAATTTTTCTTTAAGGATCGTACAAAATGCCATTTTGAGCAAGAAGAATCGTTGTTGAACCTTCTTAAACCCCCCGAGCCCCCGCTTCGAGTGCTCCGTCCGACTGAGGTTTGGGGGCTCTGCCTTTTAAAACCCGATTCAGGGCTCGGACCAGACTCCGTCTTACATAATAGCAAAGATTACTGGTCTATTGATCCTTTTGACTAATATAATCTTCTAGTGAAGGAGGATTGAACTTGAATTATTTTGCTATCGTACTTGGATATAAGCAGTTGCGCATATTCTTGAAAGCAGCGCGGCGTGTACATCAAAGCAACCGGGATTCTCCAGAGCGCATCTTCTTTTGTAGTCGACAGTTGACAAGTACACCTTTAACTCTTTAAAGTACCACTCCACTGTAATCCTTCCCTTCGACATAGCCATGTTAAATCCTTCTGTTCATCGCTTAGGGATGATTCCTGGAAGGGAGTCTCAAGAAAAAACCCGGCTGTTGTATCCACTGTCCCGTATAAAGCATACTGGATTCCGTTGATTACCATAATAGGTGCCAAAGATTCTTTTAGATCACTTCGAGGATAAAGCGTTCAATCATTTTAGTGTCCTTCCAGTGGTGTAATTGAATTAAGAATCAATCTATCAGGTGCTGTAACAGTTTGCCACTTGAGCGCATGCTTTCTTTTGTGTCCATTGCAGGCCACATGCTGAACCGCAATACGAAATGGACGTGCGATAGCAATTGCCGTTCCATTAATAAACTCGAAAACATTCTCCCGGCCTGAAAACTTTTTCTTGACTGCTGCGGTATATGTTTCCTTTCGCTCGCCTAAGAAATTGGAAGATATACTTGTGCCAGAAAGATCCCCTCTTGTTTCCATAAAATGCTCCAAAGCCTCCAAAAATATCTCGGAGAGCTGCGACGCATGGTGACCAAAGAGAAACTCCATATCTTTCCACCTTGCTGGCGTAGTAAGTCGCCTCAAAACTTCGCAAGTGGCAAATAAGGGAGAAGCCTATTTCTATACCTATTTCTACCAGTGTGAGGCTTGTTTTATGAAATTAAACTTATCAATTAACCTACATCCGCTTTCTTGAACCGAAAAAGTGACAGGCAAAGAGCGTCAGTTAGGATATTAAATTTGAAGCTGAAGCAAGATATAGAGAGACGATTCGAACGCTGAAGGTATCGTCTATGCTCATTGCGCTCGGCAAGGAATCGAACTGGCTACACACACTATAACCGTAGAATTAGAAACCAAAGAACTCGGAGAGCTCGAACGAAAACCGTGATGAGGTTCAGAGCCTTCACATCCTTCTTCCAAAAGTGCAGTAATGCGGAACTAATGTTCGTTGCGACGTCCACGGCCCATGGTGACTTTGAGTACGAGGATCAATGCTAATACTCCTGAGTTAATAACATCCTAGAAAGTGTAATCTATAGTTTTTTATTTTACTGTAATCATTTCACTAATAAAAATTTGGTGAAAACCTAGTCACATCAATTGCAGAAATTTGCTTGCGTAAACTCTGTAATGTACTACACTATCGCCATAAACCATACATGGCTTCATGGTGTGAGTAAAACAAATTATAGAAACACAAACACATTACTAAGGGTACTCACACTGCGAGAAGTGATACAAATTTCTCGCAAATGTGTGGGACCCTGAGTAGTCAGAGTTGAACTGTGATAAATTCAAAGAGCCAACGGATGGCATTTGGGACTCAGGTGGTCATTCTCTAAGGCGGGCTTGGGGATCGTCGGCCAGCAAGGTTACTTTAATGCTCCCGAACAGTGAGCAAATGGACGTGGAGAGAGCCCACGGAAACAATCGTGAGAGCACGTGCCGTGGCCCGAGTAATGAGATATTTGAAGTTGCCTGATGCCCCGCTTCAGGACTTGTCAAGAGAGGGGGTGAGGGGGCAGAGCGCAGGGCTATTAAGAAACGACTTTGGAATATCGTGCCAGACAGATAGCCAAATAATCATATGACCATACTTCACCACTAACCGTCCACAGAAAGACGCAGAATGCCTCACATGGGACCCCGCGCAAAATTAAAACCCTGTTGCGTAAATAAGCTCTTCTTCAGCCTTTACACGGGGAACTATGGGAGTCACTAGTGCTGGAGACCGAATTCTTGCATCAAGAGTATTGTTTGTGGCACAGAAATTGGATGGCGACGAATCGTTGCTTGGAAACCTATTAACGTCGGATGACTTTGTTTGGCAAGGATAAAGTGACATTGTTGATGGAATTGCAGCCGGAGCTTTAATGCAAATACAGAATATTCAAGAGCGCTTCAAGCAACGATATGAGCCTCCGGAATAAGGGCACAAGATCTTTCCCTTTGTTGGGGAATGTGCAGGCCAACCTTAATCGGAGCACTTTCAGGGTTCATACTAGAATGAATCCTGAATCATTCGATCGCCTCGTTAATCTATTAAGATAGAAAGCGGCGCGGTCTTTTAAAAACAATTCTATCAGCAAGAAATGCCTATCGATGTACAAATACATCTTGCAATTCAATGTTTAGGGTATTCTGGAATGGGGCCAGTACCGGTGCTAAACCTCAGCGTCTGACGAATTTAGCTCTGAGGCAATTCATAAGAGCAGAGACAGGATTTTTGAGCTATATGTAGCTTACGGGAGGAATTCATCATATGAAATGGACAAGATGAACGAGCTCGCTTTTGCGAAAAAGTCAGAAAGTAACACGGTTACCAGTGGGCTTTCATTATGACTGATGGAACAACTCACATGCTCAAGTTTACACCTGCAGATGAGAAAGCAACATGCTACGACCGAAAAAGCAACTGAAGTGTCCAAGTGTTAGTCTCCAACGACTATAACTTGAAGGTTCGTCATCTAGTAGTAGGATGGACTGGCTCAGTGCATGGTGCAAGAGTTGCGCGTTCTGCGTCTTTCCTAAACAAGGAGAGAGAGAAAGAGTTCTTTGATGGACACCGGCATGGCCAGCGTGGTGCTGCGTTTGGGATTTATCCACGATGTTTTCCAAACTACAAATCCCCTCATACAGCACTGTCAGAGAATGTGACCTACAATTTACACCACAGCTATTTACGTATCAAGGCAGAACATGTTGTAGTACAAGTAAAAGAATAGTTTCAGGGCCTCTGAGTCGTACGGCTCCGCGGCCCATGCCCCGCATAAATAAGGGGAAGGAAAACAAGAAGTTTATAAAGTTTATTGTTGCTGGCTACATTCTGCACAATATATTGCGGGAGTTTGGAGACGTCTGGGACCATGAGTACACTCAGGCTGTGATCTTGCAAAAGAAGATAGATGATGAAGAGGAGACGGAAGCAGATGAAGAGGAAGAGTAAGCTTATCCAGAAGACGCAGCCAACGGCTGGGAGATGAGAGAGAAGGTGAAACAACAGGTTCTTGCCTTTCACGGCTACAGCTGAAGTTTGAAACAGGGAAGGAAGTCTCCGCCAAGAGTTTCCTGTCTCATTTAATACCCGAGGTATGCTTTGCGGTTTGTAAAAGGTCTGAAAAGACTGCAAACAGTGGATTAGGGTCTTAATTGTTTGGATTCATGTGTAAGAGATTTCCTGTTGTCTGAGGAAAACTCGTAGGAGCTGAGAGGTAATATATGACTCACTAAATGAGTCAATCCGTTGCAATTCAAGACCCGAGTATCGCCTCGGTGGTCTTCAATAATCATAGCGTTTACGAGCCTCGTGAATGAAACATCTTGACCCCAGACAGAGAGGCTGTGTCCTTTTCAACAAGGTAAGTTTCAGTCCTGAACTTGATCTGTGTGTACTTTCTTAAAGACTTGACTCCTTATTCCGTTTCCCTGTGTGCCTCGTATGTTATTTGCAGTAAAGCAGCTAGTATAATGTAAAAATTAATGTGTATAGTATGTTATTGCAAGCCAACAACGCGCTTCGCCAGCAAGATAGAATCATGTATTTGTCCGTATCCCATGTAGCTTCTAGTTTTCTTGTCCTCTACCGCCGAGCTTACAACAACAAATGTCAGTGGCAATGTCTTTTTTATCCATTCAAAGTTCTGCTTTGTTTCAATCTAGTGCATAAGCTCGTTGACTGCGTGATCCTGATGTCCAAATGAGTCGAAGTAAGTAACTTCGCACGTTGATCCATTCCAAGTGAGAGTAACGCGCGTATTTCCTTGTCCAAGTCCCAGTTTTTGGCCTCAATCGTTCCCTCAATGTGACTTATAGCTGCGGCACACCATTTCCCAAAATCGCCACCCTTCCTGCACACAAAGTCCTTACAGTTAATCTCGACGTTACTTGCGGGTTACCCAAACCCTTTACCACTTTCTACTGCTCTGAGTGTTGGGAGTGACGGTCAAAAGGGCGGGAAAATGACCCACAATTCAAATGCTCCGCCACAGGGGACAATCAACAATTCAAGTGCAGTGCCACGTGGGACAATCAATCAAGTACACGTTGATTGATGCGTCCCAGGGCGCTAGGGATAGTACTACAGACCGGCGCCACCGCAGTGCGTGGAACTACTTTCACTCGGCAACTTGCTACACTTCGCTAGCTAATTTTTAAGTAAAGCTTTCCACCTCGTTTCCTTCGTTTAGTTGTTTGCTGTCAGTTCAACACAGCAGTTACGCTCGAATCGAGGCGTGAATTTAACACAAGTCTAACAACCTCCGCAGCACCTTGCTCATCATGGAGAAGAAGACCAAGGGATCGCGAGAGAATCAAGAAGACACGCGCGGCCAGAAGAAGCGCTACGACCGAGAGCGAACCCGGACAGATCGACAATCATCCACCCCTGATGCTTTCCGCGAGAAACATAAAGATCTGAAGGGGTGGTATACATTTACGACATTTCGGCACGGGCATACCAGTACACGAAAACTACCGAAGCGATCGCTGAGTGGGTCAAGATGAAATTGACGTTCTCAATAGACGTCTGCGGATCCTCACAACGCTTAAAGAGCCAAATAAGGATGAATGGAAGCCAGAGGAACCCGCAAGGATGCTGGCAAGGTCGAGAGAAGATCTTCGACGGCAACATAAAGAAATACTTGAAACGCGTCAGTCACTTTGAAGACAACTGTTGTAACGTCTTCACAGTAGTTTACGGCCAATGCAGCGAGTCGCTTCAGGCGAGCTGCGGGGCCAGGAAGACTGGGAATCCATATTCGAAAAAACGACTTGCTCAAGTTAATGAAAAGCATTAAGGTATGGATGCTCAACCAGGAGGGATCCAGGAACCCAGTGGCAGCAGCGGACGCCTCGATAATGGCCATGTTCAAGATTAGGCAGAATAGATACGAGTCTTTAACGGAATACAAAAGAAGATTCATTGCAGCAACAGAAGTGTTGGAACACATAGGAATAGACCTCGGCAAAGCGCTTGTAACCCTAGTCGACAAGTCGCTGAAATCCGTGGAGGGTACGACGAGAAGAGGCGGAAGAATCCGCTGTGACCAAGGCTGAGAAACGAACACTCGAGAAGTTTCTGGCGTACCGCTTTATCGCCGCCGCCGACAAAGCAAGATTGGGAACGTGGTGGTGTATTTGGAAAATGAATATGTGGCCAAAAGTGACAAGTTTCCCAAGGACGTCACTGCGGCATATAACTTTCTCGAGAACTGGAAGCGTACTGTGATGCATGTTGAAACTCCCTCAAACGACGGCGTCAGCTTTGCTCAAACGGTGCACCATCTGGGAATGAAACAGGGCCTAAGGATCGTTCGCAAACTTAATGCTACAAATGCGGGAAGTACGGGCACAAGCGTCACGAAGGAAAGTGTGATCCAGAAGATGTGGCAAAGTGGCAGAACAAGAAAAAGAAGGAGAACATAGCGACCATACTGCCAATCACATGACCGGCGTGCCGAACGACAGCAGCGATGAGAGCGATGACTTCGACGATGGCGTTTACCACGTGATGCTTTGCACTGCCCATGAGAAGGTGCAGCGCTGGACAGGATGAGAATGAGGGACACGTGATCGCGAAGGCGGGGAGATAGTTGAAGCGTCATGACGCATTCGTTCAACTCTAAACGCGCATACGTGATCCCAGCTGGGAGCGTAGGGCTGGACAGTATGTCCTCAGTGGACGTTTTCGGTGACAGCCAACTACTCACTAACATCCGCACCGTACCAAGCAAGATGAAATCGTGTGTAATGCTGGTGAAGTACTCGTCACGCAAATGGGAGACCTCGGGGTACGGGCCGGTGTGGTATCATCCCGGCGCTATCGCCAATATCTTATCGCTGAGTAACGTGCAGAAGCGGTATAAGGTACGCTATGACAGCACAGAGGGCAACTTCTTACGCTGGAACGCGAGGACGGTACAAAGCGCGTGTTCAAGCCCACAGGAAAGGGCCTATACGCATCGCAGTTACTGGCGAGGTCGGAGCCGAAGAAAGAAGTTGCGCTGATAACCACGGTGGATGGTAACGCCAAATCCTTCACAAGCGAAGTCAAGCAATAAACAAGCACGACGTCTAATGGCAATAATAGGGAGGCCAAGCGAGCGGCAGATCGCGAAATTGTGGGCAGAGGCATTTGAAAACTGCGATGTCAACAACAAGACGTTCGCAACGCGCTAAAGATCTTCGGCCCCGATTTCAGGTCGCTAAAAGGCAAGAAGAACAGGAAAATAGAGCTACAGGCCGGCGCTGCCGCCGTGCGTGGAATCTCTTTCACTCGGCAAGTTGTTAGACTTCGCTAGCTAATTTCTAAGTAAAGCTTTCCACCTTGTTTCCTTCGTTTAGTTGTTTGCTGTCAGTTTAACACTGCAGTTACGCTCGAATGGAGGCGTGAACTCAACAGTGAGAACTGTATTTTGACTTATTACTTCCTTCAGTTTCCTTGCCAACCAAGCATGTTGATCCTCCTTGAAATCGAGATATGTGCACACACTGGCGGAAAATGCACTTGACATCAGCCCCTACCATCGTATTTGTCCAGAATTCAGCTAAATAGTGCCATTGAGGGCCACTGCTTATGACGCTCCGTGTCGTCGGTCTGCCCACGCCAGAACCTGCGGGCTCCGGAAACACTTGCATCGCTTGCTGATCACAGCCGGACGTTGATACTGTGGCCCAAACCCTGTATTCAAAACAGTTCCTACTCCAGTAGTGGAGCCTGGCCATCCTTGTGTTGCTAATGAGTAAGGAAGATCCACCAGAGTTGGATGAACAATTTTTCCGAGCGGGCCACTGCACCAGCAAACATTGTTCCAGACGCAGGTCCTGATGGTTCCGCGACCTGAGGAATAGCCCATATTCCTTGTCCATTCTGATCTGATGGAATTACTTCCTGCTGTATGTTGCGGGAGAAGGCGCACCGCTGCGGTGTGGCTCGCTCTGTGGTGGCACAGGAAGTTAATTGTTCATAGCTGATAAGGGGCAGTCCACCTCAGTTCAGAAGTTAGGAAGACCGTACGGTGGAATAGACCGAAGTCGTGGAATCTAAATGGGAGGAGAGGGGATAAAACAACAAGGGTGAAGTAGGTATTTCAGGAAAAACAGCCAGTGCACGATACCCGGCGAAAACTTATAGTTTCATCACCTTGGTCTGGAGCTGCGCTTGAGGCCCTCAGATTCAACCCGCGTCTGCATCAGAGTTGGTGATCGACTGCCGTATCAAAAAGCACTTCAACTTTCTAAAGAATGTAACCCAAATACATCATATTTACTGTAGTTTACGCAGTGGCCTTCCTCACCGCACACCCCGCTGTAGTCGACCGAACGTCCAACGATATGTGGACAGTGATGCTACGCCGTCACCTAGGAGTTCGCGTGTTTGACGACACCGCACCGCTGCAGTGCGCTGAGTTCCATAGCCCCATGACCTCTTAGGGACCAAAGGTCTCGGGTGGACCAACCGGCACACAGCAGTTGTGAGAGTACTTGGGAGAGAGCTGTTTAGAGCAGCAAGTTGGCTTCCAATATGAGGTCAAATACCTACTCCCCGGACTGAATGCGCGACCTGCAGATATTCTGGTGCACCCGCGATCCGACGCATTGAACACACCGCCCCCTCTTCCAGTGGCCTACGATATCATCGTATCCTTGCCATTCCAGGAGTGCTATATGTCAATGGGAGCACGAAAAGCGCGAGCCGTTGCCAACGCAGCAGAAAAGCGAAAGAGGAAGGACCTAGCCACGAAAGTGGCTGCCATTTCTGGCGACGTCCTGCCTGGAAAATCAAGATTAGGATGGGATTTTGTGCCGCTGGCTTTTGACTAGTTAGGATCATCTTCTGAGACGTCATCAAAGGTCATAGAGAAATACGCGGCAGCTGTCGCATCGCGCAGCGGATGCTCTACGGGGGGATGAAGACCCGCTTATACCAGAAACTAAGCTACGCTATTTGGTCCACAAGCGCGGCGTCAGTAATATGTCATGCCCCGCAACACGCAGAAGTTAGTCACCCTATTCAAAATTAACTTTGTAGCGACTTCACAGTGTTGCTATATATGTATGTATAATGTTTCTAGAGTGTTCACTCACTGACCGACTATTGAGTTAAGAACTAACTAGATGGTGAACATCGGTCCCGTGCAGTGGGGCACGGGAAATGATGGCCATAGCCACCGAGGACCACAAACACAGCTGATGCGCTGATAGATTCCGAGCGAATAGTGGCATAGAGGTGTGATATCTGGTCGCAATCCGGGGAATGAACGTTTCCAGAAACAGTGCAGTGGCTGGGGACGCCGCTCCAAGGGAGTCGAGAAGGAGCGGTTGGAATGTGAAATTCAGCTGGCGTGACGGGTTGCCAGATGGTACAAGCGCCTGGAGAGCTTACGCTCAAGGTCCTGGACCTTGTTGCGGTAAGCTTGCGTGGCGGCGCCTGCGGCGGCTTGCGTTGCTTTCGTGACAGAGCCTTTTGAACGGCGAAGCAATAGTAACGTCACAGGCAATTGGCCTTTCCTTGGGCCGATGGCAGGGGCCGGGGTTGCACGAGGAGGTCTGCAGGCCTAAAATCGGTTCCAGGAATTAACAGAGGGACTTCGAACTTGTAGTCCAAACCCGCAGCGCGGAAGACATGATATGCGAGGGCGTTACGGATGGAGTTATGCCGGTGTAGGCGGCCAAACCCGAGGGGCAGAGGTCAGCCGCATGGTCTCCATACAGATCTAACGTCTGCTGGCAATGATGACACTTCGGCGGAATCGAGTCCGTGTATACTGGAAGACCGAGGTGGCGACGGAGCATGATGCTCCAATGGGCATCAGAGACTTTGGTCGCATTAGTCGGATGCGCTTGTAGAAACGCAGCGGCCTCGGAGTAGCGAAAAGCTAGACCGCGTATCCGACGACGGGTGGCTTCGGGACGGTGAGCTGTATGGCTGGAAACATCCTTCCAGAGGTTGTCCTCCCAGTGCACCTTTGCCGCAGCCTCTTGCTGTATCATATTGAGATGGGTTTGCAGGTTGACAGGGATGTCAGCAAGAGCTGGGGTCCAGGGAGCCTAGGTCGGTGAGCAAGGGTTACCGAGAGCACAGTGAGCAAATTGGCGAAGGGGGGCGAGCCTGGGCAACAAAGAAAGCGGTCCCCGCGAAACGGTTTCCAAGAACGCGAGGAGCGAGCTGAGGTGTATGAAGCCGTTCGGTGGCGGGCAGGGCGGCATCCAGGAGGCTCGCAGCAACCGCGCCATGAAGGAATGGGCGGATCAGCGAGAACCTTGGCCACCAAGGCGCAGGGGGAGACAGGCTTGTTCCAGGCTGGTCCGTTAGTGTCACCTTGTGTAGCGTCTCGTATGGGACGTTGGAGCGAGTCAAACTCGCGTGCAGGGTCGGCGGCAAATTGAGGTCGGCGAGTTTGAACGCATGCGTAACCCGGCAGGCCGATGCACACAGGCGGTGCATATGGAAACGGGCCCTCGGGTCACGGATCGTGTCGAGAAGGGCAAGGGTGCGGCGACATGCTTCAATCTTGTCTCGGAGGAAGGCCTGGGTGAAAGCGGAATTGCCGATCGGAGCTCCGAGAAGGTCGAACCCTGCCCTGGAGCACTCCAAGAAAGGGAACTCGGAGAGAAAAGCCGCACGATCCGGTGCAGAGTGTGCGGCCAGTAGATGCGGGTCTTCCTCGGATTGAGGAAGAGTCCCAGAGACGGACCATGAAGACTAAGCAAGCGAAGTGCGCTGCGGAGGCCGTCGAGTGTTCCGATTATGTACCGTCATCCGCATACCACTGATTGAGAAGTATGCCATCTTCTTCTGCGATCCGTCTAATAAGCGGCTGAACTGTCAGGGAGAAGAGCAGCATACTAGCAGGGTCACCCTGCTGGGTGCCCTGGGCGCTAGCAATGATCGTGCGATCCCGATTCGGAAGATTAGCGGTGGCTGGGTCCGACCATACAACATATTGACAAACCGGGCTAGCGAAGGGGCACGGGATGGAAGCAGGTCAAGCATTGACTGCCGATCAACACGGTTGAAGGCGTTGTGGGCATCAATGAAGACGTGGCAACTTGGGATGCAGGGAGACTCGACGAAGCATCATGCTTGTATCATGGACGATGGCATCCATGCCAGCCTTGATACCGTTAGCCGTCTAGGGGGCCAGAAAGTCACGGGAGTTATCTATAGCGGACGGAAGCAACGTCTTTGTGACAATGCGACGGAGGACAGAGGTTTGCTGGGGTGCTCGAAAGTCAAATACTGTAGATCTCTTTACGTGTGAGGCAGAGCACTACGCCGAGTCCGTTGCTGCACAAGACTTGGTATGGATTCTGAAATGTATAGAGGAGGTTGTAGTATCCATGTAGGATCCTACTTCCCTCTAGTCGGATAATGTCTCTGCAATCTCTTGGGCCTAGGAAAAACGGATCCCGTTTGCAACGGCGAATCATTATGATGTCCGCGTGCATTATATCTGAGATTTCTTGGCTGGTAAAGAAGGTCAAGTACATCCTATCGGGGAGAACCAAGCGGACATTTTGACCACGCCGCTGGGAAGAATCAGATTTAGTGACATGATAAGTCGCATTGGACTTCGGGATTCAGTCAAGGAGGAGAGTTAATGTGTGTGGAGTAAAATAGGTTCGAGTGCACCGAGTCATGAGCGAGTACACACAGGAGTATTTTTGATTGTTTTAGAATACGTTTTTGGTATGCATACAGTGTGAGCAGGGCACGTAACCACTGTAGCTGCTGAATCTGCCTACATTTATCTACATTAGATGCAAATTTACCTACAGTAGAGGAATGTAGGGTTTACAGATACTATGGTTAGTCACCGCCGCCATCTTCGGTTGGGGTTAATGGACTTCAGAGCAGAGGTTGATCTGCCCGAAATGCCCTCTGAAATAATATCAGTAGAGCATCTTGAGTGCATGATCCTCGTTGAGTAAAGTCAAGACACAACTCGAACTCATTCAACTTTGTT
Source organism: Kappaphycus alvarezii (assembly GCA_002205965.3). NCBI lineage: Eukaryota > Rhodophyta > Florideophyceae > Gigartinales > Solieriaceae > Kappaphycus > Kappaphycus alvarezii. Next base: position 959,139 of record NADL03000758.1, read on the forward strand.
ACGGTATGGGTTAGAGGTTTTCCGGGGCCCATAACCTGACAAGGTTGAATAACAGTGAAGCCAAATATTTGATATAGAATATTGGGCACTTCTTTAATTCAGCCACGTAGATGAAATCGATTTACACTTCCTCGTTAAAGGTTCGGAGTAGCTTACTCAAGAATACCTTGTGAACATTAAGTAGCCTCCCAGTCGTCTTACAGCTCGGACAATTTTCAAAAAAAATTCGAGAGCTTGCTCCAAAAGTCTTGAATTAACTTCGACCCGCTTGCAAAGGTCCTTCATGTCCTTCAGAGGTACGTGTGAGTACAGGAGAAGTTGTGAAGCGAATTATTTTGCATATTTTCCCATGAATCGCGATTTTATGTTTCTGACGTCATCTCAATCTCCTTTCCTTCCAAAAAAGGCCCACGTTGTCGCAAGATAGCCTTGTAATCTGGACGCTTGACTCATAACAACATGGAGGTTCGTTCGAGCTGCTCTACGTTCAGTAACATAGATTGGAAGCACAGTTTTGCTATCCGATCCTTCGAAAACATCCGGTGGTATTATGAGAACATGATGTGTCTGGGAATTGAACAATCTAATACGCTAAAGATACAATTTATAAGAAGAAGAAGAACATCGCCCTTCCAGACGTAGAGCGGGATTACGATTTTTCAAGTCTTCAAAAGAGAGTCTCCATATACCGAATGCGAGCTTCGTATCGCTGCATTTTCACCATAACTGTTGTAGAATGGCTCACAATCTAAAGGCTCCAACTTGAAATTTGACGCCCATCTCTAGGGAAAACACTACTGTAGACTTTATGCCCCCAACTGATTGTGTACTAACCCCATCCAGGATAGAATTGGGGTCGTCATGCATAGCAATCATTTCAGACTTGATAGGTATTCTGCTCGGCAGGCCCCCCTTGGAATGCTTGGAGCCTGGACTAAAATATCCGTCTAAATCTTCGGGTATTTCGTTCCGTTCGGTTTCTTCTTTACGACGATTGTTGGCTTCTTGGATCTTCAAAGTGGAAAACGCCCGGACTCTGACACTTCAAATCACGGCGATCGTGGTCCTTCTTTCCACAATCCATGCAGGCTTCCCCGACGAGTTCCGACAGCACTGTTAACTTCTTCCTCTTATTATCCGATTAGATTTGTAATTTTAGATGTCATTTCGATATTTATTACGCTTCTTTCTGATTAAAGCGCGAATAGTAGATGCTTTTCTGGTCCTTTCCTCTCTTTGAACCGCCCCACGATTACCGAGCAAAATCATGACCTTATGATCGGATGAGTTCTTAAAAAGATCCTTTGAGATTGGAGATTTATTTCTGTTGATAGTCTTAGTAAAAAGAAAGATACATTCACAGTATCGTCAAGACTCAGAATACAACTTTGAGAAGAGGAAAAAATGGATTTTGGCTACATCCTGAGTACCACTTAGCTTCTTTATATTTTAGGAGATGGGCATCGCATATCAAAACATGGTGTTGAATCTACCTTCATAAATGAGAGCTTTCTATTACGACATGAACTATCCGCAGCTCTCAAGATAGAGAAATAAAGCTTCCAGGTACTAAAATATATCTTCTGTACCTCTTTCAGTATCAACTTGAACGTTTTACCAGAGCTTTTCGATCTCTTTTCTCATTCTTATGTCATTCCGATAATACGGAGCTTGGTATTGGTTAGCAATGCTTTAGAGAGTGAGTCTTTATTAAGCAAAGTGATTTCCAGTACTTCTCCTATTTAATATTGACTGGTAGGTCCTGCTTTCATCAAGTGTTCGGAAGCTAGTCTGCAGAACCATGGCGCATAATAGTTCAGGTCCTCATTATTCTTGCGTTTGCAATAATTCACCTTATTGAAGGATTCAACGTAACCACGGAAATAATAGTCTCTTGAGCGTTCAAGTCTACGATCTCTTGAACAGCTTTTAATTGGTATTACTGCTCGTAATAGATTTTCCCATGCTCTTTTGCTTCGTTTAAAAGACTCTGCTGAGCTTTATGAAGACCTCTATCATATATTTGACGCCCAATTCTGTGTAATTCTGTCTTGCAGAACTTATCATCCCCTTTCTCTTCTTCAGTTTCTATTAAAGTAACCCAATTTTGAAACTTTTTCTCTGCAAGATAAGAGGTCTTGATCCAGCTCTAATACTAGAAGGTTCACCATGCCTAAACTTTTCTCAAAGTCCTTCCCTGAGCTCATAACTATGGCTTTTGCGGTGTAAACAAGTCTTTGCGGTGTTAGCAAGGGTAGAGAGAAAGACTAGGCACAAAGATTGGCTACAATGGCCCCCCAGGATACCATTGCAGTCCCTTTTGAGTATTTTAATAGGAGAGCTAGTACAGTAGAACAGTAGACTGTAGCAATTTTGCTTTAGTCTTCCAGAAGCCCTGTTTCCCACGGCATCGATCGGGTGGTCAGGACTCCCTTAATGGCCGCTCGGAAGGCCATATGGAAGTAGGTATAGCTCCATATGAATATAAAAATCGTTGCCGTTGTCGAGCCTCTCCGCACCCATCCATTCGCCCTAAGCAGCCAGCAATTTATTGGCCCTCTGCGGTCCCGCATCTACCCGACTGGTGTACTTACAATAATCCAACGGTTCAGACTTATCTCCTTGTGAAAAAACCCTTCGATGAATCAAAGAACCCTCCTAACACTCAAACCATTGGAACAATCTCCAAGACTATCAATAATTATCAAATGTGATTTGCCGGCGCCGAGATGCTCAAAGAGGTCAATATCGTATATATTCCCCTCATTCTTGATAACATCGATCAATAAACGAAACGCATGGCCCATTTTGTTGATTGCACCAAATATGGAATGACCTACGGGCAAATCCCGTCCTATTCTTGGTGCTCTCCTCTCCCTACCGCAGATAGTTATATTGGAAAAACAATCCAGTCAGAACTATATAGAACTTCTGGGAGCTCCTTCCGGAACAACCTACCCAGTCTCCCTGCGAGGATTTCCACTGAAAACCATGCCCCTCCCGGAACATCAGAGATAATTGAAGGTTCCTTAATCAATCAGATAGATTCGCTTTCAAAAATTGGTGCATCAAAGTCACCCATCCCAATAATACAAGCAAGTCCCCGCCCAAGGGCGTCGTCCGACATCACCGATGGATAATTCCGGAAAGTTATATATCCTCCCTTTAAACATTTCGTTTCTACCTCACCGACTACCCAAAGGGGACAGTGAATCAGGCCAGTCCTCCGGTTCTTTCGATCGACCTGGCGACCCAAATGACTTACAATCACTGTCTTCTGAACCATTAGTCACTAAATCCTTGCTTCGAACCGTCTTCCTTCGACTTATCGCTTCCTGAACACTTAGATACTTACCCTTGCAATCTGGCCTTGATTTAACCTGATCTTTTCCTTCTGGCGGTGAAACATATTCGTATTTCTCTCCGTCGGCTGCATTTTTCTTAGACTTCTGCTCCCTACTTTCAACTTCCTCGAGCTCACTTACATCTGACTGTCTCCCGTCGATTTCCTTCTTTTTGCCTTTCTCTTTTCCACATCGAGCATGAATGCCTGTGGCATCTTGACGTTCCACTACGGGTAAAATCTCCAAAGCAACATCTTCATCACTGAAGTTTCCCTCCTTTACTGTTCTTCCCTTACCAATTCTCAAAATCTCAATAGCACCATCATCATCGTACAATTTATCTCCATGCGTTGCATCGAACAACCTATCTCCTTTTAAAATGGCTGCTTGAGCTCTGGTTTCTTTTTTCCCCTCCATAATTGCATCGTTGAATGTCGCTGCTGATATGTCATTCTTGGATTCATTGATAGTCAAAGATTTGCTGGTTCAAAAGGTGACCGGAAGTCTTCATCAATACTCTCATTAACCTCACACGTCTTCCCACCCGGACGCTCAGTTCTGTTATCTTTCTTTCTCTTCTTCTTCGTTACTGACATTTAGGTCTTTGTGTTTTGAATTACAAATGGTGTCACCATTACCTGGTGAACCATCGCCCGACTTTGAAACATTTCAATCCCCAACGAGTTCGTTTTTGTAGACAATTTCCTCTTTTCCCTGGGAATGGATTTAAACTTCCGCCTTTGTCGAAGATTCCAACAATTTTTCTCTTTTCCAACGAGAGATATTGGTGCTTCGCGTTTAGTAGCAGTCTTCACATCCTTACTGATTCCTTCTTCATTTATATACATCTTATTTACGTCTTCGCTGGAATCAACATCTGCAGGAACAACCCGGTAAATTCATGGGGAACGTTTCACTGGCATATTCTCGTTCTTTTTATTGTCATCCCTATTCGAGGAGCTTTCATTCGTACCATAATCCTTTTTGGCAGAACGTTTACGAACGTATCTCCGTCTATGTACAGGTGTAGCACTCTCACGTGAGTCTTCCCATGAGACAGCACCAGTTCCTATCCTGTGCTTGTAACGACTCTTTATTTCCAAATTAGCGTGAGTCCCCAATTGTGGAATCTTATCTTTGTAAAAATCAAATGCATCTACTTCTAGGACACTTTCGTTCCCCGCACATCCCCGCGAAAGCGCCCGTATTGCAGCGGCCAATGCCATTCTAGACAAAGTTCCCATTTGCGACATTCGACTAACTTCTTCCTGAAACACAGGGAATCCAATAACTCGCAGCTTACGAGAATTCCTTTCTCGTCCCGCGACTGGGGCGGACAGAGTCGGCGACTGATTTGAGATATCATTTTTCCCAGGTTATTTCCCTTCTTCTACTACTGGTTGATATGCGACATCCTTTTCCCCAACGTATCTCCCTTCTTCTGCAGCCGATGGCAAATTAGGTTCATTCCGGTCTCCACTATTTCCTTGCATATTGAATCGCTTCGATGAGAGAGTGATAATGACGTAGATAATAGAAGAATGGATGTACATGCACAATCTTAGCTATTGCCAGCCCTTCCAGTGATAGCGATGTGAATAGGCTGTGACCGTTGACCCCGGAAGACGCAAAGTGAGATAGAGCAACTTCTAGGTGAAAAGGAGAAACATGCGCAGGTTGACTATTAGCCAAACTTTGAAAGCCTGGCTGTGTGAAGGGTTGAATATTGGAACTCACTGACCGCTGCAGTCTTCTTTCTCTTAGTGATTTGAGTATACTGAACCGGCTCCCTTCTCACACTGGAGAGAGATGACACGAAAAGAGGGAGACTAGAAGTTGATTTCAAACCCTGACTTTTTCATTATTAGGCCGTAGATACAACAAACAATGAATCTGCCCCAAATCATCCGTGGGAGCAGACAAGCTGAAAATTACAGTCAAACAGGCAATCCACTGTTTCAGTTGAAATAAGGTCTGCTCTAGGTCCCTTCAATAATTTGTAAATAATTTCAGTTGAAATACGGTCTCCTGCAGGTCACTTCAATAATTTGTAAATAATACATATACCACAAATGGGCGGGAACATTTTTTCTTATGATGCAATCGAGATGCTTCAAATATCAATGCATTTTTAGTAGAAACTTCCCGTCCTGAATCAGTGAATGTAGGGTTTTTTCCTTAAAGGATGATTTTAACTTAAAATGCCTTGGAAGGCACAAAAAAAGGTCTGTTATGAGTGGCCATTCATATCCGGGTATGAGCCCTTTTCTTAAAAATATTTTTGAAGAAAAAGTGTTAAGTATGAAGCAGGGAGCTCTGGGTTCCGGAAATGCCATGTTATCGAACAAAAGGTCATTGAATCATCACTATGTAGCCATTGTGGTAAAAAAACGATCTTTGAAAGCATGATAACCGAAAAAAATATCATTTAAGATAATTTGAGTCGGAATTCATTATTTGTTAAGAAGAATGAACCTCCTGTAAGTTAGTTCCTTACATATTAGATATGTGCAAAAATAATCAAGTATGTGCGCCATTTTCAAATCATTAACAAGTTCATCATTAACCTACTTCCCCAGACCATTTAAATTCTTTAAACTAAACAAGCGCAAGGCGTTGCTCTATCTTAACTACACGGGATACCTGGTTAATTACAAAGTCCTCAGGAGGATAGATCTATTAATTACTGTAGAGTAGTTAAATGGATCCAGGGGACTTCGTTATTTAAACAAATTCGGATTGTATTGCGACTAAGTCTATGCACTCTACCCTAATAGCAATTGGTACTGGAACGATTCTCAGTTCGCTTCAGATAAAGCTAAGAATTCTCTTTACTCACAAAGCAACCACACTGATAACTAAACCTCAACTTCCCAAGCTAAAACTCCGGGTTTCTCTAGCAGATTCTGGTAGCGTTTCTTCTCACGTTCATCAGTATCACGCGATGGAAATACTAATTCTGACCTGCTACCATGATTACCTGTTCTGGGGTCATCCCAAAAAGACTGGAACAACGTGGTCTTCTTATGACACAATGTAGAGCTATCACCGATAATGATTAGACAAAACGAGCTCGACTTGCAGCAACGTTTAAACGACGAGCGTTAGATAGGAACCCGACCTTTCTCTCACGATTGCTCCTCGCAAGAGAGACAATGATGATTTCATGCTCATCCCCTTGCATGGAATCTGTTGATGAAAACTCAGTACTATACTTCTCCCTGAACCCAGGTTTCGAGAGAATGCGACCAGAGAGTCGTAAATGTTCTTTTAATCGTGCCACTTGTTCCTTATACGGAGAAGTGATTGCAATTCTCTCAGGACCATCCTGTGTTAGGCAAACCTTGTACAACCTTTCACAATCCCCTGCACTAGATCTATTTCAACCTCTCTGTAGAATTGCCCCTCACCGCAATTCTTCTAAAACCGAAACCCACACTGGGCACTATCCACCACGGTAAACGTAGCAAAGGAAAATTTTGAATTTCCAACATCTGTATACGGCTTCTTAAACTCATCTGCAGAAGAGTGCTACATAGTGTTGTAAGCTGGTGTCATCTTAATACGCCCAATAGACGGATGAATGCGGTACTATCTGTTCAACCATGAATGATCAACACGTTCACCCTTAACCATCTTCTCAAAACTAGAGTGAATCATCTCGTTTAAATTGAAGTTGAACTTGAAGTCCTTACGGGCGTTGAACAGGAAGGTGAAAGGCTGCTGAGGTATCCATACTGGTGGGAGCTGCTTGTAGTCGCCAACATGTACTACGTGCAAACTGCGATTCACTCTGTAGTTTTCAGCTTCAATCATAGGAATCAATTATTCAGGGTCAGATGCATGGCCAGCCTCGTCGTTTATAACTACATCAAATCCAACTTTCATCTGCTTCAACGTAGCACTTCCCGCAGTGCTGTTTGTGTTCAACATTACAACGGACTCAACTTCCATAGCCTCAATGGCCTTATTCCTACGTTATTTTCCACGTTCTTGCCCATCTGTTGTAAAGAGTGCGACCTCGAACGCACGACCCTTATGAATATGACTGAAAGAAGCCAGCATACTCTGTCGAAAATCATACCGGTTCCTCGCGATGCGAACAACCTGGGACTTAATGTCTATCTCTTGAATAGAAACCTTTCAGCAACTTTTCCCCAACTGCATCCACTGCAGTGTTGGAACTGCAACAAAAGAATACGCGAAGCAGTCATGTCTAGTAGATGCTCGTAGATGATTTTCATCTGACTTCAGCTGATTGTGCCTACTCACGTTCCCCAGTATCCTAACGTTCGTTATGCAGAATACCAGCAATCAGAGTAGCAATAGCTGTAGATTTTCCAGTACCAGGATGACCACAAATAGTTGTCCAAGACGAACTTCCGGGATAAAAAATAACCATTTCTAGGAGACAAGTTAATAATGCACGTTACTGCGAGTTGTTACACCCAAGGAAAGACTCTAGAATTAGAAAACGGAGTGAGCCGGAATCCACTCCACTCTCAAGATCCTCCATTGGTATATCGATTGGGGTGGCGCTCCTATTTGCAGTGGAGTGATCAATTCCAGGAAGCTAACCCTTCAATTTCCCAAACAAAGAATGAATAATCGAAGGATGACATGCTGAAAGTGCATTTACGCCATGAATTGCACGTAGCATCCGCTGCGTGGTGACGAGTGACTTCAGGGAGCAGTTAAAATTGGTCCTCCTTTGGCGACTTACATCCCATGATACGTGCTCGACTTCCACACTTGCGAACATTTACTTGACCACTACTCTGAGATCTAGCTAAACTGTCTCTATTGCTTTTGTTATACGTGACACTGCGAACCAGGAATAATTGCAGAAATGTATCACTTTGAGCAACATAGTCTCCATCCTTTCGCAAAAAACCAACACATACGATCATACCATTAAACCTTGCTTCAATTTACATGTTCAACTTGGAGTCGACACTCACACATCTAAAGTTCACTAGTAGTGAACTTATATCAACCTTTGCCAAATGCATCCGGAGAAAGTCCGCTCATGATGAGAAAATCAATCCACAAAGCGCTGTGTGCTCCCCATAATGGAAGGAATAAGGCGTCAAATGCTCTCCTGCAGAAAGTAATGTGTTTCTATATAAAGCATACATAGGTGCACATTCCATAAGCCTTGACCGAATCAAACTAACTGACATCAGATGTAGTCAGTCTCGTGTTAACAGTAAGGAGCTCCCTCAACCACGAATCACTCTCATCCGCTATTGTCGGCGCAATGTCATCTCCGGGTTGTCGAGGATTAATACAGTGGAACCGTAGAGTAGAGTAGTATAACTCAAATTCTTGATCCAAATTCCTATCCGACACCTTAAACTTATTAGGGTCGTAGACATCCTCCTCACCTCGTACCTCTTCATTATCAGAGTCCCTTTGGTGTAATTGAAAAAGCTCCTCATCAGGACTCCTTCCTGACAAAACCTGACGCATGGCGCTGAGATTAACATGGAACTCATTTTGGTAATCCGCCGCTTTCTTAACTTTATATTTCCTGTATTCCCACTTGTCTACACTTTGTTGTATGTGTCTATTTCTATGCATCCGAGCGCTACTTCCGTGTTATTTATTCGATTGGAAATGCTGATGGGGGGCGACCCGGCCACTGAAAAACGTTGGTCTACGTACATTGCGCTCCCAAGGTACTTTAATATAGCCAGTCGGTAAGTTATTCCTGGAATCTATAAACTGGCGACCCCATCGACAGGTGAGCAACGGTAGTTACCTTCACGCCTCCGGAAATCGTGATTTGAAACCGCTTGGTTATTAATACGTGATTCATATGGTCTTCTGCCTGCAGACCAATGTTCCATAGGCAATGATATGGGAAAATCATGGATCACAGGAGTAGACCTTCCCCTTAGATACGGACGCGTTCTCAGTGTAGGTCCACCTTCCACTGGTGGGGGACTAGGAAATTCTCGCTGCGGAGAATGATATCGGGTGGGAGTATGACGGCGTGCGAAGGGGGGCGGAGAGCGAGAGTTGCGGCATTCATATCTTCGTACATCCTTGATGGTTTACGATTGATAGGAGATTGTTACGGTGGTGTATTAGGACGCCTGTGTTCATAACTTACGTCACGCCTCGGTGGAGAGTTGTTGCGAGATGAGGAACGATACGGAATAAACTGAGTCGTCTACACCTCCAATTCCCGCCAGACAGAGAGCTATGGCAGAGGGTCGTGCGTTGCCGCAAATGGCCGTGTGGCGTAGTGTGATGGCTTCGAGTTCTTTCCCGATTACCTGTGCTGGAACTATGAAAGCTATGAAAGTAACGGGAAACATATTGTCGAGTTTGAGGATGATCGCGTTGATCATGCTGTTCGGTGTAATGTTCATTCCTGTGGCCTTGATCATCATCATCAATGAGAGATCTCTTGTACGGCGTGATAGATCTCGATACAGATGAATGGTAAACATGCACTTACAATCACTATTGTGATGCAGCAGTGGAGGTAATGAGCAGTGACTGAAAATCTAACCATATAAAATGCGCTGACTGTATCTATTTCCGATTCTCCAAGATAGATTCGTGGTCAGTGTTGGACGAATGGGTACGTCACTGATGCGATTGGATTGTGGTGATAAGGAAGGGGCGCAGCCCTTTGACTTCAGGTGCTGTCGGATTTCTTAGTCTTTACCGATAGTGACAAGGAGATCGGCGTAGCGATGGTCAGCGACGGGTTCTGGGTGGTACAATCCGGTGAACAGCGCAAAACTCAAAAAGTAACGCTAACGGGTCAATTACATTGACTGAAGCTGTTGCCGAGTCTCGGAGATGGGGGAGGAGGACGAGTCTTCGGGGTAGACAGGAGAGGGCGACAGTGTGTGATGTGATCATGCGGTCACAGTCTGAGGGAAGGAACTGGTTGAATAGTGTGAGGTCGTACTTTTGCGCGGAAACGGTTTTTTCCGTTGACAATTATTTGCAATGGTACTTTGTCTGGTAATTTTCAAATGTTAAAAATTTAATTCTGCGAAAAAACATATAGGAGCGATCCTTCGTATCCTATAGTACCAAATGGCCCTGACACGTAAGAATTTTGAAATTTGTTGGTCATATCTGATGTGATTTCGGTGGTATACCTTTTCCCCCAGAATATTGCTTTTGAGCTACAACGGTCAGAATAATGCTTTCGCGCAAATATCGTCACGAATAATGATTTCCGAATAAAAAACTGCGAAATAATTTTCATGTCTGAAACCGCCGGGTGCGACCGTCGCAACTTCGGCGCAGTGTCGGTATTTCAGTCAATAGGCCCAGCAATAGTTGATGTCTGTTCAAATATTCCAGCTCAACTCTCCCTCTATTAACAACCAACCGCACAGAGCTACCTTCTCTAGTATATCATCCACAAGAACCGCCAATAGTTGAGGTCAGCGCAAGCTTACCAGAATGAACGTATCCTCTCCAAAAATCACCTACTAGAAACGAAAATGAATGGCTCTGAAGCACGGAAGCGTAAGCAGTATACACTGAAACAGTATAATTCGAAGTGTACCAATTCATGAGCGAAAGAAAGCAAGAACGGTCCGTACAGTCACAACAAAGGAAAGGAGCTCGAACCGAAACGGAAGGTTGCTCTAGAGAAGCGAAACTCCAGCGAGAAACGATCCAGAAAGAAAAGATGCGTGGCTATCAGGAGTTCGATTTCTGCTTTAACAACCTTGCCTGCGAAATTCTGGAACCCATTCGCATTTAGTGATAAAGGTTCAATCGAAGGACTTGAACAACTTGCTGTTGATATAATTGGTAACCATGTTGTGCAAAATAATTCGGGTAGGTAGATCCAAATAATAATAATAAATAGTTCCAACTTGAATAAATAAATAAATGCCACAATTGGACTTAGAATGAATAATGAATAGAAACCCAAATTTAATAATAGGTGATCGAGGGTAATCTTTCGATGGCCCGAGGATGTAAAAATATTTCTAACAACCTAGACTACTTATACTCTACACCAGGTTGAACCTGCTACAAAATTCAGGTGAGACGTTCAATAATTTTGGTAGACATAATTCAGGCTCAGCAATAATTATTGCAGTATTTTCCAGGTAAGCAATCATCCAGATAGTAATTTGTTGGTAGCATGAATGCAATAATTATAGCCTGTATAATATAAAAACCCAATTGTAGGACATAAAAATTATTTCACACTGAATTCATAAAAATAGCGCCAGTGTAAATATATAAAATTATTCCTTGATTATTCACAATAAATATAAATTGTGGGCCTCAATAAAAAATTTGTTCCACAATTTAGCATCACTGTAGGACACCGGGATAGAGATTAAAATATTTGGTCAATTTTCACATGCTGTCCCTAAAATAGGATAAATATACAGGGGTTGCTCTGCGAAGAGCACATGCTTTCATCGGTAGCGTACTGGATCACAATTCTATTTTCGACTCTGTGGCAGGGGATGTAGAAGGACATCAGGCGTTTGCGCAGGAGAAACATGCGATCGCTATACGAAATATTCACAACGGACATAGATCGCATGCTCGGAATGGATTCCGGGTACATCTGGGACAGGACTGACAGCGGTAGCTCCAAGGGCCCTAACGATAACAAACATAGAGATATCATTTTAGGAATGAAGAAGTGAGGAATTTTTGCTCGCCCTATTTTCGTCAAAGCTGTGCACATTTTATTGCCCCAGTCACTTGGGTTCATGGGATATTTGACACCAACCTTTGCAATATGAATGGGCATATCGTTAGCTGATGTGATTCATGGAAATGTGGAAACAGATTTGTTTGGAGTCTTTGAAGCAGCTTTTGAGATCCGTAAACAATGGCAGGGTAAGTTCATGTCCAAGAATATCTTCCAGTGATAGTTCATTAAATGCGCATAGTGGAGGGAGCATAAAATCATTGCAACTTGCTCTAGAATCTCCGTTACTGGTCAGATTAGGATTATCATTGCTCTCGACGGAAAAGTATGACGGAGTTCAAGTTTTCGGATAAAACTGGAGTGAAGAACTTGAAAAGGCTGATCAGTTGCGCAATAGAAAATCACGCAGCCCTTGGGGTGTATCTCATGCGAACCGCAGTAATCCTTGACATACATGAATTATTCAGGCGATTATAGCTCAAATCAAGCAGACTAGCACGAACTCTCCCAAAATTCTAAGTGTAGGAAGTAAAAATGACCCAGACTCTGTTTTGCAGTCATTGCAACTACTACTGACTTACTGCAAAACGGGTGACCACAAAATGGGATTGAGGAAGTCGTTATGTTCAAGTGTCGACGAAGCTCTTAGATTCTTCTCCCTCTGCTGTGAGGATGCGATACGATTCTAGATATTATTCTAGGATAGATTGAGAAGATTTGATTGAGGAACTGTGTCAAAGACCACTATTTTAGGGGAAGGAGATGATGGGTGGGTATTTGCTCTGCAATCGATGTTCACGTTGTATATGATGAAAGTGGACATTCAGTTCTTTCTTTTGGAAGCATACAAAGACTTCGTCATCTCTTTGTTCACTTCTCGGTTGAATGTAGAAGGAACCCGTGCAAAGAAAGCATTGTTCAATGCGAGAGGTCTTTGACAGGCGTTCAGTGCATTAAGCCGGCCTAGTCCCAAAATGTGGAGAGCTATCGGTTAATATGAAGGGGTACGCAATGAAAATCAAGGACGATGCGCATCGATCGGCGCTGACTAGGAACCACGAGTAGCCCACTTTCGATCGTACTACCATGGGCCTTGCGTGGTCATCAAGGCCAATCATCCGAGATACGAGCTGAGGTCGTCGACCGGAGAGGGTGACCCGCAAGGCAATCCAAGCCCGACGGCTGCTTGTTTATAAGAGAACGTAGAAAGCACTACCTCGTAAATAGAATGGGGAGGAGCTAGTCAAGAAGTAGGCTAGGACAAGAGAAGTAGAAAATTATCGGGCAGAGACGATGGCACCGAAAAGAAAGCCGGCAAGGCACAAGAATGCACCCAAGCACTTACTCAGAAAGAAGAATTCGGGATTCTAATAAGATATAATGCACTAGAATGAAAGAGCGGTCACAGATTACTAGCCAAGAATTACGGCGAAGTGAAGAGAATGGAGAGCTCGCTATGGAGGATCGACAGGAAGGCAAAGCATTCAGCAACAAAGTGCTTGAGGATGAATAGTAGGATGGCCAAATTACTGCACTGCGCTGGAGAACAAATCAGCCGTGGTTTCTTCTTTCTTCTCCTTCTTACGGCTCCTCGTTTTTCTCCTCCCGTATCGAGGGCATTTTGACGCAATTTCGCTAAGGACGGCGATGCGTGTTACCTAGCGCACGGTGTAGAAATCGGAGTTTCTCCTACCCATTCGGTCAAGGATTCGGCCGAAAGGAGGAAAGCATAGGCTTTTGCGGGGTCGAATATGCGACACGACATCGCATTAATAGCCACGCAATGATTCAAGCCGTTGAAACCGGATAGCGTGACGAGATTATACTCCTTCACGCAAGCTTAAAAACTTCGGGGAGCGAAGTATTTAGAAGGAACACGTTCTGAAGCACTAAGCTTCGCCGCGGAACATGTTTCTGGGCATCCCTGAGGCTGCGAACTTGGCCGCCACGGGTGAGGTCCTCCCGTGTCTGGCCAGCATTCGTAAGAAAGTAGGATACCCAATGCTGCGCTTGTGCAGATTCGCCGAGTTCGACCAGTGCTTTCCCTAAAGAAGTCCCAATACATCCATCTGCCTTATCGGTAAAGGGTACATATTGGAGGGGAGAAGATCGAATCCCCGTTGCGTCCAAACGAGGTTCGCGGGGGCGGGTGAAGGAGAGATCAAGCTTCCGACCTGGGAACTTCTAACACCAGTCATGTATGCTAAGTATGGCTTGAAGACGATCCGGTCGGCCAAGGATGACGCGAGTACTGGAAACAGCGGCATATTTTTCTGCAGAAAGTCCTCCAAACGCCATGCTATGCAGGAGAGCTGGGTGTTCCATTCCAGTCTCAGCATCATTGGCAAGGTAAATTCTGGTACGAGCGTCCTAATGTATGTCCCTGAAGCACCACGCTGAGTCAAGGACTGAGGTGTACGAGTGCACATCCTCCAGGGTTTGGTGAGACCAAGGTAGTAGACCTCATCTCGACTAAGTTCCGGGCCGTTCCAATATCGCACGAAGGCGTTCAAGTGAATCCCAAATAGGGCCTTTTGCTCATCTTCGGTCATGGCAACTGATTTTGGGGCCCTTTTGGTGTAAACAGCAGAGTGGAGAGTATTTCAGCTTCGGTTGATTATCTTCACAATATACCGACGACCACGAAGCCTCAAGACCTCAGGACGAGAAAGTGCCCCCTGTATTGGTACGGGGAACACGGGCGGCTTTGGTCGCGATGGCAGCGCGAGGAGCTCCGCCCCAGGTGCTGAGCGAAGCTTTTTGTTTGGTTCAAGCAATTGAGATACACAGGAGAGCGGAAAGTAGAATGAGTTTTGTATCGATTAACTGCACAATACCCTCGCTTCAACTCCGCTTCCTGGAGACGGAGGCGCCGCCGAGATTGTCTTGGGAACTCCAACGAGCACACTGTAGTTCAGCTACACCTCAGCGCGCGCAGCTGTTGATTCCCCGACGTTTAAGGCAACTCTAACGGGTCCACGGAAGGTAGGGGGCGGGCAGGAGTTGGGAGCTGGCGCGAATTGGAGTTGCAGGTGGTGAGGGCAGGGTTGAGAACAAGGGGAGCATGGCCGAGAACGGGGAAAGAGTGTTGCTTCGAGGGGGGCCGAGGGTGTTGGTGACCGGTACAAGTGGGTCTTTAAGTGTGCACACGGGGTGCACTTTGGGTGCCGTGGCGTGTGGAGTGGTGTATTGTACAGTACTGTACTGTACAATGACTTCTGTGGTGTATTGTACAGTACTGTACTGTACAATGCACCACAGAAGTCACGAGTTAGGGGATACTGTACGCCTTGATTGGTAGGGCGTACAGTATCTCCCGGGGGAGCTCCAGGCACCTCCAGCGGAGGTGCGGCCGGGTGAAAAGTGCTGTAGTCGCGAAAGAAGTATAATGCATTCAGAATCTACTAAGGCAGCATTTTAGGGAGCGTAGTTTCTTCCCCATTACGGTGTCGGTATGCCCTTTTTGAATCTATTGTGGTTGTCTGGAAAACCATGGGATAGATCGGATATATCTTCCAAGAGTAAAACACCCAAATGCTTCCCCGAATCTACTGGGGACTGCGCACGTCCTAACTATACGGCTAAGATCTAAACGGATATACCTCTTCGTCCCTGCGCATCGGGGCTCGGGACAGGATAGCTTAAGCAAGGGATCACCAGAGATGCAATTCAGTCGCCGGTAGATACGGCGGCGGATAACACCAGGTGTCGAGTGACACTTGGACGCGATCCGCGGAACTAACTCCTCGATAAATGCAATAGTTCCAGGGGAAGGGGCACCTAGGGAATCAAACGCCAGAGGTCGAAACGTGAAGTTCGGCGTGTAAGGCGCAGAAGATGGGCCAGTTGAGGGAGCGGGGGCGTCGGGCGATGTTGCGTTCCAGGGTTGTAACCTTGTCGCGGGCCGCCAGTTCAGCAGCGCCTCCGGCACCTGGGTCGCCTTGGTGCGAACTGCGGCCTTGAACGGTGAGACGACAGTGATGTCACAGGCAATGGGGCGCAACGTTGTGCCTTCCGGGGTTGGGGGGGTTGTACAAGGATATCGGCGGGCGGAGCTCAGTGCCCGGGACGAGGAACGGAACCTCGTGCCGAGTATCCAGACCCGCGGCGCGGGTAACGTGTGTCGCAATCGCATTACAGCGAGTTATGGCGGTGACGACGGCCGAAACCAGGGCAGCAGAGGTCGGCGGCGTGATCCCCGAGGGTGTCCAAGGGGTGGTCACAGTGGTGGCAGTTGAGGGCATGGAGTCATCATACACTGGCAGTCCGAGGTGACGGCGGAGCATGGTCTGCCAGTGTGTGGTGTGGACCTTCGTAGCTGCCGTGGGGTGAGCGAAGAGAAACGCCGCAGCGGGGCTGCGGCGGAACGCTAAGCCACGGATGCGATGTCGAATGTCGGCGTCGCTATGTGCGGTCGGGTTTGGGGCATTCGCCCAGGAGTCGTCGTGCCAATGTACTCTTGCCCGCGCCTCTTGCTGCCCTGCTGCACCCTTTGAGAAGGGTTAGAGTGTTGGTGGGTGAAGCAGCTAGAGTTGGAGGGTCAAGGGTGGAAAGGTCGACTATCCGGGGATGGAGAGGGCGAAACGGCGGAGAGAAGGCCCAGCCTGACGGAGGAGGAAGGACCGGTCGCCGCGGTAGCGGCCAGAAGCTAGTGCACAAGCACGCGGCGTGGCGTATGCGGAAGTTCGCTGCCGTGCGGGCGCAGCATCAATGATGCTGGCGGCGGCAGCGCCGTGGAGGCACGAGGCGATGCTTTCGAAGCCCTGACCTCCGAGGTGCATGGGGAGGCAGACTTGGTCCCAGGCTCGGTCCGTGAGAGCTATGCCGTGTAACTTTTCATATGATGACCGTTGTAGATCATCAAATTCTTTGCGGCGGACTCTGCTAAGCGCGGATCTGAGAGCTTGAATGCATGCGATAGGAGGCATGCAGAGGCACAGATCCGGTGCATGTGGAACCGGGCGCGGGCGTCGCGGACCAGCAGGAGGCGGTCCAGGGTCCGGCGGCACTGAGCAATCTTAGACCGGAGAAAACTCTCCGTGAACGTTTGTTCCCAATGGGGGCCCCTAGAAGCGGAAAGCCGTCCCGCGAGCATTCTGCGAGAGGGAATTCCGCTAAGAGGGCTGCTCGATCCGCGGCATGACGTGAGGCCAATATATGCGTGTCTTCGTGGTTGACATGGAAGCCAACCGTGGGACCATCTCGGGCAAGGAGCCTGAGCGCCTGACGGATGGCGCCAAGGTTCCCGACGATCGTGCCGTCATCGGCGTACCATTGGCAGAGAGCAATGTTGGGGATCTCAGCAACCCGACGGATGAGGGGTTGGATCGTTAGCGAGAACAACAACATGCTGGCCGGGTCACCCTGTTGGGTGCCCTGGGCACTTGGTATGACGGTGCGATCCCGGTTCGGGACAAGCAATGGCGGTTGCATTCGGCCGTAGATCATGTTTGCGAAGCGGGCTAGCGAGGGGGCGAGCATTGGTAGGTGGTCCAGCATAGACTGCCGATCAACGCGGTTAAAGGCGTTGTTGGCGTCTATGAGGACCGTGGCGATTCGGGGTGGCGGAGAAGCGGCGTAGTGTCGTGCGGGTGTCGTGGACAATAGAGTCCAACCCGGCTTTAACACCGTTGGCCGTCTGATGCGGCGACATAACCGAGTGTGAATCGGCTATTGCGGCGGGAGCAGTGCCTTCGTCACTATCCTGCGAAGCACAGACCCGATGGCGATCGGGCGGACCTTGTCGGGAGTCGGCTGAAGCGGGAGGAGCGTCGCCGCTGCCACGAGGGGAGCACAGCGTCCGGGAGTTCCCCCCGTGCGAGCCGGGAAACGAGCTGTGTCAGGACACGCAGACCGGTCACGCCGGCTTCAGGACTGACGCGAGTCTTAACCAGGAGGTGGAACCAGCGGGACGGCGTTCGTTCGGGTCCGGCGGTGGTGTCCCGCGGGACGCCGCGGACCGCGTGTTCCACAGCAGCCTCGGTGATGCACGGGGGCGGCGGGAGTCGTCCTTCCGGGAGCGGCGAGACAGGGCGCGGCGGGGACGGGTGCAGATCCCGGAGCCGCTGAATCGTCGCCGGGTCGTTGACGTCGGCGAGCGGGCCATTGTGGAGGGCGCGCATGGCCTTACCGTATCGCGCATCAGCGCAAAGGGCCTCTGCACGACGGGCGCGCCCGATGTCGCCGGGGACTGTTGGGGCATACAGCGTGTTTCCTTCCCACCATTCAAGCCGAGCTTGATGAGCTGCGAGAGCTTCGGCCCAGAGTGCTCCCCACTGAGCCCGTGTGCGCACGACGGAGGCGTTCTCGGAGGGCGATCCGTTGGCTCTTGGGGTCCCGCCATCCGCGCTCTCCCGAAGACAGCGACGGAGGACAGCCGTGGGCAGCATGTGGAGGTGAAGGAATGCTCGTTGAGCGTCTTCCCCACGGCATTCGCCGCAGCTTTCAGCAACTTGACAAACAGGCAGGATAAATTGGGTGAGGCAGGGAGTGGGGATATCTTGGAAGATACCCGTGTCGCGGTAGGGTGTTGAGAGGATTTCCAGGGGAGCGGGCAATAGGAATTTCGCCGCTGTATCATGCGGCGGGTGGTCCGATTCGCCCTCCTATGCCTACATTTGCAGCTAGGAGTTGAAAACCACCTAGCTGCTTCTCTGTTGCGCAGCCTTTCAGAGCGAGGTTTAAGCTTTAAAGAGCCTTGTCGGAGGTGAGAAAGAAGTCCCAGTCTGTATCTCCTGCGCATGCAGATACTGAAGGTTTCAGTTCCGAGTCGATGATTCGAACATGTGGCGGACTAGAGCAATGTTGCATGGCTCGAGGTCCAATTTGCGTCTTTATCGTGAGAGAAAATGGTAATATTACTGAAGTCGGGAGAGTAGTGTTTATCCAAGACAAACGTATGTGAATGGTGGGAGAGTATCTCCTGAGTCGATAGTTGTGAGATTTTCCGATTTACTTGACGAAGGGATGAAGCAGATGAGCGACAAACTACGCCAACAGATTGAAGGTATCACTTTAAGAATGTCTATTTGGACTATACGGGGCCTGAAACGAGTATCAATTCTGGACTGGGTCAAAGAATCTATTGGTACAGCCATTATTGTTCATGACAATCCACTTCAAGATCTTGATTTAATGCCTCTCAGGAGAGGGCGAACAAGGTCGGGATGTAGCAATGGAAACGATATCCGTAATGCTATTTCACTCACAAATGTTCTACTTTCCGCCGATGCTCCAAAGGAGCAAATATATCCATATGGCAATTGGTACACCACAACACCACTGCAGCACCTTGTTGGTTTGCATTTCGCTAATGGTGTGGTTCCTCCAACATTATCCTCACTCACTGGCGACAACGTGATTGAAGTCTTGTGGAACCGCAACAGCATTCGTCGATGATGAAGATTAACCACTACTTCCATAATTTTCTTCTATCATTTGAGCGATAACTACCGGTTCCATCCTATTCTAGATGCAAGCAACTTTTTTGAGTTTTATGTCAGTAAATGATTATTACTGATGACTAATGTAGTACACGGTCATACAATATGGGCCAAGCGCTTTACTAGTTCTTGCCGGTCGTTTGGACATTGAATCACTAATTTGTAAAGTTGGTGCTTCAAAACCATGATTATGTAGCATAAGAGCTTTCGATTCTTCTTTTCCGGTCATTTCGATACTATCTATTTTTTCAATTACAATACAGTATACTGTACATTAGTAATGTCCCCGTGGTTCCTAAGCGAACTAGTAAAGACATCAGCGCAGCTTACACAGAGCTCATACTACAGTTGTTCACATGCCCTGAATCCCAATCCAAAATTTCCTGCCTTTTCAAATCTTCTCTTAACTCTCCCCGAGACTGTTTTTCTTGAACCATAGTATCTTACAATCAATAAAATAGCTTTTTCAGGGGGCCACGATAGTACCGTTGGTTGCCATTATGAACATACATTCTTTTTGAGTACATGCTCCTTACCTTAACATAAACGTCGAGATTAGCCATATGAAGGAGCGCTGTCTTTGTGGTTGGTAATGGTTTTAGATTAGACTATTACTCACCCGTATTATTTCAGGGATAGTGGTTTCGCTCAGCAACCGTTGAAGGAGAGTATCAAACATTGTATAGCGTTCGGCGTGCTAATAGATACACTTACGAAAAATTAACGATAATTAGCTTTTTCGGAGAACGTACTTCACTTCAGCACTGGAAGATGCAATTATTCAAAGCCAGTGGGGGAAGAAATGTGAGGGCAACTGTTGCATTGGATACAGTGCAGAGATCAGCCGTGATTTCTTTTCGTACAGGGAACAACCTCGCCATTTTAGGGGGAGCAGGTTGCGGGAAGACTTTACTACTAACGAGGTTGCTGAAATATGCCCTCGGCTTGCATAAGGATCAGATAGAGTTGTGGCTTGCGCATTGTCAAGTAATGCAGCATGCGCACTTGGTTGAGTTACAATACATTCCCTTTTCGGGTGCCCTCCGACAGTTGAATGGTCAAAGCAAAGAACATGGGATGGTTTCTCTATGAATAGAAAACTGCGGAATGTTTTGGAGCGATGTAGAGTTTTACTTATCGATGAAGTTTAATAACTTGAGCGCAATGAGATTGAATCCATCGACTTCGTTTTGAGGGGCCTCACTGACAATATCGTCGACAAATGTCTACCTATGGGGGGTAGACAGGTTTTTGTTGCGGGAGATCCATTTCAGTTGGAGTCCGTGGGTGTCGAAAACAGCCGCTGTGCTTACGACTAGTTCTTTCAGTCTACAGTCTGGCAGTTGAATTTTGTCGATCATGGGGATGATATTGTCGTAATATTGGATCACAACCACAGGCAATGTGGTGATCACACATTTTATGATGTTTTATTGCGGCTGCGATATGGTTATAGTTCGATGACGATAATAGTCTGTTGAAAGGCACGAGTCGAGAATTACCTACTGCTACAGTCGATTACACGCGATTGTGCATGAATAAGAGCGAAGTTGAATTGCACAACCATGCTAGCCTGCATACTATCCAAGGTAATTTTTTTACGAGAGTATTGCACGAGAAAACTTTATGACTGAATCAAGGTACCGCGATGAGAACCGTCGATATCTCAACCAAATTGCATAAGATCTACTTCATCTGAAAGTGGGATATCTGTTCATCTTGACACGAAAGTGCGACGGTCTGTTACCTGGGGCACGTTGCAAGGTAGTGCATATTACAAGTCGGTATAATAACAACGACGATAGTGAAGATCTGGGTTTGGAAGTAGTGAAGTTGCATCATTTATTTGCAGAGAAACTTTATCTGCTCCCCGTACCGAAAATACCACTACATTGGAGCAATGCTGTTCGAAGTTTATAGTTACAAAAGACAAGCTACGGCTATACGATTACAAATACCAATTTTGGTTGCGTACGGAATGACTGTACACAGAAGTCAAGGGATGAATTTTCAAAAGGGGGCAATAGTTTTCTCAGGTATTCACAGTTGGCGTCCAAATGGTATGGTTTATGTTGCCTTATCACGTTGTCGGAGTTTGTCAGGTCTATGGGTGAAAAAATTGTCCAAAAAACATATTTCTGTCAGTGAGAGAGCGCGTCAACTAATGAGGAGCATTTGCATAAGCTACGAGTATTGTCCGGATCGCGTCATTGGCGCTGAGGGTTTACATAAGAATGTCCAGCAGTGTCACAAAATAGTACCATTCCTTTCGACAGGAAACTGCAAAATTCGAGAGAATGGAAAGGAGAACATAGATAATATCTCATAGAGTGAACGGAAACGGAGAAAGACTGCTGAAGTATTTGGAATAAGTGGCTATTCTATTCTACCAGTTCGTCGCACAAAGTTTAGTAATTGAACATTACTCATTTGCATTAAAATCACACGATTGCCTTTTCTAGATCATTTGTGTTCTTAATTCGATTACTACAATGAATATAAATGACTGCGACTCACAACATGATAGCGTCAAATCCTTTTATTGAGGCATGGGTTTGTATTAACTGCAATGATTACTTGGACGCCTATGTAACTACAAAAGTGATTTTCACTTGAATAGTGGCTAATATACCATGGTTTCAAAAGAAATGGCTTCAGAAGCATCATTCCAAAACTCATATGCCAGTATCGTATCAAAATAGCAGATAGTTTAATTCAACGATTTAAAAGTTTAATTCAACTATTTGCATTTGAGAATGTCCAAACCAATCATTACCCGACTCATGGCATATTTACATCTTTTAAAAACGATTTAAAGGTTTAATTCAACGATTTAGGATTTCAGGACGGTCTGTTATTACTCTTTGCGTTTAAAACAATGATTTGATTCCTTAAAGAATGAATTACAGCCAGATATTGGTTTTTTACTTAAATTTGCAAATCGTCGCTTTACACGAACAAATAGTTGTTTTTAAGCAACGGATATACGTTAAATCAGTACTTGTTGAGCATTTGTGTCATTATTTAATGAATTGGGAATCGGAAAGCCACGAAAAGATGATTTGCGTTTCTTTTGGTCCGTAGACGACTGAATTGGTGGCCGTCATAATGCAGGATTAGTCGTTTATGTATTCGGATATATTGATTTGGTCTTAATGGAGGTTGTGTGTCTGCTTTAATGTATTTGAAAGAGCGGAAAAGCTGTAAAAAATATCTTTATTGCGTTGTCCTAGTTTCTTTGAAAAGCATAATTCGCCACAGGCTGGAGAGTTTTTTTGACTGTCTATTTCTGGATCATTTCGCTATCTTTTGAGGTAGTCGTAGACTTGAAGTGAGGAATGAAGATGAACGTACTGGATTGTAGCGTTGCTGTTTCGATGAAGGGGATTGCAATAGTGCTCAGATTCAAAGGCACAGGAGCTTAGGTGCCAGGAAAGACGACCACGGTGTTCTATTCTACTGTAATTCAAAGTGACGTTCTGGCATCAGTTAGAATGTCACGGTCCCGTTACACTTAAATATGTTGGTTCGTAGATCGATGCCCTTTTACTTCTCACTATTGTTTGATTACGACGGCTTCCTTTTATACTATTTTGGTTGCCGGACAGGCTGTCTTGGTTTCTTTGATTAGAGCGATTTTGCTTCTCGCTTTGATTGCTTTCTTGGTTCCTTTGACAGTCCGGGGGGAAGATGGAGCAAAATCGGGCTGGCCGCTGGGGTTTTGGGTGAGGTTGGCGTGGAGGATGTGTTGGGGTCGTGGCGGGGAGGTCGCATACGTGGAGTTGGCTTTGGTGAATGGCGATTTTGTTCTTTACTAGGGCCTTCATGAACATGTCAGCAATGTTATGAGCTGATGTGACATAATGAATGGTGATTGTATTGCGTTGCACGTGGTCTACCAAGTGGTGATAGGGTATGTTGAAGAGTTTTCGTTTCTTCGTTGGTGCACTGTTCTTGAATATTTGCATGGTGGCGGTGTTGTCTGTGAGTACTTGTGGATGCTCTTGCTGCTGCGAATGTGCAGTCTTGGAGTAGTCGGCGGAGCAATTGTGTTGTTGGACGCATCGGATGCTGCCATGTACTCTGATTCGCAGGTGCACTTCGCAACAATATGCTGTTTTCTGCTGCACCAGCTTATAGGTGATCCCCATGCTGTGTGGACAATGCCTGTTCGTGACTTGCGGTTGGTGCTGTTTTCAATGTCAGCGTCCGTATATGTTTTGATAGGGTGGCCGATTTGCTTTAGTTGTGTGTTCTTGAGATAAGTATGCCGTGGTTTTGTGTGGCGTTGAGGTATTGCAGGAGCCAGCGGAGAATTTGTAGTGCTGTGTTGTGGGTTCGTGCATGTGTTCGGCGAGCTTGTTGACCCAGAATTGTATGTAGGGCCTGGTGCTGGTGTGAGATACCTGAGATCTCCTAGTATGGATTAGTACTGCTTGGTTTGCGGCGGGGTTAGGGGAGTGGCTATGGTTGCTTCGTTCCAGTTGCAGTTCTCTGGAACAGGTGTTTCCCATGTTTGCTGTTTGTCATGCGCGTTTTGTGGAGGAGCGCCTTGATTAAATACGGTTGGGAGACGTGGATGTGTCCGTTCTGCGTTCTGTTGATGTTCCACTTTAGGTAGGTAGTGGGATAGCATAGATTCGATATTTTTTATTTCTTGCGAGGATAGTCAGCAGTTCTTGGATGTTTTCAGTAGGGGGATATGGGTAGGAAGTCGTCCATGCTTACTGATTAGGATGGGGCTCGTTGTGGTTTTGAGAACAGACAGGGGTCTGCTTGGCTTGGTTGTATCCGTGCGCCTTGGGTGAGATACTAGGCCGGTGTGATATGTGTGCGCTGCAGGTGGTGTTCCGTGGAGGTTCCGTAATAGGATGCCAGTGTGGTGTGGGTGTCTTATTTTGCCATTGAATCGTGGTTACTCTTGGATATAAACCGGCTTGGCGTAGGTGTATGGTTCGTGGAGGTATGCTGATATAATGTATGAAAGTGGCCAATTTTCCATCCATGGTGGGCGGCGAAGGCGAGGAGGAGGCGTACAGTTGTTTTTTCGGCAATGTACGTTGTTTTATTGTTTGGTTCATAGCGGAGGTATGGTTGCATCTTATCGCCGTGGATGGAGCAGCGAGTTTTCGGTCTATAGTTAGGTTGGGAGAGTGCTTGTATCGGTACGTCATTTTTAGTGGGATGAATTTCGCTGAGCGAGGAACTTTGTTGTTATGAAACCACTTGAATGTTTCTTCTCTGTCTAGTGTGTCCAGTTCCTTGTCGTGGGCTTCAGCCCATAACTATGTATCTTTGTATTTGCGAGCTTGCGCTGTTGTCTGAGGTGGTTCTGGTAGGCGTTGTGGGGTGGTCTGTAAAATCATTGGTGTGGTGCACGTGGAGTTCTGTCTCGGGTCATAGGGTCGAAAATCCCGGCGCGTGCTTGTATTTTTCGTCCGTTGCCGGTTTCCATACACGGATCAGGGAATCATCGATGGGTTGCATGTATCGCACCATGACTGCTCTGGGTTCCAGCTTAGACTTTGGCTTGTGGATCGGGATATGTCCGTAGTGTCCGACTGTGAAGAGGGCTTTGGTGGTCGGTCGTATCTGTGTCATCGCTGGCACTGGGATTTGTCGGTGGCTGAGCGGCGTATGAGGTTGTATTTGTGCACAACGTCTTGCAGTGCGTCTTCTCAAAATATCAGGGCCATGTTGGCTGCTGATATAGGGCCCCGTACGTGTTAATGAGCATGCGATTAATGCGTTCTGCTCTGGAGGTTTCCTGGGGATGGTAGGGTTTCCTTGTTTTGAGTAGTGTGCCCTTGTGCTTGTATAGGTCTTTCATTTATTGTGATAGGAGTTCTTTTGCGTTGCCCACGCGTACTGTATGGGGGTTGCCCATGGATTGTTCTGATCAGTGCCATGTGTATGGGTGTGAATTGTTTGACTTCGTATTTGGATCGGAGCATTATATGTTGAGGTGTCTGCTTTCTGCATCCAAGAACGTGAGGAAAGTGGTGGTTGCCGTGTTTGGATGGTGGTTTTATGGGGCCGCATGTGTCCGAGCTGGCATATGCTCCGACTTTGTATTTTTTGGTGTTGGGTTGGTGCGGTGCTTTGGTGAGTTTCGCGTGTCGGCACGGTATGCAGGATAGGGGGGTAGAGGTTGGCGGAGTTGCTTGGGTATGAGTGGCAGTGTGTTGTGTTTGGCCATTTCTTGTATGGTGCGGGATTGGCGTGGTTGAGAATCATGTGCCATTTGTGCAGTTCTTCGGTGAGTTTGCGAGTGGTTTAGGTGGGAGCCGTGGGTGGGGTGTGATTCGTATCGGTTTGGGTGGGTGGGCACGCACAGTGTGTCTCGTGGGTGGGTTGGGGGTTGGGTTTTTGTTTGGTGGGCGTTGGCCTTGGTGTGTGAGGTGGGTGGGGGTGTGGGTTGGATAGTTGTGGTGCGCGGTTTCGTTTTACGTCCCGTGATTCGGTTGTGCCTGCTAGCCTCTTGTGGGGATGGAGGTGCTGTGTACCTGTTGCTACTACGTAGGCCTGGAGCTGTTTGACCCATGGTGCCTTGGCTATTAGCTTGATGGTGTTGTCTTTTCGTGCTAGAGGAGGGCGATTGTTTCTGTGAATAGAACAGGACCGTGATACTTTGCTATGTCGTTACAGACAGTAGGTTGTGGCGAAGGGATGGGTTTGCCAGTGCAGGGAGACGCAGGCGCTTATTCGTTGTCGGCTTGATTGTTATGAGACCAGCGTGGGTGCATATGGAGTTTGATTCCGTGCGGTGGAGGTTGGGATTGGTGAGTTCAGTTTGAAATTTCGGGTGTGGGGTTATGATGTGGGTGGTGTGGCTCCGGAGTCGAGTATGTACTTAAGTCTTGGTTGTCTTGGCGGGGACTTGGTTGTCTTGGTTTGCCGAGATCATGGCTTGGAGTTGGTGCGTCAGGGTGATGTAGTCGGTGTCAGCTTGTTTGGCTGATGGCTGGGCCTTGAGTTTTTCCGGGTGGTTGTGATATCTGCATTAGTCGTCAGTGTGCCATGGATTGGCGAACACGAGGGCTATGTGATGTTTGTAGGGCTTGAAGCGGTTGGATTTCGTCTGGTTGGAGTTACGAATGGCATTGAGCTGCTTGAGTATTTATGCGGGGGCCGCATTGGCGGTGTCTGATGTGTGCATGGCTCCGTGAGCAGGGCCGGCTTGGGCTTGCGTGTTGAGTCGGATTAGGCCAGTGAGCCTTTGGGAAATTCATTTAGGTCTCTCGGTTTGTTGTCATCCATGACAAATTCAATCATGGATGTGGTTGGGTTGGTTCGGAGGCCTTCTATCATGAATTCTACGGTTTTGGGTGGATTGGCTATGTCCAGATAGTTTGCGGCGAGCATTTTAGCGCGGATACGTTCATGTGCGGTGATGTAATCTGCGACTGTATTTCCTCCGTGAACCGAATTGGTTCTTCCACCGTCATTAGCGTGCGATGATCATGATCTTGCTTTGCGTAGATGTATTTTGTGGCTGTTGTTATGAGTTGGTGTGGAGTCGGGCGTTGGTTGCTGTGTACGACTATGTCTGTGATCTCATCGGAGATGGAGTCGATGAGGCCGCCCACCAGTACGGCTTGTTTTTGGGTAAATGTTTTGAGTGCTGTTGGATCGTTGGGTGGCTCACGGTCTTGTGTCACTTGTTCCTTTGCGTCGATTGAGGGGTAGCTCCATGGATTGAGAGGACCCATGGTGTGTAGTTTGCTTTGTTGCGTTGGGCTATCTTGAGAGAGGGTAGTGTGTTCATTGTGGGTGTGGTTCTTGGCTCGTGTGGATGGTATGGCGGTTGAGTGTCGGATGTTTGGAGTCTCGTGAGTCTAAGAAGCTCTTGGGTGAGTTCGGCGAAGGGAATGTTTTGAGCCCTACGTGTTGCCCTGGTGGCTCTGGCGGACAGAGCGGCTTTGGGGCTTGTTTGTTGCTTGTGGTGAGACGGCGGATCCAGTTCGGATGTGCAAGCCATTGGCGGTCTTGTGATCGTGGGGTTGGTGTTTGGCAGTGGGTTATGTGAAGCGTTTGCCCATAACCTGTTGGTTCGTAGATCGATGCACTTTTCCTTCTCACTAGAGTGTTTGATTACGACGGCGTCTTTTTACACTATTTTGGTTGCCGGACAGGCTGTCTTGTTTCCTTTGACAAAATAATCATTATATTCTGACCCATTCTATGCTGTCTTCAGTTCATTTGCAACTTGGCATTCCTATGGTCGTACAGTACAGTACTTGTGGACTTCGCACTTTTTCGCTACTCACCTAATAGCAATGACCTCGTGCAATTTACTTTTCCTTTTATGTGTTAGAAGTTCCCCAATTGTTTAAGTTCAACCAGTGAAATAAATCGTTGCTATAAAGAGAGCCTTTCTGTCGCACTCTGTTACTTCAAAGGTTCCACATCTGCCAAATCACTGCAGTCACGGCCTATGATTGGCCGCGGCCGTTTGTACAGCATGCACTGTACAAAATTAGCTATTAATTACAGTGCCGTCCGTGCTTCCGGCAAAAAAAACATGAAATAAACATATCTGATAGCGGCTTCCAAATCATACGCTTTTTGCAGTGTGCTGCAATGTTGCAGCTCTCGGTGCCTTTGTCTTTTCACTGTAAAGGATCCTTGGGGGCGCATCGCTCTTGCTTTTCGTTGATTGTTTCAGCTTACAGAGTACTTACTAGTGCGGTTGCGCGGTTCGTGCGCAAGGAAGATGAGAGGTTAAGGAGGCTGTAAGGTGTAGAGGATTTGGGCGGCAAAGTAGAATGTGTACGTGCGTTCCCCCGGTCGGGTTGTTTTTCTCCTTAGCGAAAAACCCCTTCCGTATTTCGTGTCGCCGGGTTTATAAAGCGCAGTGCGCCAAATTCAAATTTTCGCAGTCACTGTACCGATTGACTACTGCACTCGAAAAGGGCTAATTCTCGGCTAAATTCGGCATTACTGTAATGCGCATTCAACAACTAGAACTAGCTTACTGTAATTTGTCCCTTTCACACCACTGTATGTACTGTAGCCCAGTACTGTAAGGCTTCCTGTTCTAGTACTGTAAGTTTGTTACTCACTGTTGCGTTCCACAGTAGTAGTTTCCAGAATTCAAACAGAACTAACGAATGAAAGTCGTAAAATCAATTAAAAAAGGATGGTTGGGACAATTAACGGCCGCTTGGTTAGGTGATAAAAAATTGTGCTAAGGGGGGAAAATGTGGGTGATTTAATATTTGAAAGATATGGTCGGTTGTAGCACAAACCGTTCAAAAAAAACAATTGCTGTACTCAAATTGGAATTGAGACATGTCTGAATTACACTGTATTTCAAAGTCATTTCTGACTGTAAATGAAGTAGCGTCAAGAGCACGTACACATTCATATTAAAAATTACATTTCGTCGAATAAATGAGTGCCAAGTATTGCAACAGACCTAACCGAACCAATCAAAAATAAGCGAATGTTTACAGTGGACCTTAATCTGGGATTACCGGCAGTTTTGTCGGGCCGCGGGGCTGAAAAAGAGTCAAATTTCTAGAATCCTAGTGGGTTGCTCAAGACTCAAGACCAGTTTACGTGAAGCTTAGACATGTTATTTGGGCTTTTTGAGAGCATAGGTCCAAGTAGGGCCTCTAGTAACCATGGCCTCACAGGTTGCTTTATTTGGCCAAACCGTGGAGGCGCACACAGCCTCCACAAGACGGCGCACCTTCACTTCCACCTCTATATGCTACCGACCATCTCTCCGTTGCACGTTATCCTTGACTCTCACTTTCCACACTCCGCCCTAGAAATTCGGCTACTCTTCACAATTCCTTGTCTTCCTGGTCTGGGACTCGTCTCAAGTTCATCGATTCTACCTTTTTCCCCAAGGGTGTTGAACAAAACGGTGACAGCTTTCCACCCTGTGACCAACCATCTTGAATCCTCCGGCTTTGCTTCCTCACTCCATTCACTGGTGAGCACCTCTACCACATCTACCACTTCTCAACGAGAGTGTCGTGCTCAAACAATTCGTATCTGTTACCTCCGGGTATTGTAAGTTGTGTGTCGGCATTTGCCATTCTCGTGTGCCGTATACGCACGCAAAAATTTGATTGTCCCGTGCTGTCGTTAAAATTCTAACGAAACGCCGGGCCTTTTTTGGATTCTAGACGAAGTGCAGGTCACCCAAGGTCACCCAAGTAACTAAGCCACCCAAGGCATCCCAGTACAAATCCATCCTACGAAGCAAAGTGGTCATTTGGTTCAAGTGCTCTACTGCGTCGCACCTCTGTGAGAAATTTGCTGCACCTCTACTATCACATCTGAAGGCCCCTGCCTTGAATATTTCATTCCGTGCTCTTTCCACACACAAGGCTAACTGTCCTTCCTGCGACTACACTGGCGACTCCTGCAACTCGGACAACCAGTGGAAACCGCAAGTGAGACGGAAAAATGGCGCAGTCCTCCCCCTCGGCAGCAAGACTCCGTCTTATGACTGACCTTAAGCTTATGCGACAAGAACCTCCGGAAGGATGCTCCGCTAGTCCGTTGAGTGAAGAGAACCTATTTGTGTGGGGTGCCACTATCTTTGGTCCCCCGGAGACTCCGTGGGAAGGTGGTGTTTACAGCCTCCGCCTCACCTTCAACGAGCAGTATCCGGAAAAACCTCCTCGTGTTCGATTCACTGCCGAGATGTTTCATCCCAACGTGTATACTGACGGCACCCTATGTTTAGACATTATTCAAGACAAGTGGTCCCCGATCTACACCGTCAACACTATCCTGACCTCTATTCAGTCCTTGTTGACTGACCCCAATCCGTCCAGCCCTGCCAACCCAGAAGCCGCTCAGTTGTACAACGCCGATAGGAATGCCTACAAGAAGAGGGTCCGTCGATGTGCACAGAAGAGCGTCGAGTGCTAGTTTTGCTCTAGTAGTTTGGCGATCGCCGTCTCTGCCAGTCGTCGAACTTGAATCTGTGCAATGTTTTTCCATCACTTCGGCTTGTTCTTAAAGCAAGCCTTTTATGCATCAAATATCCAAAAAGCAATCGTTGTGACCTAAGGCTGTGTTCCGGGCTTTTGTGACAGCTTAGAATTGGTCTGTTTTTGTGAGGCAGTTACGGGAAGAGCGAAAGCAGTCTAGGTCTCCACATGCTCGTCACGAAAGGCAGTCCGATGAGTTGTAGTCACGAGTAGCGCATTTGGTCTCCAATTGAGTTGCATGAAATTCACTGCAAGTGCATTTGTTGTTCATGAGTAGGGCCAGTGGCTGTCTGTACTCATGGAGATGGCCTGGAACTGGACATGAACCTGCTTACGTGACGGCAGCACAGAGGTGAAGCAGACTGCACACCAAATTGTTTTGATTGAACACGCGGAATATTTTGCAGGGAACGGGTTCTGTTACGACCAGGACGCATAACATGGTCAACCGGTCTGCGTCAGTCTAGTTGGCTTGAGTGCGCGAAAGTGGGGGATATTGTGCGCGGTTGTTGCCAAGATACGTCTCGAATCTTTTGAACACAATTTAGAGTGTTTGTAGAAAATTGTACTGTATCAGTCACCCTCTGCAGGACAGATGTTCCGGGAAGGATATGAACGTAGACAAGTAAAAATCTGCAGAAGAGGGATGATTCTGACGGTGCCGGTAGTGAGAGGCACCGAAAAGCCAGGTGTTGCAGCCCGCGCATTACCCTTCACAGCCGAGAGAGGTAAAGGGACTTGAGCTGCTGTCCCTCTGAATAACTACATACAGAGAGCGCTCATTTGCGTGGCGGAGCTGTGAACTGGGAATGCTATGCGTGAGAGCGAACCAGTGTGGAAGTCAGGGCACCAAGGAGGGTTACGACTCCGCTAACGCTGTTGGACACAGCTTCCCCTGCATAGGTCCTCTTCGGCATGAAAACCGTGCAAGCATGCTTCCGGAGACAACGAAAGCGTCCAATGCGAACCCAGCGCCTGAGGAGTGTCCCTGCTCTGTTCTCAGAGCCGAAAAATGACGTTCGGCGAAGCATCTGAGAAAATCAGGGTACAAGCATGTGGATGAACAAGTTGACTAAGAAATCAGAAAAGTTCGAAAAAGAATGGGGAGCTGAAGCATTGAGAAACTGGTCAAACATTGCAATATGTTCCCCTGGCATCTTAATGCGCAATTGCCCTGCCACGAACTAAGCAACAATGCCACCAATCCCTCTCGCACGGGTGAATAATGACGTCTTTCCAATTCATGTGGGTCTTGAAGACTTGCGGGCGGAAATGCGAGAAGCGACTACAAGCCGAATCTAGCTGTGAATAGTAGGGTATGTAATGTGTAAATCCACTCTGATTACTATGTAGTTGCTTAGCAACCGCTCTGCGAGTTGCATATGCATCTCTGCTTTCTACCTATATGAAGCTACCTGATGGAATTACCAATTTTCTGTCATTCCTTGGTTAAGTTACCCACACGACAAGGCCACGAACAACATATAGGAAGCACAAAACGATTGAGACACAAAAAGGCAACCAGAAACGGCCCATGAAGCGTAAGTTCGGCACATAACCCAAGCGCGGTTCAATACGCAGTGCGAGCCAGTACAACCAGAGCACAACAAATTCATTCTCACCATCACCAATTGGGCGCTCCCAAACATTACCAAGAAGTGGGATATCCTCCGCTCCAGGGCCTTTCAAAAAAGTTCGTCGCTTTTCATGTAGCGTCGTCTAGTCAACTTCCCCCACTGCCATTGACACTGCCGCCAGACACCATGCTCACAACACCCGCAACGCCAGCAGATCCACCCGCTGCTACCATCTCCGAGATGCCGCTCAACATCCCTCCGCTATCCAGTCGTATACCCATACTCGTCGAAAGACCCGCAACATAATTTCGCTCCCTGCGTCCACTTTGCCTCTCGTATTCCATCTTCTGATTTCTCAATCCCATCAGGCAACCCCTCAGCTCCTCAGCAAGATCCTGATCTTTATCAGGGCTTTCCCAATTACCGACTATCCTCGCGACTGTCACAGCCTCCGACAAAAGCGCAAGCGCGTTCCCCCTTCGGGCAGCGAGGGCAACCGATTGTTAACAGCTCTTACAATCGCCAAACGCAATAGTTCATCATCAACAAATTTTCGCCTTACGCGCAGCTCCGCCCGCCATTGACTCTCCTTCACGTTTGTCATATTACCTGGTGAGCCATTCGGTGACACCAGATGCGAATTGATACTGGACAGCGTGGATGTAAAGGCAGCCATTGATGCCGACCGATAGTTGCCAGATCTGCTCTGCTTCTTCTTTGGAAACAGCGCCATAGCAAGTGTATTACGAATTGAGCCCCTCCATGGCGCAATAAACAATGCCAAAACCCAAGTACACGACAAGCGGACCGGAAGGGGCAGCCGTCTCATACAAGTCAAAACACTCTCAAGCAAGGACTCCGCGGCTCGGTACAATGCTGATGTGTTTGTCTGCATTTTCCAATCCAAAAACTCCGGAATACCCGACGGACGAAAGTCTGCGGCGAGATCAAGTGTGGATGGGTTGGAGGGAGCAAGTGCCAACATGACACTGGCAACAGCCTCAGCGGTTGCAGTGGACGGTGGAGGGACCTCGTTTAAACTGCTCGCAGAAGCCCACGGGAAGAACCAATAATCCAAACAAGCGGCAATGAAGAAGCTGTTGAGTCGACGCGTGCGCACCGTTGAGAGATGAGGCGTACGAGCGACAGTCTGATTATATAGGGCGCGGCTGGAAGGTAATGACGATGAGCGCCTGAACCTTCTACCTGATGACATGAAGCCTCCTACTGGTGCAACGTACTTGCGAGTTGGGGAGGCCAGCATACACACCATGAAATAGTCCAGCGGGGTTAGATACAATACATGATCCTTTTTCTTGTAAACTGGAATGGAGAAAGTGCGCTAGTAGGATGGCCCATCCTTGACACTTTTTTCAGCGCAGCCCCTGAGCCAGTCTCCAAGGCCTTGTTAGTGATCGATGGAAGATTTGATCGTAAAAACTCAAATCGCATGTCACTGCGACGTCCACCTTTTCATTTCTTGCAACTGAATTCCTTTTGCAAAAGGTGTGCAACGGTCCATCAGGCGCAATTAACTCAGCATAGGTTCCCTATCCTTTGACGGCAACTCACACAACGTTTCCAACCAACCGTGCCCCGCGCGTATCCAAAGATGCGGAGCATGAGACCGGTAAGAATTGATACACTGTTCTCACACTTTCCTTTTGAGTAAGAGCGCTTATAATAAGGTTAGCAAGCGGGTAGTAGTTGCCTCGGTCGGGGCTGGTGGATCCAACACAAGCTCTTGCAAAGTGTATTGATCAACGTCCAATATAGCGGCGAGCTCAGCCCGGAGCCCACGATGAAGCGCGCCCATTTGTTGCCTCTGTTCTATTGGGCTGGTGGGGTTAGTGTCGAAAGGCGTGGTGCGGAAGACCGGGAGGAGACGGTTTGTTGAGAAATAAGTTGACCTACGGGAAGCTTGGGTAGTGTGGTGATTGCGGTGCTGATCAGTACGTTTCGGATATATCAAGGGGGTGCTGCGGCAATGGCGGGAAAGTACGGGACGACTGGGATTTGGATGTTATGCTACATGTCCATTAAAATAACGCCCAGAAGACGAAAAGTCCAGAAAAAATGAAAATTTCAACCCGATTGGTCAGCTGACTTGCTCGTCTTTCGATCTTCCACATTTGACAAAAATAAAGCTTCAAAAAACAAAAAATTGCCGCCCAGCATGATCTGATCGGGGACATTGGCAAGGTGCTCTTCACATTTTCACAGAAACATCGTCAAACACCATTGATCCTCGATCATTCCGTAGCAAAGTCGTACGGCTGGACTATGGTGGTTAGTGGTCCAAAAGCAACGGCAAAGAGCACAAGGGCGACAGCGTAAAATGCGATGAGTAGCCTGCGATGGCGATGTCTCGCAATGGCGACAAAATCCGGAAGCTCGAGGACGTTGCAAATAACATGCGCCACAAGGGGAGCCCAGAAAGTGCGTGTGTTAATATACAGGGCGGCTGCATAGACGCCAAACAAAAAAGTATAGGCCATTTGAAAGGCCAAACCAATGAGACCAAGTTCTCGCACGTGATGAACATGCGCCAGCGCAAACATTGCAGCAGGGAAAAGGAGACTAGGTAGTGTGGATTGGCAAGACCAGATGAGCAAGGTTTGTCGACGAAAGACAATTTCCTCCAATATTGGCCCGACAGATAATTACGGAGGGCGAGGTAGCGCACATCCGGACGGAGTAAGGAATATGAAGCGAGATGACGACGAGGAGTGACAGCGAGATGGCCGGCGTAGAGAAGTAGAGTTAGCACGGTGGTGACGAGAAGGGCAGGGATACGGGTACCGGCGGATTGCTTGTGGGACAAAAGGGGAACGCGTTGACGTGTGTAGAGTTCTAGAATGAGGGCAAGGAGGGTGAGAGTGGTGAGACGGGAGAGAATGATCGGACGTTGATTTCGGTCACCGGTATTAAAAGGAAGATACAAGGATAGGACGTAGAGAAGTGTAAACAGAATGGAGGTGAAGATCGCCTCCGCCGGGGAGACGTGCGGGGCGAGGCACGTCATGCATCGCTTGGTTGGATGGAAGGGAGGGTTGCGCACGAATAGTAGGAGAGTGTTGAGGTGATGAGTGGGATATGACTGCCTAGCATAGAAGAGCGACCTTGATGATGATGCTGGGGCGCTTGCAACGATGATGGATATTGCGATGACTGCGGTGCGAACGAAGGGCGACAGCGAGGATGACGTCCTATCTGACGGGAAAGTAAGTTTAAGCGGATCTCACCCAAGCGCGCCAGATGATGTTTCTGTCGATCTTGTCTGCATACTAGCCTAGAGCACTGTACTGTACTGTACCGTACTGTATTTAAAGCATACTACTGTATCGTTCCGTACAGTACAGTACAGTACAGTTCTGTGGGTACAGTGCTGTACAATACTGTACAGTAGGTATTGCTCAACTTTATAATATTTATAACAAATTGTACTCGACAACATTACAGCTTGCTTACAAATTGAAGTACAAATCCTAATGGACTGTACTGCACTGTAATTCAATACACGTGTAGTTTTCTGGGTAGATAACGACTACCGTACACTCGACAATTTACTGTACTGTGCTGACACTTGCTGTAATTGTCACAGTTTGATCCGGCCTACCGAAGCAATTAACGTTTGCTAATCTTCATAAACTCGCGCCAGCACGACATTTGTTGCCGCTGATTGTTGACCGTCGTACTAAACCGGTCACCAACACTTCACAACACCGTCGATTTCCGCAAGCTTCCAACCCCAAAACCCAAGTTGCAAACTCTAGCCTCCGATCCCACGCTCTCCATCCTACTCCACCCAACCCCACAGGTCTACCGCCACCATGATTTACGACGTAAAGTCCGAGTACTACCAAACCTTTCTAAGCACCAAGCAAGGCACAGGCGGTACCAAATCCAAGGCCGCCGCCGCGCAACCCGCCGCCTCACAACCGGCTCCCGATGCCATGGACACAGCTGACTGAATGTCCCACCACACCTTGCATTCTGCCGTGACCACTTTTCATCCCACTATCTACACCCTCCCTCAATACTGTCAACCTGTATGGCCGAGCGCTAAACAACCACGATCGCGTTGCCCGCAGCCGCTTTTTGATGGACAAGACACGATTTGGTTTCTCTTTTCAAGTCATGGATGTCGGATCTTGAATAAAAAGTATTACGCTGCAATCTCGTATTGATGTGAGTGCTTCCCGCTAGGATTTATTGCTAAACTTGTCATCACGCGAGCATATACTTTATCGTTTTGCTGAAACCCGGCTGTATTGCCATACCCCACCGCAGACCCCATTTCTGTATTCATTCCGACCATGGCTACGTTCATGTGTCAAACCATGCGCGAAGTTCAGTGCAGACCTTGGCGGAATCCTCCTCCCCTCTTATCACTCTGCAAAACCTAAACCCCTCTCCTTTGTCGGGAATACAAACGCATTGCTCATCCTACGCACACAGTCTCGCTCTCCTTGCCTGGTTGCAACGTCTTGTGTCCTGACCTTGCCTGCACTCGTTGGACACATTCTTGTAAAGAGGTTGCAAATACAAGTACGCCTATATCGGCACCTGCGGCACGCCCATAGTCGACCCAATGTTTCCGCTGCGATTTGTCAAAATTGCAGCGGTCCACCAATATATCCTTACCATCCAGTAATGATTCCACTGTGCGTCGCTCACAAATTATCCGACTTCCAAGCTCGTCCTGATTTACCACCTCCACATTCAAACCTTGGCTGACAAGTGATGCAAATGTCGACTTTCCAGATCCTGTTACTCCGCAAATAAACAGCCGGCATGGTTAGTCGAGTTTGAAAGGTTGTGCAAACGGCGTTGGCCGATTTATGTAGTGGCTTGCGCCTGACATACCTGGAATTCCGACCAGAATTAACACGCGGGGGGGGCGCTTTTCTGCAGTACGCGACCTGTTCAAGGCACAGAGTCGTGAAATAGCTTCCGTTTTGGCCTCGTGGGGAGCCATTTGTCAAGGGCCGTGCAAAGTTGGTGGGAATGTTGGATTGCGTGCGTGGCCGCTGTTTGGAGGTGGCTCGTGCAGTGCTTAAGAACGGGGGGAGGAGAAGCAGGGAGCAAGTACGAGCCTGTCGCATGTGGGCGTAACGGTCGGTTGCAGTTGTCAGAGATCCAGATATGTCCAGCCAGGATACACAAGTACTGCGGTGGGAGCGCCTATTCACTTTGCCCTTGCTGAAGTCTACCGTACAAGTGTACAATACAGTATACCGTACACAGTACTGTACAGTTGTGTTGGGCGGTATCTTATTGTTGACTGTACATACTGTACTTGGTCGTGTTGTACGCAAGTGTAGACTATATAAATCCTGCGTTTGATCAATGCAAAAAGGTTTACGCAAGTACACTTGTCTACGCTCTTCCCTTGAAATCTTCACGAGGGCAATTGAACTTGAACAGGACCAGTTTCCGTTGCGTGTTGACAAAGTCAGTTCACCTGGCATCTTTGTGGAACTGTACTACATACTCTGCTAGTTAGCCTTCTCCGTTTTGAGATTGTAAGATCTAAGGGGATATTAAAACACCCATTGTGTTAACTTGTCAGGGAAATCACCACTTAGCAATAATTCCATATTGAACGTCGGAGTGGTACAATCTCAATCTGGGCACGACTAGGAATTGAAATGGTTCTGCTTCACCCAAACTGACTCCCTCGCTACCAACATGTGTAGATTTCGAGCGATCCAAATGCACAGGATCTGAGTTGTCAATTTTTGCCAGGTTGAGCCTTTTGTCAACGTCTACGAGGACAAAGGCCACGCAAGCTGCTTCACCAAGCAATAAATGATAACAGAAGACAAAAGGTAACATTTCAGCTCAACTTTTCCATTATTTTGACCACATGTAATGACACAAACGTTCAACCCTTGTATATGCGGCTAACACATCAATTGGATGGGAATTTTGGGAACAAACCTTCGCCGCTTGTTTACTTGCTGTCATAATGTCTTAAGTGCACCATTACAATGCAGTTTTGGCCTCTGAAAGCACAATTTGAACAGGATGTAATTTGGAGACGGCTTTATCAATACATTTTTACCATAAAGCTCCTCTACATCAGTAAAGAGGGAATTTTTATGTTCGTTCCCATTCGACTTTAGAGAAAATTGCAAAGGCTTTCTTGAGGGAGGTAATTTTTGCTCAACAGATCCTACAACTGAACTCAGTAAAAGATCATAATTATCCGCACTCAACTGTAAAATAGAAGATCTCCCGCCGAGGGAAATAATTCTGCGAAATGTACCGCTGTGCATGCCTAACCTCATCAAGCCCACTTCACTCCCCACATACTATGTTTTCATTACGACGGCCCGGCCCCCAAAATCGCGATGGTAGTTTCGGTGGCCATGGAAAAAAACTCATTCTCGCGTTCTAGCAGTGTTTTTAAAGAGGAAGAAAAAGCTTTGCAAAACTCTCAACGTGACTTACCGTTCAAACATCCTTTTCCGTTGATTGGGACCACCGGCAGCATTCTCTTACAAACGCGGAAGATTCCCCCAGAAACTTCAAGAAGTATGGTGTCTTCAAAGCGAAGAGATCTAGGGATGTATCGGGGCCTCCGATTCGGGTTGTTTACGCTTTAAACTGCCCTCTCTCTGGTCCTGACAAACGGATTCATCACCGTAGCATGCAGCATCCGATATGAAGGAAACATCCGTACAATGCATTTGCGGTTTGTTGGAACTGCGACACTTACAGTTACCATTCGCTCCATGCGGCGGTAAAATTGCATAATAATTGAGCTAGAGAGAGAATGTTGAGTTCCTAAACTCATAGAAAGAGCTATGCATGGTGTACTGTACAAGGTGTTGGCCAGTTTCGTCTCTCCCGTGGAACTTGGAAGCAGTTTTGACCTGAAAACAAATTTTTCGTTAGGTACGTTAAGCGAATAAACAGAAATGAGTCTCCATCTGTACACTTTGACATTTTGAGATAAACGGCAAATCGCCTGCCCCCTCTAGACATAGTTATTTGACTCCTTGCAAGTCCGTTATTCTCATGTCGCCGTTTTTTCAGATGACGGGTAAACGACTCAAGCAAGGCGGTTCGTGCTAGTGATCATCATGGGCACACGCAAAATTCGGGTCACATGTAAAGGAGGGAGCCAGCAGGATACCTCCGTGGGTTAAATTGCGCATGTTCTTATGAACACATTACTTGTGACGATGGGCGATTGACCTTCCTGATGTATGAGAATGGAAAAGTAGGTG
The DNA here is from genome assembly GCA_002205965.3 of Kappaphycus alvarezii. Classification (NCBI taxonomy): domain Eukaryota; phylum Rhodophyta; class Florideophyceae; order Gigartinales; family Solieriaceae; genus Kappaphycus; species Kappaphycus alvarezii. Next base: position 998,363 of record NADL03000758.1, read on the forward strand.
CTGACAAGGATACAAAATACTACACTACAAAATGAACTACTGTTGAAGAAAAAATCGCATCTGTCGGAGAGTACCCACCTAAGGGGTGAGGGGAATGGAAATCTCTTGACTTTCTCCTGACCCTCATTTGAACAATGTACTACACATTACAGTCATGAAAGTCAATCGGGGACTTTCCCAGAAAACTCACCTTTGGCAAGTTTCGCCTCTCTCTCTCCCATCATGACAGGACGTTCAGTGCAGTACAGTACTTGGCTAAACATGTATGTCGCTCCAGTTGAACCACCCGAGTAACTAGCCTCTACGATATTCAAAAAGGGAGAGATTTCACGGTACGGAGTGAAGATTGAATGCTTCGGCCTCATGGCCTGGCTCAAGTTCAGGCCGAAGCGTCCTCGATAAACTCAATGGCGTTCATGTCGAGGTCCCGTGTAAAAATGGCCCGTCTCCCACTTCTGCTACGGGTGAATTCTCGGCCATGCCTTTCCAGTGATGCAACCAATGGTTGCAGGTCTTTCACAGTAACCGCAACATGACGATCTCTACAATGGGAAAACATGTCGATAAATTTGAAGAGGACAAGACTCGATGAGCAGTGGTTAGAAACACAACAGGAGGTTAACAAGGGGTAGCCCTGATCGTATTACAAGCTCTCGAGAACTAATACGCTGATAGTGAAGCAATTCAATCATGCGATACTCCCCAAACGGGTTTTCGCTAGGAGGACATAACGTACCGTCCACCATGCTCCGGTCGACCAGTCTCAGGATCCGGCGATGGAGCTCCATAAGGTGAATTTGCGATGATCCTGCTTTCAGAAAAGACCCTTTGAAAGGTAACTTGGGGTTCCGCAGACTGTCCTCGTCCTCCATACCGTAAACTTCCATGTAAAACTTTTTGATGCGGCAGTATCCTTAACGAGGACGCCGGCGTGTTGAATGCGTCCATACTGCACTCCAGAGCTCATGATCGGGTGAGCTGCGGGTGGGCGCCTGCATGTTTGTGCTTTGGGGAGTGCCTGTCTCAATGGGTGAATGGAGACCTGTGGGCATGGGGAAACAAATGAGGTTGGGTTGGTCATTCTTTGCGCTTCGATGGTTTGTTTTGGGAGCTGCCAACTTGGCGGTGATCTGCAGGGCACCAAGACAACAACGATGACAAGAGTTGTACGAAGGAAACGGTCCAAAGATGAGATTGCAAGAGAAACACCCTGCGTCTAGTAAGGTGAAGTACAATTGCGTAGACCCCAACCCGGCTCTTGGCTTATACGTATCTGGTTTTCGTTGGGTTCAGATGTAGTTGGCCCAGCTGGAGGGGATCCCGAACTGAACGGTTATAAGGAGCCAGCCATGAATCTTCAACCTTAGCCAGTTACTGGCTAGCATTGCGAGTTGCCGTTTCCTCAACTGCTTGCATTGGACATTGCTGTTTGAAAAAGACACAGTTTTACTGTACAGCACAGTACTGTACTTTCTACTACATACCCTCTACCTACAGTATTGAAGTACAGTACTGTACAGTGCAATACTGTACAGTAGGGTATGTACACAAAAATTCCTACTGTACAGTACGTACAGTACTGTACGTACTCTATTTGAAAGAATTTCGCTTGTTGATGCAAATTCCCACATGGATGGCTTGTTGCAATTAAGACGCTAACGGCGCTTTAGCAACAGACTGGGAAAGTGCAACCTGCGAGGCCAAAAATTTTATTATAAAGATGTCCGCCGAGCAATTTTCCCACTGCATCGTGGCGTTCCTTCCAACCAAGGCCTTTGTTATAAAGTTCACCAGCGTGATCGCCGAGGTGGTCCATGGGAGTCTTGCACTCCGCGCAAAGGAGCGGGGCGGTGTCGTAAAAGACAGGAACCCCCAGGTGGCGACGCTGCATCACCGAAAACACGTCGCCATAGATATAGGAGACCGCAGGCGGATGCGCGATGAGGAAAGCAGCAGAAGGCGTTTTCAAAAATGATTGACAGCGGGTTCGTCGGCGAATGTCGAGTTCTGAGTGCTACGCGAGGTTCGCAAATCGTGAGCAGTCAGCATCTTACCAGAAGAATTTAGTGGCCGACTCGCACCAGGCCCGATACAGAACACTGTGTTTACCTGATACTGGTAGTCTCCGGAAATCCCAATTTAATACAGAAGCAAATACGTACAGGGAGGCAGATAGATTATTTTATCAGTGCGAGCCGTTCGGAAACCTCAAATCACAAAATGCGATTTGCGCTACGTATCCAACATACCTTAATAATGGACCCTCTTACTCCCGCGGCAACCCCTTACCCAAGCTGCTCCCGTCGGCCAAAATTTATTCCACTATGGCATTCTCAACGATTTCCACTGTTCTAGCCCTCTATTTGTTTCGTGCAAGAATCAAATCGCGCCAAACTTTTCGACAGAGACTTTCTCTCGAAGCTCGACGACGACGAGACAGAAGAAAAAGACACAGAACCTTGCAAAATCCGCGCCTTTTGCGCCTTTCTACATTTTCTGCCCTTCTGGGATCTGGATGCGACCAGCCTTTAATTACCCTAACAGGATTTGATAATCACTCGTTTTACTTCTTACTGAAGCTGTTTCAGCCTTCCAATGACAATTAAACTCCATATTTAGACAACGGACAAATACGTCTCTTCGATTTCGTGCGGCGTAGTGGAAAATCGAGAAGTACAACAGCAAGGCAGTGCCTAAGACTGATGTTGACCTTGCATAGAACGAGGGAGCTAATTTCGTCCTCTGCAGGTTGTTTGGAATAACAGGGTCATTTGTTCCCTTTTCCTTCGCTTTGGTCGACAAATATTGCTGAAAGTGCTTAAAAAACACCCGCTGGCCATGGTCAGGATGCCAACTGGGCAGGAAATGTTGGGTTCTAAGAGGGATTTTGCATCAAAGTACTCTATATAAAGAGAGGTCTACTGCGTCGCAGACAGATTGAAGTTGTACCTTGAATAGTCTGGCGATTGCATTATACAGAACATGTACTTCAATGGTTGGAAATATGACCATTATATTTCAAATGTATTCGTACTCGTCCCAAACGGCGTGGTAATTGCATGTTCTATTAGTGCCCCTGGTGCTATGCATTAATCGACAGTAGCAGAATGGAGAGGAGGATATCAGAAGCTGCACTTTGCTTTTGAGCAATTTGACAGTTAATGCGTTGTGGATTCTGCATTCTCGAAACATCAGTACCCATTTCTTATTAAGTACTCCCAAGGCTGTGTCGTTGGAAGGAATGGAACGAGGTAATCAATCGTTGAATTACGGCAAGCTACATCTGCGAGACATGCTTCGGAATGGGGCATGAGAGCATTTCAGAGCACATTCCCAAGAATCCAAGGTCGACTTGTTTATGAAGAGAGAGAAAGAAAGGCAGCTCTGATGTGCATGGTGCTACTCATAACATAAGCTCGCGGATTGTGGTCACAAATCAAATTCTTCATTACTATGTGCCCCACATGAGTGTTGAGGTTACCAACTTCCTAATGCGCACCTAACATTTACGAGTTTTCACTTTTACCCTCGTCTCTAATTTTATGTCCCTAGTGTAGTGCAATGTGCGGTGCGCCGTTCTTCTCGTCTAGGAACGGAACACAGTCAGACAATGAGAAACCCAACATACACACACAAGAAGACCCACAGGGTGTCCGCTGTCCCTCTTTCTCTATAAGCACCCTGCGATGCAGTAGCACAGCTTGCCAACGGCGAGGAGAAATAGAGTTGGAAGAGCGGGGATAATTCCTTGGACGGTTGGACGGTATACTTGTCCTCCGGGTTGTAAGGCCGGACCGTAGTCCGCGGAACGCTATAAACTTGATATGGGACTATTCAAAAGAACCGTAGACACCAGAAGTGTAATACTGGACAATGAGGATGTAGTATTAGGTCAGCTGTGCTGAATATCTCCTTTGGAGATAAGGATTTTGTCACCAAAGACAACCTTGAAGTTCCTATTTGTATATAGACGCCGGAGTCCGCGGCGCCAAGCGTGAGGAAATATCACAAACAAACAATAAAAGGGGTATTTAAATATTGGATAGAGAGGGAGGGGAAAAAGAAAGGGGACCCGGGCGGATAAAAGTGGTTATAGCCAAAGTTGCCGCCGGCAAGGTTTCTGCAAAGGCGGAAGTTGGGAGTCAAGTTCAGACCCAACACCAGGGTGGCTGTTTAATCTCGGGCCCTAGTGGCCAGGTAGGTATAAATACTAGTTAACTAGGTTAGGGTCATCTACGACGGCGGGTCAGTGAAGTGAAGGTCAGGGAAGTTTGGGAGATCCAGGTTAGAGATAAGTAAAGTAGAAACTTGGCCCAATAGGTGTCTTTCACCTGCGAAACATCAAGTCCCATTTGAGGGCCGAGTGGTCCAGATTGCAAGCCCTCAAGCCCCATCAGGTGAGTATACTGTACAGTACCAGAATAATTAGGGGTTTTTTTAGTGGGCGACAACAGAAAATTACCCTTACTCTACAGTACAGTGCCTGCTGGTTAGCAGGGAATCAGATCAAAAAAGATCACCAAAATTAGCTCTGCCGATGGCAGTACAGTATGAGTGCCAATTGCACTGCACCTAGCTAGCACGCGGTTCAAGTAAAGCAATCATCATTACGTGCTTCAATCTATAATTACGTTGACGCTTCTCATCCCTTTTCTCCTTTCTCCAGCCCACCGGTCCTCCCTTCCCCTGCGCTCCTCTTCCCTTCGCTCCTTTTATTCTTCACGATCTATTACTCTCTGCCTATATTCCTCCTCCCGTCGTAACTGCTCCTGCATGATTGTGGATTTTATCGCATTTACTATCCCACCATCATCGATATTAGACTTTCTACTGATGGTATTTCTCTTCCGCACAAGAGGGCGGGAAGTTGGTGCACGCTGTGCAGCAGAATCAAGCCTATATTCTTCTTGGTCTGGAGAGTTAGCGGCAGAGCAGTGATCTTCGCTTTCAGGTAAAACACTGGCTCCATCACCCTCCGACTCCTGTAATATTGTTAATGGAAGGGTTGAGAATGGGTCTGTTTCATCATCAAAGTTCGCATATTACTCTCCAGACTCGGCACCATCACTAATATCTGCCCTTCCGTCATTTATTTCCGAATATCCTTGGCTTTAAGAACCTCAGGTGGCACGCTTGGATCCCCGGTTGGTGGGGTTGTACGACACAGCGCTGAGAATTCTCTCCGCAGGGAGTCTAAGTCTCGGCTCTGTGCAGGATAGCACAGCTCATGTAGTATAGCTACCTTTTCCCATTCGTCTTTGGCCAGGGGTAGGTGTTTTTGCAATAACTCAAGAAAATATCTGTCTCAGCGCAGGAGAAACCGTTTCCCCGCCTTACCAACTGTCTTCTTTGTGACCCGCCCGTCCTTCCTTTTCTGCGCTTTGCAGTACCCCCACGAGGCGGTAGTCCGTTATTTTTTGGATTTTGTATTGGTATCAGCACCTTTGGTCTTAGTCGCGGAGGAGTGTCCTGAACGGGTGTAACGATGGTGCCCCAAAATCTCCTAAAGTACACTGACAGTACCCCGCCAGTAACCGTTACCAAGATTTACACTGTACCAAGACATCAGTGCAACTTGTGCACTGTACCAGACACCGGTGTAAAACACAAGACCGTACCACCCCGTGCCGAACCAATCACATAACGCCATTATGGCGATCTCGCGTGGTTCTCAAAACTTCTCCCACCTCACCAATCAGCAATTACTTTATGTCTTCTTGCCAATTGGACCAATGGAACTTTGCCATGATGTTTACTGCTGTCAACCTCCCCGATAGTTTCTACATGAATCTTCAAAACCTTTTAGTTTCGTGCCTTTAGGGCCGTTCCTCTAGAACACCTTTGAATTTAGCATCGTCTGCCTACAATTTACCCTTGTTGTCGTTGAGTACTTTTTCTATATAAACCTGGTCTGAAGCTCCGGCCTGTTTACCGGAGCATCAACCATCAGTTCAACCATCGATTACCTCTTGTGCGCCCAAACCCCCACATCTGGTAGCATCGCCAAAAAGTTTGTCAGTACTGCGAGTTCTTCCAATCCGATAGTAAGTTAAAATCTCTAATAGATTTGCCTTTCTGCCCGATTGCAAGCGGAGACTAACATTTTGTTTTTTACTCTGATCCTTCCGGATAACGCCCAGTGCCGAGAAACAAGACTTCCAGGGACCGCCCCTCGTCACCTGACGAGTACACCGAAAAGGACTTACAGGGATTTTTCGAGGAAAATTGTCGAGAAGTAAGTAAGTTTTGCTACGGTCAAGAACCAAGGACACCGACGGGGATTGAAATCGAGGAACCGAGAACCTTGCCGCCTCCCACTTTCGCACTTCCGTCGGCCCTTCCACCGATACCAGCGCTTCCCGAGATCCCCCGCTCAAGGCCCGTCAAGTCAAGGAAGGCTAAACCGACCACTAGGCCTTCGATTTCCAAGAAGGGCCTACCTGTTCTTCCTGACGCCGCCTCTATCGTTATCCAGAGGACAGCCAACCACCGTATCCGAAAGCTTGCCAGGAGGCCTCGAATGACCAAGAACCCTCGGTCGTCTCCCTTCCACTTCCGCCACTGTCAAGTCACCTGCACAGGCCGTGTGCAGTACTTCGAGCATCTTCGTTCCCGCAAGCATCACCACCGCGCTGACAAGACAAGGCACACCTGCAATATTTGCAAGATAGAAGTTCCGAGCAAGGCAGACCTTGAGCGCCTCCGTCTTGGCCGTCGTCACCGCGAGACTGTTCGTAAGTCTGAGTAAGCTTGTATTTGAATAAATTATCCGTGTCAAACTGGAAAAAAACCCAAAAGTTGCTTTCTCAACCGACTTCGTTTGTGCTGTGTTCACCCTCCCGCTGTGGCTACCTTTCAAACTCGCTTTCCCCAGTCCCTTGCAGTAGGACTTGTAAGTCCGTATCGCCGCCAGGTTCTAGACAGGAAAACAAACGTTTGGTAAAGCATCGGAAGGAGAGCTACTATAGCACACCCGACGTGACTGACGTCAAACCCTTACGTCAGAGAAAATCAACTTTCCCAGGTTATCGACTGGGATTCGAACTCGAGACCTCCCACTGGTGTTTTGCTGGTCTTGCCAACTAGGCCACAGTGCAGACCGATCCTTGCTGTGCAAATTGGAAAATTTTAATTTAAAGGAAAAAAAACCAACCCCCCACGTGTCCGCCGCCGTATCTACCAGCGACTGAGTTGCACCCTGTGGTCCTCCATCGCAGAAGCTATCCTGTCTCGAGCACCGATGCGTACGGACGACGAAGTACATCCGGTTAGATCTTAACCGTATAGTTAGGACGTGCGCAGTCCACAGTAGATACTGAACGCATTAAAATTCTTCTTCTCTGACCATCAACCAATAGGAAAAGGCCATGGAAACTCCTGGAATTACAGTAGAGGCTCTCGCTCAAGCTGTAAGCGAACTTCAACGTCAGCTGACAGAGGCCCATAATCAGATCTCCGCGCAGCAGAATCAGCTCAATAATGCTGCTCAAAAGGTAGGAGCCCTCGAGAATGAACTATCTCTCGTCAGGATCAATACTGGTACCTCTAGTAGTCAAAATGAAAACAAGGACGCCCCTAAGAAGAACAAACCGGGATCTTTCGGTGGAAAGGGTCCGTCGGAAGCTGGTGCGTGCAGATGGAGAATTACTTGGGTGAAGCAGATGGGCAAGCTACTATGAACATTGCTCTGAGCTATCTCTCGGGAAATGCTCATGAATGGTGGATGGTCTATTCAAAGAGTGCGGAGGGAAGGAAATTCAAACATGGAAGGAATTGAAGGCTGCTCTCCTCAATCGTTTTGAGACGATAAACAAAGAAAAAATCGCCCGAGACAAACTGGCTCGCTGGAAACAAGTCAAGGACGTTCCAACATTTAATGATGATTTTAACAAAATCTTATTGGACATCCCAGACATTGGAGTAAAAGATCAAATAGATCGATATTCACGCGGCCTGAAACCATACATTTGGAAAACCTTATGCACGAAAGAATACACCAAGCTTTCCGATCTTATGGGAGATGCAGAAAGAGTGGAAGCGGCGTACAGGCGTTCAGAACCCCTGAGAAATACCAAGTCTGGTGGAAAATTGCTGAATGGAAGTTCATCTGCCGGAAATAATGGCCCTGTACCAATGGAAATTGGAAACGTGGAAGTAAAGTCTGGTGTCGAGTCATCACATGTGAATCTACAGAAGCTTGATAAGGAAGAGCGAGACAGATGCATGCGTGAAGGACTATGCCTAAGATGCAGACAGAAAGGACACATAGCAAAGAACTGCCCAAAAGCCCGGAAGAACTGATCGACGGTCCTCATTCAGTTCTAGATCAAGGAAATCTCATTCTTTCAACGGTAAGATCCAAACAACTAGTTAGGGCCACACCGACCCCAACCTTCCAACGCCACCACCGCGGACTTCTTATTGTTAAAGGAGTCATTTCCAACGGACCAGCTAAAATCCTCATCGACCCCGGCGGTGAGGTTAATTTCCTCAGCAAATCATTTTGCGATCACCATAAGATTAAAACCGAAGAATCAGAAGAACTTGCCGAAATGGCGAATGGTTTGATCAAAAATTAATGGAAACACCGCATCCTGTTATCGTCCAGATAAAGAAATACACTGAACCACTGTACTTCGCCATAAGCCCCCTGAAGAGGTATGATGCAATCCTTGGGAAAGAATGGTGTGGATCCCATAAAGCGATTATCGACACCGCCGAAAATCAAGTTTCATTCAATTATAAGGATGAAAATTACGTTATTGCTGCCAATGAAAGGCTATTGAATTCTTTCGTTTCCGCAAATTCAATACTCACTGATTTAGAAAAAATTATGGGACATATGCAGTACTTGTGAGACCCTAAGTTCAAAGTCCTATTCTAAGGAAACCTATTACGGAGAGATTCAAGACATACTTACCCAGTATGAGGATGTATTCCCAAACAGACTTCCAAAAGGCCTCCCCCGAAGAGGAAGTATGATTTCAAGATTGAATTAGAAAAAGAAGCAAAACCCCAGAAAAAGGGTCTCTACCGTCTTTCGGACAAAGAAATGGGGGAACTTCGCAAGCAGCTAGATGAGCTTCTGGAGAGTGATTTCATTAGACCAAGCAAGAGCCCGTGGGAGCCCCAATTCTCTTCGTGACAAAGAAGGACAGCTCATTGCGGATGTGTGTGGATTACAGAGCACTCAATCGGCTTACTGTAAAGAACAGTTATCCACTGCCACGCATAGACGATATATTTGATCAGCTCAAAGGATCAAAGTACTTCTCCAAAATAGACCTGAGGTCAGGCTATCATCAGATCAGACTGGATGAATCTTCAATACCCCTCACGGCATTTAGAACTCGATATGGACATTTCGAATTTCTGGTATTGCCATTTGGATTGACAAATGCCCCAGCGACTTTCATGGGCCTTATGAACGACATTTTAAAGATGTACTTGACGTTTTTGTTATCGTATATCTGGATGACATTCTTATATTTAGTAAGACATGGGAAGAACATTTGAAACACATCGCTGAAGTATTGGAGATCCTTAGAAGGGAAAATTATTCGCGAAATTGTCAAAGTGTGTCTTTGGTGTCAAAGAAGTGGAGTATCTTGGGCACATCATATGCCAGGAAGGAATTTCTGTGGATCCCAACAAAATTAAAGCCGTTATGGAATGGCCGACGCCTCGGAACAAACAACATCTTCAGTCATTCTTAGGGTTTGTAAATTATTATAGACGGTTCATTAAGGGTTGTTCCTTAATTTCGAAACCACTTACCGAGTTGACAAAGAACGTTTGTTTTCATTGGACAGAAACTCAAGAAAAATCATTTCAAACCTTGAAGAAAATATTGTGCAACGCTCCAGTCCTTCGAAATTTCGATTCAAGTCTACCGATCTATGTTACTACGATGCTTCCCAATACGCAATTGGTGCTGTATTGGAACAAGGAACCGCGAAGGACAAAAGACCAGTCGCTTTCGCATCCAGAACTTTAAATGATGCCGAACAGAATTATGCAGCCCACGAAAGAGAGCTATTGGCCATTGTCGACTGCCTAAAGTGGTGGAGAGCATACTTGTATGGGAACTTTTTACTGTTCATTCTGACCACTACCCGTTGAGATACCTCGAGACACAAGATAATCTGTCACAGAGACAGGTTAGATGGTTGGAAAGATTAGTTGACTTTGATTTCAAGATTATACCCATCTCCGGGAAATCAAATATAGTTGCCGATTCCCTCTCAAGACAACCCCAGAATGTACCCTCACCCCACCATCGAAACAAGGAGCTACTCCAAGAAGTATAATGAAGACATCTTCGGAATCAAACAATATTTCTGTTCCGTTTTTTGAATCATCCGATCTCGAAGAGCTTGTAAAAGACTACCATCGAGATGAAAGCTTCAAAGACGAATACAAAGATCCGAAAGCACCTTTCGAAAGAAAGGGATCGCTTTTGTTAAGACACGGAAAAATTTGCATACCAGAAGGAGCGTTTAAAGTCAAGTTGTTGCATGACTACCATTCGACTCCAAATATCTGAGGATATAAACGGAGTTACGTACCGTTTAATTCTTTCCCAACCAATGATCGATAGAGGAATTCACAATGCTTTCCATGCTAGTCTCCTCAAGCCACACTTTGAAGATAAGTTTGATCGAGAAACTCCGCCGCCACCACCAATACAGGTTCAAGATGGACAAGAAGAATACGAGGTCGAAACCATTCTCAGTCACAAGAAACAACACGGAAAAAACAAATATCTCATTAAATGGAAAGGATATACAGAGTACGAGAACTCATGGCTATCAAAAAGGATCTCAAACATTGTGAAGATCTGCTATACAAAGACAAGAATCGGAGCGATTCTTCTTCGTAGGGGGGAGTGATGTAATGATGGTGCCCCCAAAATCTCCTAAAGTACACTGACAGTACCCCGCCAGTAACCGTTACCAAGATTTACACTGTACAAGACATCAGTGCAACTTGTGCACTGTACCCAGACACCGGTGTAAAACACAAGACCCGTACCACCCGTGCCGAACCAATCACATAACGCCATTATGGCGATCTCGCGTGGTTCTCAAAACTTCTCCCCCTCACCAATCAGCAATTACTTTATGTCTTCTTGCCAATTGGACCAATGGAACTTTGCCATGATGTTTACTGCTGTCAACCTCCCGATAGTTTCTACATGAATCTTCAAAACCTTTTAGTTTCGTGCCTTTAGGGCCGTTCCTCTAGAACACCTTTGAATTTAGCATCGTCTGCCTACAATTTACCCTTGTTGTCGTTGAGTACCTTTTTCTATATAAACCCTGGTCTGAAGCTCCGGCCTGTTTACCGGGAGCATCAACCATCAGTTCAACCATCGATTACCTCTTGTGCGCCCAAACCCCCACAACGGGTTAGGGTCGTGTACCAGGAGTTGTCAATAGCTATAGAGAACTGTAACTAGAGTTCCTTATGTGACTGTGTACTGGTGCAAAAGGCGATGAGAAACGCGGAGTAGTGGAATCCTTAAGTGCGTCCTCCACTCTTTGCACCTGTGCATGATTCGAAGTTACATGCAGAGACCCCTCCGCTTTGTTCTGTGACCCGTTCCAGCAAACGTAGGGGGGCTACATACCTCACTACCACCTGTTCCTGCATGATCATCGCCTAAACTGAGAGGATACATTATCTGCATGACGTTTTCTGATTGCTCGTGACGGGGGAGGATGTTTGGAGGAGGTCGGTGAGCGTGGTGGCGATGATAGGTAATTGTTGTGTGATGCCCTGTGGGAGAGCATGGTACGGCCGCCGATTTTTGAAGGTGGCGAGAGGTACCCAACAACAATTGTGCAGCAATTGTTGTTGGGTAATTTTCGTGGGAGTGTTGTTGGTTGAGGTATATCGGAAGGATAACGGATGAGGGTTGTGCGAGGGGGGCAAGGTGAGTACGGTGGAAGAGGTGATCGTTGATGAGTTGCGGTCGTTGTGAAGGCTCACTGGCTAGGGAGATAGGAGGGGTGGCGGTTTTAGGTGGTAAGAGGTGTGATCAGTGATAAGAGCGGCTGTTTGGAGTGGTAATCGGTAACACTGTCGGGAATGGTGACGGATGACGGTGGATGGAAGGGTGTAGGGTGAGGTTGGTAGGAAGGATTTTAGGTGAGGTTGGAAGTTGGTCGGAGGGCGATGATTGAGGATGATCTGAGGGGAGATGAGTGAGGGTTGTGGGAGGGCTGAGATCAATCGGTGATGGGATATCGGCTGGTAAGAAGAACGGTAACTCGGTAGGGGTTACTGTTTTTCGGAGCCAGGTTGGAGGCGAAGATGGCGACATGATCTGACATGACCTGGCACTCCCGCGAAAAACGATCCTTAGCGCCAAAAATGCGATTTGCTACCGTTCCGTTGCTTGCTTCCAAGAGTTAGATGCCGTTTGATACGTAGCTAAAGCGCGCCGTGGAGTGCTTTTATTACAAATGGACACGTAAGAAATTGCGATTTGTGATTTTTGGAGTCTTCCACTACAGCATATCAGGCTTGGAAGCGAGAGTGGCCGCTGTCAATGATTTCAGAGGTTCGACACTTACTAAATTTATGAAATATACAGTGAAATAATTGTCGAAACTCACTAAAACGCGCTATAAAATGGACAATTTAGGTACAATCTAGAATCAAAATTTCCGCATGCAAGAGTGCCTACGAACTCGCAAGTACAGTATTGTACACCGAAACCCGTCGTTCTGTAAGTTTGTAACAAATTTCCTGCCACTGCGCCGCCTGAATCCAAGCACGCAAAGCGGCTCCGTTATGTAGGAATAGAGGAATGAATGAAACTGCCAAGTGGTCAAGGGAGAAAAGTTGCAGAGAAATGCAACTATAGTAATATTTTCAGAAAAATGTTTTTTCCAAACGTCTGCGAAAACCTAGGGAACTTGCAGGCTATTTCAATTACTCTGAACACATGTGCATTAAGTTCTGGTGTCTCTCATAAAAGAGAAAGGTAAAATATGATCAAGTACGGAATTGAATAGGTAGGATGAATAAATCACTGTAGAGGAGATAAGGGCGCAGAAAATTCTGTGTTGCCACGTCTTGATTTTGAAACCAAGGACGACCTTCGCATCTATTTTTGGTGCGTTAAGAGTTAATTTAGTTCATGAATAATGAGAATTTTTACAGGTAAGTTTCAGGGGAAAATGAAAGAAATTCTTTCAATATGATTGAGAATTTACCGCCCACGTGAGATTATTCTTCAGGAAATTTATTTATGAATTAATGTTTCAGAATGAAGGAAAAATTGAAAGAGACGAAAGACTTAAATAACAACGAATAACATTCAAAGGGGATATTGGTATAAAACTGAAGTGTTTGAGGAAGTCTACTATACTAATAAATAGATACAACAAAGCAGTTTGCATAGCAACATTTCACAAGGGATCTAGAACATGATCTAATCTTCGATAGAATACTAAAACAGTTACACTTGTCTTAAATTTCCATCTATTTGCTCAAATTTGAATGACATTTAATTTGTAAAGGGAAACTATCGCTCTGGGAGCTTAAAGGAGAAAGATTACCGAAGGTATTCTAAAATATATTTCAACGAAATGAAGGTGAATGAATTAGAAAAAGGGCAAACTATATACAGAGCAAACGTTCTTATGTTAGCATAAATAGTATGTCGAAATAAAAGAACAATGCCTAATCACACAAAATTGACTTCTAATACGGAATAGTTCAGAATTTTACATTAGAAGAGGAGAAAATGTTGAGCTCAAAACCCTGAAATATTTTAATAGCTAAGGAGATAAAGAAGGATTAAAGTATTTACGGTCCGAGTTTTTATTCCAGATTTCCACAAAAGCCAATTTAAAAATAACGCTGAGCAGTCTCAGATGTTTTTTGTTTTTTTCGTTCCTGAGATCAGATAAAGTGCGCCCAATCGGATTAAAGTATCTTGAATTAAAAATATTACATTCAGATTTTATATAACGTGTTTTTGTTTAGGAGGGAGTGAATTTGCATTTCCAATATCAAAAAATTTGAATATTTTTGCAGATTAATGCATAAGGCTCCGTTTTTAATACATGCTATGGGCAGCCGACCAGAAAAAATTCTGACGGGGAAATATCAATACTGACAGAGCATATCACATCAGATGACTAAAAAAATTTCATTAACGTAAATACTTTAAAAATGTTTAGAAGTCTCCAGAAACTTTTATTTGGAAGGGCGGCAAAAGAATTTTTTAGATCGCGAATTATCAAAAACAAGAAAAATTGAATTGAATGCCTAGTAAGAGGAATATGTCAGAAGAAAGTGGCTTTCAGGGATGAAAATAAGTTTTAGGTTGGTGACTTCAGGGAGAAAAGTTACTGAGATCGTCAAGTATTGTCGCAATAATTAAAAAGAAATTATATAGAATTCAATAATAAAGCCATTTCAAATGGTGAGTGACTCTTCGAATACTTATGGTTCTCTTATTGGATCAATTATAGTGATTAAACAAGAACATGAAAAACTTTAACAGGTGTATGCATGTGAATTATCAGAGCTCTTAAAGACGAGAAAAGTATACAGTACTGCATATGAATATCTTCTACTGTAACAATGAGTTTAAATTTAAATATGGAAAATATATATAGATCGAATTGTCCCCTTGAATTTTTCTAATCAGAAACTCTCTTATCTTTGAAGTTTTTGAAAAAGTCTATGCAGAATGCTTTCACAGATCTTTCATTATTATAATCGTTCAGAAAAAGTTTAATAACCATATTGGCTTCAAAAATATTTAGTTTTCACAGCTATTCTAGGTTGGTAATAGTCCTCGATCTAATTTTTATTTTATTATGAGGTAAATATAGATGTGCCTTGATTATGTTTCGAGTACCCTTAACATTGAAAATTCATGTCGTTCTCTAGCTCTAGCAATCAATCTGTTGGTGACCAAATTGCAGCGAGTACATCGACATGCTAATATTTCTCAAATATTCCTAATTTACATTAACTGAACTATTCGCTTGTTCGCAAATGAGTTATACTCTAACTCTGCATACTCTGATGTTTGGCAGATGATATTTGTTATGCGAAAGAAACATCAAAAAGGCTTGAAATGTGTCACCATATCTTTAAATTTAGTCTGGGGAACCCGCACTGATTACGCTCATGAGAAAAATAGAAAGTACAGTGAGGCTACCATACAAAGTTGCAATTATCTTATTGATTTTCTTGAAACAGTTTTTTGTAGCGGTCTTATTTCTGAATCCGATTCAATATTTTCGCATTCAATTTGAGGTGAAAAATGAAAAAAACCGCCCATGTTGTGGAATCTCTCGGACTCAAGGCGGGCATGCAATTTCAAGAGAATGCGTCTATTGGAGTTCAATAATTTTTAAACTGGATATGAAGTCAGAGATTATGAGGGCTTATGTGCGAAAATTTCCTTTAGTTCAACTTTCTTGAATTTGAATTTAACAATACGGAATGAAAATTCAAACCTATTTATTCAGTCAAGAATCTCCCTAGACCTTAATTTCCCCCGGTTTTAAAGACAAAAAGAAGAAGTTTTAGTAACAGAACAGAGGGCAAGGTTTAATTTGCTAAGAAGAAAGGTACAGCTGTACATGATATTTCAATTTGTTTCGTTTGTTTCCTAATTTATGTCTCGGTATTTAAATATTGGAGTAATTTCACTTTATTACTGTCGACAATGCATCTAACTACGTCAAATATTCAGATGATTATTTAAAATAAATCATATCTCAATTTAGTGATCGGCTAACGTCCGTCATTGTTTTGAGAGACCTTTTCTCGTAAAAACGCAACGGAGAGAAACATTCTTAATCCTAGTAAAGTGAAAACTTTTGCATGACTTAGAATGGCGGCGGAAAAAATTTGTAAAAGCTTTGAATTGGATCCCATTTATAATCGTCAATACGGGTAGCTTTAAATTTGCTCATTGCATCTATTGGGAAAAAGCAAATAATTTTATTAATCTTCTCAACGTAATTTGAACTAATAAAGCCTGATCGAAACATTACACTGATATAAAGGGGTGTATGAAGTCCCGTTCAAGTTTATGGCTTATAGATAAGGGAAAATGGCACAGAAGTCGATGTTTATCATAATAAAATACCTTAATGGAAAGAATTAATCAACGAAAGAGACGAGAAAAGCTGCCTATCCGTTAAATTCTGGGAACTATCTTCATTGAAAATTTCATGCCATAACTAGATATCCATCTAACCCTATCGGTCTTCCAAAATTTTAAGACTTCATTTAAATAAAATGGAAGCTTTTAATCTGCAATTTTTTTTTTGATTTGAGTGACTCTTTTATATTACAGTTATAAATTACTGTCAATCTTGAACGCCTTTTACTGAAACATCTTGTCCTTATTCTCTTTATTTCATAAAAATAACCCCAATACAACAAAAGTGACCTATAAATGCTTCATAGGGACGTTTCCGGTAGAAATGATGTATAGCAGGTAATTGAACGTAGACTTAAAGGCTTTAGAAACATATATAATAACCTCGAATTGATCAACCGCGTTGAGTGGATTTTGAATGTTAACGCTATTCAAAGGAAAATAAGTCTTCAACAGATTTTACCAATTTTTGTCCATAAAGACTGATATCTCACTTGCAATTCATTAATGAGCCATCAAGCAAGACTACGACCTTCGAGAGATATCATATAGAATCGTAATAAAGCATGATTTTATATATTTCTTGTTCTCGAAAATAGTTCAGCGCATCAAATATGATCAGTCCATATCCTGAATTCTGAGACTTAGTTAAGAAAGACGCCTTCGAAAGAGTTACTTGTGTAGTTTTGCAGTGGTCAGAGTCAGCAAAGCACAGTACAGTTTCTTTACTGCTCTGTTTCAGGAATAATACCTAAAATGGGGTGTACTTATCAATTTCCAGAGGCTCGAAGCAGCGCATAGTTCTTTATGTCTAGCCAGTTTCAAAATTTTTTCGTCCCATTCTAAATAATTAATAGTTTGCCTCACGGGCCAACCCAATCGACCCAATTGAATTTGATTACTACTGCCGGTGCATCTGATTTGCAAATAAATCTACGTTCTAAAGAGTATGTTGGAAATTTGTTCCAATAACAGCACATTTCGGCATTTTTTGTCTTTTTTAGGCCTTTTCCGCAAAACTTGTGGCGAATTTAAATTCGTTCGTCTTCCAAACGTTAGGAAAGGAGAATCACTTCTTTTAGTCTACACAAACACAGCTGATTTGAGACCCTTCTGTTTTCAATGGGATTTATGATTCACGGAATTTCTTTACTCTTTCGTGTGGTGGTGAAATATTTGTAAGGATTTTCAGAATAGATCATGAGTCTATTGGACGCTTTTATTTGAATTTAAAAAAACCCTAAATCCCCTAATATACAAGGAAGGGTGAAATAGTTTTCAACATGATTATTTGTAAGGTCTCTTTTTTCTATCAATTAGTTGTCCCTTTTCTGTATGGAGATGAAATATGGAGGGACAGTGATTTGGAAAATATATTAGCGCATTCAAGAAAGAGCGTACAAACGGAAAAATTTGCCTAATAGAGCAAAAAATTGGAGAGACACGTATTCAATACCCTGAAGAAATTTTCATTGAACCACTCTGCTGCGAAAATATGAAAATAGTCTTAAAATGTACTTCAAGGGATTCGTGCTCCAATTAATTTCCAATATTGGTATCAGGCTGTCTCTTTTATCTCCTAGTATCGCTGTTAACCTCGAAACTGCTTTTTATTTTAGAGAGAAGGTATTTTTTACATTGCTTTGCGGGATGATTTGAAATAGTCTTCAGAAGATGTTTGGTTGAGGGCAGTCAAAATTTGAAAGATATATTCAACATCATAGAATTAATCGTTATTAGCGAAATGCATGGAATTAAGAAAATCTTAAATCAGATTTTATCATGCCCTCATCAATTGAATTTAAATTTGCTCTTAAAATCATCTTTGAAAGAGTCTTCTGTAGCTCTCTCCTTTCGGAAACCCTCGAAATGGTATTTACGAGAGCCGCTTCCATATTTGTGTGCGAAAACATTTTTCTAGGTACTCATCTCCTAACAGAGAATCCGCAGTTCTTTAAAGTCGCCCTCAGTTTTGAAATCTCACTGAAACCCACGACGGCTTCGATATCCAATTCACCCATTAAATCCCCCAAATTCATAAAAAATGTGTATTCGTCTTAGGGTTTATTACTTTTTCTGTCAATTTATTTTCCGGTCGACTGTCTTCCCCGCAAATTACAGTACCATTTAAATCTCCTCCAATTATTTGTTACCCTTTAGAACTTTTAAGTGGTCTACGGAACTCTTAATCTCACCTTTTGAAATACATAACGCAACTACAATTTTTTTTGCAAAGATACCTTTACCTTTTCTCCAGAAGTTTTCTTAACCTATTATTTACAATGGCACGTAATTTTTTGGCATCGTGTATCTCATTACCAATATTTATTCCATACCCTCTTTCGTTTCAGTCCCTACAGCCAGAGCACTCAGTCCCTAATGCAAACTAAATAACACTATGGTATCTTTTGGTTCTGCTTACGCTTCTTGAAACCGTATTAATTCAGGGTTGGGTGCGGTAATCTTATAATATTTGATGCTCTTCAGCTGTTCTGGCCATCTGCTTCTCTTTTCAAAGAATTAATTTACAGTATTTCATTATGGATCGGTTTTCTTTCCCATCTCCTTGCTGTAGGGACAAGAACTCTGCAAAAATTCTCTTTTATGTTTGAGCGTATCAGAAAAATTATTGTACGTATAGTAACCTAGTGTAAAACTAATGTCCATTTCCTGAAGTGAGAGTACAATATACAGTTTTTATTCACTCGATAAAAATATTTCACAGAAGAAATAGACGTTCATACTTCACTGCTTTAATCCAGGCGGATTAAAGGCTTGTACCACTGTTCACGCTGTAAAAGGCCAGGTTATTCATAACTCGCACTAAGAGAGAGTTTAAAATTAGTGAAGTTTCCACCAGGAGTTTATTAACACTTAGCGTCGCCCTAAAGAGAGAACGAATATCGAATCTTCAGAGCATGAGTTCGAAATATTCATGAAAAATAAGAACAAAAAATGTAAATTCTATTATGGCGAGATCAATATATTTGAGAATTTTAGTAACGAGAAGTACTTGAAATCAAAAAAGATGGCTTAAGTTAGTCCTAATCTGAAAGAAACAGCGAAATTGTCTCCCAGTCGGATTTTCAAGTAGATAAATTGCAAAAATTACTCTCCTTTGCTGGATACAAACTCATTGGCGAATATGGTTAGTGAATCATGAAATTTGATTTCACATTAAGAAATATTCATTGATGGTAAGAGGGAAAAATGGACCCAGAGCTGGAATTTTCGTTGATTTCGTTGATTACGTCCAGAAAAATGTCAACTTGTATGCAAAATGATTTTTGAAATGATTTAAATGTGAAATAACATATTCAAATATTAGAACGTTCACATTTAGAATGTTACCTGCCCGGTGTTACATACAAGGTATTGCTAAAAGGCTACAGTTCTAATCAAGAACTCTTAAAATCTCATTAAAAAATGAGTATCTAGAGCAATTTATGTGTGTCACCACCATCCCAAATCAGATATCACATTTTCCATTTTTACTTGTTAAATCACTGCTGAACCCTATTTACCATTTTATAGTACTGAAATGCTCCGTTTACCAAAATAAGGTAAAACGTTTGTTTTGACAAGGGAAAATTACATCTTAAATTTGATTAGTTTAGAAAACTTTATTTAGGGGATTTTGTTTAAAATTAATCATTATTTGTAGTAACTAATACTTTAAAGAGGTAGAAATGATTTCTCATATCATTTCAATTCCTCCTCCTGCATGCCTTTTTAAAATTGGGGTGTAAAAATTTCAACATTTAAGATTTTCAACACAAGCTCTCTTGTTTTGTACTATGTCCAATTTGAAGTATTTACGGTTCAATCTGTGTTAAATTGGCGGTAAAATACAAAAAAATATTGAATTTTAGATTGAACGTAATATGGAAATTTCTAATATGTGTTTTAACAGCAAATATGCCGTGAAGTACACAGTGTGAGGTTATCAATAATCTATTGAGCCACAAGAGAGGTACCTACACGCAAGGTGAAGTTCATTAGGACTCGATACCATGTTTCAGAAATCCAGTAAGGAATATTAAAGTAGCATAAAACAAAATAAAGCTCTACACTGAGTTTTAAAAAGTATTTACTGGACTTGAAATGACAGTGCAAAAATTAACAGTTCAGAAATGTTTGTAAAAGATATATTAGAGATCAGTTCATAGAGACGAGACGATGGAACCAACTAATTTATTCTTTATCACGCGTCTATAGGAATAAATGGCGATATAGAAGCTAGTATTAAATTCTAAGAACCTTTTTCTCACATGAGAACAAATTTGGCGTCATTTTATTAATACGAAAAATTTAGTAGCATTTCAGTTCTTACATATAAATTCAAAAATAAATCAGCTCGACTCGAATACATTTTAAAAGAAGTATTACTCTATTCAAAGTCCGAAAATGTTTTCTTCACATACAGCCATTTCATTTCCCTTTAAGTGTCCCAACAACGAACCTTCGCCAAATTCCGAAAAATCCTCTCTCAGCCGTGCTTTCCTCATTACTTAATCTGCTGCGTATAACTTCTGTATAGAAAGGGGTTGAGAAAATATTCAGAACAAAATAACCTCAATCCACATTGAAAATTTCAATTATCGAAACAAGAAGTCATTCAAGCCAATGTTGACCGTATAGGGCCGGTCAAGCACCATTACGCTCAAATTGGCAATGTAGAGGAAACAATGAGACAAGGACATGATTTACGAAAAGATCCCTAAAATACAATTAAGGGACACTGTTAAATAGAGACACTTGTGATGGTACACGCAGTGGCAGATGAAAACCACGATGATTTTGTGGGACATATTTAAATTCGACTGGATTTAAACACAAAAGTATTTGAAGCAATCAGGATTATTTCTGAACAAATTCATGAAAATGTGACAGACGAATCTTGTAAGTTGATTAGCGCTCTGAAGTATAAGGCCCTTCCTCTACATCTGCCTACATGTGGGTATTCAATAAAAATGTTTCTGACTCGTCATCTAGCTTTGATGGAAAATTTCATGAATGAGAGATTTAATGCGTTTAATAGCATTTTGAGATGACAGAAGGGATATTGAAGGTCCTTAGGATTCTTTTACCTACTGGAGGGATTTTTTTCACATCGTCTTCAATTTTGAAAGGAATCTTGATCGGAGTACACAACAGCCTCTACCCTCAATGGGAGTATTTTATGCAGAATATTTTAGTCTGTTCTTTATGTTATCTATTTTAGAAAAACGTCATAGTAAAATGAAGACTACGTGATGATGCGAGATTGTCTTAGATAAGAATTTTTGAAAGTAATCAATAACCGCCGTAACCAATACATCACGTCATCCTCCCATACTCGTTTTGCAGGAAGTCTGACCTGACCTTGCAGGTGTGGGATTTATTTGATAAAAGAGCCATTTTACTACGTACTATACGACTTAAGACGTTAATATGACTCTGAGATGGTATTACTGGCTTGTGGGCAGCCACAAACAGTGTAAAGGAGGTAACTGGTAATGAAAAAAGAGTAACTTACAGCTTGAATTCGAGAAAGAATTCTCTGGCACTACTGGATTTCAATTTCATCCTTTTTCGCCAGGGATAAGTAAAAAACATGCTTTATGTAGCAATATGTTCTTTGCATCCGTTTCGATAACAGTAAAGGATGAAGTATGGAATGACCAAATCACCGTGGCTAACAATTAGGTTAGAGAATATCCCATGAATGGTCTTTCACATAAAACTTTCGTTGAGCATAAAGATCTTATCTATATGATGGATAAATCTGGGAGACATACATATGTCAGACGGCTGTTATATGGATGGAAAGGGAGGAACTAATTAGTCAGCAATCGTTAGAAAAAACAAAAGAAACTTATTTTAAAGAGAAAGGTGACAATTGTAGATATAAAAATAACAAACTTGAAATATAGATACAAGTCACAGATTTGCGGAGAGTCACGACGATATTTGTTCCCAAATTTACCAACACCCTAGACATAGACAAGACTATGTTGAAACTGAGAAAAATTGGAACTGATGGGTTTCTTCGAGTTGACTACACTCTTTCATCTAATGTAGTTGTGGAAATGTGGTTACTGTACAAGCAGCCATTTGAATAGAGGCTTTGTAGCTAGCCCAGTCCAACTTTACGAATTCTCTGTTGAATTGCCCCGAGAACAAGTCTAAATCCTTATCTAGGAGATCAATAATAATTTGAGGACGAACGGAAAGTACTGAAATGTCATCTGCTGCTGCTGCAAGAAACTCACCTTTCCGTAACTTATTTAAATATGAAGTTGTAATGTAGTGAGCCTAAGAACGAAAATAATAGTACCAGGGCTCTCTTGGTATATGACCGCACAAAATCAAAATCTGGTCGGGGTACTTACTGTAACAATGGATTCGAATACATTACAATATCACCAAGAAATGGGTCTTTCTCTAACTAAGATGCGCGCGAGAGGAATCATACGGATCTAAATTGGGGAAGGAAGTTGAAATGGAAAAAGCGACTTTCATTGCTGAACTTCCAAAACTGAAAGGAGTTCTATTAAATACGATACAGTTATCTATTCCATTATTTGAATATCAAAGCTTGCTTGCTGAAGGCTTATTATTGTCCTTTTGTGAGATATCACTGTAATCTGCCTCATATTAAAGCATAATCCCACTGATGTACTGAAATAGCAGCCTTTTTACAATCGACCGCTTCATCGGCGTACTTTGTGGCCCTTGGTGGAATGAAAGTCGCAGTCAAGATCTTCGAGATAAGAAGATTAGGTATTTGTAATAAAGATCATCTTCCTGGCGAAAATCAATATTTCATGGTAGGTTGTATCGCCTAGAATGCCTGGAATGGAAAGCGCACCGCACGATTATACTGTAACACGAAAGATTCATAGTATTTCTTAGTTAAAAGATTTGATTCCAAAATATTTTATCACATAATTAATCCTTTCATCCTTATACACTTCTTTAAAGCTTATTTTAAATATACACTAAAATCTTGACTTGAGTAAAATATATTCTATTAATAACATTTCTTTCTCTCAACAAGTTAATTTTCGTCTTTAGTCCACAAAAATCGCTGCGAATTTCTTGTGGATTCAAAGAGCCAAATAATTACGATTTATATTTTAGCAGCCGATCCAAAGAGGTAAAGATCTCCCTGGAAAATGGATATACACAACTACGAGACCAATGAACACCTGTCATTGAATACGGTAATTCAACTGAAATGCATTATTTACGCTAATTGAAATTAATTTATATCCCTAAAAGGTCTCAGATTTACGCGATTAAAGTAAATATTTTCAAGTTCAACCGTTTTCCCCTACTTAAATTAATTTATCCAATAATTTTACCTGATGATTACTAAAAGGCCAAAGATTCGCTCAAACTTCACACGGTATATATTTTTTTTGCGAAAGTCAAACCCTACCTCATTTAGAGGTAGGCGAATGCTTGTAAGGGAGGAAATAAAAAATACACCTATAGTCCGTTCAATTCAGAAGGGTGACGTCAAAAATGGTATCAATTTATAATATTTTTTATATATTTATAAAAATATAAAAAGATATAAAATAACATATCCTTTTTGAAGATGGAAATAATGTGAATTATACCATAAAATTATTTGTTTATTTAATATTAGAAATTTCGAACAGAAGAGAAAATGAGACAAGTGGGTCTTTTCATGTAAGGAAAAAAAAATAAACATTTACAGGAGGTTCCAAAGTTGTGAGAACAAAAAAAAAGCAACAACTTTTCTCTATGAGATTAAATCAATACAGTTATACATCTCATGGACAATTTTGTGATTTTAAACTAAACAAGAGGTCTTGATTTCAAAAAATGTTCGTCTCAAATATCTCATATCTCTTCTGTCTAATCTTTAACGGGTCTTCTATTAAAATTGATTTCAAAAATTTATTTTCCTTGTACCTCGGACAATTTTCCAAGGTCAAACCTGTATATTTACGTTACATTATCTTTCCTTGTGGTTCATCTTGTTATGAAGTAAGTTCATTTCATTTAACTAATCATGCTTTTTTCAAAGCTTTATTATTCTTAAGTGCAGGATCTGTGATACATGCCGTAAGCAATGAGCAGGATATGAGAAGAATAGGATCATTAGTAAGGAATGATGCATATTACACTTGCATTCCTTTTTTATGTATCAAAATCTTATTTCAATATATTTATTCTTGAATACGTAATAGTACACGAAACTTTTAGTTTTATTGTTCACCAAAAATAGTATGTATCTCTCATGATTCTTCTAGTCTCCATTAAAATCTAAATTTTGCTCTGAAAATAGAAAAATTCTAAGCATTGCATAAACTCAAAAATTATGAGTTTTCATTTTAAAAATTTTCCAAGCATCTTTTTTGGAAAAAAAAGGCAGGTAATGAGATTGCACCAACCTGGGTCAATTGATCATAATTAATGGGTTTATTTTTGTACGTTGTTCGCATATTATTGTTTATTTGAAAATAATGTTAATCACAAAAAATTTAGGTATGTATAGAAAATTAATTTTGTCATGCGTTTAAAGAACTAAAATGTAGTCATCTTACTCAAATAAAAAAATATATTTATAAAATATATTTTTTCAAGACACAACGGTAAAATACTTTCAAACGTGAAGATCCCATTGCATTTCACTCGATTTTTATAAAACATTTTTGCACCAACAGGCTTTAATACAGCTAAACAGCACCTTGACATTTATTTAAGAAGGATATGAAGCGTTTCCTTAGTAAAAATTGCCGAAGATTGACGATAGTCGTTATCAAGTCAGCAACTGACTTCAACTACCTTCAACTACCTTTAGTTTCGGTAAAAACCCTCGCGAAAATTAATAATAGATTCCCATTATTCGATAATTTTCTATTCGTGTAATTATGGAGTTTGTGATTCTGTACTTCTGATTTGTTTGAAACAGTTTTTTCGTTATAATTTTCACTTTTTAGTCAAAAGGGAACAATTGGCTCTTTTAGATTCCTACCGAAATTAACATTCTGTCGATTCCAAAGTTTTATGCCCTAGCTTCTTTCTGGTAAGATCGCAGTGATTCTATGCTCATAATGCCCCGTTTCTTAGAAGGGTAGAAGTTTGCTATTTTTTTATAAGCCTTAGTGTTCCTTTCAAAAATGAAGGGTATTGTAGGGATCCAGGTGTACCGACACTCACAGACGTATTAATAGTAGGCATTGAGATGGTAAATATAAATAATGTTGCAGGAGGTGCATTTCAGTTGAAAGTCTTCAGATAGGGAGTAACTTCAAAGCTAAAAAGAGTACAAATGAGGTAAAATCCAATTTTACCATTTATGGGATTTTTTGAAATGAGAGGGAGAAATAAGATGAACTAAATGCGAATCATATCACTTATATGACTAAGACATACATCGAAAATACGTTACAAAAATGTCACCCTTTTGGCATAATTTAACTAGTAAACTGCGTCTCCATGAAATCCAACACTGCTTTTCTATCCACTGCCGTTACTAAACTATTAATTGAAATTGTTACCATCTTTTTAATATTATTGAACTTTTTTCCCTAACATATGCTGTTATATACCACTTGCATTGTAATAAAAGAAAAAAACTGATGAGCTAAAGATGGCTGCCAAGCATTTATTCTGACCTTTGTTGCTCCGTGCATGAAATCTTTTATAATAAAAGGACATTTCAAAGAAAATGTAGCATTCTACGCATTTAAGACATCTTTACTCAAATTTCGCTTCTAAAAATGGGATCAGAGCTTCAAGATGGATAAGAATTGTTCATGTAGCATGTAGTTCATTTGCAAAAGTTTAAACTTATGAGTCTAAAACTCTTTCAGCATCCTAAATATATTACATGTTATGTTAAGCGCAATTCTTTGCGCATTAAAGGTCCTTTGCTATGAAATTTCGGTACTTTTATCATAAATTGGACAAAAATATACTAAGTTATATATTAGTTAAAAATATTTGTTTCTTAATCAAAATTCTGTGGAAATATGAAAATGAAAGTGAAAGTCTAATAATATTTTCTATAATTCCAAAGAGAGGTTTAAATCCATTTTAATTCCAGATGTTTATTTTTTTGCATTTTTTGATTCAGGTGTTTAATTTAACTCCAAAATATATCGAAATTTTATCTATGCACTTCTTTTTATCCTAATTTAAGCTTTCCACTAAGCGATGGTTTAGAATATGACAATTTTTTACATATTCTCAGGATTTATTATCTCTTAAATATTCAGAACTAGTCTGAGATCCGAAAGTAAGAATTTTAAGTTTGATGTATTCGATTTGTCCATTTAAAGTAAATAATAGACTTTTACTCCTCTCTTGACATTATTTCTTTCCCGTTCACGTTGTGGTACAATGATATTCTGAGTCCTATGTAAAGATGAAACGCGCGTCAACTCAATCGCGAATAGTATATTATCTACAACAACATCAAAAATTTATATTCTTTATCCAAGAAATTTTACGAAAAAAATATTATTTCATGGATTTTGAATAGTTTTAACAGATTGTAGCCAAACTGGGGCAAATTCATTTAAATTATGTGAAAATATATGATAACGGTTAATATTGAATTAGTGATCAGTGCGTGACGATCTTTGAACCACCAGAATAGTGCATCCACCTACGCATTTTACGCTAAGGTCAACAAAGTTTTAGTGTACTAAAGCCCCCAAATGGAGATGCAATAGTCTCTGCTTGTTGGTACAAAATAAAGTTGCTGCAAGAGTATGCTGGAAATTTTTTGAAATCACGCAGTATCTCAGTAATCTTCCTTCACCCCTTTCCAAGACAGGTTCTAAGCACAGCGCAACAGAGGTAATCTTAGCCACAGAACCAACACCGAGTACAAAATCGAGAAGTTGACAGAAAAAAACTTCCAAGTATGGGTAAGGCAAGTGAAATTGGTCCTGGAGGCAAAAATGCCATGAAAATATATCGACGGAAGCCGGAAGAAGCTTCCAGCGAAGCTGCAAAGCAAAGAAATACTGCGAAAACCTCAACAGTTTGGCAGAAATCATATTGGGTATCGATACAAAACATGTTGTTGCAGTCATGAGAAAGGACAGACCCAAGTCTGTCTGGGACTCTTTGCAGGAGGTGCACAAAATAAATTCAAATCAAGTCAACATACACTTCGAAAACGCCTGTTTGCAATCTAAATGGAGGACAACCAACCATAAGGGCATTTGTAAAGTCAATCCTTGAAATTGAAAATGAGCTTCACGCGAGCGGGTTCCAGATTTAAGACAGTGACAAGAAACGCGCCCTGTGAAGCGGCTTACAGGAAGAGTGCGATGTTCTCAGAAAGGACAAGACGATCTATCATTCGTCGGGATGGTCGCATGGCTATAGGCATACCAAGGTGAAGTTGTTAATGAAAAGGAAAAGTATAAATCTGTCTTTTGAAACAGCGCGAGGAAGTGCATTTGTCACCAAAGATTCCAATCCAAGAAGTATAAAGGCCAGTCACCTTTGCTCCCGTAAGGGACATTTTGTGAAAGATTGCTACTATAACCCCATGTCTACTAAGTATAATACTCAGCAGAAACCTTCCGGAAAGGTTTACGAGAAGGTAAATTGATGGAGTTGCGATCACTTTGACGCACATGAGTCCGATGAGCAAGCAAAAAGGCGCACATTGCTTTTATGTCGTCCATAAAGGACGAAAGCTCAGACGGAATGCGACACAAGTGGTTTGTTGACAGCTGTACTGGTAGCCATATGACAAATCAGCGTGACATTTTATCGAATTTGGTCACCTATAATACAGATGGTGTCCAGATTGCTTCACAAGATTCCGAAATAAAAACAGTGGGCTACGGGTCAGTGCGACTGGAGCAGAACATCAATGGAAAGAAGATGATCCTTGGACTGGGAAGTGTAGCATACATGCTGGCCCTACGAACGAACCTCATGACTCTTCCCCTCACACAGTCAGCGGGTATTTCGTTTGAGTTTCCGGGGAGCGTGCTGATGCTTACTCATACTGGTGAAATGGGGCCTATAACTCCCACGGCATTGATTTAGGAGGAATAAAATCTGTCTTTTGTTGATGATGTCTCTGGTGCTGCATAGTGCTTGCAGGTGAGCAAGCGACCTGAAACTCTGGCTGCCATTTTAGCTCTGGTCTAGAAACTTGAAAACAACTGCCGCTGCCGGGTGGGACCAATAAGATCTGGTTGAGCCCAATAATGCGTGAGCAAAGCAGTTGAGGAATATTTTGCGGGAAATGGAATAAAGCATCAACCTACGCCCCTATACTCACCGAAGTCGAACGAAAGGGCTGCAATATTCAACCGAACCATTACATAATTGACACGATCGATAGTTGAATAGCTGCATGCTTTAAAAGCTTGAAATTCACAAATTTTTATGGGCAGAGGCGTTCAAAACTGTGGTGCATGTGTGCAATTGAGCAGTACCTCAATCATCTTCCTTCACTTCTTCCCTGAACATATCAAGTAACTTTGCGCTTTTACGTCTGATGTCCAAATTTATCTATTTCTCTCACCCAATATAGGTCATGAAGGTATGTCCTAACAAAAATGCGAGATTTTTCTGAAAATATAAGCTTAAAGTTTTTTCAACAACCGGTCGCGAGCAAAAATTGGAACTATTACTCCTGCAAATGATAAATATCTTGTATTTACCTCAAATGTTTTAAGGAAAAAATCGAAAACGAATAAAAGTATAAATCAGTTCCCCGAAAACTGAAATTTTTGCGTAAGACTAGATGTAGGGCTAATATTTTAAAAGATGTTCTTGGTTCTAAATGAGGCTCCTCGAGCAACCGAAAGAAAAATTGACCAGTATAACATCGAAAGTCGACAAAGAATAGTGAATTTTGAATGCGTGAAAATGCCATGATTGAGCTGCTACTATTAGATTTAAGATAAGGAGATCTCGAAATTTGACGGTATAATTGGGATATTTTGTACTGTGTTTTTAAGTTCTGAATTTTTTCGCTTAACGTTGATTTCAAGTACGTTTCCTTTAGTTCTAAAATAAAGTACACATTAAAATGATCCATTACACTGAAAGGCCGACTATTTCAAGTTTTTTAATTCAATATTTATTGTTTAAAGTGAACGTAGAATAAAGTCTAAAAATACTTTTACTCAGGTAATAAAGGAATCATTTTTATTCATATTGGTCACCGCTTGCTCCTTCCGAAATAATTCTACCTTTACCCAGTTTTTCCAAAATACTGTTGTTAAAAACTCTCAAAAATTAGAACTGTTCAGAGAGGGAGAGGCCATCTATGTTAATATTCCTATTGGTTTTTTATTTAAGAAATAAATAAATATTTGCTTGTCAATTTCGTAAAATCTAAGAAAATCGCTGTTGAATGCGGTAAGATACCCTTGTACTTGATTTATTTTTCTATTAAAAATTATTTGAATGTTGAAACTAGTTAAACATGTAGAAGTTTTCATAGCTATCCCAAGCCAGAGGATCTTTCCGGATCCTTTTTGACCAATTAAAAAGCCCAGGTAACACAAAAATTGTCTCATCTGCGTTCAAAATACTGCCCGGACAGCAAAAATTTCTATACTTAAAAAAATTGGGACACAAAATTCCTTCTTAATTAAGTAAAATTTGAAATTTAATTTCAATTTTTACAATAATTTATTGTTTACATCCAAGTCCCATATATAAAGTAAGCGTTTTAAGCTTTGGGATCTGCCATTGAAGTATTTTAAATAATTGAAAAAGATCAAATTCTCTAATTTGTGTCCTAGCAGTCCTCAATACGAGGGTAAGAAAACAATTCCATAAAAAGTGTAACTCACGAAAATTATAGTAGCGCTGACGCGAATGTATAATATGCCACTTTGTACAATCTGCATTTTATTTCAGTGTAGCATTTTTTCACTTGTCTATTTGATCAAATTTATCTTTAACACGAAGGATAATAATTCCTATTATCCGTAATATTTGAGACTAGCGAGGCCTATTTAAAAAGCTCTCCTTTCACTTTGGTGTCTTCAGGACTCATAAGATGGTTTCTTAAGGGAGTTGTATTGAGAATATCGGCTTTCTAACTAACGATTGGTTAGGGAGTCCCTGTGATATTTTAAAAGCTGAATGGTATCTTTCGAGTCAAAATAGATATCCTCACGTCCGAAAAAGTGGAACTCAGATTATAGAATGCGTATACTTCTGGCCCTTTTAAATGAATATTCAAATTTTCATTATCTCGATCTATCACAGCAACGCCTTTCAAGTTTTTCCATATAATTTGACCTTATCAAATGCAATACATGGGTAGTATGGGTTCTTCATGTTTTCTTACGTTCCTAAATCACATACTGCCAATATTCTATCCCTATTCTGGATTCATTTAACAGTAATTTACACCAGGGTTTTTCAATACTATATTCGTAAAGTCGAATTTTTCAACAATTTCCCATTATTTACCTATACTTTGGGGTCCCAAATTCACCAACATAGAAATAAACCATGTATATTGACATAGCTAAATGATAAATCTTAGTTTTCATACATGAATTCCATCAAAAAAAATCCCTCCAACACAGTGACCTTTCAGTAAAACTAAATATCCTTTCAGTTGAGACTTGAATGTAGAGATAGAGGCACATAAAGGGGCTTTATAATACTCAATGCATCTGCATACAAATTTAAAGTAATCATTATTTTATCAAAGAATCATATCAGAACTTTCCACTAGAGTTAATGGCGGTAATATCAAAAATCGAATAAATTCCATTCCTATTTTCCATGACGGAGATTCATGTACGAACTGCTTCATATAGTCTAAAAAACTGTGTTCTACTCCATTAAAAAACCACGGAGTGATTAAATTCCACTGTACACCTTTGTTGCTTGCAACTGAAAGTATTGTTACACGCTTTGGATTCCACTTTTTAGCCTACTGACGTTTGCCAATGTAACTTTCTATTGCATTCAGACTCCCTTCGAATTCTGACACCTGGAAGATGCCTCTAGTTAGGCACCTTATAATACTTGTTTTAAGCATTTAATAAAATCAAAGACATTAATGCGCGACATTTTGGACCTCAGGCTAGCTCGGTGAGTTCCCACAACTTTTCTTGTTCGGACTCTACAAGTTTTTTTCAAGTTCCGGAACTTCATTCATTCAAACTCCGAGTGAGACACAAAGAATAATTCGACCACCTGTTCAATTACGTATTATTTTTGTCCTGATTTGGCACACGGGAAGAAGTATACGAATGATGTGCTCAAAAAGGTGTACTGTAGGATGCCTTGATTCGTCGTCGCCAGATATTATTCCGCAACTCATATATTCATATCTGTAACACACATTTTCCCCGTTTATCACCACAGGAAGACTTTAACAGGCAGACGTATAAGATGTGTATAATTTTGAGTGAAATAATGAAGTTTTAAATATTTAGGCATTTCAAACAGTATGAATGAGCTTAATCTGATTTACTTTCGAAGTTTGGGTGGAATGATTGAAAAATGATGGTGAATATGATAAAGGGGGCTTCGACGTGGCTGTGATCCACAACTGGAAGCAACTCACGCTGTCACGTCTGCATCTCGGTTGCATTTGCATCCGTAGTGCTGTAAGTCACTCGAAAAAAGGCCACATTGGCAGCTTACCGTTGCTCAAGGACTTGAGGTGCGATCAGAACCCGTCGAAAAGTTCTATATAACCGACAACTTGGAAACCTTTGGCACAACTTCAGGTCCCTCAAGTCTTCGCTCGTTCTCATCCTTCGAACCAGCTCCAGACCAATCACCGTCTAGGCCGACATTCACACAGCACAACATCCTTACCATGTCTAATGCCGAATCCTCCTCTGCTGCATCAACCGGTTCCCGTATCGACGCCCTAGAAAACAAGTTTTCCACCCTCGAGAATCAACTCTCTGAAGTCGTTAATTTGCTTAAGGATGGTGCCGGTTCTTCCGCCCAAGCCGCTCCCGCAGCCGGGCCCTACGCTGTCGCAGATCCGCCGTCGGATCCCGCCGATAAAGCCACAGCCGGTGCCGAGGCCTTTAAGGTTGGGCAGCTGCAGTTTTCACTGCCGCCCCCAAGTGCTGAGCAAGTGGGCGAAACCTTCGCTACTCGGCGAGCTTACGCCGCCACCGGTAAGCCTAACAAGTTCGAGAAACCTCTTACCGTCGCTCCGTTTCCGGCAAAAAGGTTCATTCCGGAACCTGAAGGTCTGTTTGGGCGCATCAAGACAGCCGATCAAAGGGACGAGTGGGAAGCCGAAGTCCTCTAGAACGTGGGCAACAACTGTGAGAACGCCGTCGCCAGCGCTCATCGACTCACCGAGGCCCTGGCTGCTAAGGACGTCCAAGCCGCTACCGAGGCCTTCGCTATTCTACACCACTTTCTTGAAGCTTCCTATTCCAGGGTATTGGAACGAGTTGACTTCTTCACCGACTCTTTTGAATCCGGTAAGTCCGAGAACATTCTTCTCCAGAAGTACCTCAAGAGAAGACGACTTCCCCTACGCTTCCGACTTGTACCGATCTACCAAGCAGAAGTTCGCCGAGCTCGTTCGCAAGCTTACGCAAAGGAGTTCAACAAGCACAAGCCGCCGGGAATCGCCGCCCTCCGAAGGGACCTGGAAGAACCAGCCTGGTCCGGCCGAAAGCCTAGTCGCAAGTAAAGCGGTCATCTCCGCCGTCTTTTGTCCTATGTCTCAAGTCCTATGGCGCAACACCAACGCGCCGCTCCCTTTTGGTCCCAACCCTTCAAGCCTCCGAATTCCTTCTTCGGGCACTCGTTTTGGAGTTTACGAGCGCCCGGTGAAAACATCCCTTTCGACACTCAATTCCGTCTCCCCCAAATCCCTATCGATCCTCCGACCGGAATTCTTCGACGACGCAATCAAAGACGCTCTTCACCGCCGAACGTACGAGAAATCTCAGCAGCCGAAGCTCTCAGTCTGCAGGATGGCTACCGACTCAAACGCATTCGTTGCAGTTACCGGGGAAAAACAGCGGTTGGTTGTAAACCTTTCCCGCCAGTCTACATTATTTCGAGACATGCCTGTCAAAATGGAAACCCTGGAAGGGTTCGCTCTGGATCTCAAGCGTTCAGACTACCTTTTCTCGTTCGACATTGCGAAGGGCTACCACCATTTTCGATTGCATCCCGATATTCGCAACTGGTTTATTTTCAAGGTGGACAACCGATATTTCCGCTGTATCGCCCTCCCTTTTGGATGGAAGCTTTCGCCGGCATATTTTATCAAGCTAATGAGACCCTTCGTCCGCTTCGTCCGAAATCGCCTTCGTCTGCGTATGCACCCGTACATGGACGACTTTCTGGTCGCGGTTCGCCGACGCTCTCGTCTTCACAAGGCTCGTGGAAATCGATCGCCTATTGAAGGCTTGCGACTACTTCGCAAGGAAGACAAGGGAAACTGGGCCGGAACGCAGTGCATCGACATCTCGGTTTTACTATCGACACCACTCGTATGATGTTTGGAATAACCGCAAAGCGAATGGAAAACTCAAGGGTATCTCGCAACAGTTGCTCCGCCAAGCACGTCGGAACCGCCGCCTGGTCGACGTCCAACTGTTACGCCACTTCGCAGAGTGGCAATATCCTGCTCCCTGGCCATGCCACTCGCACGGTTCTACACCCGATCCATCTACGATTCGCTCAAGCTGAACACATCCAACTCAGGAAACGAGTGAAGCTGCTTCACTCAGCAATTGGGACCTCAAACATTGGCGCGATCTAGCTCACAGTCCGCCAGAGAGGCCCGTGTCGACCCCATCCCCTACGCTCGCGCTCCACTCGACGCATCAACGACCATTGGTCAAGGGGGAACCTTGGGCTCCAATCTGCAACCAGGACCCAAGGAACGTGGGAAGCTCGTGGCTTATGGGATCCTCTTCTTCGCGTCAAGCCAATAACATTCTTGGAGCTCCGCGCCGTGACGGACAACATCCGATCGTTCGCCAACATGCTCAAGTCAGGGACTCACCTCAGAGTATGGGAGGACAACCAAGCAGTCGTGGCAATTCTCAACGCTATGAAACCAAGTCCCGACCGCTCATGCAAGAACTCCGCGTGTTACACCGCTTGTTACAGAAGCTGGGAATCTCCATAGAGGCACGTTACCTCCCGTCAGCAGTCAATCTATTCGCCGATCGGTTGTCACGACTGCACACTCTCGACGATTGGAGGATCAATCAGGAGACACTCCAACCGCTGCTAGAATCATACCGTCCGACTATCGACCGACTCGCCGACAGCAGCAACAAGGTCTGAGCCAAGTTCAACAGCGAATTCCGTGTCCTGGCTCTGGGGATCAACGCGCTACAACTAGACTGGCGTTCAGAGCTCAATTTTTGGAATCCTCCTCTCGAGTTGATACCACTCGTCGTGAACAAAATCTGCCACGAGCAGGCGAAAGGAATACTGGTCACGCCTTGCTGGCCCGCTCAGCAACGGTACACTAAATTGCTCCGTTTAGGTCGTCCACAAGTTTTCGCCGCAGAAGATATTTACCTCCCGCCAATTTGGGCCCCGAAGACAATGCCCGCTCCTCCGTGGAAATTGTCCGTCTGGACAATCTAGCGGAAGAAGCCCGGACTCTACCTCTAACCGTCACGCTACAACAGTCGGTGCTTACAGTAGCTGGGGCTAGGGCGACTACTGGGGGTACTACGATCGCTCGCCTTATGCCGAAAGCGAGGTCACCAAACACGTGGAGATCAAATTAGATTTTGTGGATGCTAGGGTCATGCAATTTGAAGATTCGTTCTTTTTCTTCGGTCACTTGCTGTGACCTCACTCTCGTTATCACGTACCTCCGGTAAATTTGGTTTTCTCCATTGTTTTAATTCGGTAGAATGATTGGAAAATGATGGGTGAATATGATAAGGGGGCTTCGACGTGGCTGTGATCCACAAACTAGAAGCAAGTCACGCTGTCACGTCTGCATCTCGGTTGAATTTGCATCCGCAAGACTATAAGCTCCTCGAGAAATGGCCACATTGGCAGCTTACCGTTGCTCAAGTACTTGATGTGCGTTCAGAACCTGTCAAACGGTTGTATATAACAGACAACTTGGAAACCTTTGGCACAACTTCAGGTCCCTCAAGTCGTCGCTTGTTCTCCCGCCTCC
Organism: Kappaphycus alvarezii; assembly: GCA_002205965.3. NCBI lineage: Eukaryota > Rhodophyta > Florideophyceae > Gigartinales > Solieriaceae > Kappaphycus > Kappaphycus alvarezii. The sequence continues at coordinate 1,033,627 of NADL03000758.1, forward strand.
CTCCCTCCATCCATCCTTCATGGCCCAATCACAAGCCGTCCTTTGTTCTTGATTTATGATGATTTTGTGTGATGATATGTTATGGATATTGCTGATTCAAGTGTCACGCAAACACAGAAAACCGGTGAAAGTTTTGATTTGGTTCTGGTCAGAGGATAAACACGCATGGTGGTCAGGGGCGTATGACCGCGCTGCTCTCCTTACAACTCTTGCGACGCGAACACACCAAATCTAAAGAGTTTACCCAAGCGTACGCATGATGGAACGAATAGAACCGGACAAGGATTTCAGCGTCTGGGGAGACACGCCGATCACCTTATCCAGTTCCACCATTCCATTACTCCCGATCATTTATCTCGGTCTTTTCAACTTACCTGTCCTCTCGCGGAACATCCTCTCCCATTCGTGTGCGTCCCCAGGCCGGCCATTGCTGGCAGCGTACGTCCACTCAAGACAAGTAAGGTTGGCACGAAACGGAAGCTCTCACACTACACTCCTTTGGGGTATCATCCCCGGAAGAAGCGCCCCGCGCCCATAGCCGCTGTACAGCAGCATCCGGACATTCGAGTTATCACGCATTTTAACCCCACCATTACCAGTTCTGTCTCGAGCAAACATCCAACACAAAGGTTCAAATCAATCCCAACTACTGGAGCAAGTAAGCTGCATAAGTTATCCCTGATTGCTGTAATGCGTACTTATTTAGTCATCCCTGTTGCTGTTAGCTATTTGCTTTGATAAAGTGTTATGTGTTTCTCTATTGTTTTAATTCACCTCGGAAATAATTCACACTGAACTTCCTGTACTACAATTTTCCATAATAGCCACCGAAATATTGCGAAAATATGGGTATTTTCCCTTCGTCCATCTGAAAACGGAAGTCGTTGCTTGTTTCAGCCCCTATGCAAGCTGTGATGATCATGTTTAGTCTAGTTGTAGAGGTCGCCCTTTCTGCTCCATTTGTAGGGTAGAAAGTCTCCTGTGCGCCATTTTTATACTTTTCGCATCATTATGGTGCCCAAATTAGATGTAGTACCTATGTCCTATTAAAGGAACGGAGCACTGAAATCGTCGTAACACATGTTTATACTATCCCACGAGGACAGATGTACCCTCCAATCTGTCAAAGTCATGGACAACACTACTGTCAACTAACCTCTGAGAAAGTTAATGAACTCTTACGGTCTACTAACATTGACTTACTACTGTAGCAATAAGTACCGTTATCTCGAATACACACTGTTTGCCAATCTCCGTAGAAGCGCCGGACATCAAGCCGCTAATATAGGCCACTGTCAATTTACTCGCTGTATCGGGCGTACTTTATCTGGTTTTAACGTTGGTTGAGGAAGCTGATGTATCCTAACCAATAACTTATTCTTGGGAGTAGGTTCTGAATTGAATCCCCCGGGTAGACGATTTATCAGGTAAATTTTGGCCGTTTCGGAAACCGAACCCGCCCTTGCCGTCACCGCGCTACTCTCTCTCCCCCTAAAATCTGTTCTTTCGTTGTCCCAATTTTTCTCATTCTCCTTGCTCAGTTTAGGTGCGTTTGTATCTTTATCCCATGTTTTTTTTATTGCTTCACTCCCGACCAACTCTTGGGGTTCTTTCCGGGTTCTCAGTACCTGGTCCGTCTTGATACACATAGAATTTCCCACGCCTATGCTGATTTACTTTGAGAAAAGACGTTTCTCATTGCAGGTAAGTATTGGCAAGAACTCAGAACCCTTGCGAGTTTTCGTTCTGTTGCTATTCTTTGTTTTAGATGACTGGGACTTGTATCTATTTCTCACGGGAAAGGCCCACGGTGTGAAACTGTGGAATGCTTGTCTGTCCGCAGTAGTTCAGAGGCGTAGAAGAAACCTGTACAGTTTAGGCAACTGCATGTGATGCATGTAGTTTTTTTAACCGTCTTGATGTGGGTAAGGCGATGAAAACGTAAGCCTGTTCTGCAGTATGTATTGCTCTACCAATCGGCTCGGCTCTATGCTGGTATGTAGCTGGTTGCAACAGATCGTTCTTGTAGATTCGCTGGATAGTGAATGTCAAAATTTGTATATTTTTCGTAACATCAATGGATTAACTTCACTGCAATGAACTGTAACACAAGTGGCATCGAGGATTTTGGTATTCCAGCGCTCGCTGTTGGAATTGTTTTTGTACCATGGGTAACATGTCACGTGGAATTGTTGGTGAAGAAGTGGGAAATGTTGGAATCGCTCCACCTGATTTTGCTTCCATGGCAACATGGCGATTACGTTTAATTCTTGCGGGTGAGGAATTACAAGTTTCTTCTACAGTATTTCACCCTTGCTCTGTAACCACAGCTGGTGTTTCAATACACAAATTGCAATTAACCCGTGTTGCAGTTAAGAGATGAAATACAGTACAGTCCTACTGCCAAAATAATCGCAAAAAGGCATCGTCCACCGCACCGGGTGGTGCTTCATCACGTAGTGCCGTCCATTGACACTTTTAATAATTTAATAATATTGACGTCGGGTAGGTTTTTTCTAAAAACGTCCATGTTTTGCAATGCAGTGACCAGGTCGAAATGTTGGATATAACGCATGTACTGTACTGTACAGTTCGTTACTGAAAGTACAGTAGTGCAGTTTCCTGAAAGCTTTGGGGGAGCAAAGTACAGTAATAATGGGTTCAGGATAAAACCTGAAATTAACTGGAATCTATCTCCCTCGAAGATTACCCAAAATTATTTCCGTTTTACTTGTTCTCATGATAATGGCGCTGTACGGCATGTAGAGCAAAATTAATCGTTGGTTAATGCATTTAAGGGACTCATGGTTGCTCCTTTTCTTAAAAATTCCATAAAAAGTATTGATTTTTTATTGTTGAGAATTACACTTGTAATATGTTACGTAACTTGGAATAGTGTCATATATTTAAAAAAAGTTCATGCTTGAAAATGTGCATTTGACCGGCAAGCTGGTTCATGGGGAAAAACCAGAAAGGTTTATGTTAAGGGATGGCAATCGACTTTATTGTTTTGCCAGACACTGTAATTGATGTGATTGGTAGAATAACACACCTGGCAATTTTCCATTTGGGCGGGTTCGGTCGACATGTAAACAAGTTGCCGCCGTCGTCCTTTAGACTAAAATAGGGAAACGTTTACGAGTCACCCGCCAAATCTATCCGCACAAACACCCATTTTGCCCAAACAGTAATTTTTTTTTATTGTTTTCGGCACGGTTCGCTGTCCCTCGTCGAGGGCCAAAGCGGGACCGCACTGCATACTATTGTGCACATAGGCAGTCATTGACTTCGACTGCAACCGCATCCGACCAACCCTTCACGCGTCAGGCCATCGCCCCTTTCTCCTCCACTAGTTTGTCCATTTCGTGTTTCCATCCTTTCCGCCCCCCTTCCCCTCTTTCCCTCTCATCTTCACTCGTCACCCTCGCACGCACCGCCAGTATCGCTTCTTGTTTTGAGTTTGCTCGCACACATTGGCGTCCCACCTCAAAATCCACTCATATCCACCCTCACCCGTTGAAGCTGGTTTCCCTTCCATCCCTTTGCCCCGCTACGCTGCGCCTCGTGTTTGGTCCGGATCCCTCCTCCCCTTTGCACACCACCGCTCGCAGCAAAGCTTCATTTTTGTACCCTTTCCTCTTCACCCACCGACAACACCTTCCCTCCCGTCTTTTGGTACCGGATAATCCACCGCAATCGTTTGCTTCAGTGCTTTCTGTATCCTACGTGGTAACCCCCTAAACTCGCGCAATTGCGCAACCTTTGCTTGATCACATCTTTGCTATCACGTCCACTGTTTTTGTGTTCACTTGACCTTTGTCCGCAAGATCACCTCGTCTCCACTGTATCACCACCATGGCCCACCAGAATGGGTCCACCCCACCTCCTCTGTCCCCCGCTGCTCAGCAAATGCACGACATTCTCGCTCGCTTACAGAGTCCAGACAACACTCTCCGTAATGCTGCCGAGAACGAATATAACCAAGCCGTCAAACAGAAGGGTCTCTGCTTAGATGCCCTCTCCACCCTTGCTGCTTGTGTTGGCGTCGATGAAGTTGTTCGTGCAACAGCTGCCGTCCTTCTTCGTCGAGGTGCCCAAGATTTATGGGATGGAGCTGATGAGGTGACGCACAACAACGTGAAAACCCGACTTGTGCTTGGTATCAGAGCTGATGGTCGCAAGGATTTGCGGAAGAAGTTGTGTGATACCATCGCAGTAATCGGCGCCCCTCTCATTGACACCGAACCGTCGAGGTGGCCAGAACTGTTGCCTACGCTCTTTGAACTGGGTCGCAGTTCCGTTTCCTACGAGCGTGAAAGTTCTTTATACATCTTTTCTCAGCTTGCTGACTTCTTAGATCAAAAGGTATTTGCACCACATCTGAGCACTTTGAAGGCCGCTTTCCACGCTGGTCTGTCAGATGCTGACTCTGGGTACAGATGGCTGCCCTTCGGGCAACCTGCCGCTTACTCAATCTCTTGGAAAGTTATCTCTGTAACGAATTTGTGACTTGGTTCCCTTGATGTTGCACCCTGTGCAACAAGCGGTTACGGCCGGAAATGAGGATGATGCACGACAGGCTATTGAGTTGCTTATTGATGTTGTGGAAAGTGAGCCAAAGTTTTGGCGCAAGGATCTTCCCGCGGTTTGCACACTTATGCTAAATGTAGCATCAAACACAGACTTGAGCGACGACACAAACACACGTCAGATGGCCTTGGAATTTTTGGTCTCAGTAGCAGAAAAACTCCCAAGTCAGTGTCGGAAAATGGGCACGTTTGTACGAAGTGTCTTCCCGTGGGGTTGCAAATGATGCTGGATCGTGAGGATGATAGTGAGTGGTATGAGCAAGAGGATGAAGAGGACACTTCTGAATATACGTTATTCGACTGCGGTCAAGAGAGCTTGGACCGCATCGCAATCGCCCTGGGTGGCAAGGCTGTCTGCCGGTGGCAGAGGCAATCATTCCATCCTTTCTAGGTAATGAGAATTCATGGGTGCATCGCCATGCCGCACTCTTGGCCATTTCTCAAATCGGCGAAGGCTGTCAAAAGCAGATTGAGGCTAAGTTGGGGGATGTTATCGAGCTTGCGTTGAACCGCTTTGGAGATCCGCACCCAAGGGTACGGTGGGCCGCCATTAACTGCATCGGACAAATGTGTACTGACTTCGGCCCCCGAATCCAAAAGGAGTTTCATTCACGCATCGTTTCACATTTGATAGCTGTGATGGATGATGCCGGGAATCCTCGTGTGCAGAGTCATGCGCTGCTGCCGTAATTAATTTTTGTGATGAGGCCACTCCAGGTGTTAGGGCCATATCTTGACGCCTTACTTGGGAAGTTACAAGGCTTGCTACACTCGCCGCACCGTATAACACAAGAGCAAGCGGTTACTGCGATTGCAGCTGTCGCAGACTCTGCAGAGACCCAGTTCGTGAAATATTACGACTGGTTCATGCCCCGGCTAAAGCAAGTTTTGCGTGCCGCAGCAGGTCGCAAAGAATTGAGAAGGTTACGTGGTAAGGTAATGGAGTGTATATCCCTTGTAGGCTTGAGCGTTGGCCCTCAGAAGTTCGGGCCGGATGCTGCGGAGGTTATGAACATGCTGTCCAAACTGCTGCAGCTCAGAGTGAGGATCCAGACGATCCTCAGGGTTTCTACTTGATGCAAGCGTATGCGAGATTTGCCGGTGCTTGAATGAAGGATTTTATCCAGTACTTGCCTCATGTCATGCCGGGCCTGCTAGAGGCTGCGCGTCAAAAACCAGATGTTCAAGTAAGAGAGTTGAAAGAGGATGAGGAGCCGGGGATTCTGTGGACGGATACGAGACAGTGACCATTGGTGACAAAAAACTGAGCATTCGCACCTCAATGCTTGAGGACAAGGCCGTCGCATGCTACCATGCTGCCTGCCTGCTTCATTGCGGAACTTCCGAGGTGGCTTTTATGATTACGTCCAACCGTCACTCAATTGATGGTCCCTCTTCTCAAGTTTTTCTACCATGATGAATGTCGCACAGCTGCAGCTAACTGCCTCCCGGATTAGTAAGAGGTGTCATGGAATCAAACAAAGATCCTACTGGTTCTCAAGTACTCAGCCTCGTACAGTACATGATGCCGCAGCTCTTGGATGCGATCAAAGGGGAGCCGGACGTTGAGGTACTGGTACACATGGTCGATGCTCTTGCCCAGGTGGCTGGCATGATCGGGCCTCCAGCCATCCCGCAGGATTAATGACATCTGCTGCGACAGCGATATCCATGATTCTGCTTGAGAGTGAGGCAAGGAATATTGAACGTGACCAGCAAGCGGAGCAAGAGGATTGGGATGAGGAAGCCCAAGAAGAAGCTGAAGTTGAGGAGGTCAAAGAAGAGGAACTCCTCTCCCGGATTGCCACCGCAACAGGTGCACTCTTGAGGATGCATTCTAGTGCGGGTTTCGTTCACGCATTTAAGACCCCGATAAGCTCAGCGAAGGATCTGAGGCAGTCTCTACAATGCAGATATTCTGGCTACGTATGCAAGCCAGTAGGCCGGGTATGAAAGACAGGCTGCACTGTGTGTTTTTGACGACTTGATCCTATATGGTGGGCAGGAGGGGTATTAACGTAATTTCCGTCGCGTTTTCCGGCAATGAAAGCATATTCTTATGATACGATCCCGGAGGTTCGACAGGCTGCATTATTCGGAGTGGGTGTTTGTGCCCAAGTTGGTGGAGATACCTTTGCTGCCAAGTGGCGGAGTCAGTGTCCTTAGCGACTTGGAGAGAGTGATTCGAGATCCAAACGCACGACTGAACAAGCAGAATCCGCAACAGACAACGCAATATCAGCATTGCTGAAGATTATGGAATTCCAGCCGAACTTGATGGGCGACGAAGGTCTTTCCTACGGAAACCTTATTCTGGATTATCTGCCGGCCAAGGCAGATAAGTCTGAGGCCATTGTTATCCACGCGGCTTTGGTGCGATTTGTTCAAAACGCCGACCCTAGGATAATGGGCGAAATTTGTCTAATCTGCCGAAGATTTTATCCGTCTTCATATCAGTTATAGGGACGCAGTTGATTGACGAACAGTACGCGAGAATGGCTGCGGAGGTCATTCGGGGTATGCAAACCAAGTATCACCAGAGCTTTTGCGTGGAGCCATGGCGCTTTTATCAGAAGAGCAGAGGCAAAAACTCCAAGCAGTTGTGATGGCCGGGTAGAAACTCTGGCTCGACGGATAGAACACCGGATACTTTTCGGGGAAGGTGACGGTACTAAGCTAGGACCTTTTGGCTAGGAGTAAAATATTAAATAGAACCGAAGGTTATGAATGTGCATAGTCGTGAATCACGAATGACCTGGTGATGCGTTCTGTTTGTGATTCTCTGCGTGAATTGTCTGCAACACCAAGCCCATGGTTTTGATGGTGCGGACACTAGTTCGTAATGATCACAATCAAACAATCTGTATTCCCATTTTCCGCTACCGTTTGAGACCAATTTCATTCGCTCAAAAAGCCGGTGAACTACAGCGTGTGGGACATCAACGTCACGAATGACCTGGTGATGCGTTCTGTTTGTGATTCTCTGCGTGAATTGTCTTGCAACACCCAAGCCCATGGTTTTGATGGTGCGGACACTAGTTTCGTAATGATCACAATCAAACAATCTGTATTCCCATTTTCCGCTACCGTTTGAGACCAATTTCATTCGCTCAAAAAGCCGGTGAACTACGCGTGTGGGACATCAACGTCACGCAAACCCGACACAAGCGTGACATTCAAATGCCGTAGTCTGTCGATCATGTCCATTGGGCAGCGCATTTGTACTTTTCGGGGATATCGTTTGGATTGCCACCCATGTACCTCTGGACCGCTTCGCCGTCATCGCTTAGTCTGAGACTCACTGCCTCGCGTAAATCTGCAACAGGTGCCAGTGCAAATGTGCGGGTTGGAAGCATTCCGCCAGATGCCTGCTCTTGCGCAGCGAGCCAGAGTGCAAGGGTGCCCCCCGCGGAATGACCCAAAACGAAAAACGCAGTCTGTTTTATATCGGGGCGTTGGGTAACAAGACGATAGGCGGCGAGGACATCTTGGTTTGTGCCGGGATAACCCCAGCCGGGAGCGTCTGAGCGTCGGTATTCTACCTCGGAACCATGTTAGTTGAGAGACAGGAGATCTGGGGCCAGGTCTCAATGGCTTGCTGTGGGCGGATCAATGCCTACTTGGACTTCCAGAAGCCACCGTGAAGGATGACAACGAGGGGGTGCGGGGGCGGCGTGCTCGGCGTATATAGAAAGACGAACTGTGAAGTGTCGGGGCCGTATGGAATCCGTAGAGGAACGGCACCCATTCGAGCGAAGGATGGTGACACGTACTGGAGTGGAGAATTGTGTGTCGTGTAGAAAATTGACTTTTTAAGGTAATTTCATTTTTGACATATTTGTGCAGGGGATTTTGGACCATTAATCGGCTTCAATCTCCGCACCATTCACTGCGCACTTTGGTGTCGTTTTTCCATCTGCAACTGTAGCAGAGTGCGTTGCGAGTCGCTCAATTCCAGTCTGCAACATGTTGCAACTTTCCGTACCACAGCTTCAGCGGTTTGCGTTTGTGCCATGCGGACTTGGCGTCTCGGCCGACCGGGCGTGGTTGTCCAGCAATAACTCGGACTATTGCAGGGCACGCTCACAGTCACGCCTTTGTCGGATCCATGCTACCCGACAAGGTCGCGGGCCAAACATGGGCCAATTTTGCAGCCCGCAATGCTCATCAGCGACGTCATCATCGAAGGCGGGGTCCCTTTTCACGTGGCTGAGCGAGAATGGGGCCAAAGTAGCGAAACAAGTCAACGGCAGGCCTCGAGATGGTCGACGCAAGCTTGGTGTTTGCCTGAACGGCGGCATTGTCAAAGGGGACACAAGTTGCGGTTCTGCCGAATGTGTATACCTGACATCGCGTTGTGCAAAGGCGGCATTGCAAGGCGAGGTAGCGGGATTGCAGAGATGGACGGGGCGGGGGAGCTATCGATGCGAGTTGGCTTGCGTTGCAAGTAGTGTACGAGCGGTGCAAGGGGGAGGAGTAGGTACGCGAGGTTGATAGATTCGCTGCCGGGGATGGGGTGGTGGACTCGTTGGGATTGTGGAGTGAGGTGGAGTTGGAGTGGTTGACGGGGTGTGGTGTGAAGGGACGTGCGGAGGAGGTGCGGGAGGGGGTTGCGGAGGAGTGGGGGATTTTGTTGGACAGGGGATTGGTTGGCAAGTTGATGGGCGGGGTGGGGAGGAAGGGTTGGAGCTGTATCGGTGGGGGGTGGGGGGTGGATGAACGGGGGGTTGAATGTGGGTGGGGAGATTGTGGTGGGGCCTGTGGTGGGCAGTGTGTGGTTGGGGGCTGGGAAGAGGAATGCAAGGGTGGAGGTGGTGACGACGGGGTTGTTGAGGAATAAGAGGATGGTGAGGGTTGTGTTGAGAGGGATGTTGGGGAAGGGAGGAGATTTGTTTGGGGGTTGGGGGGTGGGGAATGCGGATTTGTTGTTGGAGAGGGGGTTTGTGGTGAGAGGAGGAGGGGGCGGATATGGTGGAGATGTGTTTTGCGTTGACTAGGATGGATAGGTTTTATGAGGATAAGATAGATTGTGGTTGAGCAGTTTGCGGAGGGTGGGAGAGGGAGGGGGATGTGATGAGGTTTGAGTTGCGTGATGAGGCGAGGGGGTGTGGACGGCGCCGGAGGGGATGGAGGCGTTTGTGCGGCTGGTTTGTTTAGGAGGGACGGATGCGTTTCTATTGGAGGCGGTGTTTCGGAATGAGGTGTGGGGCCATATGCAACTGGCGGTGAGTGCGGAGAATGAAAAGCGATGTGCGACTTGGTGGTTGGGGCATGTGAGGACGCGTTGGAGGGATATGACGGGTGCGGGTGCGGGGAGGCGAGGATGAGGCCGGGAGGGCAAGGGCGGCTATGGCGGAACGGATTGTTGGGCTGAAAGAGGATTTTGCAGAGGGTGGCAAGGCGTATAGAGACGGCCAACTCGTTGGATGCGTTGGAGTACTATGCGGAGAGGAGATTGAATGCGCTTGACCTTGCTGAGACCTGTGGATGAGTGCGAGATTGTCGACTCGGACAGTGGTGCGCGTGGCCGCGCGTTTGATGAGAATTACTATTAGGATGATGGTGCTGAGTACGAGATGTGCACAGGGGTCGGAGTACTACTTCAGTACGATGGGTAGGGCTGGCGTACAGGGAGATGTCGAGAAATGATGCAAGTAGTGTACGTCAACGCTATAATGAACGGTTTGAGAAAAAGTAGACGCCGCGTGCGAAAGGACACGTGGTTTAAAGGGATTGGGTAAAAGTAAGATATCTGTATTACTTGGTGAACTGCAGACAAAGAGATTATAGCGCTCCGATTGGTGGAGTAGAATAAGATCTGGACTATAATTGGGCGGCGGTTATTGATGGCTCGCGATGACGTTGGCACATTTTGATGGGGGGCAGAGATGTCATTTTTATTTATTTTTCAGGGTTGTTCTCAGACAGGCATTGAAGGTAATTTTAGACTGGGCTTTTCTCCATGTACAGGACAGTACAGTATTGTTGAAATAAGAATGCCCCCCCGAATTTCTTCCAGCCTACGGACAGCAATAATGAATGTGGCATGACACATCCATACACCCAAAAGCTAAACATCCACTTCACCCCCACCTATTGGAATCTCCCGCTCTGCTTCGAACAGCCAGTGGCTACCCACCAAGCACCCAAACTCCAAACCGTCCTAATGTCGCACAACGGTTGGCACACCGTCCACTGGATCTTTTCTTTCTTTTCCAAACGCTGATTCGCCCCCCCCGCTGCATTTTTCCTCGCGCCAACCTCCTCATTCCGTACACCTTACCCCCGCTAGCAATGATTCAACAGCACATGGGAGCGCACTCGTTTGTTGCGTGATATGTACGGTAACATGTGTTGTATGGGATACTGCGGCGGTAAGACAGCGGGGGTGTATTGTGGAGTGCCTTGTTTTTTTTGGAGCAGCAGCGTTTTCCAGGTTGGGGCTCACCGTTTAGCCAGTTGCGAGCATTGAAACTCAGATGGAATGGTGGGGGCGGGGTGGGGTGTGTGAATGGTCTCGGCGCATGGAGATGTCATGTCTGATGTAAGCAGTAGGCTTCGAGGGTAGTGTAGGTGCTAGCTAGCTAGCTGGCTACGAAGCTAGCTACGAAGCATTGGAAATCTATTGGAGATACCGTACTGTACTGTACTGTATATAGTCCCGATGGATTTCTTTGCAATACGTCAATGGACAAGGCTATTTTGCAGTATATATTTTTTTTAATTTTATTTCCTGGTCTCGTTAGGCGCTAATCCTCTTCGACGGTAGGATGCCCTCTCATTTCTCATACTCGACAACCGCGTTGCATCACAAGACAAATCTGACTTGTCCCTTTACTCCCCATTACCGTAGGACCTGCACACTCGCTTCTCGCCGCTCGCTTCTTATCTTTAACCTCCGCCCTCGTCACAACTCTCACCCCTTCCTCGTATCACCTATCGTCTCCATCCGCAATCCCCGCCAATCTCACCCCACCGCATCCCTCTATTCCCGCCATGACCCATCCCCTCCATCTCTCCACACCCGACCGCTACTTTGACCGTCCCTCCACCTCAATCACCAATACGCTCCGTACCTCAAACTCCTCCCTCCCTTCCTGCCCGCCCTCAAACTCCCAGGCTATCCACCCCATCCGACTCTTCTTCTCCGCCCGCGATCTACCAGAGCCCGACTCCCGTTCCCACGCCGCCCTCGCCGTCATCTACTACGCCCAAGAGTCCCCCACCACCTCCTTCCCTCGTTCCAGCTCCGTTTCCGACACTCACGACAACTCCCCTCCACGTCGAATCTCCACAAAGTCCCTCACCCTCGACAACCTCAAATCCTACCCCTCCACTGCCACCAATCACCATACCGTACCCCCAATCAAACGTGCCTCCTCCCTTCCTTTGCCCTATATTCGAAAGGCACAGTCTACAGTCCAACGCGCGCCCCATTACGCTGTCAAGCATTTCGCACCCTCCAACCCAGAGCACTTTTCGGCGAGTGATGGTACCCTCATGCACCGCACCGCCTGGTTTGAGTTGGGCACCACCGATCTGGCCAGGAAGCATGGCCGTGACGTCGAGTTTGCACACAGTTTTGCATTCAACTACATCCCTCCGTCACACAGCTTTTGCGTGTCGCATTTTACGATGCTACCAGCAAGAAGGTAGAGCGTCATAGACTTATTGGTATCGCTCAATGTCGCGTCTCATCCGTTTTTGCCGCAAAGGGTAAGCCATTGTCGTTTCCGTTGCGCTTCTTGCCCCTGTCGGAAAAGGATGCCAAGAGGAGTTCCAAAATTCCAGAGGGTACCCTTGTCGTTGCTGCCGAGCAGCTCGTCACCACCCCGGAAAAGTTTCGCCTTGATGTCGAGTGCAACCGCATCTTGCGTGCAAAGTCTTTGGCCATATCGTCCGTCAAGCGCGTGTTTTACACCATTCATGCCATCTATGATGAAAACCCTCGCTCGGACAAGTGGACACTCATCTTCCGATCTGGGACCGTGGAAATGATTCATCGCAAGCGCGACGGTGGTAGCTTGGAGTACAACTACTTTTCCAGTCGGCGACTGATTGCCGCCCCGGGCGTTATCATCGAGGATAAGGACGCCAAAGCACGAGAGAGGGCAGACCGAGTTGCGCGCGGTGAATCTGTCACTAGAACATCTAGCACTGGTCTTTTGGGACACGTCAAGAGTGCCATGGGTATCAGGCAGAAGGAACGATTCTTCTCATTGCCGGGCGCCGATATCTCCCTCGTAGATCCGTCTACGAGACTCAAGCTCTCCTTGTATGAGGATAATGGCGTATCGGCAGGGTTTGAATTGATTGCAGATACCGCATTTTGTTTCAAGGACTTGCAATCTTGGAAACTTGGCCAAGCTTCCCCGATTAGGGTTCACGCCAACACAGTCGGCAAGGCGCCCTCAAGTACGTAGAGTGCGGCCACGATCCCCGCTACTTTTGTCTCTCACTTTTGATGCAAAGCATGCGATAACGACCTCATGGAATGTCGAGGCAAAGTTTCCGTGGACTCTAAAGGGGCCATATGTCCAGAATCTGTAGAACCCTTTTTCAGTGGTAGTGAAAGCATCATCAATTTGGTGATAGAAGCGTGATAGCAAACTTAGGATCACACTTGAATGACTCGGAAAACTTTTCGGGGAACGACTGGGTCAAGTAGAACGTTGAAGGTGACCATCGCAGCCAGGGCAGCATGTGTTTGTCACGAAGGTGTCAGGGATGATTTGCTCCTGCATATTTTGAAAAGCAGACAAAAGGAGGGTTCCATGGGATTTAGAATAGACAGGTGTTTTGGGCAGTGGTTTTTTTTGTCCAGGTAGGAATCCGACTGCTTGGCAGGAATAGAATGAGGCTCCTTGTGAACCCATGGAGAAGTGTGAACCTGGGTCTTGGAGTAACCTAAAATCCGTTTGCTGGGAGCCGATTCTGTGAAACAGATTGTAGTACTTTGATGCTGAAACATTCTCAGACAGGAGTTCAATTCTGGCAAGTAGTCAACAGAACTTGGTGCTGAGAATGTTTTAGCTGAGAATGTTTCAGCATCAAGTTCTGTTGACTACTTGCCAGAATTGAACTCCTGTCTAGAAAAGGGAAGTCTGAAATGGGCAGATCGACTTCTGTCGCGACCTTTGAGCAAATATCAAGGTCACTTACACATGACAAGGTCAGGGATGACAAGGTCAGGGATGACAGTTGCGAAGCTCCGCAGCATGCCATGTTTCAATTGAGGAATGGTGACGCTGGTCCTTGTGTCATATCGTGTCCGACATACCACGGAATCTAATTTCAACATAGTTGCCAGCTGCATAATGTGCCAGTCTTGCAATCATCGAAAATTGCAACTTCTCACGAGGCACAGACAGTTCAAATTCTTTAAGCAATCTACAATGTGCGAGCGAAAACCTGGGCAGAGCTCTCTCGCTGAAATCTGTTCCTTCTGTGGATCGCCTCTAGACCCACTCTTCGTTCAGCTGGCCGCTGCTTCACTGCCTGCGAGAAATCAGAATACAGTAGTTGCCAGGTCCTTTGTCATTGAGGAGTGAGAGCAATCACTGCGATGAAGTGTGTTTGTGCTGCTCGTGCTTATCGTGGTTGTCACAAAGACACTATCGATGCAGATGGAGCTCGGCTTTGGAGAACGCAAGTGCTTCAACGAGGAGGTACCTTTTGATCGCCCTCTCTTGTTGATTTCCATTGCGCTGCTGGATCGAAACCAATGGAATTAGATCTGTTTGTCACCAACCTGAATGGCCAAGTTTTAGTACACAAATCTGGTCTATCACATCATCGCACAACGATTGAAGCACCGGAGCTACCAACAAGAGTCTGAATGAATTACCCCACGAAACTAGCGTTTACGACATATCGGTTCTGTGGATGCATCAGACAGTACCTGGTCAAGTTGCTGCCGAGGCTCAAAGGAAGATTGAGTTTGAGATTCGAGCTGCCAGCGTGGAGAGCGATACCTCGGGTGCTCTAAAAGCTAATCACGCAAGTGACACACACGCAGCTATACGTGAGTTAGAGGGTGAGGTCATCGAATTGCTAAGGAAAATGGACACCCTAAACGAAGGGGAGAACATGTTGACAAGGATGAATGAGAACAATGTCAAGATTCGTTGTTACGCTTGGCTCATTGGCAAGTCTGGTGGTGTTGGCTGTTGGAACCTTGCAGCTCGAAATTACTCAGGTTATTTGAGGAAAAGGAGGTTGATTCGCTAACCGCGGGAACTAAGCTGTGTCTAGTCGAAAGATCCGAAGGTAGTAGGGCTGAAGATAGAAATTCAATGGATAAAGTACGGTATGAAAGACTGTCAAGCAACTTATCGAGGGGTCGCGAAAAGGTAGTCGGTTGGCCTTGGTTCGCCATCATCCTTGTACACATCGCCAGTACCAAAAGCTTGTTGCCTTTCGCACATAGTCGAGTGTAATCTCTGAGGGACTGACCCTTCCGGCCTTTTGTCAAAGAAAACTCGAGAAGCGCGATATCGTGTTTAGTTGGCCCCTGGGTTCAGTTGTAAGTAGACTGCCATTCTGTGCAATATAATCAAGACTGTGCAGCGCAGGTGCAAGGGCTTTCAAGTAACTGCTCGTTGTCGCCCGTCAGCCCCTTTGACCAAAGTTGCCATGCTTGCTGTGCGAGAAATACCTACATGACTTGGTAATGAATCCCTCTTCTCGCCCTTCTCCAAGGAAGACCCAACTAAACTGCCATACCGCGCGGCAAAACCAGGCTTCCTGTCCTGTGCATCCTTCTCCTTTTCCTTCGCGTGCCCTCCGAAGACAGATATGCGCCAAGAACCCTAAGTTCACCCTGGGTTTGATGCAGCTGGAAAAACCCGGCCGCGATATGGCTGCACAACTTAGGATACCCATTATCCAAATCTGATTGGCGACGCGCGCTGTAATTTCAAACAAGGCTGTCTCGCGTCTCGAATGGCATCAATTCTTCTCGGACGCCGTTTAGAGTGCGCTCAATGGAACGAATGACGGCCTTCATGTCGTTAACATCTTTCTGACGGGCCACACCTCTAAGTGCCTTTGCAGTCTCGTCGCGTCCTCTAAGGCATCAGGATCACTGCTGGAATCAAAAGTGATGTACACTTTTCGTGAATCGGATGACTGCCAGGCTTGAAGGCCTCTCGGTTGAAAACACACAACTTGTATTCGGATGGAGGTGACAAGTGGCCGAGCCTCGATGCGGACCCTCCGGAGTAGTAACTGTGAATTTTTCGTGGTCGGCATTGGACTTGGAAAGGAGTATTTGATTCGTGGAAGCGACAATAACCCAAAAACCAATGGTCATATCTCCCTCTCCATTAGTTACACGGACTTCTCCAGTCAACTGATCCTTAGCAGGTGCAGTTGCAGTAAAGCACTGAGTAGCCCCGTTTCAAGTAGAAGATTAGTGATCGCGTTGTGCAACTGAACTCGTGCAAAAAAAAAATAATACGAACACGGGGAGGGACCGCAAGCGAATTTCGATGGTCCTGCGGGATACGGTATCGGAGATTTTGTGGCTCATGGTGCACGAATCGGGTGGATACCATCGGTTTTTTTTTGCCTGGACGGAGAGGCTGAAATTGACAAGCTGTTGAATACGGCTTTTATGGTTGAAACATAGACAAGATTCTAATCAATGATGCACTGCAGATACATCATGTACGAGATGATTCCAACCTTGTAAGGACAAGGAAAAAAAGTCGACAGTATTTAACATCAAAATAGAAAAAAAAAACGTTCATCTTCAATTCGAACAAAGCAGACAGTGCGTACAAGGGTGGGGTCCTTAAACCCCGCATGCATCCAGTCCGGTTATGCTAGGCCATGTTCCAGCTAATTCAATCATCCGTCGGTTGAGACCCCCACAAAGACCATTTGGAAGAGTATAAAAGGTCAAGGCTGTGGAGAAGCAACGGCAATCTTCACACAACTCACAACAATTTTCTCAAAATGGAGTGGTGGCTCGAAAGAATGAAACTACATTGGATGAGGATGACGACGAAGATGCACTTACTATCAACCGAAAGACAACTTGCTCAATCCAGAGCATCTTTATACCCCAGAGGTCTACACAAAGGCACCAGGCGGTTTCGAGGCTATCAGGGCTAAGCGAATCATCAAAACTTATCCCGTCGACGAGGGCGCTAACGGCAAGGTGAAGGCGCTAAACAGCATATCTCTTTGGAAGGATGGTCCAATTGACGCGATACTCGGGGAGAATTTGTGATGGTCATGGGACCCAAAGGATCAGGGTAAGTACCAAACAATCTAGCGGATGTTAATTTGTTTCTTTCAAGAAAAAGTGCAAATTTGCTCTAACGCTAACATGCCTTTCTACCAATGCAAATCCTTTTACCTCGACAGCAAATCAACATTCTCAGAACCATTGGAGTATTGGACTTTGCCGACAGTGGGGACCTAACCGTGTTTGTCGAACGTGACCTCAAGCTTAACCAACTATCCCGAAAATTTGCTTTTCATGAGAATCAACTACATCGGGTATGTTCTGAAAAACCTATGCTCATGTTCAACCTCAGCGCTCTGGAGAACGTCGAGTTCCCGATGATGCTCTGGGGCCAGCACACACCGGATTCTAGGCGAGAGCGTGCACAAGAGGTGTTGCAGGCGTTTGGCATCGATGCATCGTCGCCAACAGCAGTATCGCAGCTGAGCAGGAGTGAAGCAACGTGTTGCTATTGCTCAGGCCCTCGCAAACAAGCCACGTCTTCTTCTCCTCGACGAACCGACGAAACACCTATCCCATGAGGAGACGATCGATTTGATGAACTACATCCAGGATTACAGCCGGCAGGGGCAGTACGTCACTACGGTGATGGTGACAGATAACCCCCTTCTGTGCTGTTACTCAAATCGAACGCTTATGGAGAGAACGGGGCGATTGTCGGCACGAGATCCAATTACGTTTCGTCGACGGCTCGACAAGGCAAAGTATGTGCAACACATGCTGGAGTCGGGGGAGCAAATGGAATGCGGAGAAAGCTAACGCGAGCAACCCTCGCCAGTGGCATAAGCACGCAGACTGTGAATGATATCATTGTCATACTCCGGTGGTGGCCTCTTGGGCATGACCATCGCAAGACATCGGGAGTGGCAGCTCGAGAAGATGCTCGACTGCAGCGACTTGGTGTTGATTCATGGTAGGAACATGCTTTGCAGCCCAGCCTCCAAATAAAATATCTAACTCGAGCCAACCGCGATTCCTGCTACGATAAATGATACGTCGTTGACGGGTAGGAAGGTTGGGCGGCATGACGGGGCCTGCCTGCGGGGCGTTTTTGAATGTCGACCATTGCTTGGCGGAGCCTGTGTAGACAAGGCGCGGACATTTGGGATTTTTGGGGACATGTGGTATGCAAGCAAAGCATGGAGCGACGTAGAGATGATGCTCGAATCATTGTAATAAAGTGTTGTGATGACAAACGTTTGTGCGTAGGGGTCGTGGACGGCAGCGAGATGCTGGGATTGCCACTCTGCGCAGGTTGCCAGAGTGTGGGAGAGAGGACGGATCGCGCCAAAGTTTTGCGTCACGGCAGTGCGCAATTTACTCAAAGTACAGCGGGCGATTCAGACAAAATGTTCAGCGAGGCGGCTGACTACACCTTTTGGCTGCAATGGGTTGTACAGTAATGTACAGTATCTCATTAACTTTACTATATTGTAGTATACTGCACTGCTCTGTACAAGACCCCGCGCCATACCTCCTTTCACTGCTTTCATGAAACCATCGCACCTTCAAAACGCGCAAAGTAGGGGGTATTGTATGTTTACTACGAGACTTTAGAGGACTCAAAATCGAGGGAGTGCTAGCTAGAGTGGGCGTTGCAAAAAGCAAGAGTGCTTTTGTACACCGTGGATCGATTACAAATGCATAGGGCTCCCCACAATCCAAACCCATTCGGCCCTTTCGAAACTACGTTACGCATTGATGACGACGAGAATCCAACGAGAGCGACATCGGAGTACAACCTCCATGAGCTGATTCACAAGTCATCCTGTGACGCATCGCACCCCACGACACTCCCCAACGCAACCGCCTTGGCATTCCACCCGAGCAGCCCACCATTACCCTCCTTCGGTCCGCCGTTTCCACTCTGCCGCCATCTACCACCACACAAAAGCAACAAGCTGCAAGCTCATCAGCGGTTGTGAGCATCGCTCAAGAATCCCTGGTTTGAAAAAAAAACAACTCCGCTCGTAATCTCCACAGCTGATGTCAGTTACGATGGAGATACTCCGCGGAGACTATGTCATGGCGTGTAAGCTTCGATTTGGCATCATCGCCCAACTCAACCATGTGTGTAACCATCATTTCGCAACATGGAACCGGCTGTCGTTCGAGACCACCCGGCCACTGCTGCGCGGAGCACCGTCGAAGGACCGGAGAAAAGAATTACAAATTTGGTTGCATTACTTTCTAAACTCAACCAATTTCACCTACTGGTACTTTACTGCCAACTCGACACCGGCGGAGCAGACTGCAATTTTCAATTGAAACCCGGGTGCGAGTTTGTGGCTGCAAATGTGTTCACAGGGTAACATTCTTGCGAATAAACAGCCACGGAGCCGGGCGTCGTTACGAACAAATCGGCTGCCTATGATTGTAGAGTTGGATGCCCATTGAAAATTGGGCTTATATTGCAGTTGGAGGCTGCCGGAGACAGAATCGGTGGGACTGCTACTTTGCTTGTTTTGCAATTACGGAATTTGTGGACATCAGCTGCAAACCCACATCAAGGCGATTCGTTATTTCGGGAACGAGTGTCGCCTTCCCGGCAGCTTGAAAGCCTAACATGTCTTAAGCAGATCGCGTTATCGATGAAGCTGGCAGTTTGACTGGTGGCAACCAACGATTTATTCCAATTCGAGCCGCGAACGGCATTGTATCAATTAGAAACGCTACAGCATTATAAAAGCAGATTGGTCACTGTACAGTACTGTTCACTGAACACTGAATAGTACTGTATGTACTGTACTGTCTGAACAGTACAGTACAGTAGTTCAGACAGTACGATATAGCGCAACACAGTAACCAGTCCCTCGACGAGACTTGAGAAAATTCACAGCTTCATACAGCCGCAGAGAAAATCAGCAGATCCATACAGCCCCAGTTGACAGCGCTCTATTCCAAAATGTAAAACCCCGGATCACTCCGACACGAGATGTACGCATCGAAACGCTATTACTCCGGTCAAGCCTTCCCTGGTAAAGCATGCATCCCGCTTCATCCACAACTTTTCAACAGCCGAACAATACAGAGAAACACAAAAACAACCCCGAGCCACCTCACCTCAACATCATCATCGCCTCTTGCACACAACAGCACGTGCCACCCTCTACCCCACCCAACTTCCTCCGCACACCACTTAAACTCCCAAGCACCCATCCCATCCCAAACTTTCCCTTCCCCAAATAAATTCCCGTCATGCCCCCAGCAGCTCCTGCATGGCTCCTGACCGCCCCCCCACGCGCTGCACTCCAAACCCGACTCTACACCATACACACCGCATCCCTCCCGCAACTACCGTTCACCCCACATCGCGTAGCGCTCCAAGTCCAGTACAACGGCACCTCATTCCACGGCTGGGAATCCAAACCCCACCTTCCCACCATCCAAGCCACTATCCGCGATGCTCTGCATGCTATAACCCGCCCACGTCCCCATCACCGCCGCCAGTCGCACCGATGCCGGCGCCCATGCAATCGGCCAAACTCTGCATTTTGATATTGCAACGCCCTGTTTTGCAAAAGCTGAGTAAGTGCTTCCTCTCGCTTGCATGTACCATCTTTCATCGTCACCAACACCCTGCCCCATGTTCTCTGACTGTTGCACCTATATGAAACAACTATAGCGCATGGACGAGAGCGTTGAACCGCAGGTTGCCTGCTACTGTTCGAGTGACTCGTGCCGCGTACCCAAACTCGGCGTTTGATGCCCGACATAGTGCGGTGTGGAGGCATTACCGCTATACTGTGTGCACCGCTTCTGTGCCGAGTGTGTTCCTCTCCCCGTTTACCTGGCACTATTATCAACACCCGCTCGATACGTCCGCCATGTATGCCGCAGCTCAGTATCTGCTTTCCGCTGCTCCACGCGACATGTCTGCCTTTCGAAAGGCAACGCCCCCGCGTCTCATACTAACATTCGCGTTGCAGACATAGCCATCACAAAATCTGAAAATCTAGTGCATCTGGATGTCATGCCGATTGGTTTGTGTACGGCATGATGCGCCTGTTGGCTGCAACTGGTGCAGTGGGCACGGGTCGTATGTCTGTATCGCAGTTCGCAGAAATCGTCGAGCATAACAGAAGAGATCAGGTGTTGTTCTCGGCTCCGGCTTCTGGGCTCTGTTTGATGCAAGTTGGTTATCCGTCTCATGTAGATCCATTTCGAGACCCGCATACCAGTATGGATGGTGCAAATGAGTTGCAGCTTTGGTTACAGAGACCATCGCTTTCGTCTTGAGGCTTTGATATTCGTCAGCAACTACTTGCGAGTGGTGTGTCAGCGGTGCCGACGGAAACCATCAATTTCCATATCCAGTTGCCTGTATTTGGAATGGATGCAGCACCACGCGCTGCTCTGTCGATCGAGTTGATTGTCAAGGAAGCGAAAGGTTCGATTGTGTTTGCTGGTGAGATTGATGGCGTGACTCTTACAGTAGGATGAGGGATGAGATATTCCCAACTGCGATGCCCAATGGGAACTCTTTGAAGGGCCTGCACCCTGATGGGTTGATTGATACATACCATTCGAGAGATTCGACGCAAAATTCGCAGGCGCCTCTCGCCACAGTCAGGTAGAGAGTGTGGAGGAGGAGGGAGAAACTTGACTCTGAGCTGCCATTGCGGGGTGCATACGAGCAAATGGAGATGATACACGATAACATGTGTCCCGGAGTAATGGCTCTTGTAAAAACATTTAGAGCCTCCTGAACGGATCCCCTTCCTCTCGGGAGGAAGTTGGTGGAATTTGTAGACCACGCATGTGGCCAAAATGGCTGGCTTGTGTCGCCATTCCTCACACTGCTGAACTTGCACTTTCCCTAGATCTTTGCATTTATTCATCTCGCGGGTCTTTTCACATAAAAACCTACCTAGAGGGTCAAGATGACCGAGGCATGGCCACTTCACTGTTGCACAAGGCGCCTCTCCGCATGCAGACGTCTGTAAACGCTCAAAGATAGACGTGGGGTTTTCTTACTACTCATGACGCATGAAGACATTCCTTCGATGACTCCGATGGTATGCACAATGGAAGTCGTCGCGATATGCCCCTTAACCTCTCCGATTAAGTTTCTACTCCTCTCATGAAATTCAGCGAAACTGTCAAATGTGAATATGTGGAAGGTCGTAACAGCATTGTTCGGGGCCAGATTGTTATTCCGATTTCCAAAAGCGCGATAATCGGATTACTTGCAGGTGCTCAGTCAAACAACTCAATGTGCGATGTGAGAGACCGGTAAGGGCGAGCCCTCTGTTCTTGAATGCATTCTTTTCTGTGCTTCCATACTGCAATGTGCAGACTGAGTGCTTTACTTGTTAGATTGGCATTACGGAGGGGGGGCTTGCGGTGGAAACCTGATTGCGAAAAGGACGCCTGTGGCTGCAACATGCCCGGTTGGGCGTATGGTCCAGCCTGATCCTGGTTATAGCTTTGTCCCCCAAACGCTGGTACTGTCGATGTAGGCGGCACCTGCTGTTGATACGTTCCGTACTGCGACAGTCCCGAGTACTGAGAGCCTATGGTCGTTTGCCTTGTAGGCGCCGGCGGAACTGCAGCAGAGGGTGCTGCTCCTTGAGTATTATAACTGTACTGGAGATTCGATACTCCAGTTTGGATTCCTGGTTGCTGCATCGAGTGTTGCATGTGCATTATCGGTTGGGCGGGCGGGTCATGGGCCCGTTCGTCGCAGTTCTTTGAACAGAATTTGGAATGTATGGACCGGCAGGCTGTTGTTCATGACTGCTCACAGCACGCGATGCTTCAATGTTCGGAACAATATCACTCGGCTTGATGCTCTTGCTTCTCATGTATGACACCAACTGTCCGGGTATTTCGTCAAGAACTTCTCGCGCGAGCTGAGTGGTATTATATCTGTGCCTGTGAAACTGGACAAACTGGACGATATCTCTCCCACATGGTGTTCCGTCAGTAGAGCACAACGGAGTTTCATCTCCATCAAGTCTCTCCAGCTGCACAAACCTGAGTTCCCAACTCCGACAATAACATTGACAAGGGCAAGTCTGCAGCAGCGCATATGAGATTTGCAACGTCCGGGAAGTCGACAAAGTCCCCATCAGTTACCAACAGCAATACCGTGTAAACAGTTCTCTCATCTCTCTCGTCTTCCTCCTTTGTCATGCGAATGACATGTTCGAGAACCGGTGCATACATACATGGGCGATATGGGCAACGTTGTTCAAGGCATTGTAATACATATCTATGACGCCCTCGATGCCGTTGCACACAGGTTGCATGATGTTTCCAGTAAGCGCAAAGCAATGAGCGGTTTCGATGTAGCTCGGGGGCAATGCCGCTCCAAAGCCAAAGGCCGGGAATGTCTTTGAAGTATCGTAAGCGGCGAGTACGTTTCCAACTTCACGCAACGCTATGACATACTCATTGGGTGCTTGACGATTGTTGTATTGCAAGGATGAGGGATCTGCCGGATTCCCATTCGTAGCGGACATGTCGACAGCAACTACCAAATTCATGATGGTTCCGCTGCGAATGTAATCCAAGAATGAATACGGGATGGAGATGTCGCATTTCTTGACAGTTAAGACGCCCGCGTCAACTACTTGATGATTCGTTTTACGCTTGCGCAAATTGAACCGGACGCCTGATGACCCTGCCGACGACATAGCAGTCTTCAATCCCTTGAGCGTGAAAGTAGCAACCCACCGCGGTAGTGGTGTCCTCTGCGGTCATAATCGAAAAATTCGACCTTCAACTCACGGTCCATATCACTATTGACAAGTGTGGCCAAGGATTGGTCGTGGGCTTGAAATTTGTTTGCTGATGGCCTCCGGTATAGTTTTGGTGAACCTCTGAATATATGACGGGACCAAAGTCATCATCGTTGCGATTTTTGCGACTAAGGATATAAAAGGGCTTGCGACCTCGACGCAAACCTGAAACAGCGAACTGAAAGGTGACGCTGTCACCTAGATCACCCTTGTCCTCCTCGCCTCGAATGGTGAGAGTACCGAGATTCTTGTTGCGAAGCTTGTCATTCGTAACTTGAAGGACAAGACGCTGATTGTCAGCGAGGACAATCTGAGCGACGGTGCAACGAACCTGGCCGATATAATCTTGCCTGGAGAGGTCGTCATCCTTGGAATCGCGATCGTAAATACTAAAACGAAGAACGAAATTAGAGCCGAAGCGATACTCCATGGGAAACGTGGTACTCCACTGGGGAGATAGATTATTGTAGACGGTTTCAGTTTGTCCCATCTTGACCCATTCCTCACGACGGGAGGCGGTATCGACTTTCCTGTAGAGGACGACGAAGGGATCGGAGCGACCGTTGCGATCCATGTTGGGGAGTTTTGAAGCCTCTAGTTGAGGGAGATTCGCATAGGTTTTGTGTTTTCATCTTCGGCGATGGCTGAGCGGGAGCCGAGAGACGCGCCGACTCCCGAGGACAAGGATTCATTTCGAGGTAGGGAAGAAGATTGCGGGAAGGGAGGGTGGGCGCTTCCGGATGATGAACTGGGCGAATCCATGAGTCAAACGGGGAGTAAACGGGACAAGAGGAGAGATGAGAGGAGACACTAGATAGGGAAGATGGATAGGGGCGGGTAGGGTTTGCTCGCAGAAAACGGTTGGAGGTAGAGAATGAAATTTGTCAAGGGGGTGGTTGGACGTGAAAAGCGAAAGGGCCAGGACTGTGAATTAGGTAAAAGGATGGAGAGGGCGGTCGGGCGAGAGTGGGCGGGGATAGGGCCAACACTGACTCGTGGAACTAGAGTGGAGGAGTAGTGAAGTTGGGATGGGAGAGGAGCAACGGATGGACGTCTGTATGTGCACAGTAGAACCCAGACCAAGGGCGGTAAGATGAAACGAAACCGTACTGTTAAGTGGCCGATGAACATTGGATTTTTTGGTTTTATTTCTCCTCGGGCCATCACGGGATACAGATATAGAGCGGAATGAGTATGACCCAGTTGTTAAGAATACATTTACAGTTTTTTCGTCCAGTGCAGTACTGTACTGTACTGTACTGTACTGTACAGTGTAGTACTGTCCAGTGTAGTACACTATTGCAAGTACTGTACTGTATTCATGACACTTTAAACAGTCCGAAAGCGGCAGCCACCACATAGGGCCAAGCACTCGGCTCAGGACTCTATGGCAACGCGACAACTATGCGGCACACAGTACAGTACAGTACCGTACCGTACAATGTACGAGCTAAACCGTATTGTACGGATACACTGTAATGTATTACAGTACACAATCTACCCCTATGGAACTGTATCCGGCTCTTTTGGTCTAGTACGGTAACAGTCGGATTTGCTTCTGTATCCAACAATTCAACGCCTCCAGCATGAAAATGTTCATTCTATGCTGAACTTTACATTAATGTACTGAATCACCCTCCACCCTGGAATGCAGGTTGCAGCGAGGTGGCGGAATCATTTGTTGCAAGTTGCAACCTTATCAGTCCTCACTTCCACTCACGTATGACTTTGCGAACAATCCGCCGGCGTCCATTCCAAATGAAACACCGCAGAAATGTAGCATTGCTTACCAACTACCAACGATAGTCATCCCAATGTGCAACTGTGCATGCCAAAAATAAACAACAGATCAATCCAGATTCACCACAAGGCGTAGAAACAGAAAAGTCGTCAGTTCATTCCTTCCACCATGTTCCGAATCGTGCAACGCGCGGCAAATCCACACAGTCAACCTACACTGAGTTACATCAAACCCTGTCACCCCTCTCATCCATTGCACCAGGTTAAACACAAGATATCCACCCGGCAAAAAGCACAAGCTACCAATTACAACAAACGCCCAAAACAACCCCAAATCCTCATCCCGAAAGTGTAAAAACGCAAGCAACAAAAACGTAATCCCGTTCCAAACAGCAACAACGCTACCACACAAGTGCGCCATGGAAACGACGCCCTCGCCTCCCCCGACGGACTGCGACGAAACAGCGATGACTCGCTAAATCGCGACTGAGACGTGTCGTATAATTCGGGCGCGATTTCATCCTGTCACACGCCAAACCGCACGGTGCACAAATAGGCCATTGTTTCACAGCGGTTAGAGGATTTCCATGCTCCGCACTCGCGGTTGTGTTATCCATGTGAGAATCATGCCGCGCGCTTACATCCCGGTATGGATCTCGTCGACTTGCAGTGCGTGTTTCGGAGAAAGATGCCGACCCCCTGCTCATATTTCGTCGTTCCATTCAGTGCAAGCTACGCCGCTGTTTGCACCGTCCTCGGTGAAGCCAACTCTCTGGCAGTGTCGGGTATGAGCGGATAGCTTAAGTTTGCTTGTGTTGTGCTACTGTGTATTTGTTGGCGATGGTGAGAGTGGCAAATGCGTTTTCGACCTTTTTTCCACGTGTAAATCCAGTAGCATGCTGGATTTTCGGGGCACTGACGTGGGAAAATTCCTTTCATTGCTGTTCATTTTCACCCTGTTGGGTACAAGTGCGGTACTGTAAAGGAGACCAACTGACAGCGGATGTCAAGAGCTGCCCAGAGCATGTCCTCGATGATGTCACAGTGCGGTTGGCAGTAGAGTATTTTTCGTTTTTCATGCCATCACCTTTGGGAGCAATCCCATGTGATACGTGTACAATACTATAAATAGCGTTGATCCTAACTTGTTACAAATACTGTAATTGGTGTGCGTCGTACAGTACTTTTGTTTCCGTATGGTGAGGATTTTTAAGAAAACAACCAACATTCAACCATCCAAGAAGCATCTGTAAATAGCTGTGATCCAAGTTCTTAATATCTACTGTAATTTCTATCCGATTATCACATACTGTAATTGCTATTCGATTATCGCATACCAATTTATACAGGATCAACGCTGTTTACATTCACGGCCGTAAGATCCAAACGACGCGTTCTCATCCTCCATCGAAGCAGATACCTCAACCGCAATGAATTCCGCCGCAGCCGCCGCCGCAGCTGCTGCTGCCGCCGCCGCCGCCCGTCGTCGAATCGACCTCGAGGAAGACAAGGATGACGATGAACGTAGCCGTAAGAAGCTTGCTTATGCATGGGAATCGAGCAAGGTTCGTTCCTGGGAACAGATTGAGGAGGACCCTGAAACAGGTCGACTCAAGTCCTACGTCGCCAAGAACAGATCGCCCGCAAACGCACCCGCGACGATGGACTTAGTGGTGTTCGTCGCGGCATCATTCGTTACTGCGTCATCGTCATTGATATGTCCCAAGCCGTCTCGCCACCGACCTAAAGCCATCGCGTGCTGATGTTGCTTGCAATGCCACCATTGCTTTCATCAAAGAGTTTTTTGATCAGAATCCTATATCTCAGTTGAGTGTTGTCGTTACTAAGGGACGCGGAAGCTGTCAAGTTGTCCAGCTTTTCCGCAAATGAAAAGCATCATGTCGAAGCTGTGCAAAAGGCCTTGCGTTTGGGTGCTCATGGCTCCCCCTTCCTTGCAAAATGCACTTACCGTCGCCAGAAGGAACCTCGAGGCTGTTCCGCCGTACGCAATTAAGGAGGCCATTGTTGCTACGGCTCATTGACTACTTGCGATCCGGGCGATATCATTCCACTATCGAATCTTTGGTATCTGACAAAGTCCGCTGTTGGCCATTGGAATGGCCGCGGAACTCCATATTCTCCAAAGTCTCTGCAAAAAGACAAAAGGCACCTACTCGGTTGCTATGAATGAGAGCATTATCGCGACCTACTGGCTGCCCACGTCATTCCTCCACCAACAACAGCACGGCAGACAAGCGCGTCGCTGATTCGAATGGGCTATCCAAATCTCACCCAGATCAAACAACCGGCCTTGTTTTGTAACAACCCCAATCTGCGTGGTCGTATTGGGTACTCTTGCCCCCGCTGCACCGCTTGGTTGAGTGAAATGCCTGCCGAGTGTCCCCTGTGCGGCCTGACCCTCGTGTCCAGTCCCCACTTGGCCCGCTCGTATCACCATTTGTTTCCCGTCGCAAAGTTTCTAACGCTCGGCACCGGCAACCTCACCACCGACCAGTTTGCGGGAAGCGAAGATGCCGCCAGTAAACTGGAAAGAGCAACATATCACACCGACGCGCACTCTTTCTCAGATGCACGGGCTGCTCACGCTTGCTGGAATTTGAGGGCGCCCTGCGATTATTGTGCCCGCGGTGTGCCAACGTGTTTTGTATTGACTGTGACACTTTTATCCATGATTCCTTACACAACTGCCCAGGGTGTTTACCTCAAGCCGTATAATACTGCCATGCTACCAGGCAGGTTGGCAGGGATTTGGCAGGAGCGCAAAGGCAATCCCACAAGCGGGACTGTGTCTCGCCTTGTCGAGACCGGATCTATACTGGCTCCGTTGCACTATATGACGTCCTATTCTTGGGGCGTGTCATTTGATTCCTGCTTGACACGACCGAGAGCGAGTAATGTATGCGTTTACTACTAACTGTTTTCACTTGGCCATGACTGTCTTTTAGAAGGTGAAAAATACCCTGACCAGTACTTAAGATGATTACGCTGATATCGAATCAGTCAGCTTCTCGCTCTCCGCTCTTGCGACTTGCGAATCTTGGTTTGTTCATGTATCACAGCAAGTCCACTAATGCTCGACAAGCGCCGGTTAAACTTGGGTTCATCTTTCGCGAGCCATGGGGAGGACAGGGCCTGAGCCGCAGTCAACCTCCTTTTCGGATCGACTTGCAGGAGTTGCTTCAAGAAAGACTTTCCTTCATCAGAGACATCGCTCCATCCTTCCCCGGTCATATTCGGGCCCCGCGCAAGGCTCCTCATATACTCAATATCCGTTTTGCCCCAAAACGGGAAACGCCCGCACAGCATAATCTTAGTT
The DNA here is from genome assembly GCA_002205965.3 of Kappaphycus alvarezii. Lineage (NCBI taxonomy): Eukaryota > Rhodophyta > Florideophyceae > Gigartinales > Solieriaceae > Kappaphycus > Kappaphycus alvarezii. The sequence goes on from NADL03000758.1 coordinate 1,062,295, forward strand.
TTCAAATGCAAGGTGCACGTAATGGTGCACGAAGGAGGAAAGAAAACAAAGTCAGAGCTAATAAACAACAAACCTCTTAAAGATTTGACGTTCGCTGTCATTTGGACTTACGTAAAGGACAACACCAGAGGCCCAGATGTCGACTGCTGGGCCGTATCCACCCTTACCCACTATTTCCGGTGCGATGTAGTACGAAGTTCCTACATGAGATAAAAGCATCGCGTCCTCTTGCTTCTCACCATCTTTCAAAAAATTGGATAGACCGAAGTCGGTCAACTTGACTCTAGTGGCCATTTCTTCCGACGCAAAGAACGTTCTCGGGCTTGATGTCTCGGTGGACAATATTCCTTGAGTGCAGATAGAGCACACCTTCCAATATTTGGCGCATAATGTGCTTCGCTTTCTGCTCACATCAGTAGCACGCACAAAGTTAGAGGGTTAGTTAATGATTCATTCACAAGAATGTCAATAGGCCAGGGAAAGCTGTTAGATGAGGAATCCATTGACGCGTTGCGTTGGTTATAATCATTCTGTACCTGTCCTCGAGAACGTGGCTGTACTTACACCCTCTGTGAAATACTGGGAGGCGATATCAAGTCGAATAGTTCACCGCCTTCCATAAACTCGCTCACATTGCCAATTTCTTCGGACTATCAAAGACATCTATGGTGCGAACGATGTTCTTATGATTCACCGTAGTCATGATGGTCCTCTCGCGCTCCATGAACTTTTTCTGCTTCTGATTTCTCGGATTCTTAGTAATTATCTTGATTGCGTAGTGCTCGTTGGTAATTCTATCTTTCCCGAGAAACACTTCCCCGTACGAACCCTTTCCGAGCTGCTTTCCAAGAACGTAGAAATCCTCAAGCAGCGTCGTGGACGATTTGAGTGCCCTCACCCAGCCCTGCAAATCCGCCTGATTCTCCGTGAAAAATGCAACACTTTTCCCTCCGCAGAGATAAGAAACTCCAGAGGTCTATCTCCAAGAGTCAGACGAACGTCGTTAATGTCATTTCCCAGGTCGGAGGCGTGTTCTCCTTGACGTGGTGGGAAAGCTTTGAACCGTCGAGGACAAGGTAACGCCTGTTGCGGCCTTTCAAGCGTTTCCCCTCCTTCGATAACCATCCCGCACGATGCACCCGCGGGAAGTTGTAGTCAGACATTCCTTTGATAGAGGATGTGGTATACTCTCCAAGTTTTCGAGATACTAGTCTCGGAGAAGGGAGGCAATATCAAGGAGTTGAGGAGACGTGTTGAGTTCTGTTAACCGACAGAGTGTTCGAAGGAGTGATAGAATTCGTTTCTCTAGCTTGTTCTCATGTCCCCCACCTGCGCTACAAGTTATTTAAAGTAGTTGCGTGAGCACAGGTATGAATACGAGTAAATTATTTCTTCTGCATGCTGGTGGGTGATTTGAGACAGAGCAATCCGGAGTTCTGCTCTGTAGAGTGGATTCCTTTCCTGGATGTTCGGGGCAGACATGAAATCACCAAAAAGTCATTGAAACGTATCGGGATTTACAGATACAAAAAATCTATTCGTAATCATGGGTAGAGGCAGCACAGGTGATTGAGAATGAGCAGGACAAGAGTAGATACTTGTGAAACGGGAAGTAATTCATGTCGGGTCCAGCGCGATCTCATTTGAGCAACATATTTATTCTAGTTCCATTTGCAGGGGATGAAAGTTTGCTGCAACTCGGTTTCGTATGGAGAAGGACAGCTTTGGACTGTTGTATTGAACGGCAACTACATTACTGTGTCGGTATACCCTTTTTGAGTCGATTGTGGTTGTCTGGAAAACCATGGGATAGATCGGATATATCTTCCAAGAGTAAAACACCCAAACGTTCCCCCTTCACTACAGCAAGATGGACTTCAACTTTCAAAATGGAAATACTGTAGAGCTGTTCACAAATCCAGCTGCCTAAAATTGACAAGAGAGTAGTCTTGAATGCGAGCAAGGTGGTGATGGGTAAATGTGTCAGCTATTGACGCAGATGCATATTCCGATTCAAATCAAGCTATTTTTGAGCACTGCAAGCTTCCGACTCCACGGTCGAAATAGGGGGTAAACAGGGATCGGCTCGTCACCACATTCACACACAGCAGCCGGCTCTCTACTTTGCTCCAAGCCTAGGTCCGTTACTCAGTAATGCCGGAAAATTCCAGATGCGTGTAACTTATCATTTGGACACCCACAGATAGTTTGCATGGTACTAAATAGCTTCGCGCTTTGTTGTGGTAACCCACATCTCGCCACCGGCCAACATCATTATCCCATGCGACGGCCGGTGGGGTGTAATCTATATCCAGAAGCCCTATCTCTCTACCATTCTCCATATGCTCTCCGGAGCTCTCCTACACCTCCCGGCCCTCCAGCTACATAATGCTCCAGTTCCTACACCCTCGGGCACGCCTCACCTCCTGTGCCTCCATGGCGTCCACCGTTGCCTGCTTAACCAGAACACACGCCTCCAATTCTGACCTTCCGCCTCAAGGTCCCGTCATCCTCCGCCACACCATGGCCCGAGTCCTTTGCGCCCACGCGGACCTCTTAGCCACTGATCCCCTCAATCCCCGGCTCCCCTGCTCACCCTGCTGCCCTGCCATTGACCCAATTCCTGCTTCTGCTCATGCCGCAGTCCATCCCGACCCTACATCGCGTAGTACCCTTCTGCCAAAACCCACATCTCCAGGTGCCCCTCGCCCAACCGTACTTCTCTATGCACCCACCCCCAACCGCACATCTCCTGGCATCCCTCCCCCCGCCAAACACCACCCCTGGTGCGACCCTTACCGAAATCTTCGCTGCTAAATCCCATTCCTCCCACCGGTCCTCATGGTACTGCAGCCCGTCAACCTCGCGCACCGCGCCCTCCCTAGAATGTTGCAAGGCGCCGATTCAAGCGAGGCGAACCCATCCTGACCTACTCTATCGCCCCATCCACACCTCTGCCTCCTGCCTACGCACACACTCAACTATCATCTCTCGGACCTGAACGCCGCCCCAGCTCAGGACCCTCCTGTCGCCTCCGCTGTGCACAAGACTTGTGGTACCGCTTTCCACCCATCTTCCGTCCTTGCTCCGGACCCGGCTAATGCCCTGGCCAAGATGCGGCTATGGAAGGCATCCCAGATGCCCCCTTCAAAACCCCCCTGCCTGCTCCCACTCCCGTCTGGGCTTATGAAGCCACCCCAACCTCCCTTCTTCGCCTGGGCTACGCTAGCTACTCAACATGACCAGCACGCTAACGAGTCATGTCATGCCTTTGCCCATCAGACGACCATCCCCACCCCTTGACGCTCTCTGTACTCCTTATTGAGAGGTAAACATCTTTCTGGATTTTCCTGGGCCCTGCATGTAGTCTTTCGTACTACTCTATATGAAGCCCGACCGAAACCCGGCCCTTGCCAGTGAGCCTCAAGCCATTCATCGCGTCTTTCTAATTCTCCATATGTTCTTCCGCCATCTCTCCGTCTCGACCCCACTGCCGGGACCAAGCTGCACAACGTACGGCGATAGCTGACCGCATCCGCCGTGGCCACTCTGAGAGCCAACGTAATGGTCTGAAGAAATCACCGCCCATTCCAATCGCGCTGAGCGGCTTTAGACAAACCGGCACCCCGCACCTCCCGTCGCGACTGATGCCCTAAACTCGCGCCATGCTGAAGCGCTTTGTGCCAACGCCCGCTATAGAAAAGCCATGCGCTCATTACACAACCGACCCACAACGGACATCAATGATCCGCGCACTCTGCAAGCGCTCCAAGAACTTCATGGTTAAGGGGGGGGGGTGAGACCCCTCCCCTTCGCCCCTCCCTGACTCCAGGTTGCCCCCGCGCCTCGCCTCACCGAGGCCACCGTCGCGCATGTAGCTCTGCGGGTCTCACGCGACCTTGTTGCAGGACCTGACCGTCCTCCCCCACGCGGATTTCACTTCCTCGTTAACATTTCAGTTAGCCCGGAAGCAGGTGTCATAGGGATCTCGGGATTCACCAAGCTCGCCAACCGCATGGCTTCTTGCGATTTCCTCGATTTGGTACTTCCTCTCATCGCTGCTGCCCCCTCGTTCCCTCCAACATGGACAACATTCGGCCTTAGCCGTCGGCTCAGTGTTCATTCGCATCGCCCGAAAAGCTTCCGGACGACGCCATCGACGGTACGCGGGACTTCTTTGTGACCCGTTGAAACTGGCGAACAGCGTCACGTCCGACATGGATGCCATTGTCCATGATACGCGCGCTCCCTCCTCCAAACCATCTCTAACGTTGCAGGCGCTCTGTTCGGTGCGCGCAATGGATTCAACTGTGAGAGCCGCCAGTCCATGCTCAACCCTGCCCGCCCGGCGCCGACCCTGGCCTGTTTCATCAACATGATTTATGGGCGTTCACAATTACCCCTGTTAGTCCCCAATTGGCAACACACCTGGGTCCATGGTGCTCAGTGTTCCCGACAGGGGGACCAAGACAGTATGATGCTCTTGCCCCTTACGAGCTACCCCGTCTCGACCGGACCTCGTACGCAACAAAAAACCTCCTCAATCAGTGGTCTGCTGGTAACAGCCCCTCACCGGGACACTTGATAATCTTCGAACTGCGCTTCGGTTGATACAGGGGAAATGTTTGGTCGGTTTACATTTGAAAGATATTTTCGCCTGATGGATTGGCCTAACGAAGAGGAACTCATCCACCACTACCAAATCACCAGCAAGGTGAAGTATAGACCCTGTACAGACGAATCTATGTCTATCCCCGTGCTCGTAATAAGCTCACCCGCGCGCCCATTTGACGCCTGCCATAGACGCCTTCGGGGTGTTGATACAGGAGATACAGGACAAAGGCCCTTTCGTTGAGCTGCACATCAGCCTGCGCAAAACCCCTGTTTACTGGCCTGCCAACTCCTCCAAGCTCGCTCTTCCTTCCCTCGTGGAATCCCCGCGACTATTGCACCGACCATGGCCTTCGACTTCTGGTAGCGCCGCTTGGTGATCAGCATTTCACCGTTACCTTTCCCAATCCAAACTCGAGGCTAGTCGGGGCACCCCTCGACTGATGCACAGTGTCCGGAACCTTCGTACACGCTTTCAAAAGCACTGGCTGCGCGCCTCCGTCTGCCGCATGACTCACACCTTTCGCCTCTCAGACCTGCAACTGTCTCATCCTGCTGCCCGTCAATTCGTCGACTCCAAAGGACCTCTTAGAAGCCCTTACTGGCGTTACCCTCACGTACCACGCCTGAATTCAAGCATTCTACCCAGTCCGTCCGGGCAGTCAAGATTCTCCCGCATTCACCCATCCCTCCATGTCACTGTCGCCGCCAGTGTCATCGACGCGGCCCTCTCCCTGCACGAGCTGCTCTACACTCCGCGCCTCGCATCTCAAGACTGCTTGGACGGCCACACCTTGCGACCAAGTTTCTTTTCTCGCCCAATCTGAACCCCTTATCCGTTGCTTCCCCGACACTGTGCCTGGCAACGCTTCTTCTCCAGACCTCAGCCTCTACGCACCGCTTGGTATTTCAGCCAATAATGCATTCACCGTCCTAAACAGGGTCAGCAGAACGCCACAGACGTTTGCCTCCGCATCCACAGTTTCGATTTTCAAAAAGGGCAGGGTGCATCTGGCCTTACTGCCCATCCCACAGACGCCACCGCTGCACTCGCCCCTCAATGGAAGATGATGCTGCAAAAGCACGTTGGCCTTCTGGTTTACCCGCACCCCCGCTACTTGTCACTACTACCGTCAGCAGATAGATATAAGCAGAGACCGTGCGACCGATCACTGCCCTCTGGTTTCGGCCAACCCTACTGGCATGATTCTGCCCACAACGCTGTTGCCTTGAAAGTCCTTCGCGCTGCCGACCTTAACTATAGAAACCATACAGGTCAAACAATTCTCAAAACGGAAACCAGGGCAACTTGTCTGGCTGCAAACGCGAGCGACCCGCAATTACCGGTTTGACCGAGGTGTACACAGGCCTTTTTGTTACGATTGCGGTGGATGTGGCCATTTCCGTGGTAATGATGCGTGCAGGTTTCCAAGTGTTTTGACGAAGAACACGAAGGCTCGTGCAGCTGCTACAAATTCAAACTCCGAGGCAAATGAGCGTAGACAAGGTGATTCGGTTTTCGGGTTACGTCGCCTAGTCCGGAACTTCTTCCAACATTGTCATAGGTCAACCTGACAAAAGTCCTTTTATTAACCAATGATTTCCTCGCTACATTGGCGGATCCAATGCAGCTTCTGCTTTTTTTAAATGCGTCGAGGATCGAAAGCATTCTCCGTGAATTCGACAGCAAACCCTTTTTGCATGAATATGGGCTCGATTGCAGTGACGCTGAGCTGAAAATTGGAATTTTGGACTCTTCATGTGAATTGAATTACTATCACCCCCGGGGATGACATCCAGTACTTGTGTTGGGTAACCACGTTTTACCCAAATCGTACTAGCTTGAACCCTAAATAGATCCTTGCTGAAATCTGATCCCTGTACCCATCAGTCCGCATCCTCGCTCCGAAGTCCATTGGTAATCCCACATTCATTCCGTTCTCCAATACGAGTCAAGGGTCATCATCTCATTGCTAAACTGGCTATCTGTCATGTTTATTCATGTTAGAGGAGGCGGGGATACCTTCCACGTCCTCAACTGGAGCAGTAGCAAGAAAAAAAAATCAGTTTTTCTCTGATCGGAGCACAGAATTTAGCTGCCGCTAACACCGCAGATGGTGCATTCTTGTTCGCAGATCGACTCGAGGCCGTTTAAAAGAATTCTGTGAAAATTCTTTTAGTCCTCATAATTGACTCGAACATATTGCTTTAGAATATAAGAGCGCTTCATGAAAGTACTGCATAACGACAGCGTTCAGCTATCTCTCGCCTCCATACCTCCTTATGTAGTGCAATGCGCTGTGCGCAAGTGTTATTTTCGAGATTTGGGATTCCGTCGCACAAAGAGAAAACCAACTCACACAGACAAAGATTTTCAGGCTATTCGCTTTCCCTCTTTCTCTTTACTGCGATGTAGTAGTAAAGCTTGCCGATGCCGAGGAGAAGTTAGGTTAGTAGAGCGGGAGTGATTTCTTGAATTGAGCTGTAATTGTCCCCCAGTTTGCAAAGCTGGACCGTTTAATGATGGAAAATTGAGAGTATTCGTACAAAAAGAACCGAGAAAACAAAGGGCGCAACAACGAGCAACAAGAAATTTAGAGGCGAGTCAGCAGCGCTGAGTATCTCCCTTGGAGATAAGGGTGTATTTTCCAAGGACAACCTTGAAGTTCCTATATTTGAATGTAGACGCGGGAATCCAGGGCAAAGAGGCCGATTGAATATAACAGACTGAAAATAATAGGGGTAGTGTAATATGGAATAGGGAGGGGAAAAGGGGGGTACTCGGGCAAATGAATGTAGCTATAGCTGCAGTTGCAGTTAGCAAGGAGTCGCAAAGGCTAGAATTTTGGGTCAGTTTCAGGGCCAGTAGAGGGGTGGCTGTTTATTAGGGGCCGTAGTCGCCAGGTAGGGGGAGGTAATACTTAGCTACAGTAAAGATATCTACGAAGTCGTAGTAAGTAAAGTCAGTATCATTCAAGTAATAAATATACAGCTAGAGATGAATCAGAACAAAAATTGGCTCAATACGTGCTGTCAACTGAGAAAATGCCAGTTCAAAGCCGATGGTGACCCACTTGGGTGATTTTACAGCACCATGAGCAATAATGGGCTTACAATCTAGAGAAATACCCTTAATTTACAGCACAGTACTGTACATGCTGTTAGCAGTTGGCGGATATGTCCAAAATTAGATTAAGAGAAGACCAAAAAATCAGTTCTGCTAGTGGCAGCAAATTAAGACTGCCAATTGCACTATAATTGCAGTGACGCTGAGCTGAAAATTGGAATTTTGGACTCTTCATGTGAATTGAATTACTATCACCGGGGATGACATCCAGTACTTGTGTTGGGTAACCACGTTTTACCCAAATCGTACTAGCTTGAACCCTAAATAGATCCTTGCTGAAATCTGATCCCTGTACCCATCAGTCCGCATCCTCGCTCCGAAGTCCATTGGTAATCCCACATTCATTCCGTTCTCCAATACGAGTCAAGGGTCCATCTCATTGCTAAACTGGCTATCTGTCATGTTTATTCATGTTAGAGGAGGCGGGGATACCTTCCACGTCCTCAACTGGAGCAGTAGCAAGAAAAAAATCAGTTTTTCTCTGATCGGAGCACAGAATTTAGCTGCCGCTAACACCGCAGATGGTGCATTCTTGTTCGCAGATCGACTCGAGGCCGTTTAAAAGAATTCTGTGAAAATTCTTTTAGTCCTCATAATTGACTCGAACATATTGCTTTAGAATATAAGAGCGCTTCATGAAAGTACTGCATAACGACAGCGTTCAGCTATCTCTCGCCTCCATACCTCCTTATGTAGTGCAATGCGCTGTGCGCAAGTGTTATTTTCGAGATTTGGGATTCCGTCGCACAAAGAGAAAACCAACTCACACAGACAAAGATTTTCAGGCTATTCGCTTTCCCTCTTTCTCTTTACTGCGATGTAGTAGTAAAGCTTGCCGATGCCGAGGAGAAGTTAGGTTAGTAGAGCGGGAGTGATTTCTTGAATTGAGCTGTAATTGTCCCCCAGTTTGCAAAGCTGGACCGTTTAATGATGGAAAATTGAGAGTATTCGTACAAAAAGAACCGAGAAAACAAAGGGCGCAACAACGAGCAACAAGAAATTTAGAGGCGAGTCAGCAGCGCTGAGTATCTCCCTTGGAGATAAGGGTGTATTTCCAAGGACAACCTTGAAGTTCCTATATTTGAATGTAGACGCGGGAATCCAGGGCAAAGAGGCCGATTGAATAAACAGACTGAAAATAATAGGGGTAGTGTAATATGGAATAGGGAGGGGAAAAGGGGGGTACTCGGGCAAATGAATGTAGCTATAGCTGCAGTTGCAGTTAGCAAGGAGTCGCAAAGGCTAGAATTTTGGGTCAGTTTCAGGGCCAGTAGAGGGGTGGCTGTTTATTAGGGGGCCGTAGTCGCCAGGTAGGGGGAGGTAATACTTAGCTACAGTAAAGATATCTACGAAGTCGTAGTAAGTAAAGTCAGTATCATTCAAGTAATAAATATACAAGCTAGAGATGAATCAGAACAAAAATTGGCTCAATACGTGCTGTCAACTGAGAAAATGCCAGTTCAAAGCCGATGGTGACCCACTTGGGTGATTTAAGCACCATGAGCAATAATGGGCTTACAATCTAGAGAAATACCCTTAATTTACAGCACAGTACTGTACATGCTGTTAGCAGTTGGCGGATATGTCCAAAATTAGATTAAGAGAAGACCAAAAAATCAGTTCTGCTAGTGGCAGCAAATTAAGACTGCCAATTGCACTATAATTTCGATTTTAGAGAGATTACCGCGACAAGCGGGTATGTAGTCAGCAGAACTTGACCTACGATCAAATGGAGCGGAATGTTGTAATGTTACGAAATCTAAACGGAGAAATTTACTCGCGCGGACTGAGAGCGGAGGTAGTCAAGCTCGCCGGGCACATCAAAGCAAAAGCAAAAGCAATCAGATAATATTATATTCTGTTTTTTGACATTATTTTATTCCATGATTTTCCTATTTCATTCTCTTACTCGCTCTCCGAATAGCATTAGGTATTCCACTGTGAATTCTACCTTTGATATTATGTGGCTTCAATAATCGAAATTGCTTCACCTTTTTCAAATAAAACCAATTCCCAACGTAGGCGCTCAAAAGAATCAATTCCAGTCACAGAGCAAAGTTCTTGACACTATCGATTATCAGTCGCTATCCAGCGTCAAGTTTTAGGCTCTGTTGACCCTCTCGTCAAGTTTACCCTGTCCAAGCATCATGACCATGTATTTACCTTCTAAGAAGTCGTCTAAGCTTCCTTCCAGGTTATCACGCAGCTGTTTGTCCTGCTTCGTCAAGAACTACCGAGTGATATATTTCTGGAACTACTGATATGCATTCGCAAGACTTTTCACTGAGGTAGAACACTTATGTAAAACTTACATTTAGCTTCTCCTACAAGCCCTCGCATTGCACTTCCTGAAGCTGTACGCATGAAATCGTCACAGTCAATTACTCTTATTTTCGACTTTTCGGTTGATTAATCTAGATAAGGTTCTCATGCAGTGAATCTTCGCTACTTATTGTGATACCACTCGCTATTGTACTCCTACCTGCTTTCAAGTCAGCGGACTGTCCTTAAAAGGTGTGTAAGTCCGTAAACGGGAATTTATTCCTTCCGCGATACTTCCTGCGTGAAGCGTAGTCTCTCCCAGTCACCCATTGTTCTAAATAAACCAAACTGTACATCAAACTATCTACTTAGTGCATATGCCATCCTTCAAGTTACTGTCTGAATTATTTTGCTAGGGGAGGTCCAACTGGATACGGTTCTCTACTTCAAACAGCTTCTGTTTTAGTTTTTTGCAGCCATTAGATGAATAAATCTATTTAATAAATGAAATTACTCATGGCAAAAGTCCGCCTTATCAATCAGTATTCGTAACCCATCAACACAATCATCAACTAGCAGTTTTTTCACTTTCAACCACGCGAAATTCCAGAAAAGAACTCACTAACTCTCCCTTTGTAAAGAAAATATTTCGCCCCTACGAGCTACGCCGCAATTGACCTGGCATCGAAAGTTTGTTGGTTTCAGGATGCACAGGTGGCACGCGCTCGGAGATTGCAAATATGGAGCAGAAAAGTTTTGCAGTGGCATTGTCTGTACTGATGGTAGTGGTAGAGAGTTAGAAGTGACCTTGAGGATAGAGAAGAAGTCAGAGAAGTTGGGTGCGGAGGAAGTATTTGCCATACGAGATGGTAATTGGAAGAGGAAAGATAATGGTTACAATAATTCAATGTACGGAGAGTAAGGAGTAACTATATGGAAGGGAAAAAATGGTTTCGCTAAGCGGTTTATGTACGCGTTGATAACTCCTCGATGGACAGATCACTCTGCTCTCTCGAGAAATTTCGCACTTAGTTGGCTTTTAGAAGGAAGAAGGGGGAAGGGTTGTCCGTGATACAAATAGTTTTTTGAAATCCGAGTGCACCACTTTAGGTTGACCCACTCTCACTGAATAGAAAAAGTTAAGGCCAATGCTGGGTGTGCAGTGTGATTTAATTTAGAGTTGCATCCATCTTCAGCGAGTAACCGTTAAAATGTTTAAAGATTGTCATTTGCATGGTGGCACGGAGATCCTTTTTTTCTCCAGGCACAGGATAAAGGTAAAGAGAAAGGAAGCATCTATGACTTCAGTGGGTACAAGTTTGCTACCCGCTACTTTTTTACCTGCAATCCTCTCCGAGAGCCCCTCTTGCGACTCAGACAGGCTTCATACGCTCTCTTCACTCTTTTATGGGTTTCGTAACTCTCTCTACCGCTCGCTCACCCTAATCGGCTATTCGTCTTCAGTTTTTGCTCTTGTGCCTGCTTCCCACTATAATAGCTACTTTCACTTCTTTACGGCCCTTTCAAATTGTTTCGTGCGTCTTATTCTCTTTGCAGTGCTTGCTTCCGCCGGTACAGATATTTCAGAAATCATTCTTTGGTATAAGTTCCGGAAATGTCTTCAACTGCTATAAATTGCAAGACAATTTTGGACAAAAGCGCAGGAAAAGGGTGTAGTTAGAGTCCTTTTCTGGTACAAATTAGGGAATTTGACGGCAACGCAGTTTTAACATGTTTTTTCTATAAAAGTTACAAACTGAGACCATTTCAGGCCTACTGTAGGAGGAAATTTATTTTCTGTAATTGATGCCCCGCTATGCTTTGTCTACCATAGCTCGATGATTGTGCATTTATTTTGAAATGTAATATATTATATGCATTTTTCTCGACTCGGATAGCACGAAATAGAAGTTAAGAAATGTTAAATAACCTCAGTCCGCTTCATTGCTAGAGCCTCCGCCATAGCCTTTCCCAATGAAAAGAGCCTTACCAACTATCGTGCTCTTGAGTACTTCATCGATAGCTATCGCGAAGAAAATAAGCCCAAAGATATTGGTTAACGAAAATTCGGTTTCGAGGCTCCTATTTTCGTCGTTACTAATCTCAAATCTATTTCCCTTTCAAATCTTTCTATTTTTTAATCCCTATACTATTAAACCATTGCCTAGCTTGCTTTAATCTTCGCTGTTCATGCTACTGATATCGATGAAATTTAAAAACCAAACTGGCGATACTCTAAAGAATATCAAGAACTTCGGGTTGAAAATTGAGTATTTCGCCACATTCATGCTGGATTTCGACTCTACTTTGCTACCCTTTCTATGTGATTGAGAAGAAGGTGGAGGGACTGAACCTTCAAGTATTTGGGAACTGCAAAATGGCGAAAAGGTCGCCTTTTTTTGGTGTTATGCTCCTTCCGGCTCATATCTGATTCTTCAAAAGATTCTAAATTTTATCAGTTTCTCCATATGCAGTCTTCAAAAGGATCGCAGATTTCTTATCGTCCGACAAGATTGCTGAAACTTTTATGCAAAGGCTACATCTCATTAGAGCAGAACTTAGTGGAGAAAATGCCGCTTTTCTGTGGGACCTGCTACATAATGGGTTGGAGGGCAGAGCCAACTCTTTCAAATATACGCAAGTATAAGGAAATTAGCGATAAACTCAAAACTCACAATACAGGAAATAATTATTGAAATATGATCGTGAACAGTTTAGGCAGCGCTGATACCTCCCTGAGGTTAATTAATCACAACTCTGGCAATTATATGCAGCAAGCAAGTCGTTTTTACTGTACTAAACTCCACATAAAGCAAGTATCGGCGTTCAGTGCCGAGCTACACCAATAAAAATAATTGCTCTAGTATCTCAATATATGACTCAATTCAATAGTTTCGCTCTTTTCACGCTGCTCGCCTTGGTGATTCCGGTAAAGCATAAAAATTTCATAAAAATTCAAGTAAATGCTCTTCCCCGGATATTTGTCACAGAATTCAACTATTTTCCGAAATAAGTATATCTAGCAGCTTGTTAACATAGTCTATAATAGTCTCAGAAGGCCAAAATGTTCATTTAGTTTTTCGATTGCGCGACCCGGAAGTTCTTCTAGGACAACTACCAAGATTTTAATGTCAAGAGGTAAAATAATTCCCGTTATGTTATTTGAATGTGACAGCTACGGCCGTAAATTTCACGCGAAGGGCCCTCCGAAAGTGTTCTACTTAAAAATTTCACGAGCCAAAACGATAATTCTGGACATTTATGTTTGGATCAGTAAAAAACTTAAACTAATGAACAAGATTGTTCCGCAATTATGTCCCAATTTCCGTTCTGGTTTTCAAAAGATCGATAAAAATCCTAAAAATGTTACTGAGTTCCAAAATAGGTACCATTTAAAAATGTAGAATATCAACTAGCTAGGATATTTGCTGAAGAACCTTTAAGAAACATAATTGAGGTAGCATAAAACTGTCCGCATACTGAAGTCTTTACCAAAAATCATCGTCATGGCCAACATGCATAATTTTTCGCTGTATATTAATGGAACGCACATGAGACCAGCATGGTGCGCTACGGACGGAGTATTTGCCGAAAATGTAGTCCGTGCTGGAAACATCACCGAAAAATTAAAAGAAGTCCGTACTAACGGTTATATACCCTATTTAATTTTTCTGTGAATTGAATCAGAGAGAGCTGGAACATAACTGCTCTTAATTTGTCTCCCAAACATCGGTGGGACCATGAGCGTTTCGCAACTTTCGCATGCAGTTGTTTACAAAGGGAGGATTCTTCAGTCAACATAGTTGTCGATTTCATCAAAATGGAAAAAGGTGGTGTACATAATGACACATTAGATGATCTTTCAAACACTGTAAAGCTCACCGAGTTGTAAAATGAGCTACAAACGTTCGATTTAATTCTTTCAGAGATAAAAATTCCCTTGACGCTTCAATAAAAAACTATTCGCTCTTATCTCCGTTTTCAAGCCAATTGAGTCGATCTAAGCTATACAAATCAATATTTTCATCCACCACATGACCACCGTTACGACTTTTTTGACTAGTCAGTCAGCTTTTCTCAAATTATATTCTCTCCGAATGGAAAAATAAAGATGATTAAAGTATTTCCAAATCATTGAAAAGTAGAAAGGCGTCACTGTTACCTGAGAATATGCTTCTGATGGTGTAGGTGGGTGTGAATAAATTCTACAGACTACCGAAGGGTCGAAAGGAGATTCTAATTGCTACGTAGGTTAGACCCGAAATATTGTTTCTTGATAAAAAACTTTGCTTTTCGTAGTATCGTCTCAAAATACTTTAGTATATATATATCTTGATTCATACATATTTAGGAATTCCTTTTGTATTCGTGGAACTTTATATTGTTGATGCGACATACCAGATCTTTTTTGTATTGAAGTCATGGAAAGGGAGTCTATTACTCAGTGAATTGTTCCAAACAGCAGTATACGTCGCGGATATCGTAAGTTTGAAGATAGATGCCCGCTGGTCATTGAATAGTGGTTAGTGAGGATGGCGCGCTCTCGAAAAAGTAATTTAAATGCACTTATTCAGTTTATTATGCGTGGACAATTCAAAAATACTCAACTTACCAGCATTTATCAGTAGTGATTTATTCCATTCAAACAATCCAGATAATAATTATATGATCAAAAGAATTAGCCCAGATGAGCTTACTAAGTTGAGCGCCACGAGGATAGAAGAATATCTCATCAATTTTATTTATACAGGAGGATTTAAAGTGAATCAAACTGTTTCTGAGTATCTTTCGGCGTCGTTAACTCCCGATCATACAAGTGTGCACTGCTAGATATCATTCTAGTTGACCAAGATCCTGTTATAAAACTCTTTGGTGATGATAAAAGTTTGGAACGGCCGTTTTATAGCCAAAGTATTTACCGTTTTTCCCGTGAGGAACCTAACAAAAGCGAAGTTAATTGCATATGTATCGAACTCAATTACATTATCGTTCTTAGGGGAGTGGTGCAAAGAGCCGCTGGGCTATTCTTTTCGCAAGATCGAAACCGAAAAGCCAAAGCTAGGCAAAAAAATTACTTCAAAATATGATATACACGCACTTATCCGAATGGATTGGAACATTTTAGTTCTACAGGTTCAACCTTAAAAGAAAATTGTTTCTTTCTGGGACTTGGCGATTGGATTTCCGAAACCATTAAAACAAATTGTTCCAACTATGCTGTGAGATATTATCAGGAGCTTTCTGAGCTCAATTATTCGAATGAAGATATTATTATTCTCATATCGGTCCTTGAACGAACCAATACTATTTCCACTAGAAGGGAGATATGAACCGAAGGAAGGCGAAATGATTTAACTAATCTACTGGGACCTATACAAATAATATCTCTAAAGGATATATAAATCGATACGAATCTCTTCCCTAGTGTAACGCAATGAACCCTCGGGTCTACTGCATAGGATCGATGATCCATTTTGCGATCGAAATTGGATCACTGTAAGACGTCTAATTCTTCCTGTCCTGAAAGACAAGCGTCTACTGGACCATGGACCCATAGGGGCGTGCCACTGGCCAACAAACGCCGCTGATATTTATTGAGTGTACAGTAGCTAACTAATCGACACGTGTCATAACTTCAGAGCAGCCTAACTGCCAACTTCTTATTTATTAACGGGCAACTAGTAGCGCCCAAAGTAAGCAGCTACCAAAGGTTTGGCTATGAACCGCGCTCCCACACTCGCGCCCCACCTTTATCAACTCAAAGGCGGCTCACGGATTTCTGGCTATTGCCTTTTTATCCCCTTTGGTCACCGCTTTGCAGCCTCTTGGCTTGATCACCCCCGAAGCTTCGCCCCTTTTCCCCTAAAACCCCTTTTCCCCTTTCCGTTGCGCGTGTTGCGCACCTTGTTGTTTGACTTTTGGCCTTGTGGCCGTTCCCCGTCGAGGACGCGTATCAACACCCCCCAGGCTTACAGCGGTCCCCTTAGGGAAGACCGAAATCCCCTAGCAGAGCCTCGCCCGCTGCTGTACGTTCGGCTCCTGCCACTTAGCTCTTTTGCCCCCGGCTCCGCCGCTTTACCTGAGCCCTTCCGTCCGTCCCCACAGCCCTCGATTTTGGCACCACATCCTTCTACTACACACTTTCAGTGTTTTCTAGCTTATCAAGCTTCTACCACACGTCACTAAAGACAAACAGCTAATTACCTTCAGAAGGCTTAAAGGGAAAGAGGGTCCTTTGAACGCCCAGTGATTGCACGGTCCACGACCTTTTCCCGCTCATTGCCTTATGCACTTCAGTTTGATACGTTTATAGAGGTTTCCCAGTGAATTGCACTACCCTAGGCCCTTTTTTCACGCTCTTAATATTCACCGATAGAAAGTTAATCAAAAAAGGGTCCGCGTCATCTATGGACATCCTGAAAAGATGAAGCACCTTCTTTTTTAGTCTTGCATCACCAAAAGACCGTGTTTACCTCTTTTTTAGGGACACAATATATATTGGGTTATCTTCGTGAACATTAAAGTAGATTGCGCCCATTTCTACTGCAGGATCCCGTCTACAAAAGTCAGTCATCAAGCAAAATAAAAGCTTCCGTACTGAGCAAAACTTTTTCAATGTGAGTACATAAATAGATAAGTAACAACAAAAATTTCCGTCATAAAGCCATTACGCAAGAAAGCTTTTACTTGCGTCGCGAAGAAAATAGCCATTGATTTGATTCTGGAGTAGAAAATTGCAAACAAGAATAGGAGAGAAAATGTTTTTGTCCAAGCGATTATTTTTTTCTGGCACGAGCTGTTTGATCTATTATTAAATTTCATACTATTACCAAGACCAATTTATTCATCGCTTCTACGATCACCTACAAATATCGCAAAAAATTTATAATTTCGTTCAATAATTTATACTTATGTCAGACTTTAGCATGTACCACTCCTGGACAAGGCGCTGCCTCTCAAAGACTGCAGTTAGTAACTTTTCGCACAGGACAGGGGAGGAATACGGTCACCACTCAAGTCAGTCATATGTTAGAGCTGCAAAGAGAAAAAACAAATTAATAAATAGGAAGGACAAATAAACCGGCCATTATCTCCATACTATTTTTCTCATGGCGCGATTAAGTTCGCGAAACAGTAACAAGTTTACACCTTCGTAAGTGTCAGACCTCATGCCATGTTATTCCCCCAAGTCATAAAATGCGTTTACCAAGATTATTGCTAGGTGATGTAAAGCACATTACTGCTTGGGAATTCTTTAAGCCCGGGAAATTACCGTCAGTCTGAGGGTAGTGAACAGTCAGTTGTTAATTGCGGATTTCAGTGCGCGACATAATCTCAATTAAACGAGCCCTATATCTCCATCGGCATTAATGGCATCTATCTCAAGAAGATAGTCTCTAAGTACACGAGGGCCCGAAATCCATCGACGGAGTGAGATGGTTCATCTAGATTATTTAGATCGGATGAAGTATTGCAGTTCTGTATATCGCTGTAGCTGTTGATCCTAAATGAGCTGATTGCTAAACCGGAGAATCTAAGCCTCTCCGGCTGATGCCAAATACTTTAACAAATATTATGCTGCCCTGGAAGCGTTATCACACCAAGATGAGCATCTCAAGTGGTGCATTAGCTTTAGGGATTTAGAGGATTAGAGGATTTAGGGTTTTTAGGGGTTTAGGGGATTCGGGGTTTTTGAGAAGAATTATAACAACCCGGGGCTGTATTTTGGGATTCATAGTAGTTTTTTGAAATTATTTTAGGTACAGATTGAGGTCATTTTTGAAAAAACGCATCGGAGTTTAGGAATAGAGTAAGTTTGTTTCGACGATGCAAAGTCGATGTCTGTGAAAGAGAATCTTTTTAAGTTTATATATTGCTTTTTTATTAAACCTTTTTGCTTGAGTAAATAATTGGGTAAGCAAACAAAGAAAATAAATTGGCAAAAAGAGTAATTCAAAATTTTTGTCGAATAAATAATTTTCCAGAGACAAAACTGAATTCAAAGAGTCACAATAATAGTCTACAATTTCCAATTATTATTTGATGTCCTACATCTGCCGTTCTTGGTACATGAAAAGGTTATGAAAGCGTTATATGAAAGAGTCTTCAGTGTTTTTGGAACAATTTTCTGCTTCGAATGAGGTAGAGGAAGTGATTAATCTTAAATTAGAGCATGACTCTGCGGATCTGTCCACTAGACTTTTAATTTTTAGAGTGAAGGGTCTGCACCTGTATTTAAACAGCTTAAAAGGTCGAAATGGACTGTTGGATTTGACATGGTGTTCAATGATCTTTCAGAATGGGAATTTTGTTTCAATGATAGCCTATATCACGTTATTTACAAAATCATGTACATAAAAATCATCATGGTGAGCCCGTGACAGGGTGCCATGTACGAAATTTCGTGAAGCAGCGTCGCAGGTTCTAATAATATAAATGTTGCATCTAGAAACGCAATGTATTCTATTCCGATCTCTGGAGCTGAAAAATATATAATTTACGTCAAAATAATTTATATAATTAGTGTAGTACTGTTCCTATGTGTTACCCTGGAACATTGGCCGTAAATAACGCACCATCAATACCGAAGGTTTCAACATCCAATTTTCCCTAAAAATGATATGCCAAAACTTGAACAGGACAAAATTGCATTTATTTAAACTGAAAAAATTGCTTTCCTCGTAACGTCAGCTCCATTGGAAAATTTCAACGCAGCAAGATTTCTGATTGAAACTGCATCCAGAGAACAGGCGAATAAGTTAGACTCAGACTTAGCGAGTAGTTAGTATTTTCAACAAGCTTTCATGAATGGCTTATTGTATAGGGCTGAGAGAACAGCACGTTCATTTGCTCTTCCCCGCTCTTCATATTTTTTTGTCTAGATGAACTCAAAACACTTTCACAATAACTGATTGAGATGTACCGCCGGATTGATTTCATCCTTATTTTTATTAGATTCTCTCAAACTATACCGAAAGGAGATTTTATAAAGTAGAAGGTTCCCAGTCTGTGTCTAAGCTACACATTATTACCAAAGTATAAAGCAATCAGTGTCCTGTTATCCAATTATTAACTTTGGAAAAGATTACTCTAAATGATGCTCAACGACGTCCTTCTTATTTTCAAGATACGATAGAGCTGAAAATATCTTTTCATCATCACCAAGTTTCTCAAAGCAGTTGTATCACATGATTAGCTTTAGTTACCACAATAAAAGTCTAAATTTCACGCCTTGCGCTATGTCTAAGAATGTGAATTAGATCAATAAAGTTTCAGTATTGTAGTAACATAGCTTTCGTGAGAGTAACACAGTAAAATGTTCCCTGTTATCTTTTTGTGGAAAGGCTCTGCCACCTTGAACCGTCTTTCGTTAATAGCAGAAATACCTTCCAAGGGGTAAAAGATGAAAAATGCTCTTGGGTGGTCATAGGAAGTGGGAATGAACTTTCCAGACCTGTTCAAGGTATTCACTCGGTTGAGAATTATATTCGCTACCTGAACCCTCCGAATCATTATTTTCGCCCTGTACGATGGTGTGATCATACTTCCCCACAAAAAATTCCCACCGGCTGGTCCTCCTCGACTATAAATTCATCTTCGTAATCATTTTACATGCAATAAATGTATGAATGGCCTAGGAAGGGGAAGAACCAAAGCATATTATTTGGTAGCATCACGGTTGTCGTAATCACAAGAAAGTTTCCTTGTGGTGATTTCGACTCTATTTCATGGGAAAACTTTTTCTCAGCTTGAGAAAAAGAGGCTTGCATTGGAAACCTACATTTAAGTGGAGCAGTGTTTAATATAGACAACACTAATTGGCGTCTGCCGCGAACTTTTATCAAACTATTCCGGCTACAGCCTAGACTCCGTACTTATCAATATTACATTGTCTGGTTTTTTAGTGCCTTAACATTTAAACAATATTTCCAGACCAATTTCTTGCTGTTACTGGCTACTAAATGGGGTTAAAATGTGTTGAAAGGGACTAAAAAGCAAGTCAAAGTATTGGGATGAAACTGAAACAAAGCTGAATCTCTTGACACCCAAAAAAAGAATTCGAAGAGAACGCATCTTGCTCATATCCAATCCAAAGCAAAATGTGTTGATCAAACTTCAAGCCAAGCATTAAGAGCTATTTATATGCATTGAAAGATTTTTATGAAAATTTGAGAGGAAATAGATATAAAAGCACAGCGAAATATTCCAAAATGCCCCCTCACAAATTTTGAAATGGAAAGATGACATCATAGAAAAGGTGCGACTGTGGCATGAGATAGCTGCGTCGTAAAATAAAGATTTTGAAAGAACTTGTGTCTTCTTTAGGTCTAAATTCAGCTCCTTTTATGTAAACTTTATCCGCAGCCCCTATGTGTCTTACTGGCTCGGTGTAGGCATGGGTTAGCTACAGTTATTTGCAAAAAAAACCCTGTACAAGTAGACAGGTCGCTTCATGGCCTCTGATATTCAGTATCTGAAAGTGATAATTTATCTATTAAAAGAAGGAATTCGGCTCATGGAACTACATAAAGACTTCTCTGGAGGCCGAAACTACTACATTTTGCCACACCACACTCATCTTATTGAAAGCTTAGAATTCTCGATCAGAGCAATAAATAGTTTTCTGTGGGATCGTTTGGAACTACTTCGCGTCATATTGATTATTCAAAATTTTTTGAATACCAATATTATTCAAAAATTCAGTAACAAAAATGTAGTGGTTGTTAGATCGATCATCGAAGGAAAACTAACATTTTTAATAGTTAATGTATGATGAGGAAGGATTTTGCTCGAAATAGGTTTTAAGTCCCTTTCATTGTTTGCCAGACTCTAAAAAATTGTTGAAATCTATGATGTAGGAAAATTAAGTACTGAGAAACGAGTGATTTATATTTTTGCCGCTCTTCAAGTGTAGAAAAGGAATAAAGTAAAACAAGGTGGTTTTTCAGATGAAAATATGTATCAAGTGGAATTTTTTTGTCAAACTTAAAAAGAAAACGGTGCAAAATTTGTACATTAATGGTGTTTTGTAAAGATCTCAAAAAATCAGGATCACTATTTCATGGATAGATCACATGTTCTTTGAATTTTAAGAACGGCAAATTTTTAATTCTGATTTATATTAACTTTTGTTACTTGCAGAGACATTAAAGTTCGCTATAAACCAGGGGAGTCCTAAGAACGCTTTCAGGGTTTTAATTCATTTTAAAACTTTTATCAGGCCTTTATAAAGGCAGAGCTGGACGACTTACTAGATCTAAGGGTTATTTAAAGGCCCCAGATATCAATTCCGCTACAGAAATAGCACCCGAGCTCCTAGTAGACTTGAGTTGTTCCTACATGGAAAAGTATATATTCCGTCCCGAATTCAAAGCGTTGATCCCAGTATGCAAAGTTGCAGGTGTGGTGCTAGTTGCTCACGGGACAGTAGTGAATAAAAAAAAATAAAAGACCGAGTTAAGAGCATTTCAAGGTCCCTAAGGTCACTCATTCACCCTAACAGCTTCTCTTTTAGACTTGTATGGGCACGTGAAAGGAGATAAAAGAGCGTGAGTTTGTATATTTTCATAAGATGTCCTATCTTTTCCTAAAAGCTCAACACAATGGCAAATATATTCGAGAGCTACGTTGTTGGAAAGTTATAAAAAGAAACTTAATAAAGTATTAATAAAAGCATGAAAAGAATGGGTTGAGGAGATACAAAAAAATGAAATTTTAGGGGAAGTGATTTAATTATTTTGAAGACCAGTATGCCTCAACTGTGTTCCTTTAGATAGCTTCGCGTTTTTTAGCTCTATTTATACAATTAAAGTGGCGGAGCGATCCAAGAAGTACTATATGAGGTTTATAAATTCATTAATGAAACGATTTTTGAAATCTGGAAATTTTCAAACTGCCCTCTTTAAGGAAATAATGGAAAACCTGAGTGCTAAGGATTGAAGAGGGCTCTTCACGAGATTTTAACAAAACGTAAAGGCTAAGTACTGACTCAACCCGCTTATACCGAAAAACTTAGTAGCAAGGTTACATATTGGGTGTAGGCTTTTTTAGGGAGTGGGGTTTTCTTTACAAAGATTGTCTCAGAATTTATTGTTTGGACATCGCAGAGATCTAGTGTACCCACGCATGTTTAGTAATGTATTTCTTTCTTTAACTTTCTAGTTGTCCTATAATGAACTATTGTCGTTCTCCATAAATCTAGCAATACTAAAATCCACATTTTACATGAAAAGAATGTGAGGGAGTAGCAGAAATCATAGGAAATGGATATTATTAGGAAGATTTCAGGATCAGGTGGAGGACATGATGGGCTTTCTGGGCCATTATAGCTGGCACAAATTATTATACAGAGCATGGACTTATCTATGTCATTATCGCTAAGCTCCAATCAATCCGCGTAATTTAATTGGTTTTATTCTTCCTTAAACTCCTTTAATATACATATTGTACAAAAGAGTTGTCATCATTCTCCGGTATCCTCTTTGAGGGCTCTGTCAACCGTTCCAGCAGGGAGTTTAGTGGATAAAAGGAAATAGATTCGTGAACTGTTAAGTAAGGCATCCGCTAAATAGACAGAAGTTTCAGGCCGGGGTTTATATGCAAAACAACTCAGAGATAACAGAGGTAAATTATAGGAAAGAAGTTAAAAGGTATTATAGAAAAGCGGCTAAAGATTTCATGCGAAAAGGTGATGAAGGCCCCTACAGCTACCATCAATGAAACTGAGAGCATTGTAATCATGAAAAATTCCATTAGTCCAATTGGCAAGGAGACGTAAAGTAATTTTTGATTGGTCAGGTTCGAGAAGTTTCGAGAACCACGCGAGATATCCGTGACGGGCTTCATCTCATTGGCTGGGTATAAATTGGTATGGTCTTGTGTTTTTTATTGATGTCTGGATACAGTAAACAAGCTACAATGGTGTCTGAGTACAGTGTTAAATCTATTGTAAAGGATAATTAATGGATACTGTTAGGGTATATTAAGAGATTTTGGGCAGACTTGTTGCATCAGTCTCCTCTACGGAAGAAATAGACCTTTATTCTTGTACCTGTATAGTAGATCTTCACAATTTGATTTCATTTTGTAATGTCCATGATCTCTCCTGCTCTGGGTATCTTTCCCGTTTGATGAGATATTTATCCCTTATTGTTTCTGGTGGCCGAAGTTCCGTGTAGATGGGATAAAATTTTGAAATCAAAGGTCGTTATTCGTTCCAACCACCTCAGTTTTCTCTGACTAAATTATCTCGGGTCTCGAGGCATCTCAATAAGTAATGGTCGGGATGAACTGTGAGTTTGCTTCCAAGTACAATCTTCAAAATTTCAAGCAAAAAATAATGACCCAAAGCTCTCTGTCGTGAGCAGCATAATTTTATTTTGCACCATTCAAAGTTTTTGACGAGAAGGCAACTAGTCTTCGGTAATTTGGGTCTCTCTGTTTTAATACAGATCAAATTTCGTACTGAGTGACATTTTTTTTGGGACATACATTGGAAGGTCAGAGTCATACGTTCGGAGATTGGGGCATAGCTTAACGGGTTTTTGAGGGTATGGAATGATCTACCCTGAGCTTCTGCAAGCAGAAATTAAACCTTCTTCGTCAGATCAGCAAAAGGCTTCGCAACTAATATGAAGCTTTTGATGAACTTTCTATAATCTTTGAAAAGCCCAATGAATGACCGAATCCGTTCCTTGATCATTGGTGAGTGAAATTCCATAGCAGCCTTTATCTTGTTCGAATACACATAAATTACATCTTGACAGACTACATGTCCAAATTATTCGACTTTTTCAGCACTGGAGACATTTTTTAAAAAAATATTCGAAGATATCATCCATATTAGAATCTATATTAGTGCAACTATATGTAGTAAATGTTCTTCCCACATCTTACTGAAGATAGTGCCTTCATATAAGTAAAAGACAAAAAATACATCCTTGAATTTGTCGTTAATGAGATTCATAAAATTTGGTAGGCCGTAGGGTAATCCAAAAGGTATTACGGGAAGAAATAAAATATCCGTATCTGGTATGAAACACAGTGAGCGGAACTAAAGGTTTCTTCATTCTGATATGATGGCATCCCATCCTCAAGTATGTTTTTAGATAAGTACTTGTTTCCTTTGAGTTGATCAAAGAAATTGTTGCGGCGTGGTAAGGCGTACCTTTTTAATGTAAGCCAATTTGGTCCTCTGCAACGTACAAAAATCATCCAACCGCTGTCCTTTTTTTTCACAAAGAGTATTAGCACACCCTAAGGTCTTTTCTTTGGTCCAAAAAGTCTCTCTTCAGTAAGTCTCCCCATTTTTTACGAAGATCCAGCTTTTTCCCCAGAAGTCTGTTGAGAACCTTTTATATTGGTTTGCGTCTTCCTCCAATTCGATGGTGAAATCATACTTCTGCTTCCGACAAAGGTTCTTTGGACACTAATTGCCTTTAATGAAGCTCAGGATTTCTTTTCAGTCACTACTGCAATCAAGACATTATCTGAGAAGAATGTGACATGAGAAACTGTGACTGCACGCCTTGCAGAGGAATATATGTCCTTAAGATCAAATTATTGCACAGAAGATCGCAACAACAAGGGATTTGTCGCCAGTAAAGCCTGTCAGATATACCACAAGAAAAAACATAGCACAAATAAGCTTTATGAATCCAATGAATCCTTTACATAAAGCTAAAACTTACGAATAATGATAGAAGGGAGGAGAACGCTGCTTGCACAGACGATAAAAAAGAAGAAGATATTTAAACGAGATGAAGAACATATAGAAAGCATGATGGGCCGAAAACGAGATTTGCTACTGCAAGGGTAATCTACTGCAAGAGTAATCTCCTGCCAGGCTATTGATGGTCATAAAGACTCCTAAATGATGCTTGACTCCGTATCACTTTCCACATGACCTCACACCGTGAGGATATTGAAAATGAAGAGTACTATAACTTACGTATACTATTTGGTGATGACTGAGAGATACCTGCTAAAGCCAAAGGAATTCGTAGTGTGTCGTGAGTGTCCGCACATGGAGTCACTAAGGGCTCCCTCAGCAATACTTTTGCTGCTCCGTATCTGTTTATGAGCCTTTTCCCATACCATACCTTACAGTAAACAGCATATTAGTTCTCATTGCGCCTAAGATAGCCTTAAAATTGACGCTGAGGGCAATTTCAAAGTCATTAGTGCAACTAAATGTCCCTCAAATCAGCGATATTACATCTGCACTAACGAGTATGATATAGACTATGAGTACGATGGGCATGAAGATATAAAAACTAACAGAGAAATGACGGCTATCAGCCAAAACTCAATCAGTGATGACCTTGAACCACTGAATAGCAAATATGGCAGTGACATTGATACATCAAGCAAATGTAACACGAAATCAGTTAAAAATGATGAGAGTAGCATCACAGGTGAATATTACGGTATTGTAAGCAGTACATCAATTAAAATCAGCAATATCTATTAAAATAGCCTAAACGTGGAATCAGAAGTTAGTGGAGGATAAAATTGCTCAGTGGGTGATGGAAATTATCAATAAATTCAAGAATATCACAGAGTGACAAAGGAGTAAGTCGATACATGGCATAAAGGATTGGGACATGCTGGGGATCTCTCAGATATACGCAGAATGACTAAGGAATTCGCTCTTCCTCCACTACCGTGTAGTCAATTTAAGTGCAAAGAGTCCACGATGCTGGGGATCTCTCAGATATACGCAGAATGACTAAGGAATTCGCTCTTCCTCCACTACCGTGTAGTCAATTTAAGTGCAAAGAGTCCACGAAAGGGAAATTTCGCGGATCTTAAGGAGTTATTCTGAATACTTCTCGAAAGCACGGGAATATTCATGCAGATGATAACGGAATAGTAGAACCAGTCATCACAATGGTTACCGTTACTTTACGGTACTGTAATCGTGGAAGAGAAGTAAATATATATCACTGTTGATCCCTTGAAAAAAAGCTGAAGCATCTTGGGTGGTCCTCAGTAGTATCGAAGGCATTGGAAGACAATCCGGTTTCGCACTTCGGTCAATCCACACGGAAAATGGAAGTGAATTCAAAATCGCCAAATCGAAACTCAAAGAAGAAAGTGCAAACATAACGGACACTACCAGTCTCAATCCCTCATCAAATGTGCTTGCAGAGCGCACAATTGGAACCATTTAGTCCGTGGCTCGCTCTTTTTTAGTTTAATCAAAGCTATCTCTGGCACACTGGCCGGAAGCAGTAAATTGTATTGTTATGAATAAGAATATGGTACGTCATGCAGTAACAAAGGAGGTTCTATAGGGACCCCTTTTTGGGGCAACTTCTCCACATCTACAGCAGATTCTCGTTTTTGGCTTCCCTTTCATGTGTAAAACTAACAAGAAGAGACTTGGGCCATTTTAACCCAGTTTAAGTGAAGGAATTATGCTCAGGAATCAGGACGGGGGTATATACAGACTCTCGACGGAGACAAAGCGACATAAGTTAACGAATTCTGTACGAATTATTGGGTTCGAGTTCCCTGGCTTTGAAAAATAATAAAAACTCAGAGGTGATTCAATTTAACACAAAAATGGATGACTTCGAAGACATTCACTCAGACGACGCATAGATTTCAATATCTCTGATATTTATGACACTAACAATCCATCACCTAACGATGAAGATGGCTAAAAGTCCATTGAGGATTTACTAACCTACGTTCCGGTCAAGATTATACCGATGGCACCCAAATAGAACTCCTGATCCAAGTGATGGTTCGCGGAGTTTTACACGTGGTGCTTTATATGTACATTCACTTCTCCAATTGCTACCCGTGGATTATTCATGCACAGCCCTACCAGAATTTATCACTAAATCAGATGAACCAAGTGTCAAGGAGGCATTACAATCTCCAGAGAGATAAAAATAGCTAGATGCAATGAATGAAGAATTCTAAACAATGCGCAAGGTAGACAAGCGGGAAGACTGTGACCAAATACCGGCGTATGCTGGAGGGATTCTACTGCTTAAACGAAACGGTCTTGGTAATCCATCACGTTATAAAGGGCGCCTGGTAGCACGCGGTAGCCTCCTGATGGGCAGAAAGTTGCTGAATAGGATCAATATGCACCTGTTACCCGTATAGAGATCATTGGCCTCCTTTTTTATTTATCTCTGTAATTGTGCTAGACACGAAGGCAGCTGAACGAAAGGAGAAATTTTGTATCTACCTCTCCCATTTAATGTTCAAGATCTGTTTTAAACCACGAAGGATACCTGGAGTTTATGGCGCTGATATCTCCATCATACGCCTGATAAAGTCCTTTTATTGCCTCATACAGGCGCCCAAACCGTGGTACAAAGTACTAAGTGGCTATCTTAAGCTTATTGGATTGAAGCAATTGCGTCCAGTCGAAGGCCTTTTCGTTAGGATACGCAAGGGAATAACCACTTAAACTCCGGGTTATTTATATGCTTTGCTATTGTTTAACAAGCAGGATTTAATTGGGTAACTTGTCACTGAACTGAAGCAGAAATATCATCTTACTGATTTGGGTGCATGCAACCTTTTCCTTGGTTAGAAGATCACAGAAACATCAAAAGGGTTTCTTCTATAGCAATCATCATTTTTCGGGCATATAAAATCTTGTACTGAAATGGGAATGGCGAAACCGCTATTGACGACTCTACCTCTTGGACACGTATTGTATGAAAACCCGTCCCCTTTTCACCGGTAGAGGAGGAGTCAATGAAAAATGTTCCTTATCGGAGCGCTTTTGGTAGTATAATCTACTTATCAACTCGCCGCAAACCAGAAATCTCTACTCCATTGTTTCTTTTAGGCACAATCATGTCTAGTCCAGCCCTCGTCACCAGAAAGCTTTGAAAAGCGTTGCACACTATCTAAAAGGTACTACTGATCGTTTTAATGTAGAAAAAGGAAATAGTAGATGCCATAGCTTACTGCAACGCCTACTGGGGATAGGACAAATCGAAACGAAGCTCACGCACTGGATTTTTTACCATGGTAAATAACAGCTCTATTTTGTGGAAGTCCAAACTTCAGAACTTCCGCTGCAACATCACCTCCTGAATCTGAATGTAAGTCACTTTCAGCATCCATCAAGGAATTAGGTCGGATTAGATCATTTCTACATGAACTCGACTACTTGCAAGAAAACCCAACTACTTTATTCCAAGAAAAACTTGGATCGATATCATGGACGAGCCGCAATTCGCGGCTTACACAAAGTGGAGCATGTTGACATTAGTCTTTATAATGTCAGTACCCTGTATAAAACAAGGACGTACAAGTGAAACAGATCCATTCCACGCGAAAACAAGGAAGGCGCACTTACAAATACCTTGGTTGGTAACACGTTTACACAGCACCACGAATGGTTTATTGTTTTTACAATTCCTGAGCAGACTCGCTCGAAGGGGGTGCCGGGTAACCTCATATCGACTAATTTTTTTCCAAGCTTAACCATCAGTTAATACAGCCCTATCCTCCTCACCTGTCAGAAATGGCTGCATTTACTTTAGTACATTTGTAAGTGCAAAAGAGCAAAACCAAATTATCTACTGTAGTGGAGAGTGCAAGCCCAAGTTATCATTATAATTTCAATCTTCCAGCACATAAATACGACCACTGTGTCTTACCAATGACTAGATAAGAGCATTCCACAATAAAAGCCGTTGAGATCCACGAAGTCGCTGTTTTGAAGGCCCAAATTGCCCCATTCGGCGAAATTTCGAGACAAATCAAGACATCCGCTGAGAATGCTACCGCAAACGCGAACAAGACCTCGCTAGGGCCGTGCAAACGTCTCTAGGGAAAGTTTAAGAAGGTGATAGATGCCTCCGAGAAGAATTATTTAAGGAAAAGGATGAAGTCTGGGATAAGAGTGGAAGTAGGGTGGCTAGAAGAGCTCTTAGATGCGATGTTGAATGCACAGAAGGATATTCAGGGCAACAGGATAATGAAAAAGTCGTGCGGGCGGCTGTAAAGAGCCGAAAAGAACAGTTCGGAGAGAGGCTTGTAGCGAAATGGTTATCGTGTCACATAGGGGAGGAGAGTAGCGAGGTTGAAGTGACTGAGTGTGGATTTGGAAAGCTCCAGAAGGTATCCGTAGAGGAAAACAGCGGTATTTAAAAGCTTTCGTCGGCGCTAAAGAAAACCTGTATGGTACATATTGCAGTCGAGCTCGCGCGCCTGGCGCTAGACCGTGAGCATATGGAACAGGAAGCGCGCGAACGGGCGGAGGAGCGAAGCATGTGCTGCGAAGAACTTGACACGCACAAAAAAGCATGAGAATTTCAAGCTTATGATAGATACCTTCGCTTACGCTTGTAAATAGGTTCCCATTGCACTCAATAGAAACGCCATCTAGGACAAAGTTTGCCTGAAAGTTCACAAGCTCGCATTCGGCGGACTTTTTACTCACTCCCCGGACCTCGTCTGGTAGCTATTGAACCGATGAGGCCAAGGAGTGGTTCATTTTAGTTGAAATGCCGGGTGGTCTTCTAAGGTAGGCGAATTGTACTTGAAGAACTGGGATACAGTTTGCGGGTACACACAGTTCCGTATGATAGTCAGTAGCATCACTGATAGATACAAAGATCCAACAAGAGACTCCCCTATGCTCATCTTTCATTTATAGTCCACACTAGTCCAAAATAGCTTGATCTCTTTGAATAAATATCCAACAGTTATAAAATACTAGAAATCGCCTTGTGACAGCACGACACTCCTCTTTTAATTTTAACCTTGAAATTGGACCTCCACTTCTTCCCTTTCGTTGTACCCGGAGTATATTTACATCACGCACTGCTTTCCTTTCTGACAAAGAACCTTGGGCATCGCTTCTACTAATCCACTTTGCATGTAGAGAATCCAGTCAAGACGGCTACTCTCCTTGGGACCGTACGCGTGTATTATAAGACATTCCGATTCTGTGACTGCTTGATATTTGAGCGCATGCTTTGGCTTGTGACATTTAAATGGCCTGTTCTGTGCTTCTTGGTCACCAAGTCTAGCCATTCCGGTGATAGAACCATCTATAGTACTAACACAGTTTTCCAATGCACCGCTTTCTTCATGCACAGCCCCAACGTAGGTAACGGCTTTCTCCTGCATCAAAAAGGGTGAAATGTCCGAGATACGACGTCCCGTTATTGAGCTGCGACGCGTATCTATCGAACTTAATTTCTATAAAATTCCCGCTGGCTGGACTGCTCAGGCAAAGTAGTATGGTGCATCTCACGGCAAGTAGGTCAGAGCTGTACCTGTTGCGAATTGTAAAGAACCACGCTGCCGGACAGTTGAACGCGTCTACCATACGATGTACGTCGACCTTTGTGGAGGCGGAACAGAAAGAGCGAAGGCGCATCGGTAAAACAGTTAAAGTTGAATTCCAACTGCGTCGTAGATATAGCACGCGTAAAAATCGTGTAGCTATTATGCTTGGACACGTTCGACTTGAAGCGCCTGCTGGCAAGTGACCTCGCACAGCGGCTGTGTACCAGAATGGACATCGCTTTCCCCATTTTCCTCTGCGTGCAAGTGCATTTGCTTTGCAGTGGTCTCTCTGGCGACTAAGATACATCTTGTGCTTGCTACGGTGTCAGGGAGTAGAAAGAGCACTAGCAATCCTTTCGAGCTCTCGAATTGTAGAGCCATTTAATTCTATTACTCATATTTCAATTATGAAATTATGAGTGAAAGTACGCAAGTATTTTTCAGTTTACATTTCAAAAATCCATCTCAGAACTGCGCTAGGCCGTTATTTGTCAGTTCTATTTCTAAAATGTCTGTGCGTAACACAAAAAAAATTAGTTCACCCGAGAACGGATTGGCATTTCAAAGAGCAATACAGAAAAGAGAGACGCGTATTTTTGAATGGCATGGGCCCTCTTAAAAGGCGCAATGAGGAGCATGCTACGCTTTTCAGAGTTGGCCGCAACCTGTGTGCTCTGCACTGAATAAATTGCACAGCCGCGCCGACGAGCTGGTCTCGTCCGGCAGCAGAAAGCCTCATGTGCACATTTATATTCCGGCTCGTGCCTCGCCCACCACTGCGTGTTACTTGGTAGAATCTCCTGGCCCTTTCGCACTTGGGAAGCCCTCTCTTTTTTTCTGGATCTTGCGGCTTGCGCACGCCAATGCGACGTAGTGGATAATCTTTCTAGCTGGTGTCCGGTGACGAACCCGCTGGTCCAAAGACTAAGTGGCGGCTCTAAGATCTCTACTGAAGTTTAGTATGGGCTCTTGCCTTTTGTTTAGGTTGCTGGATGTTTATTTACTTGGTAAAAAGCCCAATGAAGCTCATAAATTACCAAGCCTACGCGCTACGTTTGAACTCAATCCTGTGTGGTCACTCTTTTCGCAATAGCTGGTGTTGTTCAACTATTTGGCTTTTACTTTACTTTCAATACCAATATCTTATTACAATGTGCAGCATAGCACACGAACAGAGTCTTGCGCACTCAATAAGTGAAAATTGCTGATGATTATTGCGTAACAGCTTATGTAATTTATCTGACGTAAGGACCTATTTTGAAAGCATCTATGAAGTTCGGCCTCGAACAATACGGTTCAGTGCTGGTTATCTTTGCGCAAAATGTATGCGTGTTGAGATCGACTTGCGTGTAGTGCTTCGCTCGAAATTTTATTACAGGCTGTTGGGGTCCTCTTCACTTTGGGTGATCAGGCGGGTTCAAAACCACTGTGGAAGTTTTATTCTTTATCTTTTAACCGAGGATTCGGTTGGTTTTGTGAACACTACGGTCTATCTAGTAGGTTCGAGATATTCTCGCGAGTTTAGATCGGCGTGGTGCGGGGTTAACTGCTTCATTGCGAAGATCCGTTCTTTCGATCGATCGCCTAGCTCTCATGGTTGGGCTAGCGTCACTTTTAAGTTTATACATTGAAGAAGAAGAAGTGGAAGAAGTAAATTTGGTTTATTGGCTCGCTGATTCCTCTCCCGCCAAAGAAGGTTGAGTAAATAATTTTCTCCTCTGCACTATGTCGGGATTAGAAGTGCGACTACAGGGCAAGCTTCCAAGGCTCAAAAGTTCGAACGGACTATATCCTATGACGCTATCGTCTGCAGGCTTATTTTCGCTGCGAAGACCTTTTCCTCAACGGGTTAGGTCCTCATCCCAGAGGATTTGATCCGAATAATCGATCTCACAGGTCTTGGTT
This sequence comes from Kappaphycus alvarezii, assembly GCA_002205965.3. NCBI lineage: Eukaryota > Rhodophyta > Florideophyceae > Gigartinales > Solieriaceae > Kappaphycus > Kappaphycus alvarezii. Next base: position 1,094,480 of record NADL03000758.1, read on the forward strand.
CGAGTCATCCTTTAGGGAATAAAGCACAATTAATTTATTTATCGGTGACTCCGCTCTCACTATCGTTTGCACTTTTCGTTGAAGATGGTGAAAAACCTGCGAAGAAAACTTGAGGATGAACTCCAGCGCGTGTACACTGCCTCGAGCACACAAGCTTTGCAAAACATCCGAAATAGCCTAGACACACTAATTTATGAACAAACTTTGACGAAGAAAATTCGGAGAAGGAGAAAATATCCAAGCTGATTCGAGGCCTTCCCAGTTCTTTCGCTCCTTTGGCCATGATGTAAAACTTAACAGATGCGGTTTTTGGTCAAATTGTTAGCGCCGTTGAAGCTGAAGTGTTACGTCGAAATAATCCCAATAACCCACAGAATCCGTCCTCCACATCTCCTTCCTCACAATTAAAGGCAATCATGGCTAACAAGATTGGACGAAAACGACGTAATCGCCGGGAAAAAATGACGTCAAATCGAGATCGCGACGAAACCAATTGCTACTACTGCGGTAGCCGCGTTCATTACGCTCGCGACTGCTACAAACGAAAGGGATGATTCGGAAAAGCCGCAGAACAGTTCCCGAAATAATCCTGGATGGAACCTCAAAAATCGTTCTCGTAGTAACAAGCCTTCTCAAAATGGTCAGCAACATAACCGAGAAGGGCGACAGCAATCGAACTGGAATTTTCGATTTCCACCAGGGGAAAATGGAAATGGTAACTACGAATCCAACCCCAAGTCGCTTATGGTGCAAAGGCTAGATGATTTACCCCTGTCACCTGAATATAATTGCATCATGGCCACACATTTCAAAAGCAATATTGCTCTTCTATCGCAGTATAAAGTTAATTCTGCTTATATCGACTCGGGTGCAACTCATCATTTTTTCCGGTCGCGGAAATCATTAATCCGCTAAGAGCGAATCGAGATTGAAACGGTTCAAGCAGCATCGGGTACGGCTCGACTTGTTGGAATGGTTCATGTGTGGATCCCTCTCAATAACGGAACAATTATGCAAGCATGCCATGCCCCTGATTTCTAATCAAATATTCTCCCGGTTCTTGTTTTCAGTGTCCACTTTATGGTGGTCTTCAGGTCAACCATTCGCCCCTACAGTGGCTGCTTTATTATGGACCCCAAGGATAACTCACATGCCATATAGGAACAAGAGATCCGTAATTTTCTGTTCGTTATGGACCTCTCTGGCAACGAAAGTGACAAGTTGGCCTTAGTCCTGGACGCTGAGTTCACGCGACAAGAACTCGCACTAGAGTATCATGGCAAAACTGGTCCCCTACACGCAGATCAGTATCAAGCTCGCGAAAACGAGCAACTCGTTCCCTTACATCCAGCGCAACATTCTTAACTCCCTGACATGTATCCCTTGTCTCACTGGGAAAATGAAACGCAACCATTTGAATGCAAGGTCACGGTCGGTTTCGACGACTTGTCCTCTAGAACTTATACACATCGCGATCTCCGGGAAAATCACGCCTTCTCTCTCCTGTTTCATATACGTGCTAGTCATGTTAGAAGAATTCACTTCCAAAGCCACAGTTTTCTTCCCTAAACAGTAGAGTGATGTGACTATGAACTTGGTATGGTACAAGAGACGATTGGAGCTTGAGCTTAACAATGTTTAATACCTGAAAAATGTTGGCCATGACGGAGCAGGGAAACATAAGAGTAAGAACTAGAGACGTTCTGTTTTGCCACCGATGTTCACTTGGAACACTCTCTGGCATACGCATCAGAAAGTAATGGTGCAGCTGGGAGACTTATTCAGGAAAACAGGACACAGATCCGTGCTCTTCTGTTCGCAAGAAAACTTCCTACGTCCTTCTGATGGGAAGTTATGAACCATGCGAACAGACTACACAACAGTGCTCCGTTTTAAAGATTAAGGGACAGATCCCCATCCTTGAGTGGAAGCTATCATCTCTAATTGACTTCTCGCAAATTCCTTCGTTTGGAAAACTGGGCTACTCTTTCGTGTACAGATCCAAAACAGTTTCAAACAAGAACTTCTTAACTCGATAAGTGTTTGCACAACTTGTCGGCATGCAAAGTCACACAACGCTCATGCGATCATATGTTCCTGAGAAGTACTCAGTCATAACTTTCCGAAATCTGAACTTCAAGCGTATTATATCCTGTCGACTTTCGAGTATCTCAACACTCATTGGAGGCATAAGTAGGTAGCAGCAAGTAGAAAAGGCTTCAGCAACACAAGGCATTGAAGGGGAGGACTACAACTTAGAGGAAAACCTTGCCAAAGCTTTCACTACCATCATACATAACTTCCCAATGGTCTGGGTGGGTCTCGAAGAAAAGTTTTTACGATCCTTCCTTTGTCAGCAGCTTCAAAGATGGAAGCACAGATTCTGACTGGTGCGAGGCAATGGACCGGAAATGAACGCGTTTATTAACCGTAAAACTTGGTAATTTGTTCCACGCGAACCGAGAATGAAGCTTGTGCCCTACACTTGGGTCTTTAGGTAAGAGATGTTCGGCGGAATAGGTAAGTTCTTGAAGAAAGTACTCTGCTGTCTACGGGAGACAAACAGGAGCCCCTAATCGACTGTGACCCTCTCAACACTTATGCACCAGTGGCATGCCATGAAGCCCTACGTATTCTTCTCTCATTCGCTGCTGCGCACGATCTGTTCTTGGAAGGAGCAGACATTTCAAATGAATATCTTTATGGAAAACTAGACTTCCCCATCATCATGGAACAACCAAAAACTCACCTGGTATTCCTCAAAAGCCTGGTCACATTTGCAAACTCCTTAACTCACTGTATGGAGTAGTGCAGGTTGGAATTATATGGGCCTCTCTTTTATCTGATACGCTGTTATCATGGAAGTTTGTCACTTCTCCCATCGACACACGGGTATTTATGTATAGATCTAAGGAGAGCTTCATTATCATCGCATTTATCGTGGACGACTGTGCATTTGTGTCTAACATTTACAACTACTCAACTCTTTCAAAGATAAATTGGCTGGACCGTTCCAAATTAAGCTCTACGGAGAACTGAAGTCCTTTTAGGAAGGATTATACAAAGATCACCTGCAAGAACCAAGGTCTTGTAGTACAGATACGCCGTGCAAATTCTGAAGAAGTTCTCAATTCATGGATCCAATACAGCCGGGCTATCGCTTCCTGCCTAAGCTAACTTAACTCCCACGAAAGACTCGGAGACTCCACTTTCTCCCTGCGATCATGCTAAGTACAGGTCTGGAATCAGAGTATTGCTCTACATAACCATGTCAACAAGACCGTCTTATTTTACCCAATCTCCGCGCTGTCAAAGCACCTCCATAATCTTAGAGATCGGCACCTATCTCTACTTAAGCGATGATTAAGATACTTAGCTGGTACGCTGCAACTTGGTTTACATTTTCATTTAGGTCTTTTCATCTCCCCGATGTCTCTTCGTGTGTACGCTGACCCTGATTGGGGGATTTGTAGTCACGCGAAAGTCTACGACTGGGTACTATATCGTCGTCAACGACACACCAATCGAGACAAACAGTCACAGAACTTTCGTCTGCAGAAGCTGAGTATATTCGCTGTCGACTTGTTCCAAAAGACGTGATTTGGATTCGCAAGTTGTTTGCAAAATGCGCACACCAGCGGCCTTTAAGCGAAATCTCTGGTTTCAGCCTACAACCATCATGGTGGATAGCTCGGCTACTCTTTCATTAACCACGAACCCTGAGGTATCTGCTCGGAACAAGCACATTCACTTGAAAATGCATCATGCGCAAGACCTGTACGGGGAAAGGATTGTGAACATCCAATACATCCCTCTGAGTTTACAGGTTGTTCAAAATTGACAAAGTGTGCGTGTCTCACTGATGTGAAAAAGATGATCAGCCAATGAATTTGGATTCATTCTAAATCCATCGATTTGTTGGCAGCCAACTACACTAATTTTCTTACAATTTTTTTTGTTTATCGTTGAATATATTGAGTATTCATGCCTTTATTTGTTTGTCTGAATTAATGAATTTTGTACTGCACAACACAATACTTCTCTGTTTTCGAAGAGTCTCTGCTTGATTTTTCCCACAGGGTTTTTTGAAGCATATGAATGGATTTAGGAGTTTACCGGTGTGTTTGCTTTCTGTTTTAAGTCTGTCTCTCAATTATGGCTGTTTATTTGTTTTTGTCCCGACCAAGTGATATGAGCTCTAAGTTTGATGCCCCACGCCTGATCTTAGTTGAAAGAATCCAAGTTGAGAAGAAATGTGTTTTTAAGGAACACATATAAAAGTTTTTCTATGTTATTGGTGTTAGAGGATGAAGCCTACATAGTTTCGAAGTTGCCAAGTCCGGCATTACGCCTTGAGGGATGGTTTAAATGGAGTGGGACTTCTTACAAGGCGCAAAAGGAGCATACTACACGTTGCAGCGTTGGCTGCAACTTTTGTGCGCTGTGACAGCGTCAATCAACCATTCAGCCACGAAATCGATTCAAGGCCTCTTTGGATAGGGGGAAGGTTTGGCTGTTTTACTCTTGGAAGATATATCCGGTCTATTCTATGATTTTCCAGACAACCGCAATCGAACCAAAAAATAGCTAAAGTATTTCCCGTAATTTTCTTTCACTGGACTATAGGTGCTATAGGATTTAAGTCGACTTCGCCGACCAATTTGTCGTACAATTTCCTCCCAGTCATCTTGCGCGGAATTGGGGCTTCATTTACAGTAATTGGAATGTTGTTTAAGCCGGAAGAGTGACCGCAGAGTGACAACCAAGTCATTTGGTCGCTCACTCTTACGACTTAATGCACTATCCAATTGAAAATAAAACATGGAGGTTCTTATCAGAGGAAAAAAGGGATTCTTGAGTGTTGTACTTTTGGAAGATATATTCGGTAAGCGTATCAGATAACTATCCAGTGTTGATTTGCAGTCTTAGAGGTTCGGAAGTCATGAGAAAACTATGAAGGTGGCTTCCTCGACATCGAAAATTTGCTCAATCCGTAACCAACCCATCGTTAGTTGTCCTGCCGTGAAACCGGCCTCTCTTTCTCGTAAAATGACAATAAGAATGCCATACTGGTGTACCCGTTCAAAGAATATACTTTCGTCATTAAGGACCACACGCTTCCACTGTCGTCAACTCTTTTTTGCATGGTATTCAGCAAAACAAGATCTGTTTTGTTAGTGATGCAGTGTGAGGGCTAGAGAAAGCTTCATTTGCTTACACTGACACAACCACTTCTTACGCTAAGTACCTGCCTCACAGGTTATGGGCAGCAGATAATCACAGGTTATGGGCAGCAGATAACCTGTGAGGCAGGTACTCTAACAACTTCATCTGTATTAGATCGGTACTGTGTTTTCCCTTTACTTTTTTGTGTTGCATGTCTATGGCGGACTTTTATTCCATTCCTGTGGCAGGACATTCTGTCTTGGTTGCTTCGTTGATTTCAAAAGTAATTGGCGTTTTCTTGAGTTCCTCTTGGTTGCTCCTTCAGTCCGGGGTGAAAATGGTGGATCACTTTTGCCGATATTGTTATCTGTCGGCCGTATCTTGTACTCTTGAGAGCGGGCGCGTTGGTGGAGGGCGTGCTTGCTGTTTGGGTTGCGTCATTTGAGCTTCAGTTGAGGTGGTTTGTTCGATGCGAATGCTGGCACGGTGTCGTCTGGTCTTGAGTTTGCCGAGTGCTTTGATGAGTTCATCGGCTGTGTAGAGGTACATTGGACATAGTGGACTTAGGTTTTGCATTTGTTGACGTTGTCTTGCAGGTGGTGGTGTGCTATGTCTATGAGTTTCCTGCGTTTGGTTCTGACCGTATTATTCGCGACTTGGATTGTGGTGACTATGTCAATGAGTAGTACTGAGGCTAGTGATGGATGTATGCCGCGTCTGCTAGAAGTCACTGTATTCATATTGATTGTTGTGTGGTTTGGGGCCAGCTAAGTACTCGGCCTCGCACGTTGATTTTGCACTTGTGCGTTGCTTGGAGCTGGTCCATGCTACGGGTGAACCGTAACCTGCGGATATTATGCCCGTTCGTGATCTCCGGTCGCGATTGTTCGGGAAGTCTGCGTCACAGGCCGATGTGAGGGGGTTGGCACGGGGGTGGCTGGTGAACTATGTGCCATAGCTAATGCCGAAGTCTGCTGTCATTTTGAGATTTTGGAGTAGCCATTCGAGAAGTTGCTGATGTCTTTGTGTCGGCTGGTGCATTTGTTCGGGCATTTTGTTCACCGCAAACATGATATAGGGTCTTGTGCTGTCAGTGAAGTAACGTGAGTCTCCAAATATGGTCTGATATTGCCTGACTTCTTGTGAGCTCAGTTTGGCGGCTGTCAGTGCTTCGTTCCAGTTTGTGTTTTCCGGGACTGGTGTGTGACGGGAGTTAGCCTCTGTTAGACTGGATTTGTGGAGGAGGGTGCGCACTACATACGGTTGGGAGATGTGTTATGTGACTTTAGGTCTGGAGTTGATATGCCATTTGAGGTATGTGGGGGTGTCCGAGGTTTTGAATGGTGTATATGAGCTGCATTGTGGTGAATAGGCCGTTGATGAGTTGCTTATACCGATCCAAAGCATCCTGGTAAGTGATGCTTTGGATTGTTATACGGGAACAGCTTGGAACTCAGTAACAGCCTTTCGAAGATACTCAATCTTATGAGCTTCCGAACGGAAATCAGGAGGGCTTTGCGGAAGAAGTTCGTTAATATAATCTACAATTTTGGTCAGCCCGACCGAAAGATCAGAGATATAGTTTCACTCATGGAACTGCGCAGTCGTAGAGTTTCGAGGGATCCTTTCACTTGGAGTTGACGGGCTTCGCTGACATACCAGCTAGCATGAAGCGTATAATTTCGCCGTAGGATATAAATTCATGGTATTTGTCGAAGAAAAACTTGCGAGCCGGGCCATCGAAAGTGTGAATTACAAAATTGGCCTTCTGAGAAGTGGACAGTCCGTAATGAAGAGCTGCGACATTGCACATCTTCAAATTTTCGTTGATGCCCTGTGACAAATCTCCCGAGGAGCGCATTTTTTTGGACATTTGCTGAATGTAATTTGTCTTGCGGAAGTCATCAAGATGGCCAGCGTCTCGGGAGCGAGGATCATTAAGATCAGTCGTAGGTTGAAACGGGCGAGCAACATCATCGGCGTAGTTAGGCAAGGACACAGATAGGACTGGCTTTAAACAGAGTGGTAAATTGGGACGACAAATCCCTTGCGGCACAGGGTTGGTTAAATTCGGATTAACCAACTCGGGAGGGGTTGATCCGCTGTCGAATCTGTTTGGACTCACATTACCGGAACGAGTATCACCGGTCAGGGCGGACGCCTCGGCGATGCAACGGAATGAACTGGTCAACTTTTCCATACTTCTCTGATGGTGCCGTCCCAGTGAGGGGAAAGAGGGCAGCACCATCGACAATATGTACTAGGTGCACCCGAACATAACCAAATCGCCAAATATTCTCGATTTGATGTCGGTCCTAAAATTCCCATGAGCGCTATTTCGCTATCCCATCACTTTAATTTCGTGCCTTAAAATGATACCACAAAAAGCAGTAAACAATTCCTTTACACTTCGTCTCCACCTCCTCACGCCAACTCACAACGCTCGCTCCTCACCCCTGCTATCCCAACATCATCCACGATGGATCGTTCTCACCCTCCTTCCCGCCCCTCCTCCAACCCTTTCCATCAACCGCCACTCCCGTACCTCCTGCCCTCAACTGTTGCGGCGTCCGCTCCTCCTACGCCATCCCCCGATTGAAAAAAAGGATTCCAATCCGAATGCCGTATTTGATACTACTGCTTCTGAGACAATTTTTGTTGGTTTCGCCCCCGTCCCTCCTGTTTCGTCGAGCTGAGTCTCCGAACTTCCGCACTGTTTCTCGTCTGCTCCCGCACCTATGCGACTGGAAACGAAAAAGTGAAGAAGGGTAAGAAAGCGCCAAATAAGGCGAAAACTATTACGGCGGGAGCTCTCAACTATTCACAAGTCGATGTGGAAGCTATGTTGGGCTTTGTCGAGGAAGTTGAATCCCTTGGAGCCAATCATTGGGCAATAGTTGCGGCCAAGTTTCAAAAACGGGCAGCTGAGAATAGTCGTCCCCTTTGAGACCGACACTCTCTGAATATAAATTCGACAAACTGGCAAATACTATAAGAGAAACAGGGGATCCTTCTTGTCCCGCTCCTGTACGCCATGCAAATCACATTGCACGCAATGTACAGAACAAATGCGCTGCTGGCGTTTTGGGCAAAGGCGACGAGGAAGGGGAAGGAAAAACGGAGAAAAAGGCTTAAGCAGCCTGGCCGAGGGAAAAAGATGGGAAACAGAAGGTTCGGAACGGGTTGGAGCAAGGAAAGAAAAGAAAGCTCAGATCTAATGGTAGGTCTACATCGTCTAAAAGGTCCAATAGCGTATAAGTTGATACTGTTTCCAGTGTTGGCAACATGTTCGAGCATATGGGTGCTATTGCACGCGCAATGACGGTGGCACATGTCTCTTTGTTGAGTAAAGAAGACATAAAACGCGTAGTGAAGGAGGCAGTGGAGGAAATTCTTGGTCCAACGAACGATTTATTGATGAATATGAGCAAATTGATTGAGGGATTATCGAAGAGGTAAGGGTATGTACACCACGCATTCTAAATATATTGTCTATTAGAATACATCGTAGTTATCTGATTTAAACCCACTTTTCTGGTTCTAAAGTTGAAGAGATGACAACAAATTGTCAACAACCGTAGACGTTTCTCTACATCAGCTGGTACCGGTACCTTCAGTCTCGCAAAAGAAACCGTCAATGCGCGCACGCTTCCACTCAGCGCTTTTTCTTTCGATAGGCATTACTCTTTGTAACAGTATATCAATCGTAGCAAGAGCTGCAGGCTCCGGTATTTCAGAAGATTCATTTGATTTTCATCCGCGAATACTCTTCCCGTTCGCAGTTTTTGTATTATTAACAAAGAAATTATCCCCAAGAATCTCCATTCCAGGCGGCTTGCATTCATCGGAGAGCTTGTCAAAGAACAATCCGGAAACTGTAGCAAGTTTTGTATCATGCCAACTTCCTGGATAGTTCACGGCGGCGCGTATTAACACATCAAAGAAGTTAAAGACGAACAAATTCGTGACCTCAAAACCTTGATTAAACCCTTCAAAATAAGCGTTTTGCAAGTTTTTGTCAATGTAATCCGCATAGGGCATACTCCCACCATCTGTAACCCTAAAAACACCCTTTAAGTATTGCCCATTAACTCTTTTTTGTTCCAATAGCGACGCAGACTGCTTCATTTCTCCAATTGTGTGCTATCTTATCTCGAATGGGGTCGTTTGCTTCTCACAAACACTCGCTTTGGCACTTCCAGTCCGTAATCCAAGCACTCCAATCTTTATATCCGTAACCCCCAAAAAAACCATACAAAGGCTTAACAACGTTTCTTTGCTCTTAAGTTACCACAAAGTCATTGCAAGGAGATCAACGGAGCGAAGAGTGGGTTTTTATTCTCTTGTTTTAGGCCTGTTCCTGAATGGACTGCCAAAACTGTACATCTTTCGCTTGTGTTCAAATAGTTGGAGCATTATGTCTACAGCAAGAATTTTAGCGAAACTTGTGGAGACGAGAAAGTCTTAATCTACACCACATGAGAGTATTTGATTCCATGGAGTGGATCGGTGCGTTCTAACAGGACGAAGTAGCGCAGCTCTTCTGTATTTGGCAGGCTGGAATGATCTCTTCTTTGTAGTTCTGCGCGACTTCATCTTGCGTACAGTATGAAGAGCAACAATAGGAGTAGTCATTGAGGCTATATAAGCTGTTAGTGCAGTTCTAAAGCCTCTCTTTGTTGTTGACGCCATGTCTTAGCGTAGCGCTTGTTAATACGTTTTGCCTTATTCCCCTCCTCGGATATGACCCATATCAAGTGGCGGGCGTTTGAAGATCCGAATCGACCTCTGAAGGGTCGAACCAGATCCTAAAATATGGCGGAATTCCGCCAGATTTTAGGATCTGTGATTGGCTGAACGTTGCTCAATTTGGCGATTTGGATTTTCGGATTCACCACTGTAGGCCACCCGCGCACCTACAGTAGCAAGCCAAGCCGTGAGGGGGTATTGCGTGGTGCCAATTTCATTACAGTATACGGTACAAGCAATTACCATTATGGTGTCAACAACAGTACAGTACAGTAGGAAGTACGGCAATCGAAGTACAGTATCGAATTTTAACACATTTCATGGAAAGTAGGTCAGACCTGTAACTTTTGAGACTTGTACAGACCTACGTTTCCCGGCAATTGACTGCATCTACCATACGCAGTACTTTTACCTTACGGAGGCGGAACAGACTGGGCAAAGCGCATCCATTGGTGAGACAGTTGAAGTTGAATGCGATCTTTGCCGTAGATATAGCACCCGTGCTCATCTTTTAGCGATTATGCTCGTACGCGTTCGCCTTGAAGCGTCTTGCGGTTTCGAGTAGCACCGCAGGGTTCAGAGGGCTGGTTAGTGGCCTATTAAAGTGGCTGCGCAACAGAATGGCCATCGCGTTCCCCCATTTTCTGCTGCGGGCAAGTACATTTGCTTTGCAGTGGTCCCTCTGGTGACCAAGAGCCGTTGCATGCTTGCTAAGGGGGTAGGGAATGGAACGAGCACTTGCACTCCTTTCTGGCCCTCGAATTGCAGAGCCCTTTCATTCTATTAAGAGCATGTCTACCAGTTTGATTTATTTCGCTTATTTTTTGTACGGGTTGCGAGGCACAATTGAAATAAGCCGCCTGCAAAGTCAAGCAGTGCTGGTATAATTTCGAGCACACAAAAGTCGTACTCCAGATAATACTCCGCCTCAGTCAATGAGAGCGAAGGTCCATAAATCTTTCAAAAAAACTAATTTGAATCATACGCCGGCGGTGACCTACACTATTTTGTTTCACACCAGCGGCGACCTACATTATCGCGCCTACTCGAAGCTCAGGTGTTTCCTTGCGATCCAACACCTCCAATCCGAACTCCCGCCTCGGCCGATTCCACATCCCCGACCCACTTCACGTCTCTCCTGTACATCCCGCAGCAGAGCCTCTTGTATCCGCCCATCTGGTACCGGGCCGATAACGGGCCCCGCGCCGCCCCCGCCAAGTTTGCACGACAAGTCGGGCTACACTCACGCACCGGTACGAAATATTCTCCAGATGATCGAAACTGACCTTCTTCCAACTGCCTTTCTAGCCGCCCTTCCTCCCATCTCAGCCCTTTACCACTCCCCGCCCTTCGTAACATCCCTTCCCTTCCTCCTATCGCTGCCTCATCGCTGTGAACTGCAGATCAATCCCAAAATCCCATATTCCTTCCTTTTTTGCTTGTCTAGCCGTACAACTTGCCATATCCCGGCTTTTTTCGAGAACTACCAACCAGATCAATCGAGTTCCGTTCCCGTCTCCTCTCTGGTGGAGATCTGCCCACCTCCTTTCCGGTACTCGTCTTTCAAGAAGTCCTCCTCTGTGAATTCCAACATGCAAAGCACGTTGATAAAAGCTGCTTTACAATAAATTCAAAGAACGAGAGCAGCTGCAATTAGGGCTGCAACTGCTGTCGCTGTGGGGTTTCGAACAAGTAGAACGAAGAAAAGAAAGGGACGGAAGAAGGGGACCGTGAATCTTATTCGAGGGTAAATCACTTGGCCGCGGGATTACTTGGGCTCTTTGCCGATTTACAGTTTACACGCGATTCGCCGGCGCTTTCTAATTCCGAGAGAAATCTTTGTGAAACTGCATGATGACCTTACTAACCGTTTTCCTCCTTTGCTTCAGACTCTTCGGAACGCTGCTGTGCAGAAGGGTATTTCCTCTGAAGTGAAGATTCTTGCATGCCTCCGTCTTCTCGGAACAGCGGGACCATTGGACGATCTTGATGATGGGGCGCGCATGGGGAAGGAAACTCTGCGGAGGTATTTTCGCCAATTTTGACGCGCAGTAGTCCTTCTCTATGGAGGAGATTATCTCAATCAGAGACCCAACCAGGCCGAGTTAAGTTCCATCGGGGTTTTATCAATCAAAAACGTTCGCGGGATGTGTTAGAGCCACCGACTGCACGAGGGTGAAGTGGAAGAACTGTCCCTGCTAAGAGAAGGGACAATACCATAATACGAAGGATGGACACGCTCGCAACGATTCAAGTAGAAGGCTTGGTTCAATAAAGATTTGTACCTGTCGCATTGCAGTTCCAGGAACACCGGGTACCAGTATCGACAAGACTACGCTCTCGTACTCTCCTTTATTTAAGGACATTCTGTAAGGTATGTACAATTTCCGTCTTCCGACCAGTACTCACCGAATCCATTCATCTCCTACGCAACGGGAGCTTCCGTAGTTCCTCGGAGACGTGATCTATCCCTACTGGCCCTTATTTGCTAAACCCACCCATAATCCTCTGGACGAAGATCAAAGGGGATACTCAAAAGTACAAAAGGCTCTGCGCAAGGACATTGAACGTGAGTTTAGGGTCATTCAAGCTCGTTTCAAGGTCCTGAGGCACGAAATATACTACTTGTAGAAGGAAGGAATCATTTTGATCAGCTACTCGTGCGTCGTTTTGCATAACATGTTGTTTCGGATGAACCAAGCTCGGGCATTCGCAAAGGACGAAGAGGAAGAAGGGCACCCACTAAACATTGTCGAGGAGCTTTACAACGAAGAGATTGGGGACGCGTAGGTTTCCAGGGATGAACTAGTGAACCACATAACTCTTCTTGAAGAGGATGTCCAGTTCGATGAGGAAATGCTTGCAATCATGGGGCATTACATGACTTCGAGTACAGAATTTCTGAACCTACGGAAGGACCTCATCAGGGAGTTGAAGTAAATAAGATCGAGGACAATAGAAGCTGAGATATTAAAGGGAGTCCCCAGAGTATAATTAGCTGGGTGTGGTTCCCAATGCGCCCCCTTCTCGCCTCTGCATGTACTGCCGACATTGTGTCGCTTCATGCTACCGTCCAATCCTTTATCACAATTCCATCCCTATCTTCACTCCCCCAGTTCTTCACCTCCGCAGACAACACACGACGTTCCATTCTTGCAGTCCATCCACACATCCTCTTATGTCTTTCTCTCTCTAATTCCACCCAAAACCCTTTATTCAAGTTGCGCTCCATTTTTCGCGGCGAGATCTGTGCATAGGCACCCATCTCCCCCATATCACGCCCTCCTCTCTCCACCCTCCCCCCTCTTGCGCTCCCCATGTTCCTACATTTGCCCTCCACGTGTCTGTAGCCTCTGCGCGCTCCGAAGACCCTCAGGTACGAGTAAAAGCGTCCACTTGGTCGCATGCGAGATGATCAGCCTCGGCTACTCGATCATGTACCTGTGTCGAGGCAGCCTGACGCGGAGCCGCGAGGGGGGTAAATGTAGCGATTGCCGAGATGTTGCGCTAGAAAAAGCTGAAGACGCGCGCCAGGTTGCTATGCAAAGGTCTTTTCAGGGAGGTCGTGCAGTACGTCATGAGGTTTGAGCTTTGACGCGAGGAAAGACTGCGGGTACGTGAAGGGGCTTCTGAGGGAAGCGCTGCGGCGCAGACGCTATGATGGAGCCGTGGACTGGCTGACGAGGGAAAATGGTGGAGGTAGTACAGATAGATGATAACAGATTCGAGAAGCACTGATATACTGGAGCACAGTTGTACTGCTAGTGTGAAAAGTATTCATCAGAGACTTCCAAGTCCAGCACGGCATCAATTCGCCTCCTATTACACGAAGGTTCCCCACCACGTTCATGGTTGTGCCCTTTATTCCCGGTGGGTTCCTGTTGTGGCTTTAGGAGGTCTTCAAGAATCGTTTTGTCGGAATCAGAACCGCTTGACAAAACATGAAGCCACCTGAACGCATTATAAACCTTGCTTTGCTGCTCTGCATGGCTCTGGATTCGCTTTCGAATCGAAGTGCCCTCATCCATTTGCCTTGAGAGTTTGTCGATTGCAATCTCCATACGTCGCACTTCCGTCTCCATCCGTTGCTGTTCTCTCACGTTTCGAATCCCGTTCGGTCTTTTCTTTAGCCCCGCGCAGCTGCCTTGTAAAGAATTATCACTGGTGAATTGCTCCCCTTGAGGATATGAATGTTCAATCTTTGGGATGGATTGGGGACAACTTTGCACTGCATCACTCCTCTCCCCTCTTATATCTGCGTTATAAGGAATGCTTTGAGCCTGCAATGCGCTGTAGGATCGATATTTATTTCCTGAAGTACTATCGGACTCGAACTATGGAGACTTTGAGAGCTCCGAGGCAGCTTCGACAAATTTAAAGGGAGGCGCGTACATAAGCACACAATCCTTGCCCTTGCTTCCCGCCTTCTTCCGATATGACTCATTGATGAGATCCTCGACGTCATCTTCTTTAACGCCAGATGGGCACTTCTTGAGGACAGTCTCCCGACAAGCGAGATAGATCTGCGTTTCACGGATAAATATCCGCCAATTATTGCGTAGAGAATCCTCGCTTCGATTCAAACTGGAGCGACTACAATTGTACATCACGCCCTTCCAAAATAAACTTTCGCGTTGACTAGGCTCTTTTCTAGACTGCTCAATCCAAGCTTTCGCTAATGTCAGTACCTCTTCCTTGGTATACCCTTTCCCTCGCTTCCAAACACCGCAATCACAAGTAGCATTTCCACGTTTTCCTGTAGATCTTTTCGATCTTCCTCCTCGACTGAGTGGCGGAGGGACCGGCTCGTCGCAGCCGCTTGATTCGCTTTCCAACAGAGTCCTTGAAATTGGATGCTCGCCGGTGTTCCGGGAAAACTGGGAATGTAAACCCGAGTTCCTGTCTCCGCTATCAGGCGCATCAATATCGAAGCCGTTCTGATCTTCGTTTTCTGGCACTCTCGAAGGCTCCAATTTGCCGGCTCTGTCGGAGATACACTGGGGATCAAATCGACAATCTCTCTCTGTACAATCTTTCTGACAAGTGCGTTTCCCGAAATCAGTTCGGGCGAAGTCAAGACTTTCACAATTTCCCGTAGGTGGCTTGGTTGAGATTATTTGGCGGTTTTCAAAGGCACTATCAGTCACATGATTCTTAACAACAAATGCGTCCAATCGCGTCTTTTTATCACGTGCCTGAAATCCATGCCCCATCCGCACATAATTTGGGCCTTTGGAGACGGCATTTAGTCTTTCTGGCTGATATGTTTCCCCCAAGTTGAGTTTATCACCGCAATCTGGTTTAGTTC
The DNA here is from genome assembly GCA_002205965.3 of Kappaphycus alvarezii. NCBI lineage: Eukaryota > Rhodophyta > Florideophyceae > Gigartinales > Solieriaceae > Kappaphycus > Kappaphycus alvarezii. The sequence continues at coordinate 1,109,703 of NADL03000758.1, forward strand.
CTTCGACAAATTGAAGGGCCCCACTAGGCGGTATAGGATCCATTTAGATTGTATCGTGCTCCAGCCCTATGCTTTTTTCAGAGAATTCATTCTCTGGGGCTTTTATTCGCGATTTGGGGCAAGTAGTAGTACCATTGGTAGAGAGTCTCCCCGCGAAAAAATTTTGAAGCGATTCAGGACAAAGTGTCCATATCCACACTACTTTTCACCGCCGGCGTGGGTCAGCGCGGCTTCAGAATCTGGACATTTTCGTTCGAGACCCTTGGAGTCCAAGGATCTCGAACAAAAATGGAATCTCTGCAGGTTTTCCATTGGCGGGAAGATGTACTTTTCTAGTTAAAAAGGAAGTGGTGGTAGTTTTTTTTGATTGCTGCTCATTCTCACTTCACTTTGGCCACCGAAATGAACGGGGGCGGTCGGTGCGGTTTTTCTACTCGCGAAACGTGCAAAGTACAGTGTACATTAGTACTGTATACTGTACGAGCACACCGGGCCAATCAACTAGCGACTCTTACCGTCAAGCGACAAAAAATCGCGCGACACGCCCTCCCACTGATTTCGGACCACAGGCGCCACTAGATAATAACGGAATTGCAGCTCAGCTTCCCCTACATATGGGGGACCCCCTCGTCAGCACTCTCCATGACCAGCTCACACACCACGACCTCCACCACCGACCTCAGCCCCCACTCAACTTCTCAACCTTCTCAACCTTTCAACTTCCATCGGGCCAACGACTGAGGTGCTGATAAATGGCCAGTATACTCCCGGAGGTCCCAAATTCTCCAGACTTCGTCAACCTGTTTTCCGGTCTCAACCTCTCGGCATCTCAACGGACCAAGGCCCTTTTGAAGCTCAATGTGTTCTCCTCTCTCCCGCATCCCACCGAGGTACGTACTTCTCCACGCAATCATGGGTTGCTGCTGTATCCCTCCGTCTCGAAATGTCTCTCTTTCCTGGCAACACACGCTGTCCTGTCTGCTTAAGGCGCTCTAATGAGGTGGCCTCGCTTCTCGATCTCGATAGTAAGCACGCTCTTACTTTCAAATACGAAGACGGTCATATACGTAGTCCCAATGTCCTCCGCAATGCTCTGCACCGCTTTTGTAAGGACTTTCGCATTACCGCTCTACTCGAACACCCTTTTGCGTCTAGCTCCACCTCTGCTCCTTCGCCTTCGGTGCTTCGTGTTGACTTTTAAGTTCCAGGAGCTTACGCCTCGATCACAACAATCTAGCCTTGGAGATTACTGTCGCCCATTCTTTCGTCCAGTCCCGAGTCCAACAGGGCACCCTATGCGGAGCCCATCGGAAGCCCCCGTCGAACGGTCCAAACACCCACACTACGGGTAAATTTGCCGTTCTCACTATTTCCTGCTTATTCCAGGCGGCATCGACATCTGCGTTGCCCTCAGGCCTGAAGGCGTAAGGCTCTTCCGCCGCCTTGTCGCTCACGTCGCTAGGCTCCGTAATACCACTCCCCGTCAAGAGTTTCACGATTTCTTTTCCCGTTTCACCTTTTGCTTGTACGGAATGGAAGCTCATCATGTCCTCTCCCGACTGCTCTCTGATTAATTTCTATTCCAATCCTTCCCGGCGCCTCCGAGTGCTTGTTGTCGGAGGTAATTTTTCATTCATTTCCGTTTTAGAGGTCAGGAAGGCGGTGCTCGCGACTGCAGGAAAGCGCAGGAGGCAGCGTCATGGTCGCAACTCCTTGTACGTCCGGAAGCGCGAGCGTAGGATGAAGGAAAACCAGGGAGGCAGCAGCACCGCTCCTAGTTACTCAATTTCAACTTCACCGGCCATGTTTACGATTTCTCTGGGTGATTCTGTAGTACTTGGCCTTCTATCATGCGTTCTTCTCTGTCATCGCACTTCAATCCACTCGATTCTTGGTTCTTCTTCTCTTGTTTCACCGCTTTTCTTGCTCTTCCTTAGTTGAATAAACAGGTCGATCTCTTCTGATACGGGACAATCCGGCGCGCGTGAATAGCTTTCCTTGTAACGCGACCGGTGGAGGACATTAACTCGTAGCGTGGGTGGTTCGCTTTAGTCACCCTGCACGGTCCATAGAAATACGAATCGAAAGCCTGCCAGTTGCGCCCCTTATTGGAGGCCGCACCGTGCGCTATCAACACTTCATCTCCAACTTCGAACTCCCTGACTTTTCCTTTGGTCTTGCGGGGTTCTTTAGTATTCTCCACACGCCAGCCCACGTTCCGAACCGGGTAAGGTCTCGATAAGCCGATGATGTGGGCCAGCGTCACTGAGAAATGCTACCAAACCACTGGCCAGGATCCTCGGATTAATTCCATACATCAGTCGAAAAGGGGAAGGGGCGACGCTACGGTCGCGTCTGCGGTATCCATATAAGACTTTGGGGAGGGCTTCCGCCCAGTCTGCCCCACCGCGGACGATCGACCTTTGAGCGCGTGCTTAATAGTTCCCACCATCCGCTCCGCGCGACCGTTTCCATCGGCGCGTAAGCAAGCACCGCCTTCCACTCGACTCCCTTCTCTTTCATGTACTCTTGTACCGATCCCGCCATAAACGCAGTCGCGTTATCCGAGAAATTCTCTTTGGCGGTCCGAACGGTGATATTATCTCTTCCTCGATGAACCCATCACCGTATCGGCCGTAGAATCCGTCGTCCCACGCTATAGGCCACCCTATCATTGTTCCACAGCGATCAGAATAAATCTTTTTCCATTCTTCGAAGGCTTGAAGGGTCCAGCAAAGTCCATCGAGAAGGTCTCAAGAGCCAGTAACGGGAGCTCTCAAACTCGAGTGATACATCGGGACCTTCTCGCTGCACCTAGCACACCTTGTACATACTCGGTGACATACGGTACACCCCAGGCCACCAGAATCAGTCCCTCACGAACTTTCTTGTCAAACCGACGTCCCAGTGGCCAATATCATCATGAAAGGTGGCCATTATCTCCGAGCGCTGACCGATCGGAGGCACGACACGGAGCCCGTCCTTCTCACGACGAAAGAGGGTGTCGTTCCAGAGCATGAAACTTTTTGCGCTCGTCTGACTGCGACCTTCTTCTTCAGGTCGGATTCTGAACTTTTTCTCCGGCTAGGAATCGTGCTACATCAGCAAGTGTGGTTCCAAACCATCCAACTTTGGGTCTACCCAATCCACTGTCGCCACCAATCCTTCTGTTATGTTTTCCTCACTTCTTCTTTCTTCCTTCTTGTTAGGTCATCGCGAGAGATAATCGGCCGCCCCATTCGCCAGTCCCGGACGATACTTACCTCAAAGTCGTATTCCGCCATCAAATCCATCCACCTTACCCACCGCCGTGAACATCTTTCTTTCTTGAACGCGGTTTGAAGGGCTTGATGATCCGTATAGACAACGAAGGGCTTGTCAGACAGAAGGTACACTCGAAACTTCTTAAGAGCGAAAACCACGGCGAGTTTCTCGTTCGCTGTGTAGTAGCGGCGCTCCTGTTCCTTCATCGTTCGTCGAAGCGAACTGAATGGGATGTATTTTCCCTTCTTCTTTCTTCTGCGAGAGACAACCGCAAGGGCTGCTGAAGAGGCGTCTGTTTCCACCAAGAAAGGAGAATTGAAACCGGAAACGCCAATACTGGAGGGGTAGTCAGTTTCCCCTTCAAGTATTTGAAGGCCTCTTGCATCTCCTGAGTCCACTCGAAAGCCTCCTTGACCGACATCGCAGCTTGCAACACTGCTGAGCTTTCGGTAAACCAGATACCGAGAACTAAGAGCATCCGGCTTGTGGAGTATCTTCTTCGGCGCTTCACTCGATGATGCTCCTTGACTTTCTTCTCGGTAGAACGTCTTTTTTCCACTTACGAAGTCCTTGATTGCCTTCTTGAGCCCCTTATAGTCCGAAGGGGCTCTAAACATTACGAACTGCGCCATGTCTTGATTTTCTTCTACTGCTTTCCGAAGCAGGCCGAGAGAGGCGGTATCGTTGAATCCAACTTTCTTGTATAGAGCTTCCAACTGGGCTAGGGAGCCCGTAAGAGATCCAACCTAGCGTTAATAGCCTTCTGCAATTCTTCTTCCGGCTTCGGGGTCTTCCCAAACTCCTCGATGAGCTTGGCCTTAACGATCCAATAGTCCTTCGCCTCCTCCACAAATGCTCCGTCTCTCGCGAAAGGCTCGTAGTAACGCTCAAACGCCGCGCCCTCGGGGTGGCAAAGGATCTGGAGCGCCTTTTCCTCGTCGCTTTTCCCGCGCATGACTACATTCTCGTACGCAAAAAGGAAGCGCGCGACGTTGGAAGAAGGGGAGCCGTTGAAGGAAACGTGGGGTCTGAATCGTTCATGTTCATAGTCGACCTTGGATGCGGTACCATGAAATGCTTGTTTCTGTTCACTCTTCCTTTTCTCTTTTTTGCGGCCTAGCGGAACCTACCTCCTCCTCCCCAGACTCCGGCAGCCCTCTCGTCCCGTTATAGGGGCGGCCGGTGCGGGGTTTCTACTCGCGAAACGTGCAAGTGCAGTGTACACTACTACTGTGCAAGCACACCGGGCTAATCAACTAGCGACTCTGGCCGTCGCGCGACACAAAAATCGCGCGACACAAAAATCGCGCGACACACTGGTAGACATGAAATGGTTTATTTATTATAAACCATTTGGTAAAATAAGCCGCTGGTAGACTTGCTGCTCTTCTATTTCATTTACGAAATTCTGCGTGAACACACTCAAGAACGTACTATTTTCACCAATCAATCTCAGAACTGCGCTAGGCCGCTATTTGTCATTTCTATTTCTGAAATGTCTGTGCGTAAACTAGAAAAATATAGGTCACCGCGAGAACGGGTTGGCACTCGAAAGAGCAATGCAGCAAAGAGAGCTACAGTATTTGCACCGACTGACCAACTGATCAGTTAAGAGCTAAGTGGATGGAGCAAATCGGCGACGTGCAGTGAGGCTCGCGACAGGATGTCCATAGCCACCGACGACCACAAGGCGCACCTGATTTTAAATAAATGTTCACCACACCTGATACGCTAATGTATGCGCGTGCGAACAGTAGCGTCCGAGGTGTGGCATTTTCTGGAAACACGGGGTGCGAAATTCTTCTTTAAATAATACAGTTTAAGAGTAAGGAGCACCGATGGAATCCAAAAACAGGGGCTGGAATCGGAAGCCTGGGTGGTGGGAGGGCTGGGAGGGGGCCACCAGGCGCCTTTCCAGCTTGTGTTGTGGGTCTCGGAACTTGCGTTGGTGCGTGAGGGCGGCAACACCACGGGCGACTTGCGTCGCTCTTGTGAGTGCGAACTGCCCAACTGGGGGCGTCATGGCGACGCCACATGCGATGGAGCAGTCTGGGAGGCCAGCTTCAGGGTCACGAGGGGTTTGGGTTTGCATGAGGATGATGTCGTGGTCAAAGTCCATACCCGGGACGGGATTCTGAACTTGAAACTCATAGTCCATGCCAACGGAGCGGAAAACGTGCCACGCGAACATGTTGCGGACCGAGTTTTGGCGGTGAATGCGTGCAAACTCTGAGACGGTCGTGAGCGGCATCGTGACTAGGGACACAGACCGGCGATTCATGCACATTGATGATGTGAACCAGAGATTCGCCCGATGAGATTCGCCCCTGAGGCTGACCAGCCAAATCCCAGTACGCGAGGTTACAACAAGGCACATCTCTGTGTCCAAAGCAGAAGTGTATTCCCGTTTTAGGTTCACTGTAGCATACGGCATCATTATACTGAAACATTGTGCAAAAGTGAACGGTTGCGGCAATACCGTAACATCACCATGACTGCTGACGTGAATAGTTGCACAAGACGAGAGCATCAAGGATAATCGGTTGTCCAACCAAGCAAATCATCTTCATTGCTGTTAGAATACAGTGGTCCAACTGTCATTTCCGTTTCTCTCTCCAAATGATTGTTATCAAGACCGTCGACCGCCGGTTCACTTGCATTTATCCAATGCCAACCTTGACTTCCGTACTCGGGCTCCACTTGACCATTCAATCACGACAAGTGCAGCTCATCACAATTGCTTGCCATCTTCACAGCCTAAGCCTACCATAGCTACAGCTATCAGCTTGCTAGGGCTCCTCAAAAGTGTCTGTTTCTGTTATCACTTGATATCGGAAATTTTTGACGCCTCAAGCACATGCCTTTTTATCTCACCCCCAAACCCCTGGCCCGACTCCCTACAACCTGTATTGCCCTTCTCCTTTCAATATGCCTATTTAGCCTCACTCATGCCCAGGATTGTTCGCCACAGTCTTCCGATTGTCCCTCTGGGCCCCAACTGTTTCCCAACTTCACCTTCTCCCTCATCGGAGATTTTGTCAGAAGCGTCCAACGCATTGGCCCGGGTGTTATGCAATTCGACATCCGGGACGATTCAACCGTCATAAGGTATCAGGTCGTACAATGTGGTTGCGATCCTGGCGATCTCGAGGACAACAACGACATCATTCGTATCTTTACCCAACCAAATGGTGTTTATGCAGACTCGGGTCCATACTAGGTCTTTACCTAGCACTCTTTCCCGAAGCCGACCGACTTGCTCAGGTTAATCGCAAAACTAACGTATTCAGTGAAAATGTCCGTAATCGAATAGACGCCGGTAACACCACCGAAACAAACACTCCAAGAGGCCGCATACCAGACAGGGCCAATTTCGATTCAAATGTCATCACCGCTCTTATCCCGTTAGAAGCCGCTCGACAATATGACACCATCCGCTCTCAGAATGAAAACGTCACGGCTGCTCTCGCTATCCCGGTCGATAGAATTACCGAACCCCTGCAACTTGCCGAATGCATAAAGCTTATCGCCTTGCTGTTCGATCGCCTTGACGAGGCTACCCAAATGTTCTCCGATCTGCAGTCAGAATACAACCGCATAAAGGAACTGGCCACGAATCTCGCCATTCGTCGACCTTCCGTTTTCTTTAACTACCCGTCCTTGGATCCAGAGGAACTCCCTTCAGCGGGATCCTCCTCACAACAACTGGAGCCTGAGGAAGCCTTTACGTGGGAGCAGCCAAGACCTAATTCCTACCTTACCAACCTTGTAGCTGACGCCTCTGCCGAGTTCAATCAAGATGAAGATGTCGTATTCTCATACAGTCAAATACGTGAACGCTTCAGTCAACCAGGTTCTTGCTCAACTCAGGAAGAAACGATGTATTTAGCAACTCTAGAGATATTCGGGATTTCCTCGATGAACCTGTTGACGAAAGGCTTGTTACACCCGGTTCATTTCTCGATAGAAACATTTAACGACGAGGTTGCACCGGATTTAACTGCCGTTGTCTGTGGCAACGTGTGGAGTAACCAAAATCGATTCCGCGATTTGGCCACCGACTTTGATGAGGCTGGCGCCTTTCAGCTGGATCGTATCCTCATCGACTTTATCAGGATCCTGCATCCATACATCCGAGCGTTCGATTCAACAGACATACGTTCCTGTACAGATACGAAGAGTCGGATGCCGGTGTTTTACCGCAATGCCCGTTCGTTACCTTAGACGGTAATCCACCGAGAGGAAGGACGTTTGTGACGCTGCAATATAGAATAGACTGAACCGCTTCGACATAGAAGATAGGGCGACAAGGTAATTGATGATATTCAGACAGAGCTGCGAGGGTTTGACATCGGTCAGGGAGACATAGAGTTGTTTTTCCCTGCGAGGCTCAGAGACACTACAAGCACAGGGATCAGGGTAAAAGTTGCCGTTCCCAACGACAGGGTCGACCTCTTTCGCAGCGAAGATGTTCTCCGATCTCTTCGGGACAGTTTCCCCGACACTGAGGTACGACAGGAGACTATTCCATCTGTAACCCCATCTCCCACGCCGACCATTTCTCCGTCTCCTCCGCCACCTACGTCAAACCAAGCGCAAGCAGGGAGCGGGGGCGGCCTTGGCGGTGGTGCAATATTCGGAATTGTGGTTGCCGTACTTGTGGTGGTCGGTTTGGTCATTTTTTGTTTGATACGTCAGAGGAGACGATCGCATCAGCCTATGGCACGAGCTGCAGCTGGTCAAAGTGATCCGGGTTGGGTGGGTGCCGCAGAAAGTGGGGTACCACCTGGACAGGCTGGCGCAAGTGGCGGTCGTCAGGATCGCAACAGATTCCTACCCAGAATGAACTTTGGAAGGTCGGCGCCTGTTCCTCCGCATCCAGATAGGACGAGTGGTGCGGCCAATGATGACCCGTTTATTTGATAGTTTCATACTCGACTGCGCAGATGACAGGTAAGTTGGATGGTCAGGTGGTATGCCAAAATGTCTTTTTCCGGAGGACATCTGACCATAGCAGTAAACGGGACCTTTTTCCTGTCGTCCACACAATTCACCACCAGGACCGCAGCACATGCCTCTAGAGGGTCGCTAGCGATTCTGTAATCCTTGTAGGCAGCGGATCACAAAATGGTGGGCCCGGTCCATAGCAACATGAGTTCGGCCACACGCCCGGCTTTGATGCCGAGAAGTAGAGGGTATTCACCCTTGCGATGGGCCTTTGTGAACAAAATATTAGCGCTCCCTGTTGCGATCGCGTTTGGTAATACGGGATGTGGTATACACGGTAGCTGGCGCTACAGGTCATCGAGGGCGTCTTTATTGAATACTGTAGGCTGAACTGTTCAGCAGCTCATTACTGTATTCTTCGCCAAAGATGTCCGTTCCGTCCGCACGGATGGGGTGTTGAAGTTGCCTCTACGACACAACATTCCATGACTGGGGAATAGAAGTATGCAGCATTGTTGGCGTTGCATCAGCGCAGTTTTTGGCGGCCACAAAGTCTATGTTGGGGTGGCCAGTAGGACCTTGCCTGGATTCAGCTCAGAGAGTGTTTTACCATCTGCAGGGTGAATGCATGGTCCCGCGACCCTGACAGGCATTTCCACCTCGATTTTGAGGTAGCAAACTATGTCCTGACTGCGTTCGAGGAGCTTTCATTTCATTGAGTGGTGGGTGATCGCATTACAGGACCATACAAGGCATTACGAGCTGCCCATGTTAAAGAACGACCTTCGCCGTGAGACGGCATAGAGCTAGGAGGGCAGCGGCAACACTAGACCAACTAGCGGATTCTATCCGTTGCCGCGGTTGGGTCTTAACAACAGAGTACCGACAGGCAGATCGGCGGTTTCCGTTTCGTATGGTTGCCAGGACACGTCGAGAACGCGTAGAGAGCGAGCCAAGGTGTCAAATGCGAGCAGGGCAAAGTCCATTGGACGTAGCAGCCGAAACTGTAGTCTGGGGGCTTCGGCGAGCAAGCGGCAACAGCAGCCTTTTCAGCGGCCTGTCTGACTGTGGCAGAGGCAAGCGTCGACATCCGTTAAGTCGTAAACCTTGGGCTTGTCGGGATTCTTATTATGAGAACGAATGCTCATTTCAAAAAGACATGATTGATTGATGGCAGGCAAATCGGACAGAGCTGATATGCAGCCCCACGTGTTCAGAAAGACTCACAAGAGGAGTTCACAGGTCTTTCGACAAACCTGCCGCGAGACTGACTCTTCCCGTACCTCCGAAGACCGAACCTTAACACAGATATTCTCTCTCTAAAGAAGCAGGGTGACGTTGTGCAAAAATAGAAAATCGGAAACAAGTGAAAGTCCGCAGCTTTCCTTGTATTCTTTAATTCCTCGTCTAGCCCAGGGGAACGTCATTGGAGCTTTGAGTGCAATTGCGCCTTAACTAACTGGTGCAATGGACAGTAAGTACGCATCGGGTCCTTTAATGCTATGTTACCCTACAAGTTAGAAAAAACTTAGGACTTTGTTCAGAGAATTGTCATCAATAATGCTTTAACTTCTTGGCAAATCCAGGCAATCCACCCTCATCAGAGATCCGCCGAGAAGTCATTAGAATAGCCTCTCCCTTCCACATTTTGAACCCGGGGAAGGTGTGATAGGCCAGGGGTGAAAATGCAACGACTATGTGCGGACGCGGCTCGCCGATTGCTTGAAGAAGCGATCTGCCGTCGCCTCCACAGATGTAAACGATTCTCGAACCTGTTCGTACGCAACAAATGACACAGCTGACGCTGGAAGTGCCTTGAACAAGTTCGGCAGGATACCTCTGAAGTATCCCCTCACACCCATTTCGCGTCCAATTTCTCTCCACATTCCTCTGAATGTTGTAGAGCTTGCACTGGTTTGAGAATCGAAACCAGCCACTTGCATCCGGCGACGACATGTATCCAGTGGGAACGCTGCGAACTGACCTGTCGCTGCTGCTATCGCCCCACAAGCAATCGAGCTTCCGGTCGTCGGTTGTCCTGAACCATCGTTTTTCGAGGCAAGATAGGCCGCAGCGTTTCGTACATGGCAAAGCTAATACCAACATACGGGAACACTCCCAAAAGGGTAGGCACAAGTCCCCTGTACACGCTTCCCACTCCCTCCCTCCGAATGGCCTCTGATATTCCGTGAAACGCCCCTCGGTATACCTCGAATCCATTTCTTTGCAGTGTCAGCCGACCACGAATAAAGTCAAGAGGATACGTCGCTGTCGCTCCAACCATTCCCGCGATTCCTCCAATTAGAACAGCTTCCACTGCACGAGCTTGGGTACCACCTGACACTAACCGCACGTTAGTTTCAGAACCTTGCGAGCCAGCACCAGTAGAGTAGGATGCCCTCTTCGATTCGCTCATTAGCCTTCGCATTACCTCGTTTTCACTCAAGCGCTTGACTACCAACAACTGAATAGCTGCATTCGGGACAATGCGAAGCACATTAGCCCCATTACCTCGAACATTGCTTTCACGAACCTTCGTCTTGACGGAACATTTGTCGCGAAGCTGAAATCCATCCATTTGAAAAACTTTTCGTGCCACCAGTTTGCATTAGAATCTTTAGGCGGTCCAATGGAGCAACTGCTGTTCTTGTTAGTGCTCCTGCGACTCCAACAGATAGAAACCGACTCCAATCAATCGTAGGGATCCACTTCGGAACGTTAGAGCTTTCTAGGGAACCTGCATACATGTGCACGTTTGGAGCAAACTGGGAACTGCCCCTAGATGAATACGCCATAAACTGAGACCCAATGACAGACAATTCGCCGTCAGGTTCCACAAAGGAAAGGTCATCATTTCGACCCCTTGCAACATCGGCATGATCTAAGTCTATGTTAAGCATATGCTCGGTTAATTTGGAAACGTCCTGACGAAACAGTGGCGGTAATATATCGTTTGACAGCTCTTGGAATTCCTTTCCTGAAAGCAGTCGTGATCCATCCTTCCCGAAAACCTTTTTCAACTTTCCTGACTCTGTCGTCAACATCTTTCTTTGCAGTCTCGTCGATCCTGCGTAAAGTTGCAATAGAGACTGCATATCATCTAAAGATATGAAACCAGAATTGCACTGGTCAGCGAGCCGAAACGCAAAGTTCATTTCTGCTGCTGGCTGGTTCAGAACAATGTCAAATCGCACGAATTCCCAAAAGTCCATGAGAACCCCTTCATCTTCATTGGAAGAGCCTGGAGAATCACCATTACATTGTCACGGCGATTTGGTATCGCTCTCGGAGCCACCCTGTTCAGACTTTTCCAATCTGGAAATGGGGTCTCGTTCACGGTTACTCGTAACTAAAGAAACAAGCAACGCGGCTAGTCGTTCCCTTTCTTCCTCGGGGAAGGCATGAATGGCTGCAAACTTCAAAAGATCATCTCTGGTCATATATGACTCATTCCCACGTTTGACACTTGCGTTTGATTGAAAATAGCTCGAAGGTACTGCGTTCCGCCACCAAGACTCAGTCGATGAAATGATTCCGCAGAGATTGCCCAGCATTCACATCTGTCGCGCCCGGACCGTGGCAGCCCTTGGCGCATTGTACATCAGACTAAGCTCACCAAAACTTTGACCTTCCTTCAGAGTCTTTGACAAGGAAAAGCTTTCTTCCTCCCCTCTGTCTTTTCCATTCTTTTGGTCCCCATTCTTGACCAATTTAGGGTGACGAATGTACCTCTCAAGCTCGCCGCTCTTGACTATGTAGAAGTTGTCTCCCGTGTCGCCTTGTTGAAACACAGTCTCTCCAGCTCGAAATTTCACAATGAAAAATGGACTCATCTCATTAGGTCCAGCCTGTCTAATCGGCTAAAGAGAAAATGCTCTTGTAAGATCCGCCGCAACGCACGCGAATCGGCGTTGGAAACAATAGAGCTGATATCACCGCTGGCGTCCTTGAAAAGTTCAAAAGTTGGCCTATCTAATTCCCACAATAGGGTCCTCTCCTTGGCTCGAATGGTTGACACGCGTGGGCAATTGAATGTGAAGGCAGTCAGTCCAAAGGCAGTCCTGGGACCCATAGTGCTCGTCAAAATTGGGTCTTCTCCGCTCTTCGACATAAAGCGCTCCAGCTCTCCGGCTATCACATACATTTTGTCGCCATAGGCCCCTTGTTCGAAGACAATATCGCCGGGCTCAATGATTCTAGCTCGGAACGACTTGACCAAATGTGACCTCTTGTACTCATCTGGGATCATACTGTATATTGGGGTTCTCTTTATGGCATCCTTAATTAGTCTCCGGAACGCTCGAGAAGGCGTTTCATTCTCGAGGACTCCACGGAAACTAGGCATGTTGCTCATGTCTTCCAAATCTGTTGAAGAATTAGCCTTTCTTCGGAGATAAATCTCCTTACTCAGTCTTGCGCCTTGAGCAAATGGACACCGGGAGGATTCTGTTGCTCGGAAGACATATCCTTTGGTGCGTAATAAAATGCCGGAGGATAAGATTCTAAGAGGCCTACTCGTTGATACGACGCGCGACAAGCTCAGAGCAGAACACGCGAGACAAATCACTGGACTCACGAATGGACGCTCCTTGTTCCTGGGTTCGATGGAGGAATTGACCTCCAATTCCTTCTGCAAGCGAACATTAATCTTCTCACAGTCTTGTTCAACCCTCGCCCGCTCACTATGCAGTAATCGCTTTTGAAAGTTGGTAAGTGCGGCAGTCTTTAGTTCGAGATCAATCTCCTCAATTGTGCCTTTTTGTCAATTAGCAAGGCTGCAAGTCTCTCGCGCTCTTTCTTTGCCAGTGGATCTGTGACTCTGACCATAACTGGTCCAGCGCCAAGATCGTATGGGCGCCCCTGCATTTCTTCGGCAAACTCGAAGAATTTCTCGCGCATGGAGGTGCTGCGAACGACGGACAACTTTCGAACGGCAATCTCATTGACTTGGATCGTCGGACGCGCTCTTCGAGCTTCGAAGTTTGACACCACCGAAATCGGCCTCCAGAAACAAAAGCTCGCCTGTTTTTGTGTCTCTTATGACGACGCCGACATGATCCCATTGAGAGTTGGAGAAAATTTTGGCGACTGCGCAGAGGATGGCGCCGGCAGGGGCCATAGATGTGCATCGGCGTTGAAAAGAACGATATCGCCTGAGTCGAGTCCCGGCGGGAGTTCAATGGACTTGCCCTTGTTCGGGGGTTTGTTGAGGGTGTGGTTTGGTCATCGGTGGGTGCAGACGGCATGATCAATGTGACGGGGGATAGTTTAAAGAATTGAAGGATTAGGGGAGTGATTTGTGTGGTGAATGGTTTGGTGGAATCAGGCTGTGCGCCATCTGCCGTTGCGGGGATGACTGGCCATTTGAGTTTGGGAGAGAAGGATACGGGGAGGGGTTGACGAGCGATTTAGCGGTGGGGTTAAATTAGGGGCGCCGTAGAGTGCCGAACAAATGTGGCATTGCCACGCCAGCGGGGCCACCATGGCATCCCTCTGAGACGCAATTTACCTACCTGTATTCTAATTAATTAATATAATTGTCCCTAAATCACCTTGATGTGTTCGTCGACGTTTGTAAATTTTTTTTCGAATTTGGGGCAGAATAGAATAATTGACAAGAATTATTTGAATAAGGTGCAACATCGCCAACCTCTAACATCTGGTCACCAATAGTGCACAGCCAATAAGGCACTCGCATTAGTACCGTGGTAGCCATTGTCCTGTCAACACCGACACCATGCGGCCTGAATGGGGCCGAATGGAGCCGACAATGATGCCGACATATCCCTCTGCACTCTGCAGCACACAGACCACCTGCGGCGAAAGCATCCTTGGTGCACATGTCCATGTCCATGTGCTGCATATTTGATTCTCTTCTACGGTACACTCCCGGAAACAACGAGAGGGGTAATCAACAAATTACACAGAATCACTGGCCTAAACCAGATGACGTACAACTTGACACCACACGACGCCAATACGGACTCGTGCCCTTGCGCCTATTGCAAACACAACATTATGGCCGTGTCGTTTCGTGTCCTATGGAGACACAGACTGTCGTGCCCAAGGGTAATATTTCTAGTCAACCACGAGAAAACTTACGCTACCCCCCCCATCCCAAAGAGTTGGCATCCTCGTCCCCAATTACTACCACGTCTCTCGAAAACGCGAATCAATCTTCCTCCAAACTTTGCAAAACGGCATTCCATTCGCTCCTCTTAAGTCCCACACTCACAGATTGCGTGCACCTGCACACAACTGGCCTATTGGGAAAGTGGACGAGAAAACAAATGCTTCTCATACTGATCACTGGCTCTACCGAGTGCTCCGTCCTCGGCTCACTCGTGTCACTGCTCTCTTTATACCGTGTGAACCTCCATGGTGCGTAAACACATTCAAAAGACATCGGAATTTGCACCCGACTGGCGCCCCGCCCCATCTTGCTCTTACGTCAACCCATCCTTCATCTGCTATCACAAATGGTACACGCGATGAAATTGTCTGCAATACACAGTAAATAAAAAACAAGCAGTTTCCACCGAGCGTTGTCCGCAAATGCCCCCCGTGCAGCGTCTGTTCGCTTCTAAACCCAAACAATGTATCAAAGAGTTTCTCAACGGGATCTGCCGTTAGATGTGCTCGACGTTGGCATCCTATATTAAGCGTTTGGACAGGCATTGGAAACGCTGCGTGTTGAATGCTGCAGTACAAAGCCCGAGTCAAAAGGCTCGTAAATCAATCTTTTGCATCGTCATTCCATCCACCTCGAATCTGTTGAAGCGTAGCTGTGGTGCAAGTCTACATGTAATATACAAGCGCAATTACGGGTTATGGCCATAACTAACAACGTGAGCAACCTTGATTCCTCCCAAGAGTCGTTAGATGTGTGACGTCACGTAACAGGATGCCGCGTCACGAAAGAAACAAACGCTGTTTTCATCATCAGCGATACTGTGCTACTGCTACGCTCAACTGACAATTCCCACTATAATTCCTTCTGCAGTGTTTAAGAGTAGAGCAGGCGGTCACCCAATGCTTGCCTCACGACATCAAGACTCGATTATAGCGTTAACAGGGAGGCAGGCCGTGTTAGGGAGAGTTACGGTACGGTTGCGATACTAGCAGGTCCGCAGATCCCAGTCTTGAGTGAGATCACTAGCTTGAACAAGCTTTGTTTACAGGCCTATCTTTACGAGGTTACATTAGTTGCGTGAGCTTCTGCACTGTACAGTATTTAGTCTTTTCCTGCAAAACACGAACATTTATCACGATAGCTTTGCTTCAAGTATGATTCGTTTGCATCCGTTTGTCAAATAAAGGGTAAACGAGGTCCCGACTGGTATCTTTAGCCGGAGACCGTTATTGAGACGAGTAACACGTCATGTCTAATGTTTCTAGTCTAGGTCATAACAGCGTGGGAGGAGCGTTCATACTGTTCCTCCAAACGCATTAAGAACCATGGCAGTGACAGGAAATTCATGCGAAAGAGGCACGAACCATGCTGTAAACAGAGCGAGGGGGGAAAGTTGTGATGCTTTCTGAAGCGAGATCCAACAGTAGTCCCTAGGGCATGGTTTCTCCTGCGAATCGCGATATTCTGCCAGGCTGGTTACAGACGTAGAGTAAAGGTGGAGTCTATGTTTGGAATAGTTGTGCAGCTCTACCTCCGGATCGGACATCAACCAAAATGAGGTGCTTGGGATATACGTATATGAGATTTGATGTATACACATTGCAGGTCGTTATTGTATGGTGCATTTGACCACCAAATAGAATTACAGGGTGACGGTTGGACAGAGGGCCACGAATTCATTAGCAGCAAAGGGTGATTGTTGGATACGCGCAGAGTCGGGAACGCACCTGAGCGGGAGATGTCCGTGTTTGTCGAGTCCACAACGAAGCTGGATCACGTCGCAGTGTCAGGGAACGGGAATGGGAGCAAAAAGGTGGACCTGGCTGATAGTTTCGAGGGCTGGACAAAAGGAACAGGATTTATGTGAAATAGGGAGAAAGCATGGCAGGATGGCGGAATGGATGAGGGCCACGGTGGCAGTGCAGGAAGAGGCGAGGCTTGCAGTAGTTTCAAGGGCAGGTGTGTCGACGATTGCGAGAGGATAGATTTGCAGATTGGGGTATTGGGGTTTGTGATTCCCTGGGTCATTGGTGGAAGTGCGGATTGCAAAGGAATGGGACTGATGCGGGGAGGAGACGGGTGTGTATGTGAAAAGGTGGGGATGTGGGCTGGAGTGGGACAGAAAAGGTTGCGTCAGTATGGGGTCAGGGAGGTGAATTGGTTACATGTGAGGAACGGTGGAGGTGGGACAGGAGGAACCGGAGAGCGGGTTGGCGGTGGCTTGCGAGGAGTTTGCGCGAATGAGAGTGTTTCTGTTTGTTGTAATGGGGAGTGCGGGGGATGTGTGGAGAGTTTCATCCCAAGAGGACAAGAAAAGATAGCAATAGTTGAGCCTCCACGGTGGAGGATCAGGAATCGGTTAGAGAGAAGAGGTGGAAGGGGGGTGGGCAGTGGTAGTTGGAGGACGTATGTACGGTAGTGGTTGCTTGGGTGCAAATTATTGTTAAATTCCAAATTGGGAATGTTGAATGGTGATCGGATGCTTACAGCTGTAGCTACAGTACCGTAGGGTACATTTTGAGGAGGCAGAAGGGCGTCTGAGAGGTGGTGCTGTGTCATAAAACGGATTTGAAGAAATGGAATAAAAGTGGAGAAGAATATGAGGTTTTTCGGATATCACGATTGTTTTTGCAGCGAGTTATCCATCTGGCTTGTACTGTACTGTACTGTGCGATAAGAGGGCAATGACGAGTCGGTACAGTATTGAGCGAGTTAAGTTGCTGTAATGCAATTGAAAGGACAGCAGAGCAATTGTGGGCAATGCCAACATGGCAACCTGACATGCTGCATCACTTTGTTGTTGCCGGCAACAGGCAACAACAACAAAAAGCAGTGGACTATCGGAGGAATTTACGCCAAATCCCACACATGACACAGAGCAGAGCGGATACTACTGTACATGTACTGTACTGTACACTGTACTGTACTGTACTGTACTGTGCACACATATGTCAAATTGAAAGTTTCTATTGCTCCGTCGAGAGGTCGAGACATGCTCGATTTTCAAACATTTGATTTTGGTAGCCAAATGATGAAGGTCGCCAGTTATGATCCACAGACACAACACCCCTTCAAGAATTCAAACCCGACCAAAAGGAATCTCCAAGAAATTAATAGAAATCAGCAAAGCCAAGATTTGACGGCCTACCGCTCTAGGCAAACGCCAAGTGTTAAAATTTACATATGTGTCGTATTCATTGGCGGAGGGTGCCGATGGAAGTGTCGCCGCAGATTACCGAGTGGAGCGCAACATGCAGAAAAAAACAAGACAAAATAAAAACAAGACACTGATGGATGGTCCGATCGGCCATTATCGGTCGTTGTCGGGTTACCTGCTGGAATGCACGGCGTTAAGTGCGCAGGCAGCGTTAGAATTGCAAAAAAAATTAAAAAATATATATATATCAAACAAAACAAACAGATATCACATGGCAACCGCCGCCTAACGGATCTGTCATTGCCAACCATTTTCCTGTGTATTGAGCCATAACAAGTCAAAAGCCCCAACGCTGCCCGATATTGCCCCACATTAGCGCCCCTGCCCTCTCTCCAACCCCTATCCCGCCTCGCACCCCCATTTGACTGTCACCTCCCTCATCCGCCAACTCTCTTTCTTCGTTTCGCCTCCATCAAACACTGACTCTCAAAACCCCTTGTCCCTTTCGCTTGATTACCCCCCCCCCCCCCCCGTCCGCTCCTATCCCCTCATTTTCTCGACCCCCTTCGCTCCCTCCGCACAAACTTCCTTCCATCTCGTCTTGCGACTAGATCGCAAATCACCTCCCCCTCCCCTTCCTACTCCTCAACCTTTAGTTGTCAATCCAAGTAAGTCACCCAGTTTCCTATATCAGCCCCCCCCGAGAAGAAAATCTCTTGCGACACTTTCTCCAATAGATCGCCCTCACATTGTCCACATACCCCGACACAATATCGATTCACCTTTCCACGTCGTACACACAGACTTACTACCATTTTTTTGCTATATATTTTTGTTGCCTGTCGCGTTTGAACATCCCTCTCCTATTTTTGTGATCGCAACCGCACTTCTCTGTATCACCCATTATAGCAGCTGCATATCACATGGATCTACCGGCAAGAGAGAAGGCCGTTACTTGGCCAAGTTGGCCGAACAGGCCGAGCGATATGACGGTACGTGTCCTGCCCATTCGAAATTGTCTCTGTGCAAGATCTCTATCACTGCATACCAATCACTTGCGCATATCTGAGTTTCTAATACTATCGCCTCTTGTCATTCTCTTGTGCCTTTTGCCGCGTCTAATTCTGTAGAAATGGTCCAGGAGATGCGTAAGGTTGCGGGCGTTACCGATGCGTCTACGGGCGAATTGTCCGTAGAGGAGAGGAACTTGCTTTCCGTCGCCTACAAGAATGTCATCGGTGCACGTCGTGCAAGCTGGCGTATAATTTCATCCATTGAGCAGAAAGAGGAGAATAAGGGCAATGCTACTCATGTTGACATTACCAAGGAGTATCGTGTAAGATTGAGGAGGAATTGAACAATATCTGCAGGGACATTCTTGAAATTCTCGACAACAATTTGATCATTTCTGCCAAGGGTGGTGAGTCCAAGTGTTTTACTACAAGATGAAGGGCGATTATTATCGCTACTTGGCCGAATTTTCCAATGAGGCTGAGCGAAAGGATGCCGCTCAGTTGTCCCTTGAAGCTTACAAGCAGGCCACAGAGATTGCTAATGAAGGCTTGACTCCGACTCACCCGATCCGTCTTGGTTTGGCCCTTAACTTTTCCGTCTTCTACTATGAAATATTCAACAGTCCGGAAAGTGCTGCGACTTGGCAAAGAAGGCATTTGATGATGCTATCGCCGAGCTCGATACGCTTAATGAAGAATCGTATAAGGATTCCACCCTTATTATGCAGCTCCTCCGTGACAATCTCACTTTGTGGAAGTCGGATCAAGACGGTGACGACGGTGACGAGAATGCAGATGAGAAGCAATGAGACCCATGGCAGTTGTGCGGAAGGATGCCGCGCGCCTCGTAAAACTGGTTTGGCCAATGGCTGCATTTGGCTTGTGAGGTTGTGGTGACTATTACGGGCGTGTAGGGGATCGGGACGCGTGTGGCGTATATCGGGCAGGGCGGAAAGGCTGGAGAAACATTTAGTAGTGGTTGAAGAAAGACTGCCCGTGTACGCGGAGCGACTTTGATTCCTTTCTGAGGAGAGTGTGCACGTAGAGAGCATTATCCCAACTCATTTGCGGCATCTGCGCGAGTGACGTCTGGCTCTTTTTTGTGGGGGACTGTCGTAATGAACCGTGCTGTCGTGACACAGGCTTGTTGGTCTAACATTGTAGCAAATTTGTTTGTTCACATCACCTTTTCGTGCTTGTGCATTGATTGCAATTGTTTTGCAGGGCTTCCTAAAGACAAACCTGTGGTGTCAACGTTGGTGCGACCCGCCCCTCCGCGCTGCTTGTCGAGTAGATTTGGCCAGACCTGATTGCCAGTCTCGGCGTGTTTTTTCACGTAGTGTTTAGCAGCGGAGCGTCCCCGCAGAGGTGCTACAGGATCGTTCCTCTTCCGAAAAGCCGTCAGTGTAGTTGTCCGAATAAGTGCCGTCATCGATGGTGGACCCCTTGCCCGAAACCAATTCAGCAAACAAATGTTCGTTATAGCACTCCAGGCGTGGTGTAGACAACGTGGAACTCCCTCCAGCCTGTTCTCAAAAATCTCAGTGAGTAATTCAGCCTCCGGATTCACTACGTAGCTTTAAGCGTTTACTCAGACGCGGGATCCGACACGTAAGAGCGAGGGTCCCCGGCCGCGTTTGCACCGCGTGAGGGAATAGCAAAAGAAATGCACTCACGGTTAAAGTTTTACACGACTGAGTAGGGGGCTATTGTCACGTAGGGAGGCAGGATAAGTCAAATTTTTTCACTTTGGGAATGGCTAAGTGGTTTGGAGAGGTGCATTCGATATTCAGGTCCGACGGGGGCAGAGTATGTCAAGTTTTGTCACGATGAAAAAGTGCAGGAGAGGTGGGTGGCGCTGTGGAGGGAGTCCGCGGATACTCAAGCCAAAAGTTGTAGAGAACTTGTTTGACGGGGATTGAGAAGGAGTGGGAGACAAGGAGTAAATGAAAGTTGGTCTTTGCGACGAAATGGTGGTGGGTTGGCCAAGGGTTCTGTCGATGATGGATGTTAACGGTGGCGATTCTGAAATGCAACCGACACAGAGAGTAAAAGTCTTCTGCAAGGGACCCAGTGGAAGTGGCATCATGATCAGGGCCGCCAAGACAAAGGGAAAGGAGCAGGGCAAGGATTGATAAAGAGGATGACGACAATGTGATTAGAAGGCAAATGAGGACTTTTGAACTACTCACGGCCCAAGTCACAGGCACCGTTTTATTCTCCAACACTGAAGTTACAAGCGAGACTGCTAAGCAAGGGGCGAAATTAAAAGAGAATGGCATGTGTGCAAGCGTCATTTCGCAGACGCTGTCGATAATGAAAAGGGCTCCTGAGAGCTAATATGGCATGCGGGAGCACGGTTATGGATTAGGATGAGTTGAAGGAGTGATTGCGCGCGATATGGTATTGCTGCGGCGTAATTCGGCTTGAGTTTCATCAGTCGAAATAGCGTGAATTCAGCCAGAGCGCTTAGCTTTGAAAGCAACCCAGTTCGCAATTCCTCTTCCAAACCACATTACTCAAAACACTTGGGCACCATTGTCTCTCACGCTTTCGACAAGTGCTCCACTGATATGTACGAACGCGTTGAATCCCCAAACTGCGCCACAATTATTGGCGGACCTTTGCTACTGAACATTCCACATCCCTATGCCCACAGCACGGTGCACGCCAGGCTCTTAGTCAGTCTCTTGCGTTCCAAAAGACACGGTACCGAGGACGGCAGGCAACAGGGGCCACTGTGGCTTTGACCAAGAGAAGATGCCCTCACACCAACAATAACTGCTGAGTGGAGTTGCAGGCGGTTTTATTTCACTCTTCTCGCGTAGTAAAGTCTGTCAACTGACAACTATGAGACCGGATTTGCCACGTGTACACGTGTGACTTCAACACTCGTTCTATTGTGAAATAAAATGATCTTTACTCATTGCTGTATATATCCAGCAGTAGCAACGTTTTGGCAGAGCTCCCAATCATTAAACGTTGTGGTGGAGAGTGACGGCGGCAGCCCCACCGGCGACTTGCGTCGCTTTGGTGATTGAGTTCTGCATGAACGGGGACGTTCCGGCAGGCCGGCTTCAGTGTCACGGGGGGATTGTACGAGGAGACTGTAGGCGGGCCCGTAGTCCATCCCGGGGAGGAGATTTTCAACTTCAAACTCGTAGTCGAGGCCGGCGGAGCGGAAAAAGTGCCACGCGAGCACGTTGCGAACGGAGTTGTGGCGGTGAATGCTTCCAAACTCTGAGACACAGCGGTCTGCGGCATGGTCACCATTGACATCCAGGTCCTGCTAGCAATGGTGGCATTTCAAGGGCATCGAGTCTGTGTAGACTGGGAGACCGAGGTGCCTGTGCAGCATGATGCTCCAGTGATCCGATGACACCTTCGTCGCAGTGGTGGGATGGCCATGTAGGAACGCCGCGGCAGCCCTGTGACGGAAGGCCAGGCCGCGAATTCGGTGAGGTTTGGATTCCTCGGAGTGGGACGGGGCACCCTCTTGTATAGGTCGTCTTCCCAAAACACCTTGGCCTCGGCCTCTTGCGGCGCCCGAATTGGATGAGATTGCAGGTTGACGGACGTGTCAGCAAGGGAGGCAGTGTCAAAGGCGCCGAGGTCGCTGACGAATGGGTCCCATTGGATCTGGCGGACGAAATTGCGCAGAGGCTGGCGTGCTTGGTTGATGAGGAGGGATCGATCACCACGAGCCCGTTTCCCGATTTTGGCGACGGAGCGGGTGTAGCCTAGGCGGCCGTGCGTAAGCGGGCGGGGCAACGTCCAGAATGCTGGCGCGACAGCCGCGTGCAGTGCGGGACCGATCCTGGAGAACCCGTGCCCCCAAGACGGAGGGGAGACATGCTTGTTCCCAGGCGTCGTCGGTGAGGGGGACGTTCTGCAGCGCGCCGTAGGCGGACCGCTGCAGGGAGTCAAACTCCGCTGCAGGCTCCGCAGCGTGCTGAGGCTCAGCAAGCCGAAACGCGTGAAGCACCCGGCATGCGGAGGCATATAGGCGGTGCATGTGGAAGCGAGGCTGGGGTCTCGGACCTGTTCCAGCAACGCAAGGGTGCGGCGGCACCCCTCTACCTTGGTGCGTAGGAATGTCTTCGTGAAGGCAGCGTTACCCAGCGGGGCCCAAGGAGCTCAAAACCGTCGCCGGCGCATTCCGCAAGCGGAAACTCGGCCAGGAAAGCCGCCGGTCAACTGGCGAAGTGTGCGGCCAGGAGATGCGGGTCTTGTGGTGGTTAATAAACAGACCATAAGAAGGGCCGTAGAGCGCGAGGGACCGTAGGGCTCGCCGAAGACCATCGAGTGACCCAGTTATTGTGCCGTCATCGGCGTAGCACTGATTCAAAATGATACCTTTCTCTTCAGCGACCCACCGGACGAGCGGTTGGATCGTCAACGAGAAAAGCAGCATACTTGCAAGGTCCCCTTGCTGGGTACCCTGGGCGCTAGAACGAATTGTCCGCTCCCAATTTGGGACGATTAGCGGTGGTCGGGAGCGACGGTACACCATGTTTGCAAAATCGGGCGAGTGAGGGGGCACGGTATGGCAGCATGTCCAGAAATTGCTTGCTGATCAACGCAGTTGAAGCAGCAGAGAAGAGACAGAAGTATAGCAGGAGATCAGGACGCAGTCAAAGGGAGCTTGTAATGGAAAACAAGTGGGATGGGTTTATTGTGATTTGGGCTCGTTCGACTGCGGTTCTGTTCCTGTTGGGCTTTCTTGGTAAAATCGCACCTCATGTCGTAAGCATCCTCTGCATCAGCATAATACTTTGCTTCCACTCCGTGAACTTTATAACCAGGGTCTCAATGTACAGATGCTTTGCAGCGGCATTACTTTTGCGGACATGCAAACTGGCGTACTCGGCTTCAAAGGTATGCTTCATGGCAGCATGTGCACATTGCATTAGTCTTCTGGCGAGTCCCATTTTGCGGTACGGTCGAAGGACAGCTAGAGATGTGATGTGTCCATGGATTACAGAGGACTCTTCCTCCAGTTTAGAAAGGACGTAACCGACGATGCGGCCCTTTTCGTCTTCGGCGACAAACATGAGCTGCGGCCATGATAGAATGTGGTAAAAGTAGTACTTCATTTGGTAGTTTTCGGGGAGACAGGCGAGATTGCATGCTTGGATAGCGAGGAGGTCCTCGGGCTGTGGTGAATGAAGGTGTCAAGGGGAGAGGTATGAACAGGATTCGCAAAATGAGGCAATGAAGTGGGTGAGTGAAACTGGTTTGATAGTTGGGGATCGGTGGGGTGGCAGTAGGGGGGGCGAGAAGGAAATGAAGACGTACCACTGCTTGTCGAATGTTAATCATTTGCGTGAAAGTAGTGGAGGTTGTCAGGTTGTCAGGGCTTGGTTGTTGGGAAGATGGCGAAAAAAGACTGGGGCAGCGCGAATAGAGCTAACTGCAGTCAAACAGCCGATAGATTTTAGGTACGTACTGTACTGTACAGTATTACTGTACTAATATTTTATTTAGGGCTACTGTAATTTTCATTATACAATATATTGTACTGAAACTTTATAGAGTGCATAAGGTATTGTACCATCTAACGGTCTTGGCCTAAGCACTGATTAAGGGACGGAACAGGGCCCAAGCAAAGCAAGACGTGAGGCATCGCCTCAAGCACAGCAATCATAGGAGAAAGCTGCAGACCTTATCGTATCCTCCCCGGGACACCAACATATTCATGCAGGCAATGATCGCATCGCTTGCAACCGAAGCAATCCTCCACCACTCCAAATCCTCCACAAAACACAACCCACAACCTCCCCTCACCACCGCTAGCCTGCCGTTCCAATCCCGCAAATGGCCTCACTCATATCCTCTCGTAACGCCCCTTCCATCGACGTTCGCGGTTCCCGCGTACAATGCGCAGCCCATGTCCCTGCCTCTCAATCCCTTGTAGCCGCTACTGCAGCCAATGAACTTATCTTGCTGACCAACATCGCGTCACTTTAGATTTCTCCGTCAGATCCATTGCATGTGTCCGTTATGTCGTTTATGCCGCGAATATGTTACCCAGCGAACATGCAGTCGTTATCCTCCTCCCTGCACCCCCAGATGCTCACTTGAGACTGCTCAAGTTGCCGACACTGCAACCGTTCGAGCGAAAGCTATCTGAACAGTTGGCGTCTATCACAAAATCCGCCCACATATTCTCCGTCGATAGCCTCGGCTCAGACTTGGTCGGCGAGTCCTTTCGAATTGCTATCGCTTGTGGGGAGACTGTTTGCCTGCTTGACATCAACCCAACTCGGGAAAAGGTTACCGTCCTGGGCGAGCACACACTTTCCGAGCCGTCGTCGCCGTTTCATTTTCGGAAATGACCATCGTCGCCTCTACCTCCAAGACTCATCATATGTTGCGCATCTCCAGAGGCGGTGGCTTGGCAGTTGCCGCAACCGTCAGTAGGTTTGAGAATTTCAAAAGGCCTACCGGCGCCGCCGCTGTCGGCGCCGCTGTGGGTGATGGAAGCGCCGCCGTATTGTCGTTTATTGGCGGTTGGTTTCGCTGGAGAATGAGAATGAAAATCCAAACGCGCCCCTCGCCTTTGCTTTGCCTGATAATCGATGGTTGCTCATTGTTGACCATGAGCTTGTTACATATTCCTCCTTTGGCGCAAAGCTCGAGGAAATGGAAAATGTGTTTAAGAGTAAGAGCGGTATGCATGTCCCGATGCGGGCACCGTGGCGAGAGCCACCATGGATGGCGCCCACGAGTCGAGGAGGAATTTGTCCGCGAGGCAGGGCTCCACCTCGTCTTTTGGGTCTTTTGCTACCGGCGTTACTCACAAGACGTTTCTTGACGAGACACTTGCTACGAGAAGCGAAAAGCCGCCTATCCAAACCGTGTTTTCGTCGCCATTCGTTATTTCCGTCACACCGAAAAATGAAGTCATGGCATTTGCTTCCAACGGATCCATCCCTGGTGTACTCGAACAGATGAGTATGGATGAAGATAACAAGAACCCTGAGCAAGGCGTCAAGGTCTTGAGCAGCCGCAGAGGACGCAGTCTTGCAACTATGTATTGGCCGAGTGGCCGAGTAGTCGTCATAGAACTGACGGAAGATTTGGAGACTTTGATAGAGGAAAAGGAGGCGGGGAAAGAACTAAGGTTAGCGCTCGCACTCGTCCCAGCTGACCAAACTGAGCGAATGATCGCCTTGAGGAGGTTACTGGCTGTTGAAGCGAGAGATCAGGAATGGCATGATGCTGCAATATATCATATGCAGAACGTCGTCAACTTGTCCGTAAAGGGGGAAGGGGTTGACCAAGTCGACCTTGTCGCAGAGTCAGTCGATCTACGCGGAGATCGAGACAGTGGATGGCAAGTAGATGCTATCACTGCAACAATGTGGGCGGACTTTCTCTTTCGCTTGAGGCGAAGAGTTATGAGGCCGAGCCCTGCTGATGTCGACGTCCTTGAAACTCTATGTCGCTCAGACGAATCCGCAACGAGGATAAAATCCCTTCTCTCTGTCGAACACGCAGTTCCTTTGCGGGCAGGGAGGACCTTATTGCGTCACCAGAGTGTGCACTTCGGGAGGAGGAACGCGTTGAAGCGCTGGTATCATTGTATACGTCTCTAGGAGAGCATAGGAAGGCCTTATTGCTTTTGGAAAACTCAGATGTCACGAATTCCTTCGACGGCGTCATGGGTTATTTGTCTGGGACGATGAGAGCGAGTGATGACGAAACTGTCTTCTTCGAGCACCTTAAATGGCTCGCCCAACAGTCGAAGGAGGAGGCGCAAGGTCGTCAGAAATTGGAAAAAGTCGTTATGGGTGTGGTGGAAGATTCAAAGGATTCGGATGCCATCCTGGGACAGCTGTTTATGCTTCTTGTGGAGGAAGTGGATGAACTAATTCTGTAGTGATAGATGAGGTATGCCCAGCTGCTGCCAAGGAAATTAACCAGGACGGTGAGAACAAAGAAGAGATTCCCTCGGAGTGCGTTCGGGAGATGTTTTGGCCTCTGCGTTGCTAACGGGAATGGCAAAAGCGGATGGACTGGGAAAACAGAGGGTTTTTGACGAGATGAGAGCGCTTTTCGGGTCTAGGATTCTGCACCGAGTGGATGCATCTTACCACTCGTACACGCTCTTGCAAGCGCTGCAAAAGCCTGAAATCAAAGCGTTGGGTATGCATGAGGAGCTGGCTTTTTGCTTGGTCGCCAAGGTCGTCATGAGGCAGCCGCTGACGAACTCGCAGCAGAAAGTAATCTTGCGCCGGAAGAGGCGCTGACGAGATTGACGCGTATGCTTCCAGTTTCTGAAAAGCTTTCCGCTGCCGACGCCTTAGTTGCGGCTTACTTGAGAGTGTCGGCGCAGCGAAGAGCAAGTCGAGTTCGTGATGCCGCGAAGGTTCTGCGTTGTGGAGGAGGAACCATGGAGATTGAAAAGCTGCTATTGGATGGAAGAATTTCGGATGATGCGTTGACATTGCAAGAAATGAGACCTTTTCTAAACGCAGCCCTCACGGGAGGTAGTGAACGAGTTCGATTAGCAGAAATTCTGCGAGCTTTGCGCAAGAGCGAAGTTCGGCGCCTGCGGGAGGAAGTGCTTTCCCGACGGCGACGATTCGTCGTCATAGGTCACGACAGAGCTTGCACCCTTTGCACCAGAAGAATTGGTGATGCAGCGTTTGTTGCGTATCCGGATGGATCAGTGGCGCACTTGGCCTGCCACATAAAACAACGATAGCATGAAAGTGGCTCGGGGCTCATTCAGACATGTGCCATATGCTGTAGAGTTAGCTTAGTTCTTTTACCAACTACGTTAATTACGCATGATTCTAACTGCATGCATTGTAAATCTGTAAAGGCATATCGACAAACTTCGCCTTTGTATTCAACTTTCCCGTGACTAGCGGTTTATCACATGACATAGCAGATATGTACATGTTAGCCTTTGTGATATCGCAACATTGAGTTCGGCGGCACTTTCCCCGGCATGGTTCCAATGTGACGGCGAAATTTGCTGGGGATATTGATCTAATCTTATTCCTTCAACCGTCCGAGGGGTATTGTAATGTACTCAACGTGTCGAGCGGCCAAATCTTGAACTTCCTCCAAAAGTTGGTTATTTCTTAAACGCGACGCTATATCAGCTGCCTCGCGACCACGACCGCATCTCGCTAGAGCTCGAGCTCGATCACGAAGATCAGAAATGCGGAAAGCGTACTTAACGGCTTCATCATCCATTTTGTACTTGATGCAAGTATCCACAAATGCTGTCAAGCCGATTGGAGGTGCTCTCCCATACCCTGACGAATTTGACAACGCTTCAATTGATTCAAAGTCGCCAACTTCCGCCATTGAATCCAAGCATATCCAGAAAAACCTTCTGTCTGGTATCTTTAGATCTTTTCTCAACTTTGCGAGAATATCCCGGCGACGGTTCGCATCTGGAATGTCAACAACGGCACGGGCCAGCAAATCCCCATCGTTCGCATGACGAAGCGTTCCAGGTTCTAACCGCCCTTTTTTCTCAAGGTCTATGGCACTGGCTGCCGCAACTGCAGCATGCTGCACAGCCTGCACTCGAAGTAACATGACCGTCGACTGTAGCCTCTGCTAATGGACTGGACTGTTCCCTCAAGAGCAGCCATGCGGTCTGCGGGATCTGCGATTTTATCGGCGAGGAAAATCTCCACCATGGCTGCTTCCCTTCTTCTTCCTACTTCGAGGTAGACCTTCCGAAGGGACTTGTAGTCCCAATCTGCTTGAGGTAACTTGCGAACAGATCTGTTGCTCGGTTTCCAAGAGCTGGCGGCAAGGATCGCAACAGTTTCGCAAACTCGTGTACTGAACCATTTTTGCGCTCAAGCACCGAGCCAAGTGCATCAAGAACCAGCTCAGGGTCTCCAGACGATACTGAGGCCACAATTGCCGGGGCCTCCCGTCCCATCCGAAGGTACATTGCAACCTTTGGCGCGGGGCGGGTCTCTCTACGCAACAATAGTTCCGCACACTTTTGCTTTCCCAACGCGTACGCAGTCTCAGCAGCTACCACATAAGGCATGGCTCTCCCTCTTTGGCTGCCATGCAAATGAATTGCATTGTAGGAGCGGAGAACTGTATCAAATCGCTCCGCAATAAGTTTGTGATGCTTTCATCTGACTCGTTCACATTTGCGTGCAAAGCAGCGATAGCCCATTCTGCGAGGACATCGTAAGGTGATATCCTTCCAAAAGTCGCAAGCCTGACAGCTAATGTGTGGCGTCCAAATCGTGACAGCCTGGCGACAAGAGCAGGAAGGCCAAGGACATCGAACTGAGGCTTGGTCATGGAAACCCACATTCGGAGGTGCCAGCAGCGTGAAGCACTCTCAGAATAGCGACAGCAGTTGGAACCATACTCCTTTCACGTCGGGATCTTTCTTCCGCCATCTTGTGTATAGTGCGGCCTGCGAACTGTTGCGAGGGGGAACCAAATTCTCTTGTTCATTTGCGAAGACAGAGGCATGACGCTGTCCGTAAGCGGCGGCTTGTAGAAATCTCTTCCGTTCTAGAGTGCTCACTTCCAAATATGCGGCAGCTGTGCAATTGCGTGATGCTTCTTGCAAGCTTCCCGATTCGCGAAGTTCACGTAACAACCGATAACGATTAAGCGCCTCAGCAGAAGTCGTCGTTGTAATGCCCTCCAACGATCCGCAGCTCTTCAACAGCTTATAACTTGAAGATTGCCTTCGACAGCGGGCAGTGTGCACAGGCTCTGCAACCATTTGAATGAAATCATGACCTCTAGAAGACAATAAGCGAAGGCCATCAGTTTCAGAATGGAGAATAATTCCACCATTGGAGAACTTCTCTCCTAGAGTTAGGACAGCAACTCCGCCGTGGGGGCCTACTAGAATGATTTGCTCTGTGTACAATACAGCGATCGCGTCACTACCGACCCAGGCAACGGAAACGGGCTTCTTCGCATCGAAAATGACCTCCGAGTAAACGTTTTCAACGGCAAGGGATGTAAGTTCGGCTGCAAGGTCAACTCGAGCAATCTCGCTTCCGAGGTCAGCGGTAGTCACAAAGAGACTCCCCGTCGTGCTTTCCATGGCGGCGAGGTATTGGCCATTTGGAGAGACGCATATCTGAGAAACCTCTCTTTCACCAGGAAGTTCGAATGTTCCGTTAGAGTTGCAACAGGATACGTTTCCAGACTCTGTGATAAAAATTGTACCTGCAGTCGATTGCGGGCTGTTTGTCAGTTGCAGGGAAGCAATGCTACCCCTTGGAAAGAGGCGTTCAACAGCTTCCGGTGGTTTGATTGTGATGTTTTCCTGCTGAACTTTGTCCTTTGGACTGAGATGGTACAAATCTCCACTGACTCCTCGAAGAACGACATGTCCACATTGTAACACTGTAGCGTCATAAATTCGCTCTTCCTTTCCATATGCTAGGACTCTCGTTATTCGAATGCGATTTTTGTGAATCCCACCAGGAATGCGAACTACGGCGCCATCGTTGTACACGATAGTTAGCAAGTCATTTGCGCTCCAACCCAGCAATAACCTGACTTGGCGGAACCGTCTTTTCACGGAGGCGATCGAAGCGCCTAAGAAGATGCCCTGATAGGGAGTAAATCTCAAGGGCGCACGAGAGCCCTACCCATCCTTCATTTGGAACCAAGGCGATTGGACCGCCGCATGTTGAAACTGCGACAATGGCCTTTGAAAGTTCGATGGGTTGTACTGGCCAGTGCAAATTGTCGTAGATACTATCACGGCGGTACAGTCGGTTCTCAAGAGCAGTCCAGCCTACTGGAATGCTGTCGTCAGGATTCCGCCCGCCCAGCATTGTCTAAACAACTGGAGAGGGCAAGGAATGAATATAGGTTGGGAGTACGTTTTCAAATAGCTGTTTGATGGATGTGTCAGGGATGGCATGATTCAGCATAAGCGCTGTGCAATTTGGCTCATATGTAGTATGAGTGAAATTCATATTGAAAATTGCCACAGTACAGTACATATGCACAACTGTAATGCAGCGAACTACTACAGAAATTTCTTTACAGTACAGTACAATACTTTTCAGCATGGTAGGACATTCTGCTACCGTACAGTACAGTGCCTCGAGAAAGTGTACATACCACTACAGTATTGTACACCATTGTACTGAACGCATTAAACTTCTTCTTCTTATACTGTACAGTATGTAACAGGCAGACGGAAAACTTGAGATGTTCTGATGATCGAAAAACGGTTGTACATTCGCTTGCGCTCCAATGTGCGTGAAGTACGGTAATTGGTAGTCGGCATAGGGATAGAAAGAAGTTTAATCCCATGGGCATTAAATTTTTTAGTTTAACGCTTCTCCCGCGATTTAGTAATCCATGTATGGAATACAATTTTGACATGGGATAGATCGGATATATGTATTTTCCAAGAGTTAATTGTGATGAAGATAACATTGCCTTTACTCTTGAATTATATTTTCCCTAATATCGGTAGTTCAAAACTAAGCGAGGTCAACCGAGCGGGCGATCTCTGTACCCTGCTTGTCGGAGCATATGAATGATACGCTGGCGGTCATGAATTCTAACGCAAGAAAAAGATAACATGAGAATAGAGGCAGCTTGTTGACAGCGCGACAAAGTCGAAGGAGGGGAGGCGGGAAAGAAGAGCAGGAGAACAGCGACGTCTTGAGGAGAGTACGAGAAAAAAGCCTTGAGTCGTGTATATACGCTGTTCCGCCTGTTGCACGAGGATGTGCCCGCGCCGACGAAATATTTTGGGCAGGAGCGCGTCAAACTCGCGAGGGTCCAAAAATTGCAAAAATTGGCTGGGAGGTGCGGAAAATTAGCGATATTAGGCGAAACTGATATCGCGCAAAGAGCCTCGAGCACAAAAATCGTCAAAAAGCCCAATCATTATTAATCGCAGGTTCAATGAAACATGTCTTACGGTAATTAAGAATAATTAGCTCAAAGTAAATCAGACCAAAAGAGGGTTATTGTATTGTTCTTAATTTCATTTCAAAATCGCGGTAAATTGAGTTGGCTTACTTTGAGTAATGGAAAGGTTGGGAGTCCTCTGTACTTATAATGTTTTCAAAATGACTGAATGACTTTGGATCAAAATATTCAGGACAAATAATTTATTGATAACTATGCTGCAGTCAGGGGAGAAGACCCGAAGCCCGGATAACCGTTAATGTTAATATTAACAGTACAGTGCTTATAAATCAAAAAGAGGGTGCCCACTGTCAAACAGAAGTTGGGTCAGGCTAGCAGCAGCACAAAAACGGCCACAGTGTAATAACAATTCATGCTAAAAGTCTTTGAAAGAACCGTAAACTGCTTGATCCTACGGTCCGCTGTCTCGTGTCTCGCCCCGATGCGGCCGAAAACATCTGCATTCATCTGAATCACATCAACTCGTAGACAAGTAACGTCTGGATGACCCTTATCTGCAAAAATTATCTCTCCCACCATCGGTTGAATTTTTAGATTTAGGCGGTATATTTTCAAATCAGGGTGGCTGACAGATGGAAAAGAGCCATTATCCCAGATTTAATTTCCAGGTGAAATACATGGACACACTTCATACCTCAAAGCTGGCCAATTTAGCTTATGCGAGTACCAGAGAGGGTCAAATTGCCCTGACTCGTTGGTTGGGCAATCTGTGCGGTCCACAGAGGAATAATAAAGGGCAATACAAGGCTTCTCCAGTCGATGTGACCATTGGATCTGGTAGATGCTAGATTTGTACTGTAGCAATATTTTTAAACACTGTAATAATTTAAGATTTATTACATTACCACGTTCATGCTGCTCGGAAGAAGAATTAAGACCCGTAACCATTTCCGGTACGTCTTTTCATCGCATCCTGCAAAACGACAGTTCCTTAATTCCGACTCATATCCTTTCAAAAAGTAAGGAGCCCATAGGAGATGGTGAGGAGCAAGTACAGATAAGGCATCGTCCTTAATATGAACCCAGGCCTCATAACAAACCAGAGGAGTTACCCCAAACAACGCCATAAATCGTCTAGAAAATTGCGTGGTTCGAAAAGAGATCGTTGCCTCACACCCTATAAGCTGCAACCCGACCATAACGAAAGTTGATACAGTAAATTGGCTGAAGAGGCCATTGCATGTAATGTGCAGGCAAAAGTGGAGAGAGAAAATTCCGAAGTGTCAAACCAAACCATTAATGTTGAATATATAGTATTCCCGTAAAAGTATTACTTTAGCAGTCTTAATAACAAAAGAATCTACTAGGTGAATAACAGAAGATTGTGAACAATGTGACATCAGGAAAAGTGCTGTCACTTATGATGTAACTTGGACATTTGCTGATGATCACATCAGAAGAAGTTTTATTAGAAAATGACACATGCTGGAGTGTCAATAAGGAAAAAATCATGTATGTTACGTTTTAATCATTACTGACTCGTCATATAATTCCAATATGGGACAGTTGTGTCTAAAAAAGTTTCAAATTATTTTAATTTTGAACGAAGTTAAATCTTGAATCCTTTAAGTAGAGAATCTCAGGAAAAGTTCGTACAATAAAATTATTAAATGAAGTCAACTGTTACATAGATTGCCAAAGTTCGCAACTTACTTGACCGAAACTTTCGTCGAAGCTTTCGGCCGTTTATCTTGCTTGAATAATTGCCCTCATTTTCAGGCACAATGATTCGGGTAAAGTAATGACCAAGACTCCATCAAATTAACGCGATATTTTAACATATATACTGTTAACCAGTTCAAAAACGGCTCTTTTTTAAAATTTTCGGAAAGCGAGAATCCCCTTAAAAACCGTTTAAAAACTGGATAAACTAGGGAAAACACCGTTTTCCTCATTTTTGAGAGCCGTGTTTCGCATCATCGAAGTTTCCATTTAATCTAATATTTTAATGATCATGTTTTAATTGCAGAGCGTATTTAGTGAATAGTCAGTCTCCTGATCTGTACTATGACTTTTGATCATTGTTGTCTGCCTTATTTTACGGCCCGAAACTTTTGCATAATACACTGCCGAAACTAGTACAAATACAACATACTTTGGATCCCTCTGCTTAGTCTTTAAATAGCTGCGATTCTGATATGTGGGTACAAAAATTGGCGAATTTCCGGCAATGAGTAAATGATTATTTCATCAGGAAGAGTAAATATAGCATTGGTAACGTTAATTTCTAAAAGCAGTTTAAGGCATAGATGCTGGAAGATCATGATGATATGTGGCCTGGCAAAGATCAATAAAGATTTTTTTAGCAGCGCTTCCCCTGGTGAAAGTTTCAAACTTGTACGTATCAAGAATACCAATATTATTGGGATTTAATTGCCTTAAGGAACACACTAAAATTCCAAAAGTTACATTAACGAGTGCTTTGCATGCATGGTCATTTTTTAATTCTTTGTACATTCAGAATGTACAGTTAATTAATAATGTATCTACGTCACGAGTTTGGCACTGTAATTAAGTTAATTTCGAATTGAATGGGAGGCATTTAGACATGTATACGTAAAAATATACCTTGTTCTTTCAAAATTACTGTGTCCTGGGGTTTAGGTCTTGGCGGGAAAATGCCGCACCATAAAATTTCAATCCCGTTTATCTCACTTGGTGCAGTATACGTTCCTGTATTTGTTATGGGTAGAGAATTTGAAAGAAGATTTTCCGGTAGGACAAGCCTCAGTACTAGATAACTATGGTCCGGTTTAGAAAAAACTGCGACCCTGTCAAGAGGCTGCGTCCTACGCTTGAGAACGGTGAGATCACTGGAGGGGAGGCCGTAATTGTGGTGGAAAAAATGGATACCATTTTTCATGAACTTAGCAGTGAAAATTTTCGTGTGTGTTACAATAAACTCAGAAAGAATTTGGGACTTGTGAAAGGTATGTGTATTTTCTCGTTCCTCTACCTCGTTCATTTTTGTTCTTTTTCTAACCGTTTAGTTTCAAGGCACCACTTCTGGATCTAATCCAGTCGTATGCGAACCAATGGGAATGGCGTGAGTGGAAGACGAGGAAGCTGAATTGGATGAGGATGATGGTCTCGATGAGGATTCTACGACGCATAAATCCGGTGTGTGTCCAAATGGAATGGAGTTTTCTCCAGTTTACGAGTACTCTGTGTGGTACATGGAAGGGACGGGAATGAAACGTTTACCAGTGGCAATTTTTTTTACCGACTGGCGTCTGTGCTGGTGATTACCAAATTCGAGTTTTTGAGCTTTGAGTTCCAGAATACTCCATTCTTGGAGTATTCTGGAACTCAAAGCTCCCTGACCTAAAGAGCTGTTAATTCCCAAATTATTGTACAAGGCGTAGGATAGAGTGGAAGATGCAGAAGTTCACCGTGTCACACATTCTAAATGCTTGGGATTTGACATGCGCCTGAGGGAAAACCAGAGTATGGTTCACGACAAAATTGTGTCGACTGGGAGAGTTACTCTTCCTTTTCGCTGCTGTGATTTTTTAGAAGAGCAGTTATATTTAGCCTGGGCAAATAGTTACACTAGAATTGTGTATGTTGGGTTACGCACAATTGAAGATAAGTCCTATGCTACACAGAACCCTACTGTTTTCTTAGCTCAGTAAAAATAATTGCTGTTATGTCCCGTAGAATAACATTACAAATCGCGTGATTATTGGCTACTTTTTGAACTTTTTCGTGCATTTCTATGATGTCAACAGTGGGAGTAATGTGAAACTGGTTTTGGAGGGCGAGATTTTTTTAGGATTCGCCGAAAGCAGCCATTTCCGGCACTTCCCTGCAGCCAACTCGCACGGATTTTCGGTTATCTTGCGAGACCCTTGTTTTTGATATCAACTTCAGTCACGTATTTTTCGGTCGCGAAGTTTAAACTCTGCCTAGCGCGGAAGCTAATACTGGGAAAGAGTCTCGGTTCCCTGTAGTTTGGCCTTACATCTTTTGCAATCCTCTTCTTATCATTAACCAATGATATGCCTTCCAAATAGCTTACTTGTGATAAAAAATTTATCCAGAGGGGATACGAGGTTCGGACGACAGCAGGTGTCCGAAAAAGAATAGCGATTACACGGATGAAATGACGCGGGCATCGAGATAGTGATCTCAAAATGTGCGGGAATCCTTCCAGTCACCCCACGTGAGGATGCGGTACCCTGCACTTCGATAGCGGCAGACTAAGATCCAGCGGCCATGTGCAGCGAACGCGAGGCCTAGCTGACAACAGGCGGATTTGACACGTGTAAGCGAGTAGAAATACACTTGTTCATAGTGGGAACGGTAGTGA
Organism: Kappaphycus alvarezii; assembly: GCA_002205965.3. Taxonomy (NCBI): domain Eukaryota; phylum Rhodophyta; class Florideophyceae; order Gigartinales; family Solieriaceae; genus Kappaphycus; species Kappaphycus alvarezii. The sequence continues at coordinate 1,145,453 of NADL03000758.1, forward strand.
TGACACGCTCACCCGGTAGCGACCATTGATACTCACTATAGGAGGAGTAGGAGGTCCTGAGACGGTCGTAGCGAAGCGAGAGATCCAGGAGGGAGTGTTGAAACTTTGGGTTTCGGGTATATGTGAGCGTATGTGGAAGGCGAATCTGGTTCTTACAGAGAACCACGGCGAGGTGAAGAGAGTCTCGGGAGACGCGGATGTTCTGCGTGCGGAGGGAGATGCCAGACTTGTGAGAATGGCAGTCGCGGACCCGATGAGAGTGTGCTTAGAATCGGGAAGAGACATGGCGTAGTCGAAGATGCGACGAGCGATGTGTGCTGGGAGAGCCCTGCGTTCGTTGTTTCCGTCTGGGGTCTTAAGGGTCTTGCGGTCGGTTTCTTCACGCTGGTAGGCAGTGATAGCGAGTTAGAGACGGTCGGTGAGTTTAGGTTTGAGTCCCAGGCGCGTGTGTGCGGTGAAAACGCCGGAGAGGTAGGAGCGAACGGAACCTCTGGCGACGCGTTTGTCATCCAATAACCATCCAAGATAGCGTAGGAGGGAGTCCTCATACCCAGATAGCGGATTGATGCGGTCAGTAGCACAGAACTTGAGCCACTCACTCCAAACGACCTCGTTGGAACGCCAAGTATTGAAGGCGCAAGCCTTGTGCATGATGGAGGCGATGCGAGCGCCCCCGGATGTTTTTCCTTCTCTTGCTGCGGCGAGAGTGGAGACCCGGAGAGACTTCGGAGAGCCCCTGTTGACTGATGTTGCAGACGAAGATCTTCCACGGCGGATTTGGAAGGTTGGGAGGAGCCCACAGGAGCGGGAGAAAGACATTGGCCGGAGCGACAATATGCGGCGTCGCTAGCGTTCGGAGTGGGTTGAACCACGGTTGGCTCGTCCAAAACGGGGTTGCCAGCAGTCCGGAGGATTATTCCTGAATGATTTTGGTGTTTATGAGAGGGAGAAGCTTGAAGAAAGGGTTCCAGGTGTTGAATTCCAGGGACCAGTCCTGGGAGAGTGCGTCGACGGCAAGGGAGCCAGGGACAGGCGAACTGGCTGTTGAAGTGACGGCAGATCTAGTTCTGAGAGTCTGCGAAACGGTCAATTGTGGGCTTGAACTTCTTCAAATGCGTCCGAATGTATCGCGGGTTAATCCTACAGTCGTCGAATGTGCGTAGCCTTGAGAGTCGGTCGGCGAATCGGTTTACGGCGGAGGGGATGTATTGAGATTCCACTGTAATTCCAAGCTTGAGTAAGAGCCTATGAACTCATCGAAGCTCCCGCATCAGAGGGCGGGAGCGCGAGGTCATCGCGTTGAGGATGGAAACGACCGCTTGGTTTTCTTCCCAGATCTTGATGTGTTGGCCTTGTCTCAGATATCGTTCGAATGAACGATGGTCGTCCGTGACTGGTCGTAGTTCTAGGAAGGTGATCGGCTTGACTCGCAGTATGGAGTCCCAAAGACCCCAGACTTCCCAAGTTCCTGGCGATCCCGGACGGAGATCCTTCCCTAGGGTCCCTCCGTGGCCGATGTGCCCAGATGAATCGGAATTTAGAGCGATTTTGGCAGATCTTGGTAGCATAGGCCGCTGCAATAGCAGTTGGTCGGGAGAGAGGTGAATGTTCTTCCATTTCTTGAGATCCCGCATGGCCGCGTGAGTCAGCCTACATCGCGATCTCCTGAGGGACGCGAAGGAGTCAGACATGAACCGAGTGTAGAACCTGACCAGGGCATGGCAAGTGTGCATGAAACGGAGAGTCCCGTTAAGGCGCGTAACAGAGACACGGGCACGAGCCGACGGTTCTGGCATGCTTGGCACATTAGCTGCCTTGCCAATCCACTGAGCTTGACCAGGCAAGACCCCTTGACTCCGAATACCATCTTATTGTGTCGATGACGAAGCCTAGATGATTTAGGCTGGTTGAACCATGCCAGCAGCCCTTTTTGGGCTTTCGACTGAGGCCGCATGCATGTATCAGGTCTTTGATCTGTCGCTTGGCCTTGATCAGACTCCTGCGTAAGGAGCAGGCGACGAGAAAGACGTCCATGTACAAATCGACTAGGGCGCGAAGATTGAAGCGGATGTAGCGGATGAACGGCCTCATTATATTGATGAATTTTACGGGAGAGAGTTGCCAACCGAATGGGAGGGCAACGCAGTGATACTAACGGCCTTCGAACCGGAAGAGGAGCCAGTTGCGAATCGATGTAGGACTCCAGGGTTCCCATCTTGGCGGATTGGTGTTTGGAGTACCAGTAGAGGTTGGAGAGATTTACAACAAGACGGCGCTTCTCGTCTTGGTGCACGACGAAGGCGTTCGTTATCGGGTAGCCCTCGCGGCGGAGGCGCTGGGCTTCTAGGGAGGACACAGGTTCGTAGATACCACGAAGTAAAACTTCTTGTAGTTCTACTTGTAACCACTGCTTTTCAGCTGCGTCCACAGAGATTTTTGGCAGCGAGAAGGGGGTGGCCTTGCATGGGGTCTTGAGCGACTCCTCGTATATGCCGAAACGGATGGCGCGTACGGTGAACTGAGAGACACCTAAGCGCTTGTCCTAGAACGAGGAGGAACGTTGGGTGTTCCGCCAATATACGGCCGAAGGTTTGCGGCGGTGAGACTGGAGCGGCATTACTCCGAGTCAGACTCGGAGGCAGCGGTAGGTGGGTTCTTGTGCTGCTTGTCCTTTCCAGGTCCCGGTCGGCGAGTGTTGCGAGAAGAAGGCCTGGAAGTCCCTGCTCCCGACGAAGTCTTGGCTGAGGCGGCTGACGTCTTGGCTTGCTGACGGGTGAGTCCCTTGGCGTACACCTTTGAACGCAGTTCAGCGAGCTCCTTACGGGTGTTGTGATACAAGTCGGAGTGGTCCACTTGATCTTAGGACCTGAGGTACTTGTTGAGGAAAATGGCTTCATATTTCCCTGTCTGTAGAACTTCTTCGAAGAAGTCGATGCTCTCGCAGACGCGCTGGTAGGAAGCGCGAGCTTAGTGATCCAGTACGACGACTTGTTGTACGAGAGCAGTCCAATCGCGGCGTTCGATAGCCTCGGTAACGGTATGAAGGGTGGACAGTGTGAGTTCTTCAGTGTGGGCGATGTTCCAGAGAACTTCGGCTTCCCAGCCGTCCCTTTTGTATTGTTCCGTGATGCGATGGTACAGTACCTCCGGTTCGGGAATGAACCTACGCGCGGGGAACGGCGGGAGAGTGGAAGGCTTCTTGAAGTGGTGAAGCTTTTCGACATAAGCGTAAGCTCCACGTGCGGTGAGACTTGCTGGGACGGCTTCGGCTGACGGGGGCGGCAACGAGTACTGAAGTAGTCCTTGTAAGTACGGAGCCGGAATCGGTGACCGACTTGCGGGAGCGGCGGCGACTGGAGAAGTTTCGCTCCGACAAGAGTCGGAGCGGGACTTGGAGCGGCAGCGAAAGGTCCTGGAGCGGCTTCAGATGGGCCGGCGGGAGCAGCCCCCGGAACGGCAGTGAGCGATCAAGGAGAAGGTCGATCTTCTCGTTGATTTCCGAGAATCTTGCGTCAGTCTTGTCGGCGAGTTCTTGGATTCGATCATCCTTATCTGTCGGATCTTGATGAGGAGGCATTTCTTGCAGACAGAAATGTAGAAGATGCGATGGGAGAGTCGAGAGAGCTTTTGGAACGAAAGGATTGTGATTCAACAGCGATGAAGCGCCGATATGAGCGTGGATTCTCCCGGAGTTGTTGTTCTAAAAAGAAGAGCATGAGAACAGCGACTAATTGAGTACAGTACGAGAGGAAAGCCTGGGTCGTGTATATACGGTTTGCGCCTGTCGTATGAGGATGTGTGCGCGCCGCCGAAATATTTTGGGGTGGATCGCTCCAAACTCGCGAAGTTCCGAAATTTCCAAATTTTGGCTGCAGCCAAGTCGTACGGATTTTCGGTTATCTCGCGAAACCCTTGTATTTGATATCAACTTCAGCCATGTACCGTTTTCGGTCGCGAAGTTGAAACTCCCCCTAGCGGGGAGGCTTATACTGGCAAAGAGTCTCAGATCCCTGTAGTTTGGCTTCAAATCTTTTTGCAAGCCTCTTCCTATCATTAACCAATGAATTGCCCTTCCAAATCACTAAAAAACCCAAAACTTTTCCCTTTTCGACACGTGCTGTACAATAGTTCACAACGCTTTCTCAGCGGCGTGGATAAATCCGACTACATCTTCCATTCCTTAAGAAAACCAAAGAATCCCCTTGTAATTGGCTGATGCGGGGCTCTGATAGAGTTCCTTTAAACATTTAAAAAGTCGGCGTCTTACTCTCTCGTGCTAACGAGCTTTGACTTCGCATACAAATTGGTGGAATGAGAGGTGTATCTTTTAGAAGGTCGAAGGCTGTTCTTGAAGAACAAAAATAGACAATTTTCCATACTTAACATGGATCCCTAATGTCTTTCGGACCATTATGGTATGTCCTCATATGAAGAAGAAGGTTAGGGTTAATTGTTTCAAAAAAAATCTTTTCTTCTATTTTTGTGCTCATCCATATTTTAAAAAAAGAAAAGCTCGATCAGAAATTTGAACGCTGTTCGAGTACGACCCATCCGTACTTCTCGAAAAAGTTCGAATTTAGTGCGAATTTTCCACATTTTACCCTTTCAGTGCCTGCAGGTGGATTCTTTAGCCAAAGTGTTGTAGATGTCTATGCTAGTGATATCGAAAATATCTTCATCGAGACAAAGGACCTGAATACTTTTGACAGCGATTATGCTATCCCAGAAGTTCCACAGGAAAGTTGTAATCGACTTCGACATGAAAGATGATTCTGTCATATTTGATGATCTTCTGAGCTCAGAAAATGCCTCTGGAGAAGTACATGACTCCAATTTTGGAAGTTCTTCCTCAGACACTAACGAATTGCAAGTGAGAGGGGGTAGTAATGGCCAGCTAGACCCTGAAGACCAAATCGACCTCGATACTCTCACATACTATCCAGGAGTTTGGCGCAGTAAGCGATCTACTGCGGGAAGTACACAGAGAGGCCATAGATATGAAGTCGCGTACTTGGCAACTGACGCATCCCTTGAGGAAGGAATTCCAAATATTTACACTAAAGATGAGGACAGTCATGGCTCATAGAAGTGGATTATGGCACTAGAGTTTGACATGGAGTCTCTTAACAAATAAATACCTGAGATCTGTCTAATCTCTTTAAAGTCTGCAAATTAATAAAGAATAAATATTTTTTTGATGTTAAAAAAGATGTGCAGGGTAATTTTTCTCGATATAAGGTCCTTGAGGTTGCAAAAGGGATTTTCTCAAGTACCAGAAATTGACATCCGAGAGGTTTATTCAACCGCGTCAAAATATGCCTTTGTGCTGCTGATGTAGTTACGACATTGGACAAGTGTCGCGCGCTCAGCCGTGGCACTGTAATGCACTCAAGGCTGAGCTAAAGGCTGGACCTTGTTTATCTTACCTCGCACAGTATATCTGTCGACCTCTCCTCCGCCCCACCCCGAAAGAAAAGGGAGAAGACAAGAAAGAGAGAGAACTACACTGCGGTCGACGATAATCCGTTGGTACCGCCGCAGGTCGCCACTCTGGGCACTCCCTTAGGAACGAATAACTGTTTAATATCCACCACCAGTTTTTCCTGTTCCCTTTGTTGACTACGGTTGCGATTGTACGTCGCCACAACATTTCCGTAATCAAGCACAGTAATACGGCAATCCTAATTCAAGGCTTTGCTTGCAAAACTCCTGGAACCAATCATGCCGATGTCGCGTATCCAATTCCGCGCTAAAGCGGAGAAGCTCAAAAGAAGACGGATAAATCTGCCGTTTTGGATTCTACATCGTTGGACTTCATCGCTATAGCTAAGAAATTATTGGCGTTGTTTCTGGCCGCTTGCTTCCGCCTCTCCTGACGGAATATTGCAAACGGCGACTATGGCGGATTCAAGTGACGTCATGGATGTCATTCGCATGATGCTTTCTACACCCGCTGAAATCTTCACAGAATCGTTCTTCTCTCGTCTAATGTTTGCCCTCGCTACTTTATTTGATGCAACGGACCTGTTTGGGGCGGATACAGTACCTGAAGAGTACCACATTACACTACAAATCTCACCATGTGATAGAAATAATAGACACATTAAGTTTCATTTATGGTTGTTCCACCTACTCGAAGTGGACGCAAATAATTGTAACCTGGTTGTTCAGAAGTTTGAGCAAACGCGGGGCTCTTCGAACCCCTTGCTGTCGGGCCGAAATGGTGATCCTCCTAGCAGGATCAAGGATGATGAACCTAGCCCACCTGATACTTGCGGAGGATTTGATGTCAGTTTTCGCTCAGAACCTCGCGGCTCCGTTCAGGCAGGACTCCCACAGGGTCACATAATGTTCTCAACAGTGGATCGCAGGATACTCGCTTCTCTATGGAAAGGGCCGTGCATGTGTCGACTCCGCCCCGTGGTGGACCTCCAATGATTGGACCCTTGCAAAATTTGCCATCATTGCTGCCCGCTCTACCTGCCCCATTCACGTACTCCAGTAATACGGGTCCACAGAATGTTCCCCGTGCTATGCCTATGCCTGAAAAAATCTGCGGGAGCATGGAGATTCGAACAAAGCCAGCTACGCAGTCCAAATGATAAAGGACTCGAAGTTCAGTGGTGAAATCAAGCAAGATATCAAAGCGACGATTAAAATGTATGACATATGTGCCCGCCAGTACTCTCTGACCGAGCGGCAAAAGGGCAACTTCTCCATACTCGCATTTGATGGGGCTGCACATTGTTTTTTTATGTAAAAGGCAATCCCAACGGTGCATTTCTGGATGATGTGCGAAATAACGGAGGAGTACAATAGTGACGCTCGTAGGTTGCAAGTAAAATCTACTTCGGAACTAGTGCGCCTCTGCTCTTTCATGCGAGAGCATGACATTAACGACGTGATGGAATGGCTTACTGAGCTGGTGGAGCACATTAATGAGCTCTCTCGGCAATAACCAAGGTAATTTGACCGATGACGACAATACGGACTACCTGCGTAGGGCCGTTACTAAGCACCCCGATTGGTCCAAGATACCCATTGCAAACATAAAATCTCAGAGGTACTCTTTCAATGCTTTCGCTACCGCTCTGCACGATTCTATCCAAAAACTCAAGCAGCTCCCCTAACTCTCCGGTACGTCATTCCTACATACGGAATTTGTTGAAGATGGACGTTATGAGGACGAAGTGCAGACTCACATGATGCTGTATGGTCACAGAGCGCGACATGTGCATCGGAAGGACTTCAAAGGGCATAAAAGTCGTACGAAGACTCCAGCATCAAGCAGGAAGTACTCTGCAAAGACGTTTCGGTGTGGCTGCTGTGGTTAACCATGGAAAAAGAATCAAAAGTGCGCAGAAGACGCAGATAGACGCCATTTGGAGAACGCGCTCAAACAGGACACTCTAGTTATCCACATAGTGTCCGATCTAGCAAGCGATCATGAAGACATTCTCGGACAAGAGGATGATCAGCATGACCAAAGGGGTCATAGCGAATCAAATTGGGAAGCAAAGACATTCATGGTCTCGGTAGTAGCTACTTCTGACCACGATGTTGACTCTGACTCTTTCGATACTCCGCATATCGGGCATGTGAGCACTATTGATGCGGAGCAGTGAGATGTTTATATAAATACACTTAATGCTGAAATCCGAAAGGCGCAGGATTTTTTACATGGCGACAAGGACCAGTGAATTCTAATCCATCTCGCCTAAAGTTCAAGAGTGTTGAAGATGGTATCGTCGTCATGGTAGGACTCTGTGCCGTAGATCTTGAGCGAGAGATTCGTCACACACGAGCACAGCTTATTTCAGGATTCTGTATCGAAACCGGTGCACTGAACTCGGTTATAGGGCGAATGGAGTTGAAAAGGCTCTGCAATGAACATGGAGTTCATTATTTAAGGATACTTGAATCTAGCAGAAAATTAGATTTCGCCAATACGACATGCAATTACTTAAACAAGGTATCCATTGCCTTGAACACGCCTCCGGCGACCTATTCATCCGAGTCGAGTTGGATATTGTGCAGACCGCCATCTCCACCCTGTTCGGCATGGATGTCATGGATAAGGAAGGATTCACGTCTTGCCTCATTTCTAATTGGCTGGCTAAACGCAAGAAGATAAGAACGCCGCAAGGCAAGGAGATGTTCATGGATATATGGTACCTCCCAGGTATCAGATCTTGTAGTAACTATTTGTATGCTGAAGTGCGTTTCACACCGTCGACATCCTTTACCAGGTCGCAGCTGTCCAAGTTCCATCGCAATTTCTTCCACCGTAGTAGGTCCAAATTGTTCAACCTGATCAAGAGGGCTAGGTCTGAACATGAAACAAGGAGATACTGCGTCTTTTGAAAGATATAGCGAAGCATTGCGACCTTTTTGAACGTATCGAGTCAGGACTGTATCGTTTTCGAGTTACTAACGGTACAGAGAATTTGGGTTTTAATGAAAGAGCCCTCTTGGACATCATTTACTTTGATAGTTTCTCTGTACTGCACATCGTGGACGAAGCGCCGCACTTGAGTATGGCTTTCTTCCTGGATTCCCTGACTACTGAAGGTATCTAGAACGCATTCATACGTTGCTGGTCCTCAGTCTACACTGGACTCCCTAATCGTATCCTTATTGACCAAGGATCCAACCTCGGTGAAAGTTTTATACATCTCGCCAAGTTTTTTGATGTTCAAGTTGTTCGTACCGGAATCGAAGCCCATTCCAGCCTGAGATTTCCTGAACGCTACTATGGTCCACTTCGCACGATTTATCGTAAGATCATGCAAGACAGGCCCCACATGAAGAGACATCTAGGCTTTGGATGAGCCGTGAAGGCGAAGATCGATATCTTAGGCCCAGAGTGACTTGTCACTTTCGCACTGGTATTCAGTGAGTACACTTATGTGTACAAAGCTTCAGAAACAGCGCCGCGTCGTAATACTATAAGTGAACGCGCTCAGCTTGCCGAGGTCGCTCGCAAGGAGATGGAGTCTCAGATGGCGTCTCTCAAAAATTCAAGAGAGCGCTTTATCATGCGGTACCGCCCGCATGCGGTCAAGTGTACCATCCAGATGACCAAGTCCTGGTCTGGCGCGAGAATTTCGTGAACAACAGGATTGGAGAATGGCTGGGACCCTTTACCGTCATGGCCATAGACACAAGTAAGAAACTTTTGTATGTAAGTGATACGAAAATCGGATCCCTGCAAAACTGTTTAATCTTGCACAAGTCAGGCCGTATTTCAAGCGGCATGTTCTTTCTCACTCATTCTTTGTTGATTTAGGTCGTGGTATTTCTCCGTACAAGACATTACCGGACGAGGTAATACTACTTACGGAAGTCCTGGAGTCGGATGACAAAAAGGCCCACGGTGAGGAAATGCACCAAGCCAAACTGCCGGAGGTTCGTAATTTCTCGAGAAGGGGACCTTCAAGATCAACTTAAAAGAAGAAGTTCTGCCCGACGCCAAAGTACTCATGGGTCGCTTTTTTAGCTATTAAATCCACTTTAGATAGTCAGGTGAAGTATAAGGCGTGATAAGTGATGGGAGTTCATCGCGACAAATGAAAGGAACTCATGGTGCATACGAGAAATACACTGAGTCTTCATTCTGCCTAACTCTTGCTCGCGCTGGTAGATATATTTGGCTTTGACTTGTGGTCCTCGGATGTACGCCAAGCCTATCTACAGGCATCTGAACCTCTTCATCGATATATTTGCCTCCAAATCTCGGCCCCAGAGTTTTAAATCGAGCCGCACTAATGCTTAGAGCTCCTGCCACCATTGCACGGTCTGTATGACACAGGTGACCTGTGGCACACCACGCTGGATCAGCACCACCGGGAGGAACTGGGCATCTCACAATGCAAGCTGGATGTCGCCCTTTACTTCTTACTAGAGAAAGATGGTCACATTGGACTTAGCGGAACTTATATCTATGACATTCTCCGAACAGGCAACCAACAGTTTCGTCAACTGACATCTCAGACGAACAAGACCTTTGACATGGCAGAGAACTCACATTATCATTCGAATATATGGGCTTCTAGCTAGCCGCGGACCAAGATATGGATTTTATCATTGATCAATATTATTATATTAGAAAACTAGAGTGCTTACCGCTCGAGGCCTCCTTACAAAAATTCAGCTCCATGCGGATGAAGTTAGAATGGTTATCCCGCTCCCGACATGACTGCTTCTTTAAGATAGCCCAAATGGAGCAGGTCACAGAATACATGTTTAATAAGCAACCGGTAACATACATTCGGCGACTTAACAAGGCCATCCCGTATGCTACAGATAAACAGACGCAACTGAAGATTATCAAGCTGGATAAGAAGACCCTAAAAATTGCTAGCTTCTCAGATGCGTCCTTTGCAAATAATCATGACCTCTCTTTGCAGCTTAGATATATTGTTTTATTTGTAGACGCGCGGTTTACGGTTGTTCGGATTTCATTTAGGTTCTAAAATGTCAAGAGGATTACTCGATCTGCAATTTCGGGATAAGTCATCGAGTTTAGTGAGATGTTTGATTATGCTATAGCACTATCAGCTAAACTGGCCTCTATTCTTAAGCGAAGTATATCGGTTCAACTATTCACGGACAGCAAAAGTCTGTTTGACGTAATCTCCAAAGGCTCAAGGATGTCTGCGAAGAGAATGATGCTTAACATAGCCGCTGCACGGGGCGGGTTTAGAGACAAAGCTATATCTGATACTGAATTTATTCGAAGTTCTACTAACATCGTAGATGTGCTCACGAAGCAGATGGCGCAGGCCATGCTGCGTTAAATAACCGCACCCGGGCAGCTACATGTGCACCCAGAACAATTGATCATAAGGGGTTATGCAATCACCTGACCGTGCTGTTTCATTATGGGTATCAAGCCATCATATGGTAAGGAATATTTTCAGTTGCTTGCTGTATACTTTTAAGATCTCTGCCAACTGGAAAACCTCGTTCCCCTGCTGGCAAACTTATACAGGCTTTCAGCAGCTGCCCCAGTGGTGTACTTCTCGACGGGATCCTAGATGATACCCCGGCCTGCATCGAGAAGCACCACATGATTGATCTTGGCACCAAGACTTGCCACCAGTCGCACTAACCGAACTCCAGATTCGTACCCAGCTAAAAGCTCGAACGCGGCTCCGGTGCGATGGTCATGTATTAGGGCTCTGTCCTTCAGACTCCTGACGCCGAGTGAGAGGGCCACCCCAAGTACTATGGGTGCGACCTGCTTCAACCGTTGCGAGTGCACACTAGAGGCAGTTAGCGACTCCCGTACCTCTACCGCGGAGTACGCTGCACGAAGAAAGCACCACTCATAAACTACACCGGCCAGCTTACTGTCCAGATCGGATACACTGCAAAAGTGGCCTCTCATGTCCCGGACTTGATACTAGGACAAGGCCCCGTTAGCCTCCATCCCGCCAGGCCCGGAAGTTACCACGGCTACTCCGGGGTGCTATTAACATGACCTCATCGCCGCCCTAAGTATGTGACCAGAGTTTACACGGAGATGGTAACGCTCCGACAATATGTCACAAGGGGCCCAACTGCCCGAGCCTCACCCATTTTCCCGCCCTACCCAGTGCAACCGTCCGAAAAGACAAATTAAGACGGACATATTGTGGCATAGTGAAGGAAAAAGGATCGACCTGGTAATACCTCGTCCCATGTCGTACGCTTCCGGCGGCAGCATACTATGCGCCCCTTTTTAAATTTTCATCTTATATTTTACTCCCGTTATCGAATACAATCTCGTCATTCGACCACACCAGTGTAACACCGCCATCAGAATCGTCATCCCCGGCAGAGTCAGAGTTTTCTCTGCTGCCTCCCTGCCTCGCCCCATTACCGCTTTCGTGTTCTGAAATGTGCCCTCTGCATACCATCCCATCTGTATCTTTGGCGGAAGCGCCGAAGCCATCTCTCGGGAGCCCAATTTGCCCCTGCTGGCCGTGCGACCCTCCACCTTGCCATCTCAGGAATTTTTCCCCCCTCCCTTACCCATGGAACACGCTACAGATCCAAATCGCAGATGCCTGCCGCAATTGGCCGCTGCTTTGTAATGCACACGTTACCCCGAGAGTTCCTCCGCAACCCCAGCATCCTTCGCACTACGTGCGAAGTATCAGTTTGAATTTGCCCATCCCTTTTTTGCCACTTACATCTGTGAGCTCTGGCGAAGGGGAGAAAAGGGAGAAAAGGGAGGAAAGTGCACCTGCCAAGGGGAGAGAAAGAAAAAAATTTGAGGGGAGGACAGCTCTGTGAAGAAGATGGCGGACAGTTATTTCTCAAGGAGCTGTCAGTGGGGGAACTTTAATGAACTAGAGGAGGGGAAATTATTAGGGCCGTGAGGCCGCATGCGCGTTTATCCTGTGCGGACTGGCTTGGGTCGCAGATCGACCCAGCGAACTGAGCTGCAAATAGCGCAAGCGGCTCGAGAAGCACTGCTGCCGTCTTTATGGGTATCATGGCTTTCAATTCGAGGGATTTGAACGGCCGGCCCTGCTGATAGCGCTAGCTATGATTTTGTTCTGATTGATATCTTCAAGGTCGCACTTTGATATTACGCGACAGCTGGGAGTGTTACGGCCCGCGAAAAGTGTTTCGCGGTCAGCTGAGGCTCTGTAATGCAATCAAGACTGAGCTCAAATTTGGACCTTGAATATCTTACCTCGCACAGTGTATCTGCTGCCCTCCCCTTCTCGCCGCCTCCGAAAAAAAGGAAAATACAAAAAAGAGAGAGAACTACACTACCATAGACAAGAGTCCGTTGGCACCGCCGCAGGTCGCCGACCTGGGCACTCCCTCAGTAAAGAATAACATTTTACTATTCCCATCCAATTATACACGTTCCCTTTTGTTGACCACGGTTGCGATTGTACGTTGCCGCAACATTTCCGTATTCAAGCACAGTCTTGCAACAGATGTTTGGAATCTCTGTCCTATTTGACTGGAAGCGGTGCCTTCTTGGTGTCAAGAATGCCTTCTTTAATGCGCCTTTGACGGAAGATATTTATGTTAATCAATCAGAGCGGTTCGTCACTAAGGGAAATAAGATTGCTTTTATCTCTTATATAAGGCGTTTTATGGCCAGAGCAGGCTTTATGTGAGTAGAGTCGGCACCTCCATCAGTTTCTGATTGGCAAGGGCTCTTTACAATTCAGTGAGTACCCCACGTTGTAAGTATGAAAGACAGATGAATCGTTTGTATTTTTATGTTGTCGACGTCTACGACATCCCTTTGCTTTATAATGCGGAAGATACGGTGGCCAAGGTTATCAGGACATTCCATTCGAGTTTTGAGACCTTTACTGATGACGAAATTAGTAAGTTCTTAGGAATATCTGTTGAGTAATCAGGAGATATGTTCAAGCTGCATAACGCGTCAGTAGTGCACGCCACCTAGAATAATTCAACATGAATAATTGAAAACCAGTAAGCACACCTTCGCGATCTGGGCTGGACCTCAGCACGGATAGCTCTGAAAGTCTGTCAGACAGACAACGTACAAGCTGAACTGTCGTCTCTTAATTCTCTCAAATACAGTCAGATCCACATATCCTACGAAGTGGGGTATTTATGAAGGATTGTTCGGAAAACAACACAACAATGCTGCAGGCTGCTAAACACTCGTTAAAGTACTTGAAGAGTTCATAAAGCTGGAAGTCGTGTACATATCAGAAGGGGCAGAAAATATATAGTCGTTTCCAGATGCGGGCTGGGACCTGGAGAAAAATCTCGCAAGGCAATCATTAGTAACGTGATGATGCTTGCTGGAAGCCCCATTTTATCGAGGTCAAAGCAACTGTCTTTTGATGCTCGTATCTCGAAGGAATCAGAATTTGTGGCACTTTCATTTGCGATCAAAGATTTCTTCTGGTTGTGAAAGTTCAAATTAGTGTTAGGAGCAATACTGTGTGAAGCTATAACTACAATTCTGTTTGAAATTTCAATTGCCAAAGATAATCAAGCCTGTATCTCGGATGCTCGGTATCCGCTGATTTCATTAATATCGAAGCACATCGACTTGAAGTACCCCTTTATCGTTAACCAGGCGAGCGTACAGAATTTGAAACTACATTATACACTAACGTAACGTATGGTCACTGACCTAATTATCTAGGAAAAAAGTATTTTCTTCCGTTGATGAAGTTCATTGGCATTAAGTGATATCTTAAGATTTGCATTGTCTGCGCGGGGGGGTGTTGTTGGTGGGCCAGTGCGAGGAGCACATTTTTTTAGTGTTCAGTTTGAACCTTAATTGCTTTTGGTGGTTCAAGTTTTGTTGCTGGCCTAGTTGAGTAGCAAAATTTTCTAGTGTTCTCTTTGAACATGAATAATTATTGACAGTTTACCTGAATGGGTGGATATGATTAATGGTGTTGTGTCTAAATTTTCAAATATACCGTTTGTTATAACCAGACAATTTTTTACGGATAGATTCATGAAGCGGTTGTGTTAGTACAGCACATTGAGTATTTTTTCGCGCTCATTGACAATATATATAATTTTGTTCCAACACTGAATAAAAAGGGCATTACCGAGTTTGAATAGACTATCCCGATATTAAACGACCCTTGCGCAAATAATAGCACCAAATTATGAAAATTTAATTGCTATTGACGAACCTGATCAGAATTCTAAACCTCGAAGCAGCCTAATTTTTCGGAAAGGCGAGATAAAAAACTAATGACCCAGGGTCGAAAATTCTAGCACAAATTAATTTGCCGGATCGAATTCCTTTTATTACAGAACTATCAAGCTATATTAAAAGGTTTATCTCTACGCAAGAAAGGTTTTTTTGGGAAGAAATTGACATGTGACACTAAATATTCCTTTTTGTGTATTGTAAAAAAGGTAACTTTTTTCTTTCGATTTAATGAACTACTAACTTGTCTGATTGTGTTTATCAGGTACTGACCGCTTGATCCATTGCTGTTAAGCCTATTTCGAGAGCGTGGATGGGTTTTCAGTGGCGCTTGTAGCGACCCTGGCGCAGAAATTACCTCCCATGATTTTGTTGGCTGAATTGACCAAAGAGTTGTGAGTTTTTATTTCAATTTTTGGTTTCAAATAGAGATTGGGTGATAGCTTTTTTCTTTTGCTGGTTCAATTGATGGTGTGAGCTCAAGTTTACTGAGATCAATTGGAAAGTAAAAAATGGCCTCCCTAAATTCATACTTCTCCTGTCTTGTTTCAGTATTCATTTATTAGGCTGTTTGTGATGAGCATTTTCGAGTAGAAAGTGTCTGAATCTAAAAAAACACCATATGTTTATCTTAATTGCTCATTAATAAATGTTTTGCTTCTTCTTATGTACAGGTCACTCCAATTTAGAGATGTTGATCGGGTTCGGTACTCGGAAAATAGTTTTAGGCTGATATGTAGGCTACTTATAAGAGGTGACAGGCTGCGATATGATTAATTTTTCCGAAAAGACCGTAGTTTGGTTTGGAATTTTCGCTGCAATTACTTTTACAGTGGCAAAAAAAACTGTCATGCATTTTTAAATGGCATTACCAATTATCCTGCACACGTCTAGCATACAGCAGGAGATAGCCGAACCGCACTCTTCAAACATTAAAGAACTAAATCGATTCTTCTTTACAAATGACATCAGAGAAACCTAAGTAAACATCAATTGGATTATGCCAGTAAAATAAAAGAAAAAAAGACATATCGGTAGTGTCTCAGGTTTTTTTTGGAATCAAGTGTGGGTTTGATCTGGAACCATGGGTAGGAATGTTTGCGGGGAATTCCGGGAGGTAATTTTTTTATGGTGTTCGAATGTGCAGGTTTGTCGGGTAGTTTTGTTGGGGAGGGTGGTAGGAAGAGGCTGTTGTAGAAATAGTCGACTTTCGTGTTTTTTATTGTCCTGTGGTGTGTTACAGGTATAGATATGATTGAGTGCGTGCAGAGGGTAAAGTGGGGTAATAAGGGTCATATGAGTTTAGTTTGATGCCTGTAGAAGAACATAGTCCACAAACCAGATTGAGATTCCACTATTTCAGGATAACAGTAAAGAAGTTTCCGCGGATCTGCAATGAACCAGAGTAGAGAGGCTGTCGTTAGAGCTCGACTGTAGTGACTGTAGTAAGCGCTCGAAAGGATAGGCAGATTCCCTGTAGCCCTCCATGAAATGTCAGTTGAGTGAGGAAAAGAATTAAATGGGAAAAAAGAGGGTGGAGGTGATTTTTTAGGGTAGGGAGTTCTACTTCAGGAACGAAACAAGGGCTAGTAAATTGTGACTACCCTTTATTGTGTCTATTAAGGACAAAGATAGCGCTTTCTACTTCGAGCGACAGCTTTCTACTCAGAACTCCAGCTTTAATGGATTAGCTGGAAGTTTTACTCGCGGCGCTAGGCCTGCCTGTGGCCAGCTTTGGCTCACGGTGCCATTCTTGACATCACTATGGCCTCTCAGATACGCAGTCGGTTCCCGGTCCACTGATCGATACCTTTGCTGTTGGAGGTCGGCCCTGGGCCGACGAATCCAGGGAGTAATGATGCAACCCTACAGTAATTAATATAATTAACAAGTAATTAGAAGGATGAAATTTAGTGCAACATAATAATTACCCTGGTATTGCACATTTGCTATTGATATGATAGACTTACTTTACTGTACCAGGTGTATTATCCGTGAGTGAAAATAAAGGACAATTTTCTTCAAAAATAGAGCGGTGCAGTAGCTATTGGTTAGGGGAGGGTGCGGGTGTGGGTTGAGTGTAGGGAATTTATTGTTGTAGCGCGAGTCGGGTGGTGGCTTAGAAAACAAGGACGTCGCTTTAAGTAGCTTGGTGACTATTCATTTGATTCTGGAGACTAATAAAATACGTTCGAGGTTTGTGAAAAATCTGGAAGGATGTGTTTGAGGCGATGATTCGCTAGGTGGCCTTCTATTCTCAGCCGTCCTAATCGAGGGGCGTAAGTAAATGTAAGTGGTATTTTTACGTTCACTATTGAAAGCTTTTGAATATGAGCTACTCCGTTAAGGGCCTCATCGATGGGTAGAACTAGGGAGATGTAACGGTAGCTAGTGTGAAGAAAGAGGTGATTGGTTTGGGGATGAGGATGGGAAGAGTTTTCAGAAGGTCTAGAGTGAGTGATTATATGTTAGGAGTTAATTCCGAGGAGCGTAATCGTACACCGAAATAAATTTGTGATAGGTAAAGGCGTGAATGCGATGAATATGTATAAAATTTTGACATCAAAATAAGTTCAACTAGGGAGCCAGAAGAATACAAACGCACGGACAGTTTCACACACACAGGGAAAGAAAGACACTGCTTGCAGCAATCTTATGGGGTCTAGTGGGGCGAGGAACCTCAAGTAATTCTTAAATATAAAACAAGACCCGAAAACTTCGACCCCGCTGCGCTGGTTCTCGCTTTTCTATGCGACAAAAACGATTCAGCGTGGAGTAAATTTCAGCGGGAACAACATTTTTTTCATGTACATCCACTTCTTGGAGCAACTAATCTGGAGACTTTGTGCCACAGTACTACGATTTTCTGTACAGTACAGTATAGTATTGTACACATCTACCGCACCTCTCCCATTCTGCACTATCGTCTCCATTGATGACCCTATTTCCTTGCACCAGTATCCCCTTCAGCGGTACAAGTACTATTAGGGCGACACGCTTTCACTCAACCTACTATCCACAGGCATCAGCCCATTGGCCAAAATCGCTAGCCCTACAGCCAACGATCGTAAAGTATTAGAAATTGTTTAAAACCCAATTGCAGCACAGTGCACGCGTGCACTCGGTGCGCATTGGTCGGGAAAAAATTAAAATTCCGCAGCCAGTGAGAACTAAGCTTTGCTGCTGCTGCTGATGATGATGATGCAGAATTTTCCATAGGCTCTCGTTTTGTACATGTTTGACAGTTTTTTCGCAGATCGCACTCGAAAGGGCTCAACGTTGGCGGGAGTTGCGTGCCACAATACAGAATGTTCGACTTGGGGGGTTTTGCCAAAATTTACTGTACACTGTAACTTTCAGAAAAGGAGTCGAAGGTCGAGCGAGGGAGACCAAGGGAGAAGGGAGACAGACAGAGAAAAGAGGAGTGAGGGCAGAGAGAGATTGAATGACCAAAGAAAAAGTTGAGAGGAGAAAAGGTGATTGCCTTTTACTGAGGCCGAGAACGAAGTGAGAGTCCGTGTTATATAGACTTTGAGCCTGGTTGCTCGAAGCTCTAGAGCTGTTACTGGAATTTTCCAGAAGGACAAAAGATGACGATGACAGATTAACCCAAAACTATGTGAGCTGATCCAATGCTGATCAGCTCAAAGATCTGTAACGGTCAGATTCCAGGATAAACATAATTGAGGACTGTTCATGACTGTAAGCTCTGCTGTAGTCTTACAGTAACAGTCAGTACAGCTTTTCAGTAGCTAGGTACTTACACTAACATAACATGCCAAATATGGCGCGCTACTTGCGATTTTGCCTAACTTTTCAACATTTCCCCTAATACTGCCCTCCTTCTATCCCTCTAAAAACTAATACTTCAAGATATACCAAGCTCCAAATTTTGACATATTTTGGAATTTGAAGCCGGCAGATCCGTTGCCATCCGTTTTCTGATTCCAACACATTTGAAACACTCGACTCCAACACTCGACGAGCGCGCTCCAAACGACATCACATCTCCCCACACCGACCCGAATCTCCTGGGCAGGTTGCCGGCGAGAACTTCCCGCCATCGACAGAACCGGAACACCTTTGAGCGTCATGATTTGCGCGCAACTTCGCGCCAACTTAAGTCGCCTTTACATACGCGAATGTATTCGTGCAAACACAGGCCGTTTGTCAACATGCAACTCCTTGAAACACAAACAGGGACTCGGCTTACGGTCTTCATCTCTAGAGCCTATCTGTGTATTATTGTCTGTTGCACTGCTCCGTACCTTTCCGTTTTGTTTTCACTCGTACTTTTCTGTCTTCTTTTCTCTCTGTGCACTCTTTTCTTTTCTGTTTACGTCTTCTACTTTGTGTTCTGTTTTCCTCAAGACGTGCATTTCGAAGAGGCTTTATGTCTCTAGTTTCAAGTGCTGCAAATCGTTCTACAGTTTATCTTTGTGGTAGTTGGACTTGTGAGTTCATTTGCTTTTAGACATCTTTGATTGGCATTGTAGGTTACCAGGGTTTGTTCCAGTACTGTGTTTCCTGCTATTTCTCTAGAAGAGGTCAGATGTGAGTGTTTGAGTGTCATTGTTCGTCTCTTAGGTGTCATATGCAAACTATTTGCATTTTAATCTTGCAGATAATTTGCTACCAAGTCAGGTTCTACCGCTGAACGATTGGTGACGACACATTCCCTCGGACCATGACTCAAAGAGGCTGTTTCTAACGTTTACAATTGTTTGTCATCTCGTGTGATTTTTTTTGTACGGAAGAAGTGCAAAGGAGCAACCGGTATTGCAGTCTTTGTAACTTTACAAAGACTACTAAAGAAATGTTTGAGACGAATTGCGCTATGGGTACTGGGAAAGGTCTGACTGCACTGGAAACCGTTGTAGCTTGCCGTTCGTATGTTACTGCGTCGAAGACATCCGAAAAGGAAATAATAGAAAGAGAGTTGTTCCTCGCGGACGTGTTGCAGAAGTACGAGAATACAGTTCTTTCTTTTGGGCTAATGAACCTTTACCAAAACGTACAGGCGCTGGTGTCGCCCAACGCTATCACAAATCCTGGTGTGAGTGTTTGAAAATGGAGGGGTTGATATTACGTATCAAGAACAAGAAATCTACTGGTTCGCCGAGCGAGGAGGATATTGAGCGAGCAGCGCTGGCTTTCTACAATGGAGAAAAAATCATTTCGGACATATATACGTTCATTTCTGCCAAAAGTTTTAATCCTGGTCAACGTTTTTTGTTTGGGTCTGCCTTAACTTGCTTGCGTACCACACATACATGGAATATGGTTGTAAAATTCACAGCAGATGAGAATGTAACCTCATAAGCAAGGCAGACGACGAAAAGGGTGCTGAAAGTGATCATTCCACTGTAGTTAAAACACAATTTTCTGAAAAGCATCGTAATGTCCACCGCCTTTCAAGAAACAGACCTATGGGAACAGAGAGAGCTTTCGAAATCAAGGATTAAGTCGAAGCGTTGAACTAAGATGCAGAGGGTATTGAAAAGATGTCGTCAGTCTCAATAAAATGCAGCAAACTGACTCAGGAGATGCTCGAGGTCGGCAAACAACGGGCATGGATCGAACTGTTCTCAATGTCAGGCACAGATCCACAGAATCGTCAAAGATTCATGAAATTAAAACAGGAAAAGGTAGTAATGGATCTGGAACGAAAAAGGCGAGTCATTACGCGACCGGGGAATATTGTGGAAGACATGGAAGACGGGACCGGTACAACGGGGTGTGAGAAAGAAGGAATCGAAAGGTTGCATGCACAAGACGTCGCGAAGACATATTATGTAATCGGTGATGCACGGGATGGGTAACCCGCAAGTAAAGGCAGGGATCCGAATGCGGAAGATTCAATCAGGTGTAACAATGCCACTTCGATGTAATTTACTTCAGCGAAGGAGAAAGCTGGTCCTTGCCCCAATACTCTCGCTCCCCAAATTGATAATAATCTGAACGTTTCAACCAAGTCAAGCACCGTATAAATTTATTGAACTATATCTAGTTATATAGATTTGAGAAGCTTTGGAACTGTATCCGGACCTTTACGTTGTTTTACCACTGGTATAAAATGTCACGGGGTCAGGTCTCTGCACCATGTTGCCTCCAGACGTGAAAGATCAGGCAGAAACCAGCCTTTGGTTCAACGCTCGGAGTTTAATGTTATCACTGGTAACGGGAGAGGAATGTACTGTCAGAAAAACGTCTCCAAGAGCGCGCTTTTTGTAGACAATATCCGTAGTATGTTCCCGTTCAATAAACTTTTCTGTGAGACCTCCAGCTCCATCACTTTAATACGAGTTCCCACGGCTTTCTACGATCATGTTTTGCATGCGAACACACGCACTTGGTAGCCATTGCATTTTTTCCACGGATCAGAACTCACTAGCAATGAAGAGTAGTTTGAACCGCCGAAACAAACCCCGAACACTCTTTCGATGCATTTTCGAAGCCCCTTCTGCCTTCTTATGTACAGCTTAGACTTCTTGCCTGAAACCGTACTTAACGACTTTACGAAAACCTTCCAGATCAGATAAATACCATCCCCAAGATAATAAAATCAATCAAAGACACACCCGGAGATTGTATAGGTTGGCGTCATCGGAGGAAACGTTCCCGAAAGTACACGAGAAAAATGTTCACTTACTTCTATTATATTAAGATCATTCATTGCACCAGGCAAACCAAACTGGAACGACCATATCCAAAGATCTAGTGAAGAAATAACATCCATTCTTACTGAAGGTTCTCCTTCCTTTCCAACTATAATCCTTTGTAAAGCCTTGGACAATTCTACTTCCTCCCTGCACAGTTAAGGCATCCGATGCATCCCGGGAAGCCTGCAGAAGCAAATTTACGTTCAACATTTTTGATATCGGACGCTGAGGGAGATCTTAAGTACGGTGGAGCAAGTAATTTTTGATTGTCACACAAAACTCCTCCAAACATCTCGAAGCTGTTGTTTCCGAGATGTCAAACAGATCATCGGCAAGGTCAGCCGGAAGCCCATAGGCTAACTGCCGCAATGCGGGATCACTTTTAGCAGCGGTGAAATACCAATTCGACCCGTTGCGTCTGGCCGCATGTATTGTTGCACATGTGGGCAATGTAGTACCATTTTTGTGATTAAAGTATTGAAAACATTTCTGGACATCCTAAAACGTCTTTCAAATGCTTGATCACTTTGTTGGGGTCCTCTTTGATTTGTTCCTGGTCTCATTTCGGAAACAGACCAAAAGTATTTAACTATGTAGTGAAATTGTGCTGTATAATAGTTACGGTAGATGTTTGGGGCTTTGCTAGGCAAAGGTCCTCCATGTTTTCGTTTGTGATGTAGTAAAGCAATTGATTCCATTTGAAACCAGAAACAGGCTCTAAATGCTTCGTTTTTCTCTTGTTCAAAAAGCAGTGTCTTTCTTGAGTATATATTGCAAGATCTGAACGAATTCTGATGTTGGCGTTGTTTGAGCCGTGGTGCCTCGTGTTGTAGTTGAGTGTCGGTGGGAAGACTGTGCGCTGCAAACGACTGAGGCATTGGGATTTATTTTTGGATTGAAGCCCGCCAATCAAAACTTGACTAGTGTCATTGCTCGATTTGGAATTTGTTATATGGGTGGAGTTGCACTAGGGAGAACGAGGTGTGGGAGGGGCTATACCTGATACCTACCCACGCTGCTAATATGTTATCTTCAGAAAATCGTCCGGAATGTCCTCACCACATCAAATTTTCAGAGAAGACTTGCAGCAACGAGTCGTATATTCTTCTGCACAACCATTTATAAATGAAGAACCTTCTTTTGCGTTGAATCATACAAAATATTGATCCCTTCAGTGTCTTATAGCCGCTGCTGCATAAATCACGGGGCAAAAAGAGCCACGAAAGCCAAAAATACAGTCGAAATCAAGATCTCTCCTATCCTACTGACGAAAGATACCCTTGAAGTGACCTCGAGGGTTGGGTTCTGGACATGCATGGCTAGAGAACAAGGAGCTATTACGAAAGTGGTCAAATTCTCCATTGAAGCGGCGAAAAAGGTGCGTTGAGGGAGCTTATTCGTCTGATCCAGTACTTTGTAGTAATTGCAGTCTTGATACAATTAAAAACCTACTTGACCCTCCACGGAGAAGATTTGAAGTGAATTATAGTTTAAACGCATTGAAAATCATCGCTAATGGGCATATGGAAATTAATTTCAAGTAATGAAGGCGCTAGAGGTATATGTACTCTACAAATCAGGAAGATTACCCGAAAATACTGGTTGGGTTGTTTTTGAAATCATTAGTCGATCATTGGTATACATCAATTCAAAAAAAGTTTCCTCCCGAACACATTGTAAGCCTTGCGAGCTCTTCAATCGATAGGAAAGACTTGACAGAGTTAGACTCGCATTTGTTGCGAGCCCAAAGGACAACTGTCGGGTATTTTTCGTTTTTACCGATACTCAGTAGAAAATACCGAGCATCACATAATTATCAATCATATAACCTCCGCCATGGACATCTCCAACCATTTCGCCTCGGATTATCGTCAAAAATACAGATATTTCCAGTGAATCATCATAGCAATATTGAGAAGAGCCACTCAGGCCCTGAACATGATGTTTTCATGGAATATATGTAAGTAGCTAATATTAGGAGGAATTCCTTCCGAAAGCGCCTAGTAGTTTTTCTCCTCGATATCGGAGCCCACAAGTCATTTATCACCCGGAATGAGTTAAATCGTGTATTTATGCAATATTTATACAAAAAAACGTTCCCTGTCGTCTCTGGCAGATTCGGATGTGTAGACGCCATCTACTGCTCTTTTGGCCGCGTTAAAGTCCCGCTGAAAAAATCTACTAGTATCAGGACCATACTTTTTGAATAATAGATCGCAGACGCCGATGCCCCTGTTCTACACGGAAAATATATCCTTGAAAATGAATCTATGACACTTTGCATATATTAAAACAGGCTGGTCAAGTGCAACCCAGGTAGCTCCGGCAAATCAGTAGCATCCGCGGATAACTGGTACGTGTCAATGTCAGGTCAGCAAATACGCATCTTTGTGCCCCGTTTCAACTCTCTACAGATGTTTACGTCACCCGTGCCCAGTTCATAAGACTACATCGCCAGTAGTTTCACCCTTCTCCGAAAAATCTCTTCAATGTAATCAATATGCGCGGATGCTGTCGCACCGGAAACTCTAGTAACTCTGTATGAAATAACGAGAGGTAGTAGCCCATGCCAAAGTATCCAAAAGGCGCTGAACTGTTTCTGCTGTATACCAGGTTTAGTGAAAGTACTTTTGAAGCGGCGCATTCGTTTTTACATCAGTTATAGTACATTGGTGGAGATATAGTTCTGCATACTGTTAAGAAGGGGTCAAAGTTTAGACCAGCCCATATCATAAGCTGAGTTTCTGTAGAGAACATCTGGAAAGCGATAGTAAATTGCTGGACCGCCATTTACCTTGCGCACCAAGATGTAAAACTCCCGGACTAATTACCACAGCATGGTCGTAAGTTCATCCGTCTCGTTCGGCTTTCATGGTAAGTCGAAAAATCGGCATCAAATGAGCTCTAGCCTTGGAATAGTGGTAATATATCACGAACCTCTGTGTCGCACGGTCAGGAAAATTGTGGCAGGTATAACAAATACCTTCATATAACTAGTCCTAGTTTCCTCTGTGAAGGAGAAGAACTAAACCCTCAGATCGGAAAGACTTCTACTTTCGGTTATCGTATTCGGAGAGTTTCGTCAACATTACGCAACCCCTCAACCTCGTCCAATACGAAAAAATTAGAAAAATGAAGCAAAATCGTAGAGAACGGGAGATTGGAGTCGAGATATGCAAACTCAAGCCACATAATGTGCCTCGTTACGCCGTCACTACGTCAAGTGATGGATCTTATCAGCCCGGAGACCGATTTGTCCTCAGGAGAAAAACAACTTCTCACTGTAATAGTGAACGGTTGGGACCTTTCAAAGTCTCCGAGAGTGATCTCTCCAGGAAATTGGACATCGTGCCCGACAATGATAATGGTCCCGCAAAAAAATTAACATTACTCAATTCAAGCCGTACTTCACCCGATAAAGACGCCTTTCTTCATTCCAAACAGACCTAAGACGTGTATTTAACCAATTTTATTTATCCGATGATGACATAATATTGGCGACAGAGGTGCTTGACAAGAATATTTATTGATTTAAATTTCCTAGAATAGTAAATACCAAGAATAAAGGGATTAGATCCTCGTTGAAACTTGATGGAATCAGCGTAAAACTTCAAGATTGCATTCCATCTGATAGAAAGTTTTCTTAAACTGTATATATAGGCAATATAATACCCCATTAATGTTATTTATGATTCGAGGAAGGGGTTTTTAGATAATAGAATTTGACTAATTTACGGGCCTGCGGAGTACCTAGACTTTAATCCGATTACAAATATTTGAGGGTGACTAGTGGAAATCTTTTACGCAGATGAGATTCATTTTTGGTCAAATTAAGATCTTGTTGACTGCGTAAAAACTGTTGGCGTGAAATACCAAATTCTTTGTTGGTTCTCTACTTCCTTTATTGTTCAACAGATGTGTCAAGTTTTGAGAACATCCCTGAGGATTTTTATATTATTGATAATTGAACAAAGGGGGGTGGATAAAGTGGCTTCAAAGCTCTCGAATGTAAAGCTCTGCTTATTTCAGTTGAGAGGCTGTATAATTGGAATTACTCCCAAGTAGGTAAACACTTTTACACCATTACATTACAGCCATGAACGGCCGTAATTCCTTTTGTTCCAAGCTTTCAGTAGTACGCAGAACTCATTCACAGTATGGTGTTAATTTAAAATAATAACTGTACGTAAAAATCCGCTATACAAAGGACCGCGGATTCTGCAAGACGGGCGACTCCGGTCAATGGCGGAACCAATTGCCCACCCAAGCGAGAAAGGGACCGGAAGAAAACTCCACCACCTGAACCGAGGGTTCAGGAGGCTCAACAAACTTCCGCTGTAAGCACATAGGCTTATAGATAGAGACGGCGACGACAATGGCGAGAACTCCGGACGAGCTAGCTTGACGACCAGCCCCAAGGCTGTGAAGACTATTTTATGTACTAATGAAACTGCTAGTGCTATTCTAATTTCGCATGCTTAAAATTGGTTTTACTCACAACAGCTATTCCTTCAGGCCAATTGCTGTGAAGTTTATTTTCTTTAATGGCTTTGGATTGCGGTCCGTGTACAGTGTGAATTATCGAGAACGGTCATCTCTTTGTCACCAGATGGTAATTTTTGGTGGTGGTGCTATTCTAAACTCGCGCACTAATTCCTTTTGTGTTGCATTTTGTCACTTTTTGGAATTTTCGATGGAGTCGTTATAGGCTAGAATTGCTAAAAAATATCCGCAGACTAACTGATACTTTTATGTTATCATATCTAACTTAACTACTTGAAGCAAACACATCCACGGGCTTTCCGGCTCGCCGCTTACGCTGCCACTCGGTTTTCTTTGTCCTCGAGTAATCACTACAATTGCGGCTCGTTGGATTTCGCGTGTTCCGGCACGTAGCTAAAGTACCCTCCTTCACAATTCGAAAGGCATTGGAGAGACGAAAGTACGGTGGCTTTGCAAGATTTCCACAAATTTGTTTACAAGAATGCTAAATCCGTAGTGTGTTTCCAAGCTTTTCTCTATATACCGTAAAAGTAAAACAGGATTACATCTCGCGATACTTTGCAGGCATACAGTAATTCGGTCGGGAAACGGAAAGGTAATCTGCGATGTCATTCAAACGATACTTTGCGGGTACCGAATGTTCGGGTAGACAGGCTCCTGTACACAAAGCTCTTTCAAGGTATCGCTCCTTCGTTTTGTGGTGTCACTGAGTGGGGCAACAGTACTGCATGTGGCCAATGGATGGACCAAATCCTAAAAGTAGCTGTTGAAGAGAAATCGGAGCCACTCGAATAGTAAACAGGAAACTGGGTGACTTACGACCAGACTGCGCAATACTGTACATGTGCGGTATTCTCCATAGTGCAAAGAATACTGCACATGTACAGTACTGGCGCCAACCTTTGCGGGGTATATTATAGCTTTGCACTGGAGAGTAGAAGTGACCATCAAGCGGGTCGAAGGGAATACATTGGTTTATGAACCTTTCTTCTATGAAATCGAGGCAAGGGAAAAATTGGGATGTGTTCACGATTGAAATAAAGAAAAAGTGCACTGCAATACCAGTGTGTGTGTGCAAATCTTTACGGGATTTGCAGAACGCATGTAGGACTACATGCGAAGGGGGGACACAGAGAAACTAACAAGAAAAGCGTCTGGTAAGAACTTGATGCGCTTGCAACCCGTGCAAGCAGAAAACAAAGCGCGAAATGAATGGTTGAGGCATCCACTGCGGAGTGGTGCCGCGACGGGAAGCAGCGAACGAAGAAAGACAGCAGAAGAAAAGTGGTACACTCGGCTCCCAGGGGGCGAGCAATACCAGAGCAGGCCGGCGTAACCAAAATCGGGATTAACCGTACAGTATTGTATATTGTACAGTACAGTATAGTATAGTACCTACCTCACGGTGTGTTGCGCAGGAATACAATTGTAGTTTGGGAATAAGTGTAAACCTGAACTCGCCTCATATGTACACGACGGTGCTTGTCACTACTACCGTACCCCGAAGTACCCTTCGAATAATTGACACTAGCCCCACTCGTTGAAATAGAGAATATCGAGCACAAAAAGTCGGGACTCCCAAACTTGTCATGCAAAAGCTTACAGTTATTCATTACAGAACGTCAATACATATTTCCTTCCTCTGTATCTGGCAAGTGCTCCGATGTACTGTACACAACCCATGATGATCATGGCGGTGTTGGCATGAACCTGCAGTACAGGTACTTGGTGGTGGAACTTTCTGCGCTAGACAATTCAACAAATGTTGTTTTGTGGCGCAAAATGTGCGGTATGTCTACTGTAGCTAGCTAGAACGCAAAAACAATGTATCCTTCGAGTTTCAAGTTTGTTGGAGGGGTCGGTGCCTTGCCTACAAAGAATCGATAGAACGAGGAATGGATACGTGAAGTGATTTACGGTATCCACAATCTGCCAAGCTCAAATTGTTGCCAGGTTGGGGGCTGTTCCCAACCGAAAAGGCAGTCAGGAAAAAGATTGTCAAAGAGAGGTACAATTCAGGAATACCGTAGTTTCATACAAAGACGGGAAATGAAACGGAAGAAACGACCGCCATAACGGTAAATTGGGACATTACAGCAGACACAAAAAGCCAACGGGAAAAAGCAAGGCTTGAATGGGACAGACATAAATTTAAATTTAAAACAAAAACTAGTTGCTCCAAACGACTAAATAATTTGAATGAGTTTTTGATGGGGCAATAAATTTGAACTGCAGGATATGTGTATGTCACGTGGCTTGAACAAAAAAACCACGTTTATTGAAGCGATTCGGTTAGTAGGTACACTGTATTGTACACATGTGTACGTACAGTATTTATTCGTTTTGAAAATGGCACCGTACAATACAGTATTGTACAGTAGTGTAGTCGACAACATTACAATATTTGGCCCGGCGGGCTTGGGAGCCGGACGGCATGCTGTTTTGTATGAGCTTCACAGTGCCGCCAGTAAGCGCAAGCATAACAACCTTCATGCAAGCCCGATTATTGTACTGTACTGTACCGTACAGTACAGTACTGTACTCCCAGATACTTCGTACGCCACAGACCCTTTTTTGCTTTTCACATGTGACTGTACGGAAACGCAGCAAGCGAAGCTCAGCCAACATTCCCGCGCGGTTTTCCATTCGCTTTCTTTTACTCACCCACTGGGTCAACTTGCTCCACCAGCAACGTTTTCGTCCCCCATCACGAAACATCACTACCCCCCCCCCCCCGTCCATCAACCCATCCCAGGCCCCGTTCATTCCACAATCCCTCTGCCCCCTCACCCCCTCACCCCATACCCACTCTCCACTCTGCCACGTTCACATCTGCTTCCCCCCCCCCCGCCCTTACCTTAACATGACACCTCCAACAACACCTCCATCCGTCCCCACAACCCCTCCCCTCCTCCTCCCCCGCCAACCTCTGCCACTCCCTCCACCTCTTCCCTAGGTCCTTTTGCTCATCTTCCCGCCTACAATTTCGACTTTGACTACCGCGGTGATTCAATCCATCATAACTCCCTCATCCCCCCTCCTTCAGACCCACAACAGCTCACCTCCCCTCATATCTCGTCGATGATTTCGACAGTTATATGTTCCCCGATGTCCTCAACCATCCATCCACTCCACATACCGAACAAGATCCCAAACAAAACTCCTCCTCCTCCGACCTCTCCCAACGACCCACCACCTCCCGCCCCACCTCCCCCACCCGCCACCGCACAACCCCCCTCCCCCACCCGACGTCAACTGGCGAACTGTCGACTCTGCACATCTTTACTGCCCGACGGCTCCCACCTCGAGTCAGACAAGTTGTACACCGGCTACACAAAACACATCATCCTCGTCTTTGTACCACGCCAAGCTGTCGAGCTTGTCGGACTCGTCTACGGCAAGGTCGCTCATCTGCTCCAACAAGCAAGCGCCCGTCTGGTCTTTATTACCGCATGGTCCCCTTCCCAAGCCACTACCTTTCTGTCTCGCTTTGAGCGCGTTTCCCCCTTTCCGGGCTCCATTGTTTGTGACCCTGATGCAACCCTGTTTTCCGCTTTCGGCTTTATGCGATCCCCACTGAGGGCGCTTTTTTCGGGCTCCAAAGTTTCCGCTCCCATGCGTCAAGGCGTTCGCAATGCATTCAGCACCGTATCATATCGTGCTGCAAACAGAGATATTGCTACCACCTCTGTTAGTTCCAAGCGCCTGAAATGCGGGGCTATTGTATGGCCGTCCTTACGTGGCTATGCCAAGCGCCCGGAATTGCCTATTGCAACGACGAGTCCCCGCCGACAGGCGTAGGATGTTATTTGGATGTCCTCAGTGCATGTGGAGTAAATGAGCATTTGTCCCGGAGATTGACGTCGCTCAAGTTTTCTCCAGGTTAATAGTATGAGAGTAACCAGTATAAGGCAAGGACCGCAGATGAGAAAGAAGCAAACAGATCAAGGGGCCAGAAACAGCAAGAGGGTCAAGGAAGAATGAAAGAAGAAATGCACTCAAGGGACATGACATGGTCGTAAATTAGGAATGGGCTTGAGCACCATCGTAACGAACAGATTTGAATGCCCGATTGAGGAAAACATTTTCCACAAAGGTTCGGCTCTAACCTGTCATCGTTCGGCGGCGAAACAAGACAGTTGAGTACACAACGTACAATGGAACTTCTCCCCAAATGACTGGGCAAAGTTATGCGTTACCCCCAGGAAGGAAATCAGATACATACGGCGGAAAGGTAAGCTATAGAATACTTTGGACACTCTCGGTTTAGGAAAACAGGAGTTGCCCTGCTCTGTAAATAAGCGAAATACATGCAGTAACGTCATGTCATGTTGCTATTGCCATGGAATTCTTTCCTA
Source organism: Kappaphycus alvarezii (assembly GCA_002205965.3). NCBI lineage: Eukaryota > Rhodophyta > Florideophyceae > Gigartinales > Solieriaceae > Kappaphycus > Kappaphycus alvarezii. The sequence continues at coordinate 1,175,641 of NADL03000758.1, forward strand.
TCGATAAGGTTTCAGTCCATCTGTTCTTTGAATCCGCCGCTATCGTGTGGCAAACACAAATGACACTGAAAATTTTTACCCTGAGCGTTGGCACCAACGCTTTGCTGGAGAGTCGTTCTGGCCTTTCCTTGCAGGCAGTGTGAGCGGTAACATGATACCTAGAATTGTCAATTGACCAATGCGAAAGTGTAATCCTCGGCCTTCTTGCACTGCACTTGCAAGAGTGTGCATTGCCCCATCAGGAACCGACGGCGCCAACATTGGAATATTTACACGAAGCCCAATAGTATCCAACCTCGTCTGCGTCAACCCTATGGTACAGATTAGTTGTCTGAACATTCAAGCTGTTATGTCGGGTGCGGATCCCGTCTGCGTCACATCAATTCCTCATCAATATCTTATCGTTTTTGAATCTTTTCGTTAAGAAAAAATAACATCAACTGACGGTAACGATTCTGGTGACAAGAAGACGGAAGTCCTTCGTACTGAAATCATTTCATACTCGAACACCGAACCACAGCTCAAAAACTTGGTCAAAATCCTTAATGGGAAACAAATTCTTTGAATCACTTTTTTTCCGCGTCATCCGACAAATCTGGCTCGTCAGGCAAAGGAGGTTCCTCTATTTGATCTGTTGATACCTCCGAAGATGTTCGACAGCGAGGATTGTTGATACAGAGTCCTCACTGATCCCGGTGTACATTCCGCTAAACTGCACATCTTCAACATTAGTCTCTGCATCAGCAATGCGCCCTCCGCGCTCTACCCACATTGCACAGAACATCTTTTCTACGTTTCGAATGTATCGCTCTGCCTGTCCAAGAGGGACTCTCCATCATGTCCCTACGAAGCTGACTTCGAATATCCTTCAGACGCTCGATATCTGTTCCTAGCGATATGGCCTTGGCAATATAATCCTCCTCCGAAAAGGCAACTAATTCGGAGTGTCCAATAGCCGTTAGAAGAGTCGTGCCCACGTTATGCGCATGATCGCCATTCTCGGGCTTGACACCGAGCGTAATAACTGGGACACCCATGTAGAGTGCCTCACAAGTTGTCGTTGTCCCAGCATATGGGAACGGATCCAGTGCAACATCCACATTCGAATACACTTGCAAATGCGATCTTGTTGCCGGAATCAAAGGTACTAGATCCAAACGATCAGCACTGATTCCTTCCTCTTCAAACAATGCCTCCATTCTTCTCTTCGCGTAAGCCGCACCGAATGGCTTGGCCTTCAATAAAAGCCTCGATAGCGGAACGCGACGCAAAATCTCGGCCCACAGTCTCACAGTCCTTGCTTGAATCTTTGGAAGGACGTTGAAAGATCCAAACGTAACGATTCCACCAGAGCTCAGAACAGGAGGTGGACTGCAATCCTCGGGAGCGTCCTGGGCTGGTGTATAACACAAAAACACATCCGGTAGTCGCCACAGCTTTTCCGTAAATTCTTGCGTAGTTTCCGGCGGATCCACAACTCCGTCTGTTACACGGTAATGTATAGTGCTCAGCCCCGTAGTGTTAGGATAGCCAATCCATGTCACTTGCACCGGTGCTAATCTTAGCGCCATTATATCAAGTCGGTTGTTCGCAGTATGGCCGCTAGCTCTACAAGAATATCAATCTGGTCCTCAATGATAAGCTTTGCCGCCGCAGACGCTGTTAGTCCCCATATATTTCTCCAGTTATCTCCAAGCAACGAGCGAAAGCGCTGGGTCTTGGCGTCCGGTTGTGCGACATTTGCATACGCAAAGATCTTGAACCCCTCAGGATCTAAATACGTGAGCAGCACTTCGCAAAGTAACTCACAGAGTGAGTGAAGAAATCCGGCGACAAAAATCCAACCCGCAGCGGCCGGCCGTGCGAGGTCCTCGCCTCTGAGTTGGATCTGGGGCTGGGGGACTTCTCAACATTGTAGCAAATGAATGGCCACAGGGTTGTTGACATGCGCGGAGCTGGCGGCTAGCTTGATTTCGGCGTCTATGCGGTCTTGGAATGCAGATCCCCAAATCTTGTGCTGATGAAACACTTGTGCTTTGGTCCACTTTTCGCTATAACTAAGAGCATGAAGGCGGTTTTGAGCAGCCATCATGGCCCTAGGATCAAGTTCTGTACAACGTTCGTAGTGCCAAATGGCAGTATCAATGTCACCCCGATCTCGTAAAAGGACTCCCATATTGTTGTGCGCCTCCGCATACTCGGGGGATATCGAATTGGCACATTGCAAATGTTCGGTCGCAGATTCCACGTCACCCATCAATGTGTAGACGACTGCAATATTGTTATGTGTTTGATGATGTTGCTTGTCACATCGCAGGGCGTTGAGGTAACACTCCAAGGCCATCTGGAAATTGCCCAACTCCTTGTGCACGACGCCAAGGTTGTTATGGGCTTCTGTCAAATCTGGATTGAATTTTACAGCCAGGTTGTACGACGTAAGCGCTCGCTCCAGCTTTCCCTCCTCTGCGTACCATACGCCCAGATTGTAATGTGCATCTGAAAAAGTAGGATGCAACGCAGAGATTTCTTATACAGACGGCACGCAGCCTTTCGATCCTTCTGCTTACACGCAGTTCCTTTCTCGCATAACGCACAGCCATGTTAGTCTTCGCAAGTTCAAAATTGGGATTCGCGGCCAAGGCTCGTTCATAAGCCTGCATGGCAAGGTCGATGTTCCTGTCGTTACGATGAATGACGCCGAGATTACACCAAGCCTCGACATGTGAAGGGTTGACCTGAAGACAGCGTTCATAGCACTTGCGAGCCTTGAGAGGCTCACCTGAATCAGTGTACGCGACGCCGAGATTGTAAAGTGCTTGAGCATATGTAGGACAGACCTCGAGGGCCTCCTCATAGTGCTGAATACCAGATGCTGGGAGGCCAGCTATCTTGAGCCGCACTCCAACATCAGTGAGCAAGGAGGCTAAATGTTGGGAAATCTCGGCGAGAGATGTAGACATGAATGACGGCCTTTCGCCGCGCTCTTCACGTTGGCAGGCAGATGTACGGGCTGTTCGCAGGAGTCTAATGATTCGGCCATATGCAAAGGGTCAGTCGCCTTGAGAACGAGGGCGAGGCCGCACAAGGCGTCGGGGTCATCGGGATCAAGGGTTAGGGCTTTACGAAGCACAGCCTGAGCCTCGGCAAGATTGTTTTGTGAAAGATGGACGCTAGCGATTTGGACGAGGAAAGGGCCAAGACCGGTTTCAGAATGTAGGGCCAGGTGAGCATCTCGAGCTTGTTTGGCGACTTGAAGAGCGGCCTCTGGGCGACCTCTTGACGAAAAGAATATGGAACGGCTGAGAAGTTGGGAAGGGGAGGGTTCAGATGATGGGGAGGAGGGGGGAGAGGTTGCGGAAGTCATGGCAGAATGGTTGGGGGGTATTTGAGGCAACAGATGGCGTCGAAGAAAGGGTGGAGAGAGGAACTGGCGGATTGTGATTACCGATGATCAAGGGTAGGTCATGAGCAATGTCCAGAATCTTCAATAGTTTGATGCGACGCCCGGTGTCACTGATTACTTGAAAAGGCGGTCGGAATCGCAGCCATAGGCTCTACCACATACAGTACTGTACTGTACTGTACTGTACATGTGAAGGGTCAACGGGGCGGATCAACAATCCGCTTTATATACAGTAATCTTTCAGAGTAAAAATATATGAATTTAAGTCATAATTCGCACGCAAAATCAAGCTCTTGGTTAATTTTCAAATAAAAAAAATATTTTCAGCATTTCTTCGAAAAACGCCCGCTAAATGCACTTACACTATGGAAGCATCGGCCCCCAAACAAGTGCTGTTCTCGTGTGCAGTGCTGTAGAATACTGTACTGTATGTTTTTTTTTGGCAGCTTTGTTCAAAGCACTGTACTGTTATTACTCAAGGGTCTTTGGGCGCTAGAAAAATCGTCTGCTCCCGATTTGGGACGATTACCGGTGATCGGGGGCGACGTGCACCATGTTTGCAAATCGGGTGAACGAAGGGCCACGGTGTGGCAGCATGTCCAGCATCGCTTGCCGATCAAAGGAGTTGAAGTCGTTTCGAGCACCGATGAGCACGGTGGCAACGTTTGGGTCCGATGACAGCCTTCAAAGCATGGTGCGCACGTCATGGACGATAGCATTCATGCCGGCCTTGATGCCATTGGCCGTCTGGAAGGGGGCCAAAAACGCACGGGAGCCATCAATAGCCGACGGGAGCAGCGTCTTCGTGACCAGGCGCCTGAGGACAGAGCCGACTGCGATGGACGAACCTTCCCAGACTTGGGCTGCAGGGGGAGGAGGGTCGCAGCGGAGAGCCCGGAAAGAACCAACTCGGGGAGGTCTCCCGTTGCTGTGCGATTGACCATTTTCGTCAATACTCCGATGCCGGTGACACCATCCTCGGGGCTAAGAGAGGTCTTAGCAAGCAGGTGGAACCACCGCGAGATGCGACGCGCGGCCTGCGCAGCAGCAGCTTCAGGGACTTGCGGGGGTGGTGGGAGTTGGTCCTCGGGAAGAGGGCGATGGGCCGTGGCGGCGATATGTGAAGTTCTTGCATGCGCTGGATGATAGTAGGAGCGTTGGCGTCGGCGCACGGAGCATTGTGGAGCGTCCACATCGCCTTGCCATAGCTAGTATCAGCGCAGAGGGCCTCGGCCCGCCGAGAACATTTGGCGTTATCGGACGAGGTGGGAGCGTGAGCACTAGGGCAGTGCTCGACAATCCACTCTACCCCGTAGTAATGCGCGTTGATAGCATTGACATCAGCATCAAATCTCTCCTGCCCCACAAGCTGTTGTTTTGCTTGAGGAGTTAATCCCGCGAATAGCGCGGGGTATAATACGAATGCGGGCGTGGTACGCCGGCGTGTGTCTCAGCGCCTTAGTAGCATCATCTAGTCGTCTATGGCCATGGCTATCTGCTTGCGCACGCTGCTACCATATGCCGCTGGTATAGCTGTCCACGCTGGACAGGTGACCCACGTATGGCGGAATGTATGCGCTCTTTCGGAGTTGCACTATACTGTGTTGCGTAGGGGAGAACGCACACAGTTTGAGGTTGAATGCAAGATGACTTTACTTGAATGGGTTGGTATACTTAATTGGTTTACTTGAATGGGTTGATGACTTTACTTGCATTACTGAGAGCTGAGGCGCGGTCTGTCCAATGCAGAGTGCATTGGGGAAGTCGTGGAGCTCACAACTGAGCAGAGCGCGTAGTCTATTAAAGGTCGAGCTACAGGACCTCCTTGGGGAGAAGGAAGGTAACCGGCGTCTTGTGCCGAATCCGTGTGTCTGGTTTCATCACCCTTTACCGTATCTCACATCACCGGTTCCTGATTGATCTCTGAGCCTCTAGCTACACAACATACCCGTCATCCCTATATCGGGCCGCTGTAATCATCAACTTACAGTATGTTTACAGTGAAGAAAATTAGTGAGTAAAAACGGATTATATCATGTTTAATGCCTATATTGTAATTACTGTACATGGATGCTTTCCTCATTTCTGATTGTATAGCAGGTTTATAAGAGTCCGGGCAAGTACTGTACAATACTGTACAGTACTGGAAAAAGCTTTGAGGGATTTTTCGATCGGTACAGTTAATATCATTCAACTTACAGTGCAGTCTTACAGTAAGGTTAATAGAGCGATCACAAAAGCAAAAACTACCGCGAAACTGCAAAATCTTAATTACTTGAACAAAGGTTAAATGTAATTTTACTGTTGTGTAGCTCTTAGTGGCCGGTGGCATGTCGCCACAAATTATGGTCCCGAGAGCCATGTACTGTACAATACTGTGCATGGCTCTGAGCTACAAGTGGCGTGCACTACACAACAGTACAGTAGAGGTGCCTCAAAACAGGCAACTAGTGGGTCTAAGGGCTACTTTTTATGTTTTGCTAGGAGTTTAGTATCAATTTGTGCGTTTTTCAAATTTGCGAATCTCTATTGAAAGGCTGGTCGACTGGGGTGTGAGCCCCGACCGGCCAACAACAGGCACCACCACCACACCAAAAGCCTCACTACTAAAGCCACCACCCACACCAAAAACCCCAAACAAGTATCATCATCCAAAAGCACCAGCCCCAACCCCCAAACTACCGCAGCACCACCAATCCCCAGACCCAAAATCCCAAACACAAAAGCACCCCCAGATCCAAAGCTACCATCCAGAAACGTTGCAGTCCTCTTCTTTGTTGCCCTTCAGGCATTGGTGTCTCTCGTCTCTTTGGACTTGCAGTGTGCATACCGAAGTTCAAGGGGGAAATACCTGTAATACTGCGGGTGTCCCTTGTCTCTTTGTACTTTGGGTGCTTAGCATGAAGCTCAAGGGTGCAATACCCTCAGTGACTGCTAAAATTTAAGAACTGAGCTAAAAGAAAAAAAACAAGAAAAACAAGAAAAAACAAAAAAGAAAAGAAAAGAAAAAGAAGCAAAGAAACAAAGGGCGAAAAGAAAAAGAAAAGAAACAACTAAACTTTGAAGCCCTCGAATAGAGCCAGGAGAAATCAGAACCCCTTCCAGTGCTTAACAAAAACGAGTACTATTAATTACAATACAGTACAAGAATTTATTGTAGAAGTCAAATCCTATCAGTGAAGTATTTGATCCATCACGGGAATTTTGACCTATCATTGCAATGTGTCCGACATATCCATGAAGATCTCGACCCATCCATGAAGAGCTCGACCCATCCATGAAGAGCTCGACCCATCCATGAAGAGCTCGACCCATCCATGAAGAGCTTGACCCATCCATGAAGAGTTTGACTCATCCATGAAGAGCTCGACCCATCCATGAAGAGTTCGACCCATCCATGAAGAGCTCGACCCATCCATGAAACGTTCGATCCATCAAATCCAAGCCAACTACCTTTCAGTGAACATATATATTTCAACATCCCATCACATATGTAACGTTTTGCTCGTTTCCTTCGTCAGGATGCGTTTCTCACAAAATTGCCAATGCAGCTGCACCCTACTGATCAGCAGCAACTACCGTCCCCTCATGTAGGCCTTTCTTCTTTACCATCCCACCTCGGCGATGAGGCATACCCCTCACCGACACATTCTGCAGAAACCCTTCTATGGCAGAGAGTTTGCAAATCCATCTTTAGCCGAGATTTCCAGCCGCTGATGAGCCAGTATCACTCCGCGAAGTTGCAGGGACACACGCAGGGACACATGCACGTATTAATCCGAGAAGCATGACAAGAGGTCTGAGCTGAGTGCAAACCCCGAAAATAAAACGCATAAACTGTCCAATATGTCACGTGAAAAATTGCATTGACTTCCACGTACCAAATTAGGTTCAAGAGAGTATAGTACCGATTCGATAAGCGTGTTAGGGAGGAAATCTAAAAAAATCTCATTGTGTTCTAGTTTTAGGAGTTGCAGGAGCTGCTCGGTCGTATGATAGAGCAAATATGTGCGTTATTCAATCTGAATAGCGCAGAGGAGATGGCAGTTGGCCAAAAAGAGGCCGATTTGCACAGCTTTGGAGCTGTAATTCGTGTACAGGTGGTCGGCGCGTAATCCACTCGATATATTACGAGAAGAACAGGACGTTTAAGCAGGGCGGGCTTTGAGGGCGAAGAATCATTGTAATTGAGAAGTAGACAGCAATCCGTTCAACAACAACATGAGGAAATTCTTTGCCTCAACAAAGGCCTTTTGTGATTCAAAATTGGCTATCAAGAAGGCCAAATCTGAGTTGGATCGAGCACGACTTCAGGAGAGGCAGAAGAAGAGGGATTTATACCGCATTTGACAAGAGAAGGATCCAATGTAAACAAGCTTGAGTCGTTGAGATTTCGTTGAGGGAATGAGTTTCTCATATATAGGTAAAGTCCTCGTTTGTACCCTCTCACTACAGCACCTTCTAATTGTTTATCCGATGCCAGCGTCCAGAGGCCCCGACCTATGTCATAACATCTTGTAACATGCATCGCTCCGTAGTTGCACCTACATGTTGAGTCACTGTTCCCCGACGACAACATGCTGGGTCACCAGCAAAAATGTACCGAAGCAGCAAGCCGCTTTATCACAACTAAATAGTTATTTGTTCAAACACAACAACAACAAGGCCAGATAGAAAAGCACGTGATACGCAGGCCAGCTGGCTTCCTCTTGTCTCACAAATGCCTCACAAAAGTGGTACCGGCAAACATCCTAGGACTTCGTCAGCCTAGCAGTGACCTCCTAGCCCAACCTGAGTGCCACGCACGGGGATTGAAAGTTCGCCATACACTTGCCATATCCTCTTAATCTCGTTCCCAGCCTACCGAACCATTTCCTTTCTTTCCTTGCCGGTAAGGTCGGTACGTTTACATCTACCATCCACAGTCACCACCTACCTACGTCGTGCCTCACTCCATCTTCCCTTCACCTCTGTCTTCGCTCCACCTAGTCAACCACCGCCCACTCCCATCACCAGCCCTATGGAGTCCCACCGTAACTGGATCTCCAAGTGGTAGAGCATCGCAGTCTTAGGTTTGAGTGCCTTTGCTACTTCCTCGACAACGATTACCGCCGCGCCTGCAGCTTGAAACTCCACAGCGTGTAGCGCTAAGAAATCTGCCCCCCCGTAGGAGAGCAGAGGACCGAACTAGAATTGCGTAGAAATTTGGCAAGTACTAAAGTTAGATCCCTTTTTCGGAAGTTATCTCTAATCGCCAACAGGCTCCCCAAATCCACCCAAACCCCCGACCTCCCCCTTTCATCGCGGTGGGCGGTAACCCCCGCGCTCTCCGCCATGAACCTCTCTACAGCCCAGAAGCTCATTGGCCAACCGGCTGAGGCTGAACCCGCCACCCTCGCCCGCGCCCGCAAGCTACTAGCCTGCCTCTCCTCAACCCACCGCCGTCTCGACCCAAGGGAAGGAGATCCGGAGCCGACGACCTCCAGCGCCCCAACTGCTGCACATGGGCATCGCCCCCACCCTTGAACATTCCTTCCCGTCCTTCGAGACGGCACACAGTCTCCCCTGTGAGGCTGCACGGCTCGCAGACACCCCTCTACCGCCGCATGTCCTGGTGCCTCATGTTGGCAAGAGGGCGTACCTCTATTTTCCCGCTGCGGCACGTGAGCAAGTTTTAAATATATTGGCTCACATCAAGAGGACCTTCCCCAATCCCAAACGACTACGCAGAAGATCTCCGCCACGGCCACCGCCCTACACGCCTTTGTCGTTCAAGGCGTCGTCACCCAGCTCCACCGAGAGGCTCACCGCCTCCAAAGATGGCCATCCGCTCTTGGGAGGCGCTATATGTCCGACCTTCCACACCTCGCCCGCGGCATCGACGAAGCCCGCCGACTTGCCCAAGCCCGCCGAACCAACAAGCCTCCGCAAGCCCCCGCCCACATCGCTCCCCGCAACGCATCCCCCGTCCATCAGGCCCTCCCTCCCCCCCATGCCACCGGTGCCTCTGCTGCCGAAAGTGCCCCCCGTGCGACCCTTTCCGTGCCCGCTGCCCCTCCCGGCACTTCTGCTTCCCACACTAAGGGAAGCAAGCGTGCCGTTCCGCCCCGCCCGACGAAACCCCCACCCGAGGTCATGACGGACGGCCCAAGCTCACACACGCACTCCGGTAAGTCCCCGGGCTCCCCACCGACGGCGACGAAGTGCCGATGCGCGCAGCGCGTCGCGCCACCCGGAGCAAAAGGTGACTGCCTGGACACCCTAATGACGCCGTATCCGTCGACGGCCCCGGTGCCAACGGCAGATCTCGGACTTCTCGACGCTATCATGCTGCCTCCGGTTCCTTTGCCATTCCGCGTCCACCGACGCAGGCCGTGGACAGCGCCGCATCCGAGAAGTCTGCATGAGCTCCGCAATTCTCTCGGTAACTGCCCCTCCTTCTTCGGCACATTCTCCGTCTGGCGGACGTGCCGAAGATCGCACCCCCACCTCATTCCTTCCCGGCTTCCTTTCCCGTACCTAGTGTTCATGACATCCTTCGCACCCCATATCGCGAGGCAAATATCTTTCAAGATATCTATACCACCTGCCTCAGTTAGTTTGTACTACTCCTCATCAAGTTGGTCAAAGCCGCAGCGGAAGCACGCGAGACGAAGCAATCTGTCGCGCCTTCTTGCACTTGCATGCGCTCCCTACCGCAGTCATGCGTCGCAATCTGTGTGGGGAGGAAGGCTGGTATCATGCGAAAGGTCAGCGTGCCGCCCTGCGCGAACGGATTCGGCGCGCCCATACTGGCTTCCATTGGGGCGCCTCGTGACCGATGCCCTCTCCGCGCACCAAGCCCGAGCTGAGTGGCTGGCCGCCAACTGCCCCAACACTGGCCCTCTCCCACCCTCCAGCTCTGCCAAGCGGTCTCGCCGTGTAGAAGCACTTTGTGCTGATGCCCGCTATGGCAAAGCTAAGCGCTCCCTCCATGATTTCCCGCTGGCTGATGTCAATGACCCTGTTACAATCGCACAGCGTCATGCCCTCCACCCTACTCTAGCTCGTCCCATTGCTCCACTTCAAGAAGACAGCCTCCCTCCACCTCCGCGCATCACGGAGGCCGCCGTAGCACGTGCAGCACGCAGCATCCCATGTGATACTGCCGCAGACCCAGAACGGACGCCTTCCGATGGTTCCATCTGCTGGCTGCGACGCTCATCAGGCCCGAAAGTAGTGTCAATGGCGTCAGCATCCTGACTAAATTCGTCACGCATAGACTGCGGGGAGCTTCCGGATGACATCCTCCCCTGCTCTCTGCTGCCGCCTTGCTACACATCCTTCAGAAGCCAGGTAAGATGCGGCCAATCACTGCGAGCTCCGTCCTCCGGCACATAGGCGTCAAGACCCTGCTCTCCTCCGCTATTGACGCCTCACGTGATTTCTCCTCCTTCCCGACGGCCAACGGGATCAAGGCAGGCATCGACTCCATAGTTCACGATACCTGAGTCATGCAGAATCGGGTCTCCTCCAACCCGCTGGTCGCCACAGTCCTCATCAATGCCTGCAATGCCTTCAACCGTGTTGTTAGGCAGTCGATGCTGGACCTACTGCGACAAGTAACCCCACACTCCCCGTTTCATGAAAAAGGGAAGGTTTGGGAAGAGAAAAAGGTTTTGGTGTTTTACTCTTGGAAGATATATCCGATCTATCCATGGTTTTCCAGACAACCACAATCGACTCAAAAAGGGTACCGACACAGTAATGGGGAAGGAACTACGCTCCCTAAAATGCTACCTTCAGGCCAGCCATCAAGCAGGCCGCATTGGACATGACGGCTGCTGCGGCGTGCCTTTGCATCAAAACCCCCCGAACCTTTCCGTACGTCTCCAGTGCCCTCACGGCCACGTTCCTTGCCACGTCATTTAGCACTGCACATGCATCCGGGTGCCACCTCCAAGAGTGGAGATTGGCACAGGCACGAGCCTACCTCTGGTGGAGGTCGCGATAAAGGATTGATATCTTCTCTGCTTTGCATTTCGCGCCGCATTCAGAGAGGACATCGGGTTGAAGGCCCTCACTCTCCTGTTGGAGGGAGCGAGGGGATTCACGAAGGTAACATCAAAAAAGTCGGTCCCTCCGCTGCTTCCCATTGCCTGGATGTCTGGTCTCGTGCGGTGGAGACCATGGCGTGGCTCTAACAGGATGACGAGCAGCTCTTGCCAGGTCTTTCGCGAGAAGGTTTACTTGGCGATCATGTCGGTTGATGTGGGCTCCATGCAAGCAGTGCATGAGATGATCGCCATGTACATCGAGTGTGTCCGGGCAATTCCTTCTCGGGCATGGCGTGCCAGGGTGAAAAAGTGGGACTTGACAGTAGTATTGAAGCCACACCGAGAATTCTCGAGGTCAATGCTTGTCTGTAGTCCGGGGCATGGGGGACAATACACCCATTCCTTAGCTCCCGGGAGGGCCATAGACGCGCGAAACGCCTGCCTCCTCGAATCCCCAAGAGGAATTCGTTCTTGCACTGCTTCATGGATTGCGTCCGTCAGCGTCTTTTGCGATGGTGTTTTTTGCGAGCAAATTACACTGAACGGGATAATCCTAGACGGCAGGCAAGAGGTCGACCACCTCCGATGGGCGTCTGCAGCTGCTTCGTATGTTCCAGCTCCTTAATAGGAGTTGGGAGCAAGGTCTTGCAAAGCTTGCTAGATGATGAGCTAGAAGCCAAGAACGCCGCAGCCGCGATGTTCTTCGCGGAGGTGAGTCCGATCCCAAGAGATGGTTTTTTCTTGTCCTTGGTGTGACCGGCAGCTGGAGTTCTCGGAATACTTCCGAATCCAGTACTCCCCTGCCAATTTTCGAACACAGTCCTCCATCATCCTGTCGAACTCTTCCGCTCCTTCTCCAGTGCAAGACGGGGGCACTACCCGCAACAAATAGCCTACTTTGCAAACGCCAAAACAGTTACGCAGTAGCTGGAATGCCACTTGCCTATTCTCAAGGTCAGCAATGGTCTCGAGGAATGGTCTGAGATAAGACATGGTTCGTAAAGGACCGTGTGGTGTATTCCTTAGTACCGACGGGGCGTTCAGGACGGAAGTACCCTCGCTGTACTCTTGCTTAATCCCGTCTGGGTAGAGACTCTGTGCTGACCCTGGAGGGGCTGTAGGCCACCAGACGGTGCACTTCGGCAGCGACAAGTGCAGTCCTCGGCTTTCAGCATCCACGGAGCGAAGTACTTCGATGGCTTTGACGAGTTGGTCGTGGCGCCCGATAATGTACCCGTCATCGTGGTACCACAGTTGAAGTAACAACTTTGCCAATCTCTGTTCTCCCTTCCTCTGAACTGAAGAGTTCTTGTATTTTGAGGATAATAGGGTGCAGCACCAGGTCGAAGAGGAGGCCTCCAAGGTTGTCTCCCTGTTGGGTCCCGCAGACGCTTCTTTTTGTGTGACTACCTATCCACAGGAATGCGGGCTCGTTTGCATAGCAATATGAGACCCAAGGCTGTAACTCTGGGAATAGCTGTCTCACCGCGGTCAGAAAAGCGGGTCTGCTGCACATATTAAAAGCGTTCTTGAGATCGACAGTCAATAACCCATATGCTGGGTACTGCCGTACTCCTGAACGACTCGTCGGATTCCGTGCACGACTGTGTCGGTACCCGACTTTGTGGCGATACCCACTTGGAGAGGTTGGAGGTAGTCTGCCGCCTTCTGGACACTCGCTTCATTAAGCGCTACCGACAACCTGCGCAGCGTCTCCCCAACGGCGATTGGCCTGGGCGACATGTCCTTCTTCGCCAACGGGGTTAAGTGGAGCACCAGCGATCCAAGGAGCGAGAACGGCTGGTGCTTTTCCAGTTGCTAAAACAAACAAGTCTCGTAAGGAAGGTTCGGGTTATTTACTTTTTGAAGATATACTGTATCCGAATTGTAGCTGCGTGCGACCGTACCACACTTGTTGGTGTTCAGGGCATGCAACAGGGTGACCCGGCGAGCATGATGATCTTCTCTAACAATCCAGTCGCTTCTACGGCGGATTGCAGTTGAGAAGGGCATTTTTCTCAATCAGTGGTATGCTGACGATGGCACCATCATGGGGACGCTGGATGGTGTTCTGCTAGTCCTGCGTCTGCTCAATTTCCGCGGCCAGTCGTTTGGGCTTTTCCTCAACACGACGAAGACACCCATTTATTGGCCGCACACGGCAGCCGCGGACCGAGCGGCCTTCCTGGGGGAATTCTCGCCCTCGGAATGTTCCCGAGATGACTTTGGTCTCCTGGGCGTTCCGATAGGTAACTCCACGTTCACTGAAGCCTTTCTACAACGTAAAACTGCAGATTTCTGCCGCGTCATATTCTCAAAAATGTTATCGAATTTTCTAGCAATGGTAACATTTTGAATTTGAAGGAATGATTTAAATTTTCTGTAAATAAGGGGATTTGAGATTTATTTTTCGTCTGAATAGGAATGCAGGTGTCAAATCTTCGCGGAAGACGCGACACAACTCATTTCAACTGAGAGTTTCGTCAGACACGTAGCCGCGGATTGTGTCGACAAAATTGCGCTGTTCGTCATTTGCGAAGCTCACTCCTGACCAAAACAAATTTCGTTGCTTTTTTGCTTGACTGGGTACGTTGAGATGAAGGGGTGGCGGCGGAATTATATAGAAAATAGAAACACCGGGACGAATAGGTAAAGGAAAAGGGGTGCAGAAGAGGCATTAGTTTTGTGGACAGGAGCATTCTCTCCGTAAGGAGGAGCTTGCAAAGGAATATTTCGTGAATGAGGGGGAGCATAGTGTGGGGATGAGTAAACTTGTCTATAACAATGTGGTTGAACTTGAATTTGTGGTGTATTATTGGTTCGCATACCCTGAAAAGGGTCGTTACCAGATTTAGAGCTATTCAAAGCGACGGTTGGAGAAGGTGGGAGGTTCTCCGATTCAACCATGTTGGAGGTCTCAGCGACAGGTGGATGTTTTGCTAGGTTGCTTCCCTGAGGTGGCTGCAAATTATCCATCATTACGTCGGTCGAAGAGGAGGGTATGTGAAGCTGCAACGTCTTTGGTATGCGAGAAGCCGTACGTCTTCATCGTGTTGGCTATATGACCACCTCTAAATTTTTACTTTTGTTTTTCGTGAGCTACCAGAGAAATGATAGTTCCGCTTTGCCAAGTACAGTACAGTAGAAGGGCCTTACATTAGTTGTTTTCTGTGTGAATTTGACTATTCCACAAATGAATAATTGTACTGCCTTGTAGTGTCCAGGTATTGTGGATAAAGGAATCCTGCTTCGTAGTAAGCAACCCTTGTTCTCTACTAATCTACTGTATATATATTTTCAATGGTACTGGGTATGAAGTATCTTTATACCGGGCCTGTTTCCAATTGTGGGCCATCTTCTCAGCCAGAACCCCTGAATCGAAAGAGTCCAAAACTTGTTGCTCAGCATGTTTAGCAGAGCACACTTCTAGTAATGAGACTGACTTCTCAACTGGAACAACTGTACTAGAAGAGTCAATAGTGAGTCTATAATATTTTAGCTGGGCCTTATTCTACCAGTGCTACTGACTCTTCAGTCGGAACCGCTGTTCTCGAAAGGTCACTATCCGACTCAATGTATTATATTTATTGGCTTGACGAGCCGTGTTTTAGGAATTTAGAATGTTCTCCAAAGCTGGAACTCGCGAATTGAGAGGCACAAGATCAAAGACAGATAACTTCAGCCATTTCAAGTAAACCAACCAACTAATTCAGTTCACAACCAGAACCGTTGACTACGTATAAACCACAGGTACTGTAGTATGTAGGGTGACAGCGATGACTTCAAGTGTACAGTGCGAGGTGGAAGCCATACAGAGCTTTGTAAGCCGTACAGCGAGAATATATAAGTTAAGAGAAAACCACGATGTTTTTAAATTCTTTGAATCTTTTTTTAATGGTTTGGTTTTTGAGCTTTTTGAGTTTTTTGATTCTTGTTTTTGAATTTTTACCTTTTCTGGTTATTTTGGTTTTGAGTTTTTTTCTTGAGTTGTTAATGTAAAATAATAGAAAATTTTAACTAAGGACGGCTATACAGGTATCGGAGTCGGCGGCGATCGGGTGTGCAATTTTCGTGGTGTGTTCGGTTATGTTGGCTTGGTAACTAGAGATCACGTTTTGTAAAGTTTAGGCCTCGTCGTTCAGTAATTCTTTGAAATGTTTGCTTGTGGGGGTCAGAGTCTTTGTGGAACTTCAATTGGTTGTAATTACAACACGTAATGTTGCAGATAGTACACTTAAAGGTCTTGTGGTTCTTTTTGCGCACGCCCGAGTTTGCGACGCGGTAAAGGGTAGCGCTTACCCTATCGGGAAGGTTGTGTAGGGGTGTCGTGCGTCAAGGGGCGTTGGTGGTGCGGATCACAGCGGGGCGAAAGCGGGTTACTCATATTTTAGGGCCTGTGCTGGTGTCGGTGGGTGTGGATGGAGCTGGGTGAGTTGGTTGGGGAGCATGGTAGGAGCGGAGGGGGGTAGTACCTAGGAAGGCGGGGGCAGGGAGCAGGAAGAGGACGGCTAGGGACAAGAAAGGGGTCAGGTGGTGGGACCGGAGCAGGTAGGGAGCGGAGGGGGGTACTCGGGGAGAGGCCCAGGGGATATTGGTCAGATCGATCATTTCTGGATGGGCGGCGGGGCTTGGCGAGGGAGTGCAAACAGCGACTTCCGCCTCGGTTTCGACTATCGAGGAATTCTCAAGGGAGTCTTCAGATGCGTTCGAGTATTCCGATGAGGATGAATCGGATGGTGAAGGAGCGCGGTAGCCTGTTGTTCCTTCTGCGATAAGCCGAGGGTCGTTCGGAGCCCTTTTCCGTACTGCCATACACGGCTAGGTAGCTTTAGGTAGCTTTAGAGTCAGCCATAGGCCAGGATATATCTTTGTTAGAAACCAAACTACTGGTCTTATGTATAACACAGATAGGGATACCAAACTCTATGTATATGTTTTTAGTGAATTATTATTTGTCCATCGCCCGTTGGCGAAAAGCGCCAACGTGCTACGATCTATTTTGAATAAAATGGGACGCCCTCCCCGCCGTAACAGTGGATGAGGGCACGAGATTTTTTTGAAATAATAGTAGTGACATCGCTACCTCTTCAAACGGGCGCGAAGATACCCACCTACCCCTTTCTACCGGCAACAGCGTATCCTTCATTGGCGTCATCACAGACCAACGACCACGCACCTACAGATTGAACTGGCTCATCGCTGGGCTGGGCAGCCAAAAGGCGCGGTTCATACGACAAATCAGATTCTTGAGCCGTTCCAGCTGCTTTGATGCACTAAAAATATCGTCGTTGCAGCCTCTTGTTACCATCTCACTTTTTTAAAGGAGTCATGCTACTAAGTACGAGAGCCTAATTGGTAGCGAAATACGAGCGCTTGAAACGAACAGCGTCGATTGTCGAACCTACTACCGAATTTGGAAGGGATTTTCGGGACTGCGCGTTAAATATACTCAACATATTTCCGCTATCTGAAGCTACTGATTAGACATCAGAAAATACCTCACCACCTTCAAAAGATGTTGAAAGATGCACCAGAGTCTTTTACTGGCACCTGAACGGATATTGAAAAGGTCTTTCTTTTGCTAGCCACTTTTCCCGATAACTATCCTTCGGGATGTCGCAAGAGTTTATGGTTTCGGAGACGTATCCGAAGGCCTCACCAGTACCGTTAATCTACGTTAGAGGGAGATTTTAAATCCTTCAATTGTGAGACACGTTTGGTTTATGGACTTATTGGACTGTTCCCCTGGAGCAATTCGCAATGGAGTCGATATGTATCGCAGAAGTCGCGGAAAAATGACATTATCTCCAAGAGCAGCGGCAGTTGAGACCCATGAGAGGATCCATAGGGATCACCACTCGGTATCAGTTGTTGAACAATCTATTCAGCAAGGCCAAACAATTGCACCTCCAGAAAAGAACTCATATACTGAGGCACCAGGTAGCATGACAGGGAACTTCGAACACTAATACAAACCATTTTTTGTTCCCGGAGCGGACGGGTAGGAAATGTGATACATGAAGATAGAAATCGAGAAGATACTCGAAAAGCAAACTATATCCTTTAACAATTTAAGGATAATTGTTTCAAAGGTGATCTGAACCAATCTATTGAACTCACGCTTAGGGACTTTAATGTTTGTGCATGTCGTCAAAGGCTAAGTACATCTCAAAAGGATGGTAATTGTTTAATATCTTGGATGGTACAGCCAGAACTTTGTTTCAAAAAACCGATGATTCAATGAAATTCCAAGACATGGCAAAGATGATGGTCAAAGAATATAACATTAATTCTTGCGAGCAAAAGTGGACAGCATGCTTATCACTATGAAGACAGAAAAGTAATGGCTGAGCAATGATCTTCATTCATAGTAGAGGAGCTCACAAAAATTGTGACCACTATTGACGAGCTTGCCCCCTAATGTCCGCCGCATTTTCGTTCCGAGTTCCACAAAATTGGGCACCTTCGTAACGCTGTCCTTGGATTCTCTTGGTCTAAGAATCACATTAGCAATATCGTGATATCCATGTATTCTTTCCATGGAGGCATTACCGAATTGTGTAAGTACATGCAGCTCGATAAAGAGATAATAGAAGTTATGAAACTGACTGCGGATTGGCGATACACGCGGGAAGATACTTTTATTCAGCGCTACGGTCGTAATCTTAAGCATTTACAAAACAATACTACAAGAATAGTCGCTCCATGCCATCATTTAGATTACGAAATACTCAGCACGATAGTAACAGTGGAAGCAATTTCGAAGAAATTAGACGCCGGAATGAGTGCCACAAGTGTCGCGCTCCATGGAACCCTGGACACAGATGAAAATCTGGAGCGATCCGCGACCAAGTTGATAAGGGAATGCAAAACGGGGAGTCGGCGGTTCACATTATGCCTGAACTGGTTTCAGGATTGGAGGGATAAATATCTGAGAGTTCCTAAGATACTTCCAGCGATGAAAAGAAAACGGTTTAAGAGCCTGAGGATATCCGTCTATTAAAGTCTCTGACATCTAATACTGGTGATGATGGTCATACGAATGAAGAAACTGACAAGCATTGGTACGCAAACTACTTGTCCTCCAAGAGAAATAACCAAATGTATTCTCTTTCCAGTCATGATATAAAACTGACGTCAGAAGAGCAGGATTTTAAACAAGGCGGCAAGAAAAATCGCCTGAGCCTCGCCGCCTGTCAAGCTACGCAGAATCGCATTTCAAAGTTCACCCGGGGCGTAAAGAACCTACCTTTATTATTGAAATGAATTGAATCGAAATTTAAGTTACAAGAATAGGCAAAGATCACAGAGCATCACGACTTCATGGATTAAATATCGATATTGGTGCACTAAAACTTGTGATTCGCCACAAGGAGCTGCGACGCATTTTCGGGTACCATAATCTCGAAGTATCGAAGCTACGCAAACAAGGCTTACGAAAACTATTCTGCTTCGCAGATAAAAGCTTCGAGTCGCTAGGCCAAGTTACTGTACCATTCGCAACACCTCCTAGTATCCCACGCGTCTAAGTAAATCTAGATGTGATGCGTGCAGATTGTCCTGCACTATTGGGGATAGACGTGCTAGATCGGGAATCCTTGGTTGCCGATACTGTGACATATAGGCTTAACAAGAGATCGAAGCTCACTCGGGCTCATTGGATGGAGTACGCCGATGACTGGTTTGTACCGTTACTCCACGCAAGGAGTACCCATGTATTCACCTAAGTACTCCTCCCGAAATCTTCTTTTTTCACTAGAACTCAGCTTCTGAAACTGCACAAATCGTTTCTCTATCCTTCTGCTCAGAAGCTATTCAACCAACTGAAAAGAGCATGACTGGAGGAGGCAACACCGGAGGCCCTTGCATGTTTGAATGATATTACCAAAAGGTTTGATCCATGCCAGAGGATAAATAACGCTCCAACCAGCTTCCGAGTGTCATTCGGTGCAGAAGACGTTCAGTTCAACAGAAGAAATTATTAGATGTAATTTATATCGTCCGCCTACCGTATTACATATTGTGGACGAAGGAAACCGATTTTCAGCCGCCGCCTTCCTCAAAGACGTGTAGACGAAAACAAAATGGAAAAAAATTTTGGTAAGTTGGGCAGCTATCTACACACGGCTCCCTAATTGCATGTTTGTGAACCAAGGTGCAAACTTTGGCCCCCTCTTGGTGAATATAGGTGCACTATTCAATGTGTAAGACGAGAGGACTGGTATTGAAGCGCACTCAAGTCTATGAATCGCCGAGAAATACCACCAAACACTTTGGAGTACCTACCGCAATATTATGGCACAAGAACCGAGTATGAAACCGGATGTCGCCTTGTCATTGGCTGTTGAAGCTATGAATGACATCTTATGGCCTGAGGGGCTTGTAACTTCAGTGCTTGTGTTCGGAAAATTCTCGAGAGTTCACACTGGCCCTGAAGCCCCTGAACACCGTGCCTCCCTCGTGAGCAAGAAAAAGCTCGTAAGCTCTGCAAGAAAGGATATAGAGATGCATATGGCAAAGATGAGTATAGATAGAGCACTCAGACACTCAACGCCACCTTCATCCAACGCCATTCAAAATTTCGGAGACCAAGCCTTGGTTTGGAGAGAGAAGATCGTGGACAGTCGCATTGGCGAATGGGTAGGGCCATTCAAAGTGATGGCAGTTGATAATGATAAGAAACTCTTCTTCATTTAAGATTATAGTATAGGCGTGGCACGGTCTTTTAATGTGGCACAAGTGAAGAGTTACTACAATCCAGAATCACTTGCAAACTCATTCTTCACAGAGCTTCGTCATGGCTTCCGTATCTTTTCAAACCCGAAAGAAAATTCAATCTACCTCACTGAAGCTATCCACGCAACCGATCCAGAGCGAGAATCGAGCAAATGGCGATAAAAAAGAAAGGGAAGTCAAAAATTTACTTGAAAAAGGCAAGTTTAGAGTCATTCTAAAAGGAGATATCCCTCCGGGTGGGAACGTGTTTCCCAGAAGGTTCTTGCTGACAAGCAAATCGACTGAGGACGGTGGAACAAAATTCAAGGCTAGGTATTTCATCGGGTGACACTGTGACCGGCTAAAACATATGATTTTCTACTCAGCGTCCACTCTACAACCGCAGTCTATAAGGATAGTACTATGTCTTGTAGCGATGCACAACTTCCACGTCTGGACATCAGATGTTCGGCAGGCCTACCCTCAGTCTGCCGAGCCGCCAACACGCGAATTATTTGTCAATAAAACAGTCCCAGAATTTCATCCTGCCCAATCGAAATGTTTGAAACTCCCGAAGCAACAGTATGGTTTGTGTGAGTCAGGTGGTATGTGGTACGATACCCTATACAAACACAATTTAGAAGATCTAGGAATGAAAATACTCCTATCTGATCCAGCTTTATACATATTTATGAATGAGGGAACTCTAAAGGGATTCTCAGGTGGATAAACTGATGACCTTTTAAGAACAGACGAGGACTCATTCAAAAAAATGTTCAGCAGGACTCATGAGAAGTTTGATATGGCAGAAGAACAGCCCTTCCTATTCAATTTTACTGGTTTCGATTTACGCAAAACTGCTGATGGTTCTATCTTGCAGGAACAAAATGTCTACCTTAGGAAGTTGAAGGAAGTCTCCAGAGACACGTGATTTCATTTATTCCCATCTTTGGGTATGTAACTAGCTTGGATTTCGAACAATAGACCGTACTGTCTGTTTGAAGTATCACAGCTGACCCAGGTTGCTGAGTCAATGTTTGAATCAGCTCGTGAAAAGTTTATACGACAACTCCATCGGGCAATACGATATTCAAAGCAATTTATGGTTCATCTAAAACTATTGAGGCTCGATACCACCAGCCTGAAAGTGATTGTCTATTCATATTCGTCGTTCGATAAAAGCGCTGATTTCTCATCACAGCTTGGGCACATTTGCCTAATTGGAGATGAGACGGGAGCTGTAGTACACATACATTTCAAATCATGTAAGTCTCGTAGAGTAACAATGTCTGCGATGGCCGCGAAGTTATAGCTTTTTGAGTGATTTCTTCGGTTTTGAAGCCACGCTTGCGGATGAGCTGAATGCAATGATGGGAAGGAAAATACAAATCAAGCTATTTACGGATAGAAAAGCACCCTTAGATGTCATTTCTAAAGGTTCAAGAACTTCAGAGAAAGGGATGACGTTGTGTATTGACGCCGCGAGATAAGGCTTCAAAGATGGAACCATATCGGATATCGATTTCGTGAGAATTGCATAATTTTTATCACTGTAATATCTATGTGCAACACTGTGAAGTCGCTACAAAATTAATTTTGAATAGAGTGACTAACCTCTACCTGTTGGGGAACGACATATTGCTGAAGCCGCACTTGTGGACCAAATATCGTAGCTTAGTTACTGGTATAAGCGGGCCTTCATCCCCCGTAGAATATCCGTTGCGCGATGCGACAGCTACCGCTTATTTCTCTATGACCTTAGATGATGTCTCAGAAGGAAATCCTGACTAGTCAAAAGCCAGCGGTACATAATCCCATCCCAACCTTGATATTACAGGCAGGACGTCGCAAGTAATGGCAGTAATGGCAGCCACTTTCGTGGCTAAGTCCCTCTACTTTCGCTTGTCTGCTGTGTTGGCAACTGCTCGCGCTTTTCGTGCTCCCATCGACATATAGCACTCCTGGAATGGCGAGAATACGATGATGTTGTAGGCCACTGGAAGAGGGGGCGGGGTGTTCAATGCGTCGGATTGCGGGTGCGCCAGAATATCTGCGGGTCGCGCATTCAGTCCGGAGATTAGTTATTTGACCTCATATTGGACTCCAACTCCTGCTGCTTTAAGCAACTCTCTCTCAAGTATTTTCACAACTATTGTGTACCGGTTGGTCCAAACCCGAGACCTTTGTTACAAAGGTCTGCTGCATGGTCCCCTAAGAGATCCATGGCCTTATGGTACTTAACACACAGCAGCGGTGTGGTATCGTCATACACGCGAACTTCTAGGTGACGGCGTAGCATAACTTTTCGTGAGAAGCCATTCTAACATAGCAGACGGGCTTACCAAGTCCATGAGCCAAGCTGTACTTCGCAATATATTGAAAACCGGACGCCTTGGTATAAAACCGGAGCAATGAATTATTAAGAAATGATGGTAACAAAACGTCGAAATGGCTTTTACTAATGGTATTCCTTACTTACGAGAGCAGTACAGCTCGAGTACCTTGGCCACATACAACCATCTTATATTGTCCCCACCACAAGCTCGTAGAGAACGCTCACAGAGTCGCATTGGTTTTTTCTCCGCGCCATCCATGAATACCTTTCTCGATACATCGATGAAAACACAATGATAAACGGTTGTTCCAGCACGCAGTCTCACAAAGAATACTCCTATCTCCAAATTGGCAAGCCAGGAAAATTTGTTCTCCCAAAAGTCTTCATGCTTGACCTTATAAAGGTTGTAGTGGGGCATGATTTTGTGAATCGCTCTCTACGTACTGCCAATTAAAGGAAAACTTCCTTCAATTTTTTCAAGCTCTGAACTCACAAGCTTTCCTGCTTCTTCGCTGAAATGCCGGGGAAAAATTGGATATGAGGATAAGTAGACAGTCACCCTTCTTTCTGTGCTCTAGGACAGGCATGCCACTGTCAGTGTTGTACTCTTTGGCAATGGTACTCTTGCCTGGTGAGTCAGGACAGTACTGGGCAAGTGAAAAGCCTAGATTATCAAAGCAAAAGGATCTAATATTACTGTGGTTAATGGTTATAGCTCTCCTGTAGTTGGATTTAGTGATTTTTACGACCGGTGCCTGTGGGAGGCCATTGGTATCTTCATGGCGTTTTGCAGTAGGAGTTTCAGCCCGAACTTAAAATGAGAAATTTTTGTAGCTTCTCGAAGAATACGAGTAGATACTCACGGCGTACATCGACAAAATACTATCCTGGGCACTGTTTGCCACGAAAAAAGCTCCTTTTGAAATATCCGTCTTTTGATTCGGGAGTTGTCACCGGCCATAAGTTTTTCAATGCCAGTCTGCTGACCGGCTTTTGAGGTACCTCCAGATTTATTGTCCCCACAAACCCCTCGTTGGGGACTGCGGCATCACCGCGAGGTCTAGTCCGTGTCTGAGAAGCGTGGGGGCGTTCGCGTGATTGGGTACCAATGAATACAACGTCATCACTCATGGTCAAAACATTTGTTGTTAACAAATGGAAAAGGTGTCGATAATGAGGATTTCAGGTGAAACTGCGGTCTAGGTAAGTACTGATGTACTGTACTTGATATACCGTGTGTACAGCACTGCCCAATTGCGAAAAGAGACAGGGTACATTCTGTACTGTACAGGATGGGAGGTTGAGGATACTGTACGGAGCGAGCGCACGCTGAACTCCCCTAAGTGATTTGGTTAATACTGTCGTGCACACGTTGATTATATTTATGTACAATTTTTTGTGAATTATTATTTGTCCATCGCCTGTTGGCGACTAGCGCCAATATGCTACGATCTATTTTGAATAAAATGTGACGCCCTCCCCGCCGTAACGGTGGATGAGTGCACGAGAGTTTTTGAAGTAATAGTGGTGACATCGCTACCACTTCAAATGGGAGCGAAGAAACCCACCCACCCCTCTCTACCAGCAACACCATATCCTTCATTCGCGTCACCCCAGACCAACGACCACGCACCTACAGATTGGACTGGTTCATCGCTGGGCAGGGCAGCCAAAAAGGGCAGCTCATACGACAGAGCCAAACCCCTGCCGAGTAACCCTATACTGTACATGGACAAACCCAAGTTCGAGATACCTCCCTCACAGGGGAACAATTACAAGGTACATATGTCTGGCCAATCACGTAATGTCATTGTGGTATATGTCTCGCCCACCAGTGCATTCCATTCGGCCTTGTACGCCCTTAACTGACA